>CM056208.1:48585030-49185030 GCA_029692085.1 Gymnothorax javanicus | reverse complement strand
AACTTCTTTCTGCAACCACCGACGTCACCATCTGCTGGCCATTAAATAGAATGCCATTCTACGGCACTTCCGCATGGGCTTCTTTTTTCAGATCAGGGTGCTGCGTCCATCTTTTTATACAGTCTATGGTCTTGTTTTAACCCTTTGAGCGCCGAATAAATTTTCAAGGAATTAAGAATGTAATTATCCTGAGCTGTTGAAAACCTATCATGTGGCAACTTGTGTAAAAGAGCTCCCCTGCAGGGGAGCTCTTTTAAACAAGTTGCCACATGACAGGTTTTTGACAGCATCTGGTTTTGATATCTTACACCATTGGGCAACTATAGTTGCCTATAGCACTCAAAGGGTTAACATCTGTCCTTGCTCCAGATCAAAGAAAGTTCTGGGCTTTACTCAGTAGAGTTATCCAGCTAACTCTGTAATCCCGCTTCATGAAAATCCCTTTTAGTTCTTTATTCTCTGATCCTGACGTTTCGGATCATGTCAGAATCGGTCCCCCTGGTCCCCCACTCTCAGGCATGTGGTCTCGGTTCTGTAAATGGAGCAGGAGGGATAAACTGGGCCGCGGTCGCTGGTGTAGCTGGGATATGTGTTACTCCCCTCAGGGAAATGCAGTGAATGTGTGTCTCTGCCAGGGCTCCGCACGGCCGAGCTCCAAACACACAAACCTCACACGCAGCTCCCGCCCAATCACAACACTCCTCCCGGGCCCAGAAATGCCAATCAACAGCTGAGCAGAGTCGCAGTGTTTGCTATTTTAGTAATATTTTAATACATTTCCCCCCTCAGTGATCGAAAGGTCAGGTGTTTGTATAAAGTCTCATCTTTATTAAGCTAAAACCTGAGTTTTCAGAGTGCTGGTGCTATCATAGGTCGTGTGTGCAGGTACTATTCTAATGGCTGGTATCTGTCCTGATGTTAAGCAGTGATGCAGTTTGTGCCAAAACACCTGTGAGAGCTTCAGAGTACTCTTGGGAAGAGAATTTAGAGCGTGTGTGTGTGTGTGTGTATCCTTGAATGTGTATTTGCTGGCCTGCGCACATTATATATGTGTGTGTTTCCGTGTGTGTGCGCCTGCAGAACGGCTACACCCCGCTGCACATCGCCGGTAAGAAGAATCAGATGGAGATGGGCACCACGCTGCTGGAGTACGGCGCTGATACGGGCGCCGTCACCCGCCAGGGCATCAGCCCGCTGCACCTCGCCGCCCAGGAGGGCAACGTGGACATGGTGTCCATGCTGCTCACCAAGACCGCCAACGTCAACCTGGGCAACAAGGTGAGCGCCCATACCCGATAATGCCCTCCGCACTGTAAAACTGCGGGCACTCAGTGACTAATGCCATCCACACTGTAAAAATTATTGTGACTTTTCCCATTTTTACACATCTTAACCCTTAGGGCGCTAAATGCAACGATTGTTACTCAATCGTGTAAGATTTCAAAATCAAAGCTGTTGAAAACCTATCATGTGGCGACTTGTACGAAAGAGCTCCCCTGCGGGAGCTCTTTTAAACAGGTTGCCACATGATAGGTTTTCAACAGCACAAGATAACCTATAATACAACCACAATTCCGAAATAGCTGGGACAAAGTGTAAATTGTGAATAAAATCAAAACGCAATGACTTACTAATCACACCAGCCAGTATTTTATTCACAATAGAACAGAGATAACATAGCAAAAGTTGAAACTGATAAATGTTACAATTTTATTCACAAAATGAGTTTAGCCATTGGAATTTGATCCCACTCTTGTTTAATACAGGCGTGCAGTTGCTGGAGAGTTTTGGGTCTTTTTGTACGGACTTTTCGTTTAATTATGCGCCAAATGTTCTCAATCGGTGAAAGATCAGGACTGCAGGCAGGCCAGTTCAGCACATGGACTCTTCTACTACTATGCCATGCTGTTGTAATAGCTGCAGTGTGTGATTTTGCATTGTCCTGCTGAAATACAAATGGCCTTCCCTGGAATAGATGTCGTCTGGACAGGAGCATATGTTGCTCTAAAACCTTTATATACCTTTCAGCATTCATGATGCTTTTTTAAACATGCATATGTCCCACACCATATGCACTAATGCATCCCCATACCATCAGAGATGCTGGCTTTTGAACTGAACGCTGATAACAGGAAGGGTGGTCTTTCTCCTCTTTAGCCCAACAAGAATGTCAAATTTGGACTCGTCTGACCACAGGACACTTTGCCACTTTGCTACAGTCCATTTTAAATGAGCCTTGGCCCACAGAACACAGCGGCGCTTCTGGATCATGCTCAACAATGGCTTCCTTTTTACATGATAGAGTTTTAGGTGGCATCTGTGGATGGCACGGCAGACTGTGTTTACAGACAGTGGTTTCTTGAAGTATTCCTGGGCCCATTTAGTAATGTCAATGACAGAATCATGCCGGTGAGTGATGCAGTGGCGTCTGAGGGCCCGAAGATCACGGGCATCCAATAAAGGTCTTCGGCCTTGTCCCTGACGCACAGAGATTTTTCCAGTTTCTCTGAATCTTTTGATGATGTTACGCACTGTCGATGATGAGACCTTCAAAGCCTTTGCAATTTGACGTTGAGGAACGTTGTTTTTAAAGTATTCCACAATTTTTTTACGCAAGCCTTCACAGGTTGGAGAGCCTCTGGCCATCTTTACTTCTGAGAGACTCAGCCTCTCTAAGACATCCCTTTTATAGCCAATTATGTTACACACCTGATGCCAGTTAACTTCATTACTTGCTAAATGTTCTTACAGCTGATTCTCTCTTATATTAATTGCTTTTTTCAGCCCTTTTTTGCCTGTGTCCCAACTTTTTTGAGACCTGTTGCAGGCAGAAAATTTGAAATAAGCTCATTTTGTGGATAAAAATGTAAAATGTCTCAGTTTCAACATTTGAAATGTTATCTATGTTCTATTGTAAATAACATATTGGCTCGTGATCTGAAAGTCATTGCATTTTGCTTTTATTCACAATTTACACTTCGTCCCAACTATTTTGGAATTGGGGTTGTATAATAACGGAGTGGACTCTGCGCGCGTGCGTGTGTGGCCACCAAAGTCCACTTCGCTTTTATATTACAGCGAACAATGCACCATTATGATGTCATCAGGTTGCAATGGTGTTTCCATAGAAACATCAGATGGCTTGGTCATAGTTAAGTTTATATGTTTTTAAGTTTATTTCAGCGCTCTAAGGGTTACTTTCCATTCAATATCTTGCCCCTGTATTCCTGGTTAGGCCTGTGGAAGGGGCGGAGCCTATCCTCGCATACTGTGGTGGAGAGCCAGGCACACACTCTGGACGTTCTGCCGATCCATTCCCAACATTCACTCGCAGGCTAATTTGCGAAAGCGAGCTAAAATTGTGAATTTGGCAACAAAATGGAGGATTTGAAGTTTACTTGACTGTTGTTCATATGATAACATAGAATTTTTAAGTCCAATTCATTCTGCGATGAATGCGGTCAAACAACCACTCGTAGAGCTTTGTGTAGTTTAACGCCCAAACAGGGCTGGGCTGGTGCTGCTAGCCTGGGCCCTGTTTTATTAAGCAGGATTACTGAGTTAGCTGGATAACTGCTCTGCGTAAAGGCTGAAGCCCTTCCAGATCTGGTGCTTGCAGTGACGTAAGGAGAGATCCTCCACGTTTCGGGGGCATTATCCCGCACTCTGTGATCCTGCATTGTGATAGCTGCCTTGTCAATTTCGTGAAAGGTATCCCAGGAAGTTTCTGACTGTTATCCAGAAAAACTTTGCATTTCTATTGAGTTTGAGTTAGTTTGGTGATTGAGAGGGTTCCTGGTTCAGTTTGATGGCTTTGATTTTCCTTAGCATTTCAAAATACTGAGGATTAGCTCGCTGCTGCTAATTTCATGAACTTGAGCATTGATTGATTGATTGCATTGGCCATTTTGTCTGTATTGTTCTTTGAAGAGCATTTATTTATTGCTTCGCCTTATTGTAGCTTCACTTGCTAGTTTGCTGGCAGTATCGATAATTCTTCCTTTATTCATCGTCACTCTTTCAGAGCGGCCTAACGCCTCTCCACTTAGCAGCTCAAGAAGACAAAGTGAATGTAGCTGAGGTTCTGCTCAATCAGGGCGCAGCTATCGAGCCTCAGACAAAGGTGGGTGACCAATCAGAGCATTCCGTGTGGCAAAGAGCAAACAATGCTAATGTGACAGTTGAAGGGTCCTGTCACTAGTAATGCCTCCTAACAAGTACACGCCCTGGCTACCTTGCTAACGAGACTGGCTCTTTGGCGATGTGGTCAGTGCGTCAGACTATTACCTGGGAGTCTGGAGGTTCAAGTCCCCACCTGGGCCTTCCCTCGGCCTGCCACACTAACACACTGCTAATGTCCTGTTCAGCGGGCGGCTGTTTTCTAGCCTTCATATATCGTCATTTATTATCAATCTGTCTTTTTGAAGGATTGAATTTATTTCGCTTCCCAATTAGTCCAGGTGGCCTGATTAAACCGCATGCTAATGTCAGTAATACAGTGGAAGGTGCTGTGCTGTTTTTAGCCTGGCTGATTGATTGGCTTCACAATGTGACTCAAGATGCTGCTGAATACATTTGGAGGGCATGTGTTGAAAATAGTTTTATGATATTTAAGAATTGTGAATCTTTAAGGAACTTCTGCGTGGACTTTCTAAAAAATTTTTATTGCATTGTTGTCTTGAGTCCTCTGAATGTGAATGTTAATGATACAAAATGCTGCTCTCTTTCTCTCTCTCTCTCTCTCTCTAATAATAGATGGGGTACACACCACTGCATGTGGCCAGTCACTATGGCAACGTGAAGATGGTGAACTTCCTTCTGCAGAATCGGGCTAAGGTCAATGCTAAAACCAAGGTGAGCTGGAAAGTTTCGAGTCTTGAATGTACTTGAACTGCATTCTTGCTTAATCCTTCTTTTTAAAAATCGCTGACAAAAATTTGACGCATTAAATGCTTGAGCGTTGTCATTAGCATGTATTTATAGCCTGTCCTTTATGTAAGCAGCAATGCTTATGAACACTGATTTAATCACAGCATCATATGGCTGTACTGTGGAGGTGTCTCTGTTTAGTCTGTTTTACATTCACTTTTACTTCAGATAAAATTTAACATATCCAATATTTATTGAATATATTAATATTCATTTAGCCTCAGCAGAATTGTGTTGAAGCACAGAGGGGGGGCCGAGGAGGGAGAGAAAAAGTGATGAAAAAATGGGGGAAAAAGGGAAGAGGAAGTGAGGAAGGAGAGAGGGAGAGAGTGATATTAATAGATTGGGAGATAAAATGTGTTTGTGTGAGACAAAAAAAGGAGATAAGAGACAAAAATAGATCCTGAAAGGATGTGAGGGGAGAGAGAGAGAGAGAGAGAGAGAGAGAGGACAGGAGGAACACAGTGATAAAGTGGAAGGGGAGAGAGATACGCTTACTCATGTGCTTCCTCTTCCTTTAGTGTGGCTACACCCCCCCTACACCAGGCATCGCAGCAAGGCCACACCCACATCATCAACGTACTGCTGTCCAATGGCGCTGCCCCCAATGAGCTCACTGTGGTCAGTCCCACCCCCTCCCCCCTCCCCCTCCCTAATGTACATATACAAGCACTCAGTTTTAATGAAACACAACTGCAGTTCTCAGTTTAACAAGCATAATTACTGTGAGATCTTCATTTTAGTGTGGTCATTCCTGGAAAATGGCTCTGTCGTTTTTCTGCATCTGTACATGTTCAGATATATCTTGTCTCCCCGCCTGGTCAACTTTTATTTTTGAAGAATTAATATACTTTCTTTATACAGTAATCTGACTGAAAAACGTACGCCAATGGTGAGCAAAGACAGCTAATCCATTTTGTGATTTTATGCCCAACCTAGTGATCACATCACTGTCTAAATGAAGGAAAGATGTTTTACGAGAGTCCCTTTTAGGTGTGGGCCATCTCTGGAGTGTTCTGTTCCTCTGAACTCTTAGGATGAGGGTCCGTAACAAAGACCACGATACACCCCGTCCCTGCAGGAATAGAGTTATGTATCTCTGTTTTACATCATCTCTCTGACTGAGAGAGCCAGCCTGCACCTCGCTGCTCAGTCCTACGAATCGACTCTGTGTGTTCAGTCATCTTCTGGTCTGTTTAGTGACGTTTGATTAACGGTTGGGTTGTGTTTCTCGGCCCGCTTTAAATCACTGCTGTTCGGCTAACAAAGCTAACAGCTAACGTAGCTTCTGCTTTGCGTCATCTTTTGAGCCCTGTAACTAAGCCAGGCGGCCAGTTCTAAGCCCTGTGTATGACTTTCCATCTTCATGGATTTCTGCATTTTGATCTCACTTGTTTTTGGCTCATGAGAATTAGATTCTTATATGACCTTGTGCCCTATCAGCCTGTTCCAGGCTTATTGTCTGCATTCCATTCAGACATTTAGAACTCTGAAGTGATTTGCCAGCATAACATCAGTCCCTCTGTGAGCTGATGAGCCGATTAATGTGTCAGTTGATCAAGTTGGCTGAGCGTAACTAATTGCTGCTCACAAAACGTGATGCAAGTAGAGTAGCATCTCATTGGATGGCAGCAGAAACAGAAACCTGCATGTGCAGGGCTGGGGGGGGGGGGAGGGGTTCCCCTAGGAACCAAATTTGGAAAGCACTGCAGTGGAGCGTTTGCCTTCAGGAAGTAATATGGAGGTACTCCGAGTGCGCTCTCTCTTCCTTCGGCACTCCATCACAAATATAGTGACTCAGCTTTTCTCCTGCGTCGAGTCCCAGACTACAGAACTGCTGCCTGTGTAGATCAGGGCTGCACAGCTGGGATGGACTCTCTGCTCCGGGAAACTCGCTGTTTTTATCGTTTTTTTAACGGGCTTCCAGTCCCATTGGGCCGAGGGAAAGCCTATTGTTTTCCCCTCTTTCCCATTAAAAGTTTTGTTGAGGTGGAAACGAGGCACGATCAGTGAGCAACCTTTGTACAACGTATTAGTGTAGAACAAAATTAAAAGCACTTGTTTCGCAGTCATGCCAATTCTGTTTTTATTTGTTCTTTGGTGTTGTCAAGGATACTTGGTAATATTACCAAAAGTAAAATACGCCTGTGAGATATTTCTTCATGAAATTCCGCCAGGTTTTGTGCTGTAATGAGGTATTTTTGTTGCACTGCGTTAGATATTTGTGTGATGACAGGGTCAGGGGAGGTACATCCCTCGTTTATTCAGGTCAAAGGACTGCAGCTGCCAAAGAGATGAAGTTTTAGGCTCAAATTAATGTGTTCTCCTCTCAGACTGTTGCACCACACTTCCAAGTCCATTTCTTTTCTGAGCTTTTGTGGAAAAGACACTAAACACAAACACTCACAGACACACAAGCATGCACGTACTTTCATGCACACGACACACTTTCTCTCTCACAAATACACGCACATGCATGCACAAACACACACACACACACACACACACACACACATACACTCACCACACTTTCATGAACACACAAATACACTTCATATTATAGGTATTTAGCTTACGCAACAAACACCCACAAACACAAGCAAGCACACACAAACATTGCACCGTTGGTACATAGCAAATACCACAAACACATGGAAACAAACTCTCATACATAACATTACATGCACTTAGCAAATGCTCTTCTCTAGAGCAATGTATAGCACATAGTGCACGCCACCAACACACTTTCACACGTATAAAAACAGATTTTCACATGCCTACACAACCCAGAGGGTGGTAAGTAAGATAACTCCTTACTCTGATGTGACCTTCTTAACTCTGAAGTTGATATGTCTGTGACCTGCGACCCCAGTCATGTGACACGGGCCAATGACTCCACTTCCTTCCTGTGTGCAGAATGGAAACACGGCCTTATCTATCGCCAGAAGGCTGGGATACATCTCTGTGGTGGATACGCTCAGGGTGGTGACCGAGGAGCCCCTGACTGCCATGGTGAGACTCGTTGGAGGAGTCACATTCATCTTCTGTATCTGCTGGTTGCAGCGCTTCACTGAAGCTAAATCACTCTTATACTGGCAGAAATATTAAACTCACGATGCCATGATTTTATGGCCACAGCATTTCTTCAAATAGAAAATATCTAGCTCAGTTATCGGGCGGCTCCAGTCCTGGAGGGCCACTCTGCCCTACAAAGGCTAAGTGCAGTAACTGCAAAATAATTTAAGCTGTAAAAGATGGCTGCAGAGTTTGTTTGCAGTCCCAGTAAAAGAATAGTCAGCACATCTATGATAGATTGTGGTTAAATGACTTGCTATGGTGTAATTTTTATCCCAATAAATCCTAAACTCCATATACTTTTAGGCCCAAAACCGCATAACTCACATTTTACCCAGTATGTAGTTACTGCACTTAGGCTTTGTAGAGCAGCGCTGTCTCTACAGGCTCTTGTTGTCTCCATTTAATCAGCTGGCATTTATTACCTGATAAACAAGGTGTTTGGGCTCTTTAGTCAATCATTGACCTAAATTATACATTTATGTGGAGACGCAGCAAAAACCTGCAGCCACTGCGGCCCTCCAGGAGCTGAGATGTAAATTCTTTTGTACACATTTCACTGTAATTCAGCAGGACATATTAGCAAACCTCAGAGTCTCCTCTGGATTTCAAATAGGCCACAGATTTGAATAAAGCAGCTGAATTTGACTGACCCAATTTTAGGATTGCTGAGTTGAAGCAGTCAAAAGAGGATGAGAAAACTGCAATATGATGCTCATATGTGACTGACCTCACAATTAATCACTGCAGTCTGTGTAAAGTAATGCTGCACATCACTACAGTTTAAGAGCTGTGCTACCGTTCAAAAGTTTGGATTCACTGGTGATTTTCACTTCAATTTAATGGAATAAACTTAGTGTTTTAGCAAGTCTGTGACCCTAAATATGTATCCAAACTCCGCAGGGACTTTCTGAAAAGGAGATGACAAATCATGCATTTGGCTGATCCATCTCCTGATTCAGTTCCCAGGAACCTGTTATGGGATCAACTGGATCCCAATGTTTTTAAAACGTGCCTGTCTTCAAAATACTCTCCTGGGACATATTGCAGACCACAAGGAAATTAATTGAGATGATACTTTAGCGAAATCAATAACCTGAATGACAAAAATTTGTTAAGCAGTGACTATATCTGGCTGTGGATACGTTGATGAGAAGTTGGCAAAATAGATAATGGTGTTATTTTTCATTTGAAACATCTCTGCGATCCAGTTATTTTTTGTGAGGGCTGGTCCAGGTGGAGTTTTCGGGTCGATCAGTCAGCTAAAGTACTGGGTCTCTGCAGTGATGCCCAGAGACGTATGTTTCGCTATCGGTTCCCTCAGGGAGGAAGGTATGCAGTCTGTGAGGTTGTCCTTGTATCGTGGCGGTTCGTTGTCCTCGTCTTGTCATTGCGCTTCTCTGTGTCTGTTAGCCTGAAGGTTTTGAGGTGTTCCTCACTGATGGTGTGACTCATGCACTGGAGGGATGTTCTCTGTCTGAGGTCACAGGCTCGGCCACACTCCCCTACACTCTTAGAGGACACTGCAGCACTGATAACGGCTCACGCACTTCATTTAGGCCTGGATGCTCAAGTTGAGACTCCCCAGGAAAACAGCACTGCTGATTTTCATTCTTCCTCTGGGGTCAGGACTGGGATGGTCAACACATGTCTCTCCCCTATCAGTGGTGCCATTTTCTGTTAGAAATGGAAACCTGCGCTGCACCAGGCCAGGTCTCAGACACCATGCCCTACGCTACCACTATTACTGCATGTGGTGATCCGTACAGGCAAAATAGGCCTCGAATTTTACTTTTATACTCTTTTTTCATTAAGTATCAATCACGTTAAAGTAAATTAAAATTGCAGTTCTGTCTCAGAGGAAACATTGAGTAATATAACCTAATGGCTGCACTAGGCAGGGTTGGGTTCAATTACTTTTTTCAATTATAATTACAGTAATTGTAATCAATTATTTTCGTAATTGTAATTTAATTTTAATTGAATTTTTTTTTTCGAAAAGTAATTGTAATTGTAATTGAACATTCTGTCCAGTGCGAAATTGTAATTGTAATTACAATTACAATCAATCGTAATTGAAAAAAGTAATTGAACCCAATCCTGGCACTAGGTATTAGAGGTTCATGTTGAGAATACAGTATTTCTGAATGCGCAAAGCACATATAGTAGTTACAATACAAACATTTTCTTTTTTTTTTTTCAGCCTGTGATGGAAAAGCATAAAATGAACGTTCCGGAAACAATGAACGAGGTCCTGGACATGTCAGATGATGAAGGTAACTGAGTGCATTGAATGAAAACCAGCTCTTGAAATGATGTCTGATTGAGTCATACAGTATATGCAGTCAGGTCTGTGTTTGGACGATGACGCAGTTCTGCGGTTTGGCTGCGCTCTGACACACGAGACTTGAAAACAATGAATGAAAGATTCAAAGCCAGAACGTGAGCTTTGATTGGTGGGTATCTGGACTGTAAGATTCTTGTCGGAGCCGCTGCTAAATGACAAATTCAGCGCCATCGTCCAGATACACATGAACCTGACTGCAGTCGCAGTGTTGAACTGAGATTAATTAATTTATGCCATCTGTCTGTTTTTTTGTCATATGATGGTGCGATGCGATGTTTTCTCTTGAACATAGTATTTATTCACATCACACAGTTCATAAACTAATCCATGCCAATGTGCCTAACATTCTTAATGCAGACTGTGTTCAGAGGTTTTTTCCTGAAAAACCATGTTAATCTTTTTCGGTATTCAAACAACCCCAGTCTATTGCTCTATTATACAGTAATATGCTGTATATTAATGCGTCTTATTTCCTACTCAAATGGAGGCTTGGTTTTGCCCATGACCATAATCTTACTTACGTTGTGATGGTCAAATATACTGCATTCAGTTATTGACGCTAAATATGAATAATTTTGTAATAATTAAATCTGACATTATTTTTGTTTTTATAAAATCATACACTCATAATTTATGCATAGAATGAAGAGAATGATGTTTTATTCGGTATTGTGTCGAGATCTGTCCCCTCTCTTCGGTCAGGAACCCGGAGCCAAACAATCCGCTGATTTTGGTTTGCCACGGTTCACAGCTTTTTGCTTCATGCTTAAAAATCTCATATTGTGCTGTTTTTTTCAGAGTTTTTATTTTCGTGGATGTCCAAAAGCGAGGTTTTCCGCAAAAAAAAAGAAAACATAAAAATCCATGATTTCTAGGCTGTTCGCTGCCTGTGATTTTCTGCCCTTTGACGAAGAGGCTGTTTTGAGTGGGCGTTTTCATTCTGATAATTAGCTCTGCTCTGACTGGCTGGTGAACAAAGCTAAATATGAAAAAAGTTACATTAGTGCTGTAAGGGAGGGAGAGGAGGGGAGGTGGAGTGAGGCAGTGGGAGGGAACAGGGCGCACAGACAGAGCTGGTGGGAGGGAAGTATGCAGAACAGGTCTGTTTGTGATGTAGAAAATGGCTGGAATTTTGAACCAAGCGTTTCAAACGGTGAAGCAGAAAAGCGGGGTAAACGGGGGGTCTTCAAAGCAAACCCTCTTTGTTCTGTAAGATAAAATGGAGGCCACTGCGCAGGTGGACTTAAGTGTGAAAAAGTATTTTCTATAACATGGGTTCGTTAGTGAAGCCAAGCTGAGTGTTGTTGCCTTGCAGACCTGTGAGAGGTCTGGCATTATATTGACTACACTGGAAAAAAACCTTTATACCTGAAGGACTGCTATAAGATTCTGCTCTAAGGAGAATCACATGTAATAAAGAAATGACTTTATCCTCTTGTCACATGAATATGGATTATGGTCATGTATAGTAATTACCATTATTGCTATTTGAGGACATTTTAGGCAATAAAAGGATGTATCAGCCTCTTAAGCCTGATCTGAGGTCAGTCTGCTGGAGGAAGGATGCAATGGTGTGACTGTGGCAGATCTCATGGTAATGTGGAGTTTCTCCCTATCAAAAATGCGCCACAGTATTTAGGGGTTTCCTCCTGTAACTCATGCCATAGGCACTATACATGTGACTTTCCCAACTTCAGATAGCCTCTAATCTATATAAAGCATTCAAATACCCCTGTATGTGTTTCTAAAATTAAAATATCCCACATAAAAATATCTGGTTGGGGATTTAGTCTGTTGTGGTTTGTAAACACAACATTCAAAGTTGGCCCCTCTTCCCAAGCTCAATGACATCAGAAGCACTGTACTGCAGTGCTGTTGTGGGACTGCCCTCACGCCCTACGTGCTGTTATTGGCTGGGGCTACACACCCACTGCCCAAAGGCTGACGCCCAGAAAGGTCCTGTACAAGATAAATAAGAAAATACAGGCAAACGGTAAGGTCTCCCTAGATACAGACACCGCCACGCACTTCCAGTGAGTCATAAGTTATGATTGAGAGGGATGAGTTTTCAGTGAGCCCCTACATTGTTTTTTTTTTTTTTTTTGAAAAATCCCACTCAGTATCCCTGTAAGTAACTTTTAGGGAGCACAGAAGGCAACATAAAAATTTATTAATGCAGTATTTTATCAATTTTACATGAAGGCTTTTAATAAAACCGACAGTAAATATCAAAGCCAATATGTTAAGAGGGCGCCGATCCAAAAACTTCTTTTGTTCAAATATCATCGTTTCACTCGACACTGCTGTATTTTAGCACCCAATATAACAGCGGACGAGGCCAATGAAGAGTCAGATCAATGTAACATACCTGTGAAAACTATAAGTTAATAAATTAATTATTCACGATTACATTTTACCATAATATTGCAGCAACAAACCTGCAGCCATCAAATTCATAATCCCCTCTGTGTTGTTTCCTGACTGCAGGTATAAAGATTTTGGTTATCACATATTTAGCACGTAAATAACCTTAAGCCTTTGAGCGCCAAATACATTTTCGAGGAATTAAAAATGTAATCATCCTGAGCTGTTGAAAACCTATCACGTGGCAACTTGTTTAAAAGAGCTCAAACAAGTTGCCACATGATAGGTTTTCAACAGCATGTGACTTTACACCCACGGTGCTGAAAGGGTTAAGAAGCATCATGGGGTGTTCCGCCTCACCAAAAAGGATAATTTACCTAACGGCCTGAAGTATGATTTAGTGGGTCAGATAGGTGTATAGAATTTGGATGATACTGATCTGTTGTGGGAATGAGTGGATATATTGGGCTGTCTGCTGAATTGAGAAATGTGCTGAGCATTAGCTGGGAAAAATTACAAGCCGTTTTTCCCCTCCTACTGCCAGAAAAAAATGCCTTCTTGGCATTTTTATAGATTAGCTGAAATCAGTCTACTTCTTGAGTTTTTTTCACTCTTCCCTTCTTTCGGCTGAGAACACAGGAGTTACAGTGCCCTTCATAAGTATTTGGACTGTAAATTTAGTTTTGTGCTGCAGCGGGTTGAAATGAAACGCTTGATATGAGGTTAAGATGCAGACTTTCAGCTTTTTGTGGGTATTTACGTCCAAATCTGGCAATCGCTTTAGAAATTTCTGCCATTTTCATACAAAGCTACTGTCCAAAAACTTAAGGATGGCACTATAAATTTTTCTATCTCGACAGCATGTTGTGTATTTAACAAAAGAAAATTTTGTCCAGGGATTTTACAAGTCAGGTGATGAATAAAGCCCACGCAAAAATAAAACCCAATTGTCGTGATGTTTAATTGTAAATTTTTTTTTCATGGTTGTATATGTGATAGTGATGAGCTGGCAGATTGGTTATTGCTGTCACTTCACAGTTGAGAGTGTCATGGGTTCAAATCCAGCTTGTGGCCTTTCTAAATGGAGGTCACATGTTCTCCACGTTTTGTGTGGTTTTACTACAGATATCCCAGTTTCCTCCCACTGTGTGAAGCAGTGGTGCTCAGTCATGTGCAAAGAAGGGTGGAGAGTATGTGAGTGTCCATTCCAGCCCATCATTACACCGGCTGATTTCACTGATTCGCGCATCTTCAGGCAGAGAGGAGAGAACTAATCGGTGTGATCATTAGGCTGTAATGATTTATTGGAATGAAAACTTGCATACTTTCGGCCTACCATGACACATGATTGAGCGCTACTGGTCTGAAGACATGCATGTCTGGCTGACTGGAGACGCTAATTTTCTCATGGGCGCAAGGCAATAGCGTTTGCATCTAGCACCAGATTGGCACAAAGTAGTGTATTCTAACCACTCTCTCAGTGCATGACAGGATATTTTCAACCCCCCTGTATCCTTCACCAAGAATATTGATGAATGATTGAAAATGTAGCAATTTACATTTAATATTTGTTAGCTTTAATCCCGCTAGCGGTAGCATGGAACTGTTGCGCACTATGTACCAACATTACAGGCTTAGTTGGAAGATGTCCGGTCGCACCCTCCAAGATAGAGCTGTTCTATTTATCCTGATGCAATCCAATCCAATTGATTTAGAGCCAGGCGGCTTCTTCCGCCTTCCTGCCAATGGGAGGTCATGCCACACCATTTGATTCCATGTCACTATGTGACATGCCACCATTTAATGTTCTGAACAGAACGGAGGCAATGGACTGTCTTATTTGAGGTAAATATTTTTAATCTGATGTATAGCTCTATAACGTATCCTGAGGTTTTGCCAAAATAATGCTTAGAGAGAATACCTCAGGAAGGCTGGTCACAAATTCTGGACATTTTTAACTTTACCCGGTACAACTTTCTTTTTCCAGATTATGATGGTTTACCCCTCTGTTTGTCACAGAATTTTTTTCAGTCCAATTTACAAAACGCAGTGTTGACCTCAGCCGCCATCGATCAGCTTCTACGGTGCCTGACGCGCGCGCGAGCGCTGTACAGTTTTAAACTTTGTTAGCAGCAAAGCGCGCGGCAACAGCGCAGTGCGCAGCAGCAGCCGAAGCGGAGCAGGAACAACAGAATCGTTTCAGGTGCAGCTTCTAGGACGGGACAGCCGAGCCGACGAGAGCTTTGTCCCACTCATTTTACACTCGAACACCTGGGATTATTTCATCTCCTATCTCCGCGGGGGAAAACTAGGGAAAGGGATTTCCCCGTGGGCTGACCTCAAACCTGGAAAAGGAATTATTCGACCAAAAAAAGGAGTAAATAAAAAGTGCTGAGCGCAATGGCTGCCATTCTGTGTAAGACGCATTTTGAAAAGAGCTGCTATTCTCGTCCTGATTTTATTCTGGACCGATTCGCGCGTTCAGTGGGGAGATTAATGATTTGCTGCCGAAAATAATCGCAGTATATCCCAAGCAGTCCGAGTTGAAGGAAAGCTGATCTGCTTGTGTGCGCGCTGAGTGAAAACCGTTAGGCGAGTGTATCATCTGCCGCAGAGCTCTCTCCTGAAAAAAGTACCCAGTCTTTACAGTGAGATCGTCACTTTTGAAGGTAGAGGGGGCATTTTAATGTAAATACTTGAGAGGATCGCTACAAGATGTGGTCCCGGTTATCTTTATTTTCACTCTGTTGTGTGCCGCGGCAATAGAGAAAGGCTGACTGGGAAAGGAGGGGGTGCAGCGGAGGAGAGTGCGGGGGGACGAGGAGAGGGGAACGGGCTCTGCTGCTTTTTTCCGTTACTGGAATGCAGTTTTTTCCTCTTCGTTAGTGCGCGTTTGCTCCTCTCTGACTAGCACTCTAACATTTTCCGTTTTTTTTTTTTTAACATACTGCTCTCTCAATTCTCAAATAACATCTGTGCTTCTCAAGGGCAGCTTCAACTGCTAACTTGCTCTGCAAACCTGTGCTGACAAAATTAATCGTGCTCCGCTTCTGCGCTAGAAAGCAGGGACCTATCTTTGCGCAGACTTCTTCAACGGGGGCTGAACTTTGATGGCATTTTTCAACTTTTAACCAAAATCGTACTTCGATGCACGGAGAATCAAGAGTGATGTATTTCAGATGTGAGACGGATAATCTCTGACGTCTGAGAATGTATATCGGTGATCATTATGGAAGAGGGTTTAGCGGGTGGTACCCGAAGACGCTTAGCGTCACGAGATGCCAGAGGCGGCCAGTGGCCTCTGGATACTGGTATATTGGGCACGGCGTGAGTAACCCGAGCTCTCTGTCAGGTGAGGATGCAGTGACGGGCGACACCGATAAGTACCTGCGGCCCCAAGACCTGAAGGAGCTCGGCGACGACTCTCTTCCGCAAGAGGGTTATATGGGATTCAGCCTCGGCGCGCGGTCTGCCAGGTAACTTGATCCTAACGCAAGTTCATGCCTTGAAATAATCCACTTGGCATTGGCCCCGGTGGCGTAGCGCTCATGCGTAACTGTACACGTTACACAAAGCTCGTTGGTTCTGTGCTTTCAGTATGTCTTTCCTGGAGTAACCTATTGCTGTCTATTTGGGGTTGTTATGAATTTGATAAATATGCTTAATTGCCTGGGAGAATTGTGTCAGTTTAAATATATTTGAAGAATGAAAAAAAATTACTTGCCTTTGCTTGTTTGTTGGTTATGTGAATGTTGCCATGCATACCAGCTGTTGTTGATGCATGTGAATGTATAAAAGTGGAAATTTAAAGCACAAAGGGCTATGAAAAGATGGATGGAGAGCCTACTGGCCATTTGCGCCAATGTTTGTGCAGTCCGGACATGTTGTGCACAGTCAAGTTTGTGGAATATCAGTCAGTTGCCTTTCTTGTTCAGCAGTTTGTTTTAAAAAAGGAAGAATTATAAATGTATGAATGTTTTTTGTTTGTAAACTCTATCTGTGTCCTGTGGGAGTTTTAACTCAATGAATATCATATTAAATATACAAAGATGCTCACTTATGGACAGCAGGAAACTGGAAAATTGTCAAATTTTATTTCAAATGCTCCTGAGCAGTTTCACAATTGTGAAATATGTATTTCAAAGTAGTATTAAAATAAACGAGACTGTGACTCCAAATCCTAGGGTTCCATGGATTCTTCTTTTATTTTTTTGGAGTTCATGACTGTATGATGCTGAGCAGCAGTTTGATTTCCCCTTTACTTTATGTGTACGGCATCAGCCCGAGCCTGCTTGCAGTTTGCACTCTTGGACCGAACTCCTAAACCATAAAAACCTCAATTCGGGCGTCTGCACTCTTGGAAACAAAAGGCCTCTTTGGCTTTTTTCGATAGAGGAGCAGTTTGCCTTTGTTATGGAATCTTGCATAAAAATCTGTAAAGCGCCCGGACTAACACTGGCTTTGCCTGAGAGAAGTAACCCTTGAACCTGATTGGGTTCCGCTGTGGAATCGCTGGGTTTGATTTGGACTTGTTTTACTCGAGAGTGTCGTTTGCATTCTGTTGTTCGTGAGCCAGGAGTTCCTCAGGGGTGTCAGGAAGGCAGATCTGGTCCGGGGGTGCAAATCACGCCGAGACAGACGTCAGTGTCGCTTCATTCTGCTTGGTCGTCTCCTCAGTACATTGCTTTCAATATCTTCTGTTTCTCTTCTCCTCCCCCTCCCTCCCTCGCTCCATAATTACTCACCGTAGCCCCAGGATAAGGTAAGGATATGGGGCGGTCATGTTGTAGCAGTAGGTCTTCACCAGGCGTCCCTCACAACTCTCCATTCAAATCATCGTCTTGTGATGTGCTGAGTTTGTTGGCGGCCATTTTGTGCAAACAGAAGCTTTTTTTTTTTTTCCTTGTTGTTGTTGTTGTTGTCGATCGTTGTTTTGCTTGAAACCTCACATTTAGCTTTAGCGACAAGCACTCACCAGTTTTTTCCTCCCCCTCATTAAACAAAACTAACCTTCATTGATTGCCGTTGACGAGAAGGCGCGGCGCAGTCAAAGCAATGAAGGTGCTGTAAGCGACGTGCGCTTAAGAGCAAACTAATGCTTGGAATGAATAACATGCTGTGTGTACGTTTGACTCGTGTCGTGGCGGCCATTCACACAGCATGAGCTTCTGTATGGCGTCTCAGTAGCTTCCAGGGATTGATTAACCAATAGCTGTACCGGATAGTAGTAGCCAATCAGAGCCAAGTAAAAAGTTACCATTTTTCTAGTGCAAACCAATGCAAAGATGGAAATAATCACAGTCAAAAAATGTGGGGTGGGGTCTCTATAAAACAATGTCCAATAATAATTGAATTGACAATTATATGAAAATGACTTCATGAAACATGCAACTCACTACAAAGCAAGGGCCTTCTCTTATAATAATTGTCGTCCAGATTGTGAGCATCAGTGAGGGATACAGCCAATAAATAGATGAGGTATTGGGCACATAAATATATGGGCGAATTGATTTTTGGGGTGCTGTCTGTAAGTATTTGGACATTGACCCTTTTCAAAATGAGCTTCAATTCATGGTTCACACCACATATGTATTCTGTACGTACCTACAGTTCAATCTTATGTTCATCATTTTCAAATCCAACGTCCAAGAGTACAGAGCTACAAGGCAAAACATTTTCTTACTGTCCAAATACTTATGGACTGAGCTATATGTTGATTAGAAGGACGCCCGAGGCCTGAGTGAATTCCTCTGCGCTCTGCGTCGGAGGCGTTCTGATATTGCTGAGCTGTGCATTTTTCATGCGTACACTGGCCAGCCCTGTGATTTAAGGCTATTTGAGCCTGGTTGAGTCAGAATAATGGAAGACAGCCCAGAGTGCAAAGCATTGTGGGAGATTTCTGTGCCTATAGTCTCATGAAATCTCAGCCAATGGGGACTCGCTCCCAGAGCAACTGCAGCAGGGCGATACCTATTAGCTGCCTGATTTCAATGGGCACCGAGGGTATTTCTGCAGCAGTGTTAAAATCTATATGTCTAGGAGCGAATAATTTATGAATAGGCTTTGTTAAGGCTATCGATTCATTGTGTACGGTTCTCCTATGACAGAGCAGTGCAGTCATATCTAAAAAGGGCCAGTGTGGGTGCAGGTATTTACAACTAATGAACTAACCATGGTCTTCAATCTCGACCTTTGTACTGGACTGAGACAAAAAATAGCCCACACACCACCACTTTTCTAATAAGATTGGACACCCCTGGCCTGAGAAATTAGGTATGAAACATCAGTGAACTCTTATTCAATGAACAGAGGTTGAGTCTTTGATAGAATGACAAGAGCAAAGGGTTTGATTAAGTGTTCTGGGATTCATTTGAACTATTTCTTTTCTAAAGTCCTTTTCAGTGTGATTGGGGATATTTGCCTTTTTGCCTAAATATGACTGCAAAGTTTCCCATCTGTGGAGAGTTTTCAGTGTGTTACCTAACATCTTGGAGCGTGTCTTACAGAATTCCCTCGATGTTTTTCTCTTTTTATTTTTCGCCTGATGTGATTTCTGACTCCAAACCTTCGTGAAATGCATTTCATTCAAGGTTTCGGCCATTTTTGTCGGTGATTTTCCCCTTCATCATTCGTCTCATTCAAACTCCCACCCCCCCTCCTCCCACACACACCCCAGACATCCTCTGGAAACACAGGCTTCTGAGTTCTTTACTTTCCATCTTTGAATAGTTAACTCCTGTAGTCCTGTAGTCCTCATCGTTCTCCTAATGCAAGTTCCCTGGAAGTTGCATGCGGTAATCGGTTTTACCCTCCCCCCCATTCATCTCACCGCCACCCACCCACCCCCCCCACTCTGTGTGATGAACTTTGACCTTGTAAATACAACCAGCCTCCACTCCTTCAGTTCGGATAGGTCCAACACCCTGAATCGCAGCTCCTTCACCAGGGACAGCATGATGATCGAGGAGGTCATCGCGCCCAAGGACACGGTATGGATCCTGAAATCTGCTCTTACTCTGTTCTTCAGTGTATAGTCCTTCTGGTATAGTGTCACGCTACATGGCCAAAAGTATTTGGAGTCCTGCTTCTCCAACATCTCATTCCAAAACAATGGCTATTAATATGGTTTCACTCCACACTTTGCAGCTGTTACATCCTCTGGACATTTGGGAGCACTTTCCAGTAGATCTTAGATCATTGCTGCAGGGATTTGCTTGTATTCCAGCCAGAAGCGTAACTGTGGGTGGGAAATGATGTTGGGTTATATAGCTGGGTTTGAAGTCCGATTTCCTGTTGATCCTGATGGTTTTAGTCTGGGTTTATATCAGGGTTCAGTTCAGACATCCTGACACTGGTCTCCACAAACCGTCTGTGGTTTGGACCACACTTGTGTGCGAGGACATTGTAGTGCTGGACCAGGATAGACTTTCCTGCGAAATGCTGCGAGCATGCAATGGTCTGGAATGTGACTAGTTGCTCTGGCAACAAGATTTTCCTTCTGAGGAAGGGAACGCCATCCCCAGACCACTAACGCAACCCCAGAGGAGTGTCCTCACACTTTTGGCCATGTAGTATACCAAAGTGTTGCAGAAAGACACAAAAATTTATTTTGCTCCCTTTCCCAAGAGTCCAGGTTGAGTCTGCTTAACTTATGAAAGAGGGAATTCGGTCTCGTCTCTTGAAGATTCATTGAGGTTCAGAGATATCTGTACTGTTGACCCCCATTGAAAAAGCCTGTAATTCGTAAATGTGGTTTTGAAGAACCTCAGATTAATGGTCAACTTTAATTCTCAATTAAACGAGTTTTCTTGAATTTTAGGGCTTGCAAATACACATCGACAGAATCGAAAATTATTGGGTGTTGAGCCAGTTAATGAAATAAGATTACATTTATCGTTAATCCTACTCTTCCTGTCTCTGTCAGTAACAGTTGAGCTGTTTATTCCCTCCTCTTCCAGATCTATTTGTGTGATTAAAGGTTTGTGTTTTTCCCTCAAAAGCATCAGAATGTCTGTAAAGACATCTCCTTCGTTGTTGATCCTCAGAATAAGGTATATAAAGAATTGCTTTAACACCTCTGGCTGGTTCTTTCGTTTTATATCAGTTGCAGCTCAGATGACAACGAGCTCTGGCTTCTCTTCGTTAATGTGCCAATTTGCACATCATATTTTATCACCCGCTGACCTGGCCCTGTTTTGATTATGATTTCAGTTTTTGGTGGAGCGCTCGAAGATGTCATATCCCTGGCTTTCCCCCCGTGACTCCTGAGTCCCTTGCCTTCAGTTTTTGCCCAAACAGTTTTTTATTTAATATCCCTGGAATGTTGCTATTTTATTCTTCTTTTAGAAGCATGAGTTATGTTTTGCATTGCGTTTTGACCCATGCATTGTCTCTGCGTGGGAGGAAATCAGGATTTATTCAGCACTTTTGGCGCCATCGTTTTTGGCTCCCATTTTTTAAAAAGACGAGAGAACTTCTCCGGCCGATCCATGAAAATTTCCAACGAAAATTACTCATGTCCACACTTTCAAATGACTCAAAAGAATAAGCTTGTTTTTGAATATTGGCGGAAAAAAAGTGTTTCAGTGATTTGCGTGAACTACTGGTTTCTAAGCAGTTGTATTACAGCAATAATTGTTTTTCTTACCTTCTGTGAGGTCACATGTCCTCTGCAAAACAAAGGCCATCTTAACATGTGTTTTAGTCTGTTAATGACCCTTACTGTCTTATTCTCTCCCATTTGAGGAAAATGTTTGTTTTCAGTCACTGCAGTATGACAAGTGAAGTATTCTTACCCCGTTGATAAGTCTGAAAAATAAGTCAAACTTGTCTCAGCTCATTGGCAATATTTTAACTCCATTTGTTGAATATCAGACTAAAACTCTTGTTGAGATTGAATTTTTTCTCTGTTCTTGCTTTTGTTGCACTGCTCGGCTGATGCACCATCATATAGGAGAGGAAAGCAGGGAGATTTGAAGACTGTAAATGTATTTATCTTTGCTGACTTTTGATGAATCTGCAACAATGACAGAGACGAGGCGGGTGGAGGAGTGGTCACATGGTTTCCTCTCGGGTTTTTCTGTCAGTAGGCATGTACAGATCAGGCTTACAAGCATCTCCTCATCTCAGCATCATTGTAAAAACGAGTTCTGTTATTAGCCTGGTGTTCAGGAAGTTCGTTTTGCAGAATAATGTATGCGATGGCCGTAGCTTTAGACTGCTTATTGTTTTCAACAAAGTTATTCTGAGCCAAATGACCAATCTGAGAACATCTAAAAAAACATTATGATATTATTATAGCTGCGATGCCAGAAATTCTGTAGTGGTGCAGATCAGCTATGTATCACAGTTTAGGGGAAACACTGTCCAATGGGAAGTGAGTGTAGATTGGGTTGAGAGCGCGACGCCCATTTGAGGTGTCGGGGGTGTGAAAGGTGCTCGGTTCTCAAACGTAAATGCTCTGCTGGTGGATCTCCCCACAGCACTTGGCGATGACGCGCGAGTGCAACTCGGAGACCGTGCGGAGGTACAGCTGGGCGCCGGACGCCACTGACAATGCCCACCTGGTCTCCAGCCCCATCCACTCAGGGTAAGCCACGCCCCTCGCCTGGTCACAATTCGCACGGCTGGCCACGCCCCTTGGCCTGGTCACGATTTGCACGGCTGGCCACGCCCTCACCTGGTCACGATTCGCTAGGCTGGCCACGCCCTCACCTGGTCACGATTCGCTAGGTTGGCCACGCCCTCACCTGGCCACAATGCGCCTGGCTGGGCGTCGGCCTTTATTTCTCAGGGGTTTACATGGTTACGTGCGCTATGAAGCGTAACAGTGGTGATATGGGCAGATTTTAGTCATGCTCTGTGGTGTGTGGGTGTGTGTGCGTATGGTGCGCGTGTGTGTATTCGTGTGTGTGTGGACTGTGATGGACTGACAAACTATCTTGCCTCATTGTGTGGAATACGTCATCGAGAATAATGGATGGATGGATAGATGTTCTGTTGGGTTAGAATTTACCTGAGTAAAGCTGTAGCATATGAATTCAGGGGCTGTGAGAAATATGAAAGATGTACACTGTCTGCATATGAAAACTCTGGGGACATTAACACTTTCTGCTCTCTGTCCTGTTTGAGAAGACACGCAGTGTCTGGTGATATCTGTGGGTCACGGACTAGATAGTCATTAAATGTGAAGAATTCACAAACAAACAGTATGTGGTATAATTGATTCATCTAGGATTATGTTAAAATGTCCAATTTTTTGCTCTTCCAAAACTGGGGGCTATTTTTAAGCAGAGCTCTCTTTCCTATACTGTATGTAATATGGCTGTAAACATGTTTCAATCAAAGTTAACAGTCTGCACATCTTTTCCGAATATTTATTCTTATCACATAACTGCAGTACTTTTCCCTTAGCCCAGCTCATGACATATTTTTAATATTACCCTAGGGTGATATCACTTTTGCGAGAATTTCTCTTGCTGAGAGCGTGGGGGAAAAAATCACTCAGCGAAATTTTTGATTTCGTTAAGTATTTTCTTCCTGTACTGTATCAAGTTAAAATCTTTTTCCTATTAATTTTCTGTACAAAAGTCTATCTGTGAGGTACTCTTAAAAATTTGCAAATGTAATCATAAAATTTAACTTATCACGTGGAGTCACTCATAAAAAAATTAATGTTTTCTACTGGAGAGCAGAATATGATTTTAACGTTCATAATCAGAATAAAATGCCTGTTTCGATAAGAAATTTTTTCCCTGAATAATGATAATGTTATGAAATAAAATAATAAATCTGTTTTATTTTGCTTCCTTCATTTTGTTAATTTAATTCTGCAGCTTTTCATCTCTGTGTCCCCAGTATGACTCCAGGTGATAAAAACTGTAAAGTGTGTTCAGTGGCGTAAAGTCTGGGGTCGGGCAAGTAATATCCGCATTTTTCATCTGTTCGTGAACTTTGCCAACTAAATGCGCGCATTACTTCTACATTTTGGCAGAAATATTCTGCCGATTGGCAGATGCCGATCAGTGACGTGCCATCGGAGGTAAGTTAGGTGAAGCAGACTCCTCACCGTTAAACAAATGATAGCTCCCTATTACTTTGCTTGATTAGGAATCAGAGGATTGATTAACTAATTTACTGAGACTAAATGGCAGAATGACGCGCCAGTTTCAGTTTTCATGACATTATTGCTCAGTGCATCGAACTTAAAATGCTCAGGAGACAGCAAATTTGTGCATATTTGCATACAGAAAGCTAACGCGATGCCATTTTCAAATATTTAAACCTTTCTTATGCCGCGTTCAATGCTTGGTCAGTATGTTTGCGATAATCTTCTCCCCCTTAAATGCGTACTTTTTAATGCTATTTTCTGTCTTCTTTCATAATCCGATAAACAAAAGGTCAAAACGATACACTGAAGTACCGAGAGAGTTCAGATTTTTTCTAATTATTAAGACTTCCATCCTTGTGGTCTCGAATCAAAGCGTAAACGTAAATGAATCTTTTTGTCATTTTCACCTCTTAATGATCACAGGCTACAAATAGGCTAGGTCTTAATTGTTCGGTAAAAAAGTAACAATTGATTGATTGTCAATCAGACATAGTACGTGGAAACAGGTTGACGAAATCCAGCGATAAAAAGGTGAAGTCACTGCCTCCCCTGACCGCACGACTCTGACGCCGATTGGCACAAAACCTTTAAAAAACTGTCTGAACCTAGATTTTAGGCCTCTGTCTGTGTCCCTGTATTTTTGTGTTTTTCATCGATACTGTTTCTCTCTGGTGTTACTGCTGCATTGAGAACATTGATCACCGGCCCTTGCCCTTAAAACCCTTACCTTTCTGCTTAACAAAATACAGGATGGTTCTTAAAAATTACACACACAAACACAGCGCATGCATACACTCCTGACATGGTTGAAATACCTGACGAGAATACTTAAACTGTGTAGATTCTAATACAAATCTGAATTGGCCTTTCAATGGGGAAAAAATCGGCTATGAGCTGCGGCCGACAGAAAATTTGTCAAAACGACCCTAGGTTTTGGCTGCTAATACAGTATATTTCACTCAAACTCTTTTCAAACTGGTGTTTTTTCCATTGTTTCTGGCTGTAGAGTCTGTGTTTAATGCGGATATTTTGCGGAGGCCTGCGCTGTACACTGTATGCCTGCTGGTACAGTTGCCCATCGAGTTTGTGAGATGGACCACATGCCTCTGTGACAGGATTACAGCTACAGTTATTAGTTGTGTTCTCTACCCACCTGTCTTTCTATGTCCTGCCTTGTTGGGTGATCTGCTGAAAGGGGGGGGGGGGTGTAGAGTGATGTCCACCACATTAATCAGACTCTATGTGCCCCCCCCCCTCCAGGTTCCTGGTGAGCTTCATGGTGGACGCCCGCGGCGGCTCCATGAGGGGCAGTCGCCATAACGGCATGCGCATCATCATCCCGCCGCGGAAATGCACCGCCCCCACCCGCATCACCTGCCGCCTTGTCCGCCGCCACAAACTGGCCTCCCCGCCCCCCATGGTGGAGGGTGAGGGATTGGCCAGCCGCCTGGTGGAGGTGGGGCCTGCCGGAGCACAGTTCCTGGGGTAAGCTGCTGCTGATTGGCCGACAGTTTTTAGCACAGCCAATAACATCTTGAGCTCGCATATATTTGGTGAATCCGTATATCAGAGCAGTCTGTACTTATAGTTCTGGGGCCTCATTTATAAACGGTGCGTAGGCACAAAAAAGATACATACATCACTTTCTTTGCAGATTTCTGATTTATAAAAACAAACTTGACATTAAAAAAAGGGAAATTATTAAAACTATGCACAATGTCAATAAATTCCAAGTCCATCCTGACTAAAGAAATGAAAATTCCACGCAGTTTATTTTACCCATAGGTTTATAAATTAGGTTATTTTCCACATTTTTATTTTTTTGTGCGTTCGTATTATTTAGGTATGAAATCCACGCAAATTTTTATAAATAAGGCCCCTGGTCTGCAAGCCTCTCTTCAGAAGGTCCAGTGATTTAAACTTGTGGAAAGAAGCACATTTTTTAGGGGCTGTTAATCCTAAACTACCGGAAATTAAACTAAAGTTTAATTTAAGCTCAGATTGTCCTCTTTAATTTGTGCGCATTCTCATTCAGTGAAGTGTGTCGGCATTTCGGTCTCAAAAAATGTTGATTGGACAGTAATTGTGTCCAAATGCTGACGGACTTCACTACATCTTGTGAAGAGATACTCACTCGCTAATGTAAAAGCTCAAGTGCTGAGTCGAAGAAGGAAAACTGTGAAAGACTAACAGAGGATACAGAGATACTCTAATTAGATCTTCCAAAGAATCTGGGCGTGGCCAAACTATCAACTCAATGGTGAGAGTTGATTTGATTTTGGAGAATTACTGTGTATCTAGTTTGTGAGTCCTTTTTTTCACGGTTGACTCACCTTTTACCCTGATATTTTGGCTCAGTTTTCCTGCAACTGGAAGAAAACTTGTAGAATCTAGTGTCTGGCACCTCAGTTAACTGGATCCAGATTTAGCGGGATGCGTCACTGTGTAACAGTAGATGTGATGGAATTCATGTACGCAGCATTGTAGCAATTTTCCGCAGCCGCCGTCGACCACTGTCAGCACAAACAAATCTGTCTTGAGTTCAGTAAATCAAAAACAGTATAAATTTGACATGCGAAACAGAACGCATTTGTGTGCCGTTTTCGGAGAAATTAACAGCCATGGCTAAGGGAGCGGAGACAGAGAAGAAACATAGACTGGACTGTGACTGTAAGGCTTGTGTGAGACAGTTATCGGAGTGACGGAAAAAGATGGATGCCAATTGGCGATGGATCTTTGAAAATGATTTCATTCGCTGGTTTGTTGAAGTAATTACTCTGCTCCTTTGAAAACTCACACCCCTCGAAACACTGCAGATTTGCGATAATCCACTCTTAACTGGATGTGGAACCTTTTTTCTCCCCTAAAAGACATTTCTGGCTGTATATGTGTGTGTTTATGGAGGCAGCGTCCGCAGGCAGAGTCGAGAAATGGAAAATGAAGAGTGGGCTGACTGCAGTGATTTCCATGGTGCAGTGAGGATCATTTAGCTAACTGGGCACATTTAAACGTCGTCCACATCCTGACCGTGTTTCCTGGTATTACCTGCTTGTGAAATCTGTCAGCTGTAGCATTCCTGGGGTGTTTCCAAAACCTTTAGTGATTTGCATATTTATGACCAAAACTGTCACAAAAAGTGCATCGAAGAACCATGCAGAATGTTCTAGCTGCTACCTCGACCATAAAACTATGATGCACATCTATTGTAACTATTTCTGTCCCAAAACTAATTCATGGGGTTTTTGCTAAAATAAACCCTTGAAGAGCTGAAATAACTTTAAAAAAAATATAAATAAATGTAATTATCTTGCGCTGCTGAAAACCTATCATGTTAGGAGATACAGTGGAGCATTACTGAGTTTGGTCCGATCTGAGACACAGTTGCTCCGTCGTACTGGGATCCGAATGATTTGCTACTTGTCTGTACCTGCACTTAGTGCTATAGGATAAAGACACATTCAACAAAATGCTGTGTAACTCTATCAGTTACACTGCACCAGCCAGTAGTTTTTTTGGGTTCAGTAAAATGAATTTTAATTCTGCAAATTTTACATTATATTCTGAAAGTGTATAGTTTGACTCAGTCCCAAGTTTGGGAAGGAAGCTGTGAAATGCTGTCGCTCAAAAGTCACTTGAGAGCAGCTCTCGCCTGAACCATTTTATGGGCATGAGAAAGTTGTGCAAGCCCCTTTAAAAACAGTATAAAAAGCAACAATTTGAGTTTGATTTTGGCTTCGGTGAGTTGATTTGTAATAGTTGGCTTGTAGCCAATTTTTTAAGCAGTCCAAAACACACAAGGCCATGAATAACGCATCCTTCAAACAGGTAACTTTGCTGAATTTTCTCCCTCAAAATATCTAGCTATTTAATTGGGCTGAATATTGAACTTAAGCTGTGGAGGTGTATCTGGACAGTGCAGTCTTACATCGCCAATACAAGGTCAGAGTTCACAGGATACACTCAGAAAAAACCAGTTCCAAACTGAATTTCACCAGCAGCTGGTTCCTCAAAATAGACCCGTGCGATTCTACAGAATAACCATATCTTGCTCGGGGGCTCTTGGTCAGGCTAAATAGTTAAATCTGGGGGCTTTTACATTTGTAACAGAGGATCCCATAAAAGGATAAAAAAAAATCCTTTATAGAGACAAGCCAAAAAAAAAACAGTATTTTTTTCTGAGTGTACATCACTGTGTGATTATTTGTCAAACATACAGTATATTCCCACTGTTGGAGGTAGGTGTTATTGAGGGTTATTTGCACCCGAGTCTGTCATTTTGTCTCAGGCCTTTCGTAATGTGCTTTCATTTCCAAGCCTATAATAGTGGAAATCCCCCCATATTGGTTCCATCTTGATGTGCACCTGCTTGTGTTTTCCGGGCTCGGGACAGTGGAAATCCCCCATTTTGGCTCCATCTTGATATACCCCTGCTCCTATTTTCCAGGCCTGTGATAGTAGAAATCCCCCATTTTGGCTCCATGCGGGGGAAGGAGCGTGAGCTGATCGTCCTCAGGAGTGACAATGGAGAAACGTGGAAGGAGCACCAGTACGACTGTCGGCCTGAAGAACTCGGCCAACTCCTGAACGGGATGGACGAAGGTAAAAGTGACGTCAACCCCCACCGTGTGTCTCAGTCCTCTCCTCTCCTCTGTCCATCCCTCTCTCTCTCCGCTCTTGTCACTTACCGTCTCTTTCTCTCTCTCTCCCTTCCTCTCTCCCTCCCCCTTTCTCTCGCTGCATATCCCTCTCTGTCTCTCCTGCCTTTCCCTCTCTCTCTTGCTCTCCCTCTCTCTCTCTCTCTCTCTCTCTCTCTCTCTCTCTCTCTCGAGGGTTGTATCCATTTCTTGTCTTCAGGCCAACTCACGCTCGTAATTATTTGAGCAGTCAGAGTCATTTCCTGCCTCGGCCATTTCGAGTCGGATTAAAGGTCACGAACGACAGCTGTCCCGATTCAGTTATATGTTTATTTCCTGCAGAGCTGGACAGTGCAGACGAACTGGAGAAGAAGCGCATCTGCCGCGTCATCACCCGCGATTTCCCACAATACTTCGCGGTGGTGTCCCGGATTAAGCAGGAGAGCAATCACATGGGTCCAGAAGGCGGAGTCCTGACGAGCGAGACGGTCCCGATGGTCCGGGCGGCGTTCCCGGAGGGCGCTCTGACTAAACGCATCCGGGTCGGCCTGCAGGTCTGTCCCCCTTCCTGGGAGAAGAAGTCTGATCCCACAGAAAAGAGATTTTACCATATTTTGTACAGCAATGCAGTACAGAACACGTAAGACGCTTTCACACCGGACGCGAAACGAATTTTTCGCGTGACAGATTACATTCAGATTGCGCTCGTGTCTTTGCGTTGACTTTGAATGTAATCTGTCGCGCGAAAAATTCGTTTCGCGTCCGGTGTGAAAGCAGCTTTAGTGGGGAGTTTTTATAATTCCGGTGGTGAGCAAAGCCCATGGAAAAATGAAACCACATTGCAGTGATGATTAATCGTTTATTTAATGGTTTATGATGTGTGGATGGTGCAGTCGGTAGCGCTGACGGCTCACAGCAAGAGCGTTGTGGGTTCAAATCCGGCCTGGGGCACGTTCTCCCCACGTTTGCATCGATCTCCTCCCAGTACTCCAGATTGCCCTACTGTACGAAAACATACATGTCAGGCTAATTGGAGACTCTAAATTGCCCATAGGTGTGAGTGTGTGTGTGTGAATGGTGTGTGTGCCTTGTGATGGATAAGAGAACTGTCCTGGGTGTGTTCCTGCATCCTGCCCAGTGCATGCTGGGATAGGTGTGGGTAATGCAGTAACTCCGCCCCCTGTTCTCTGTGTTTAGGCCCAGCCGGTCCCGGAGGAGCTGGCCAGGAAGATTGTGGGGACGAGAGCCACGTTCAGCCCTATCGTCACCGTGGAGCCGCGCAGGAGGAAGTTCCACAAGCCCATCACCATGACGATCCCAGTCCCGCCTCCCTCCGGGGAGGGCATGTCTAATGGCTACCGCGGCGACAGCGCCCCCTGCCTGCGGCTTCTGTGCAGCATAACAGGCAAGTGTGGCTGTTTCCGGGGTGTGGAGGAGTGAGGCTAATGGAACTACTGCTACAACTGTTACTACTGCTACAACTGTTACACCTGTTACTACTACTACCACTATTACCACAACTACTAGTACTACCGCTACCACAGATATTACTGCTATTACCACTACTACTACTACCAATAATGCTGCAACTACCACTATTACTACTATTACCATTACTACAACTACCACTATTACTACTATTACCATTACCACTTCTAATACTACTACTACTACTACTACCAATAATGCTACAACTACCACTAATACTACTATTACCATTACTGCTATTACTGCTACGACTGTTACCAATATTGACACTACCACTACTGATACTACGACTACTATTAGTACTATTACTACTACCATTACTGCTATTACTACTACTATTATTTCCATCACTATTGCTACTACTACTATTATTACTATTACCACTACTACCACCATTATCACTAGTATGGCTGGTACTACTGTTCTTACCGCTGCTAGTGCTGATACTGCCACTACTGCTGCTCGTGCTACTACTACTATTAATACTAATACCAATAATAATACCAATAATAATAATAATAATAATAATAATAGTAATAACTAGAGGCCATCTCGTGACGGGATCGCACCAGCCGAACTCCCAACCCTCCGACTTCCAGCGTTCGGACCACACCCACCCTCGAGCTCCACCTTCACTGTGACGTCAGCTACACACACGTAAAGTTTCGTTACTGCATCTCGCACGCTTGTGGCTCTATCACTTTGACCAAATCTGTGCAGACAGACGTACAAACACCGGGTGAAGTACTGAGAACTGCTTCTGTGGTAGTTTTCACTACAGTCGGTGTCTCCATGAAGACACACACATACTGACTCACAAAGTGAAAAAAAAATACCAGCCCACGCTTTCGCAGCTGGTAATAATAATAATAATAATAATAATAATATTGAGAGTTGCCAGATTAACCATTTGAGCACCGGCTTGCATCATTTTGCCTGTGCATGAGCATTTGGGCCATAATACTTCAGCAAACAGTGCTGGTGAAGTAGGAAACTAACAGTCACGCAAACAGTGGGAAGAAATTAATAAAAAGCTGCCTATCCATAAGAGTCCCTTCTTTATCTTGGCGTTTTGATTGCCCTTAGACTCTTTGTTGGGAAATTCAGTACTGGAAAGTGGTTTGCATGCTGTGGTAGAGTAGGTGCACTATCTGTACTGGTTTGATACTCTAGCGCTATGCCTGAAGGTGTTTTTTGTTGTGGAGAATATGGAGCCACATACTGAGGTAGCTTCTTTTTTCAGGAGGTACATCGCCTGCCCAATGGGAGGACATAACGGGGACCACGCCCCTGTCTTTTGTGACCGAATGCGTCTCCTTTACCACCAACGTCTCTGCCAGGTAAGTCACAGTTGAGTTCAGTACTTTTGTGCAGAAGGGATCGTGGGGCTATAGAACTAGGAGTAAATTAGGACTCTCTGCTCCAATCACAGGCTTAGCTGAGATTTTAGACACAATGTTCTTTTTTCCGTGTTGTTCTGAGAGAAAAATACTGTCCATGAATGATCTCACTTGTCCTCCTGCTCTTATTGATGATTTTCCTGTGTTCACTATCACTGTTACGATTGTTACGGAGCCCACTGTGCGATACGCATGTAGCGCAGCTTTTAGAAGTGCAGTGAGCAATACTCCTAGGATTTAATGAAATTCATAATTCCTTTTACAGGAGAAAGGGGTTTGTGTTTTTGGCTGCCTGTTTCTGAGCACTGTGTGTGTATGTGTGTGTGTTTGTGTGTGTGTGTGTGTGTGCATGTGTGTGTGTGTTGCTGTGTTTTTGTGCTTGCTTGTGTGAGTGCATGGATATATGGATATACATGGACATGGATATATGCACACATGTGCACGTGTGTGATTGGGTGTGTATTTGGGCGCATGTGTGAGTGTGTGTGTCTTCTAGCATGTGAGTGAATACATGTGTGTATATGTGGGTGCATTTGTGTACTTGGGTGTCAGTGAGTATGTGGATGTGTGTGTGCGTGCCTGGAGGTGTATGTATGTATGCACGTGTGTGTGAATGATTATATGCGTGTGAGTGTGTGTGCCAGAGTGTGAGTGAGTTTGTGTGTGCATGTGTGGATACCGCTGTGTGTGTGTGTGTGTGTGTGTGTGTGTGTGTGTGTGATTGAGTATACGCGTGTGAGTGTGTGCTTGTGTATGAGTGAGTATATATGCTGCGTGTGTGTGTGTGTGTGTGTGTGTGTGTGTGTTTGTGCTTGTGTGTCGGGGAGTATTTGCATATGTGGCTTAGAGTGTGTGTGCAAGTGGGTGAGCGTATGTGCTTGTGTTTCAGTAAGTATGTGTGTGTCTGTGTGTGTGTGTGTGTGTGTGTGTGTTCGTGTGTAAATGATACTGAGCCTCTCTCCCGCCCCTCTGGTAGGTTTTGGCTGGCTGACTGTCACCAGATCCCAGAGACGGTGGGTCTGGCAGCCCAGCTGTACCGTGAGCTCATCTGCGTCCCGTACATGGCCAAGTTCGTGGTGTTCGCCAAGATGAACGACCCCGTGGAGTCCCAGCTCCGCTGCTTCTGCATGACGGACGACAAAGTGGACAAGACCCTGGAGCAGCAGGAGAACTTCGAGGAGGTGGCGAGGAGCAAAGACATCGAGGTGTGCTCCGTTACCACAGCTGCGGGGCTTCAGCTGTCTCATGCAGGAGTAACTCAGTTCTGTGCTGTGACTCAGACGCCATGACACGCGAGACAGAGCACAGTGAACTTCTGTGATGTCATCTACTGTATGAACGAGTGAAAGGGAGGCTGATTTTATTGATGTTTGGAGGGAAATGGATGATTGAAACACCTATTCAGTGAAGACCAATCAATCGATCTATCAGTCAGTCAGTCAGTCAGTCAGTCAATTAATCGATCAACCAGCCAACCAGTATTTATTGCTATTCAGAATTGACTAAACTGAGGAAATCGTTTTTGATTTCACTTTGCATTTAACTCAAGGGTGAGCTTGATTATTGTGATGTCATGGAGAGTAGCCCAGCTTTCTAAAAAAACTGTTTTATACCTCCTAGGCAATTTGTTGAAACTAAGCTTACAGAGGTATAAGAAATAGGTAAAAAAAGAAAATAAACATTTCTAGAAGAGGAGGTAAAATATTTGGAAGCTTGCCTGTTTGCACAGAGATGTGTTTTTAATTTTATGGCACCAGCAGCAACCTGATATGTAAACTGTTACGTTATCTCAAATATTTACGTAACACATGAGCACGTCCAGGTTGTCTGTGCAAGTAGCCGGCTAATTCATTAGTGAATAGTTGGAGCTGGTGAAGGTCCACAGGTTATTTACAACAGCTGTCACAAAAGCTCGCTAGTTTAAGAAGAATGTTAGTCATTTGTTTAGTCATTCATGAAAAATGTTGTGCTCCGGCTGTCCCCGGTAATCTGAGGATGGTTTAGGGTCTAAATCGGCACTGCAGTCATTTCACTGTGTTGGAATGCTGGAGGTCTTGGCTGGTTTTGAAGCACATCCCTTCGCTTTGCTGCATTGAGTCCCAAAGAGGATTTTATTAAGCATGAATTGTGGAACCTATATTTAACTGACTGTAGAGACAAAGTAATTCTGCTCTTGTGTGCTAATTGTACAAACATGGTTCCGGGGACGTGTTTTGATGTAATGGCGACGATGATGTTGTCCTACAGGTTCTGGAAGGAAAATCCATACATGTGGATTGCTATGGAAACCTGGCTCCTTTGATCAAAACTGGACAGCAGCTTATTTTCAATTTTTACGCATTCAAAGAGAACAGGCTTCCATTTTGTGTCAAGGTAAAGCACATGACTGCTATCTGCATGAAGGCTCTGCGCTTTAGTACACTGCAATGGAATGAAATATAATTTGAAATTTAATTCTAATATTTTTCTCTTTTGTATTGTCATTCACTTAAATCAATGTGTTTGAAAGTTATTACGCCGTCCTAAATTGATGTAGTCGGAAGTGCTATCAATGCCAGTGAATACTGTTGCTAGAATTCGCATATCTTTTGTGCCGGTGTTTAGCTTACTTGTGATTTGATTTTAGAGGTAGCTTTTAGTTTTTAGACTGCATTTATTTTGTACTCTGATGAAAAAACATTGCAAGTGTAATTTGTTTTATGGACTTCTGTTGAAACATCTTCAGAATCTGCTTCCTTTTGTCATGAGATCACAGGATTAAAAACCTTAAGATGCAGTTCAGTCCTAAAATATATCTTCAGTTGGTGTTATTGTGGTTGTGATTTGAATTCATCTTGACTATTAACCAATGAAGGAATTTAAAGCACCACTAAAACATAATATATCCACTTTAGTTCTGCATAAAGGCTGTATGCTAGGTCATATATGTTTTTAGCTTACATTTAAATTTGTGTTTTATTTCCAAATTTCTTGTCTTAATCGTATTTTTCATTTCAGATATGGTTGGTGCGCAGTTATCTGCATAACCGTGTTCTTCCAATTCTGTAGATCAGGGATGTTAGCCAGGAGCCGTGTGGGCGATTGTCGTTTCTCAAAGAGCCCAAGATGAACAAAGGTCTTCCGCAGACTGCCATCTGCAATCTGAACATCACACTGCCAACCCTCAAGAAGGTAAGGCTGCGTTGGAGTCACTGTTCCTGTGTCATGCCATATCATCCTCATGACAAGGAAAGATAGGGCAGCGAAGCACGTAGGGTTAACCTCGGGCGAAACGGCCCAGCTGTGTCTTTTATCTGTTTCGAGCCATTCCAAGTTGCTTTTCTGTCCAAAAAAGTTCCGATCTAGTCTTCATGCTTCGCTGACGATGCTCAGACTGTGTGTTAAATGATGGCTATTTTTACTGTTGTTGCTGTCATTTTTATCTCTTTCCTACTTTACGTGTTAAATGTTGGCCTTACTCTTTTGTTCCTTCGTGGGTTTTTCACTGTCTTTTTGGGCCTCGCGTCCTCTGGGCTCCATCGCCCTTGTTACCTCCTGATGTTTCTTTTCCCTACTGTCCATTGTGCTATTTCCTGTTTCTGCAATGCATCATGGGAACCAAAAGGAAATGGAGTCAGATCCAGATGAAGAGGTAATTTGAAGTATCCCATTCGGGGTATTTCTTTACCAGTTTCTTTTAGATGAATCTTCTCTCATACTTTATGGTGTTGCTGAAAAGGTGCTTTAATGGATAGAAATAATACGTTTTCAGGAATCTATAAGAAAGGCACCATTTAGGTAGGGAAGAGACCGCTTCTCGGAATAGAGAAGACAGGTTGCTCATCTTCTTTGGTCCTGTTGTCTTGTGTCAGGAGTGATCTCAGTCACACAGTACCTTAGATGAAGTTCTCTCTCTCTCTCTCTCCTGTCTTAGTCTGTCTGTCGCTTCTGTCAGTACACCCTTCTTTCACAAAGCCTTAACAATAAAGACCCATGGTCCATTGCGTGATTCCTGTTTAAATTAGGTCTTCAGGCAAGGTTAAATCATTCACTTATACCTAATTTGAGTACTACATTAATCTTTCACTCAATATTTGTAGCATACCCTCTGAGTTGTAATATTACATTGCTCATAGATCTCTTATGTCTGCTGAATTTTGAGTCTCTTCACTGCAATCATTTCTGCTTCTTTTTATTGTCAGTTTATTTAGAGAAGTCATATCAAAGCCCATGCATAAACAAGTTTCATAATGCAAAGTAAATATGAACACGTACTGATTTTTTTTCAATTGACATTTTACTGTATAGAATTGATTGGCATCAACTAAGGAATTGAGAGGTGTGCTCTTGATCTTAGAATATGGTTTCTCCACATACAGTTTATAATAGTTTCAACAGCGGGGTATTGGTTGGCATTCCCAACACGTCATTGATTTGGATTTGTGTTGTTGTTGCAGGCTGACAAACCCGAGAGACGCCACACCTTTGCATCCCTAGCTTTACGTAAGCGCTACAGCTATTTGGCCGAGCCTGCTGCGAGTGAGTGTGATGCTTTCACTAATCATCACTAATTCATTTGAACATTTTCCTCGAAATGATTCAAGTTTTCGATTAGAATTTTACCCCCTGTAAATGATATAAGCATTTTTTTTGTGTTGTGTCCTCTGAACATGGCCACCATACACATCTTCAAAATCCACGCGCATTTTTAAAAAAAAACATGGTACGCTTTGCATGGTTTATCGTTACTTCTGAGTTGTCATTCTTTCCCACATTATTGTAACGTTGCCTCCATGTTGGAATATGTTTGTTGTCTTGTATGTGAGAAATTGTGCGAGGGAAACTGAAATTGAGTACAATGGTTCAACTTGATAGAAGAAAAAACTTTTAATCTGAGTTACTTTGATTTATGCCTGCCTCTTTTTGCCTTGTGATTATACAGTGTTTTTTCGTGACAGAATTGCATGAATGATTGTCAAGGTTACGGTAATTTTCTGCAGGTGCATCGCATTTTGCTCTTGAAATGCCTGTGACTTTGGGTAGTTTGTGTTGCATGATGTTCACAGGGATAGTGGATTTAAACATAGGTTTAAAACCAGCGTTTTCCTTTGTACTTTGCTTTACACATGGGTGGTTTATAGTGATCCGTTTTGTCAAAAGACAAATTTGCGTATTTTGGGAAAAGGCTTTCAGGACAAACAGATAAAAGGCACTATAGCTAAGAGGTCAGGAAAGAAGCTCAACACGAGCTAAAGAAGTGAAGTTGTTTTATTCTTGTTGTTTGTACGGACTCTTTGTCTTGTCTTGTGCCCTGAAATTTTGTGCTTCATCGCTTTTTCTTCAGTTTGCATTTTGTGTTGGTTCATTTTATCATTTTTTGTGGCTTTCAAACAATCATTTCCCATTTCAAAGACTCTTAACTGCATTTTCTCTTTGTGGCTAATATTACAAGGCTTACTGACCTATCTTTTCCCTCTGGTCTCTCTGTTTTTTCAATCACTTTTGTTGATTTTATGTTGGCTTTTAATTTGGATATTTAAGAAACAGTTGACCGAAGCTCAGCAAGAACACTGCCTACTGGTTACGCTTACAAACCTGTCTTTTCAACAAGATCTTACCAGGCATGGTCGGCTGCTCCTGCTACCGTCACTAGCCAAGCAAAATCTGGATTTGGTTCCCTCTCCAGCTCGTCGTCCAACACGCCATCTGCCTCGCCATTGAAGTCAGTGTGGTCGATCACCTCTGCATCTCCAATCAAGTCCGCCCTCGGCGCCTCCCCCGCATCTTCAGTCAAGTCAGTTAGTGACGTAGCTTCTCCGATCAGGTCATTTAGAACCATTTCTTCCCCGATAAAGACTGTAGTTCAGCAGCCGCAGTATCCAGGTCAGGTATCGTCCTCTCTGCTTTCTTCCCCAGCCAAAAACGGGACAGACCCAGTGTCTGTGAAGGGACTTGCTGTGTCTCTGGCTTCAAGGACTTCTCCAGTCATGAATTCGGGGTCACTGTTGGAGCGGTCCTCGATTGCCATGACACCGCCCGCTTCCCCAAAGTCCGCAGTAAACATGTACAATTTGCCATATAAGCCAGTCGTGCCCTCTGTGTCACCTGTGGCTTCCTCCCCTTTGAAAAGCGTCTCTGGGCTGTCCTCAATCAGATCCAGTGCAGATGCAACTAGCGTGTCAAAAGGACTTTTGAGTTCATCTCTATCCTCGCCACTAAAATCCTCAGGCGCCCCTTCAGCTGCAGCGCTAATCAATGGCTCCATTTCACCGATCAAATACCCTTCCTCATCGACGCCTCTGTATTGTGGAGGGCTTAGCAGCTTGCAAGAAAGGATACAAGCCACGACTCATGCAGCCACGAATAGTATCAGCGCTGCTATGGAGGAAGCAGAGAAAACCTTTAATTCCTGTTCCGCGTCTGGCTACGGAACTCTGAAGTCCATATCTTCCTCTCCTTCCTCATCCTACCAGTCGATAAGATCTTCTCCTTCGAACTCCATTTATGCATCCTTGAGATCACCTCCAGCTTCCTCAACCACCTCTGTGACGTCCTCTACCATCACCGTCCCCGTGTACTCAGTGATAAACGTTATGCCCGAGCCCCAGTTTAAAAAACTTCCTGAAGTCTCCAGATCAGCAGCTGCACTCGTATCTCCTCTGAAGGCCAGGCCTGCTGAACCCCAAACCCCAGCCCAGTCTTCCTTCTCTAAGACACTGTCGCCAATAAAATCTGCCCTCTTTGCCAGCCCTGCAGCCCTAAAATCAACCGCTCCATCTTCATTGTCATCCAGTCAGGAAATTTTGAAGGATGTTGCGGAAATGAAAGAGGACTTGATTCGGATGTCTGCAATCTTGCAGACTGATGCCAGTCCAACAGCTAAAAGCTCCCGGTCAGACTCGCCCAAAGAACAAAAGATTGATGATGAAGAGCCCTATAGAATTGTTGAAAAAGTGAAGCAGGATCTTGTGAAAGTGAGTGAGATTCTGACTAAGGATGCTTTGAGGGAGAGCAAAACCACTCTCAAAACTAAGAAGGGCAGTGAGGATGACTGGGTAGATGAGATTCAGGAGTCTCAGCAGAACGGACGAAGGTGTCCTCTGAGCTACGACACCGATGGTTTCCAAGTCAGGACTAAGTCCATAACTGATCGAGATTTCAATCTTGCAAGGGTAGTGGACTACTTAACTAATGATATCGGAGCCAATTCTCTTTCAAAGATTTCTGATGTGAAGTGTAGATACGATGAAGTGAAAAGAGAGGGCGAGGAAAAGCAAAAACGCGTCCTCAAGCCCACGATAGCCTTGCAGGAACACAAGCTCAAGATGCCGCCATCGAACATGCGCTCCTCTCCTTCAGAGAAAGAGCTGTGCAAACTCGCAGAGGCTTTGTTTGGCACCGATGCCGTCGTAGTGTCCCCGGATGACATATCACATGACCAGGATAAGAGTCCCCTCTCAGACAGTGGATTTGAAACCCGAAGCGAAAAGACGCCCTCGGCCCCTCAGAGTGCCGAGAGCACTGGGCCAAAGCCTTTATTCCAGGATGTCCCCATCCCTCCCGTTATTACGGAGACTCGCACTGAGGTTGTCCATGTCATACGGAGCTATGAACCCTCAGAAGAAGGCCAGGAGCCCGCAGCTGAGGAACCGCGGGTCTCTATGGCACCTGTATGCATTCAAGCCGAAACTCAAGCCAACGGGCCAGTCAAAGACAAGGTGAAAAGTTATCAGGCAAAAATTAACACAGAGGATGATGCAAGCAAAGGTATGTGTGTCAAGGAGGAGACGCACATTACGACCACAACTAGAATGGTCTTCCACAAGCCGCAGGTCAAAGAGTCTGCATCTGAGAGAATTGAGGACACCATGTCAGTTCAAGACATAATGAAAGCATTTCAGTCTGGCAGGGATCCCTCGAGAGAGATAGCAGGGCTCTTCGAGCATAAAAGCATTGATAATCACAAAAGCACTGAAGCTCCACCCCAACTTCTTGACAAACCCAAAGTTGAGAGAATAATTGAGGTTCACATTGAAAAGGGCAATAAAGCAGAGCCAACTGAGGTAATCATACGAGAGAGAAAAAATCACCCAGAGAAAGAGATGTACATGTACATGGGCGATCACAGAATAAAGGAGTTGCCACATAAAGCATACATGGACGATGAGGTGCAACAGGAAGAGGAAGAGCTTATTGCAGAGGAGCCACTTCCCCCCTACCTAGAATCATCCAGAGTGAATACCCCTGTGTCACAAGAAGATGACAGCCGACCAGGTTCTGCTCAGCTTCTAACCGATGACTCATATAGAGCCTTAAAGCTGCTGAGCCAACACTCTGTTGAGTATCATGATGACGATCCAACAGATCACAGAGGAGAGTCCTACAGGTTTGCCGAGAAAATGCTTCTCTCTGAGAAATTGGATATGTCGCACTCAGACACTGAGGAATCAGGAACTGACCGGGCTCATGCCCAAAACTCAGAGGAGAGGCACAGAAACGAGAGGGCATCGAATAGTCCCAAAAGAGAGTTCCTCATTAAATCATCAAGAGATGCACCAGGTCAACTCAATTCTAACTCAGATCAGCACAAACTGACATTGTTGCATTACACGGCAGAACCTGGCAGTCCAAAGCATTCCGTGTGGATGCGAGTGTCAGAGGACAAAGTGGACAAAAGTAGAGAAAAGCTTATATACGAGGACAGGGTGGATCGAACCGTGAAGGAGGCAGAGGAAAAACTAAGCGAGGTTTCTCAGTTTTTTCGTGACAAAACAGAAAAGCTTAATGACGAGCTGCAGTCTCCCGAAAAGAAGGCTTGCCGGGGAAGCCCCAGGGAAACCCGGTCTGGACCCAGCTCGACTTGCAGCAGCCCCGAGAGAAAGCATCACATGATTGGAGGCGCCAATGAGGAGTGGGGCAAAGACAGAATGGGAAAACTATTCAGCAGTGAGAGAAAATGCGCCAGTTTGCCTAGCAGTCCTGAAAAACGCAGTTTGTCCCAATTCAATTATGACAGACCCAAGCAAGAAGACAGCATGTCTCAGAGCTCTGATAGCGAGCCTTCTCAGCCTTTCCAGCTGAAGTCATCCACTGTGAGCTCTGTAAGATTGAAATTTGAATCTGAGGCTAGAAAACAAGAATGGGGTCAAAAGATGGCACAAACAAAACCCCCAGTGAAAAAGCTGCAGGAAAGTAAACTTCCTGTGTATCAGTTTCTTGCTGGAGAAAGGGCCCTTAAATCTGCAGAAACAACGGACAAAGGGCCAAACCGTGGAGATGCTGTAGAAATTGAAGGTAATACAGTGATTGGACAAAGCACAGATCAAAATAAGGCTCCGGTCTCTTCAGTGGCCCAGAAACAATCAAACAGATCACCAAAACACTCTCAGGCAGCAAATGGCCAGGAATCAGACGCAAAGATCTACAAGACCTGGGACAGCCATGGAAATGGAAACAAGAATCAAAAGGATAATCTCTCCCACACACTGGTTCATGGAACATTGAAAGAGGGCAGTGGGAGTGACATTGAAACTGTTGCCACAAGGCAAGAGCAGGGACAAGTTTTAAAAAACGGGACATCGAACAAGGAAATGACTGCAAACTCCCCAACAAAAAAAACTATCTACACAGGGCTGGTTATTCAAGAAAATGCTGAGGGCTTTGATGGCTGCAGCGGGACTCTAAAAAAAAAAGGCAGACTCCCAAATTCCTATTAGAACGCCATCTAGTTTCAGAGAGAATAACCAGTTTAAAAAGTCAACGCCAGACAGTTTAATTAAACCCTCTGATAGAAATGGGTCACTCATTCCCTCTTTGTGTAGAAGTAGAATGGAGAGTAGTGTCAATACAAGAACATCTGGGGCAGATTCCTCCATAGGCAAATCAGATTTTTTGGAGCGTAGCCTTGTTAAAGATGCAATATCCAATGATGTTGGTAATAGCACTCCAGTCGAATGCGTTGAAAAGGTAGCAACCATAGTCAAAGCTGAAACCTCTAGTGAAATCAAAACACTGCCAGTATATGTCAGCATACAAGTTGGCAAGCAATATGAGAAAGAGACTGCGGCTGGGCAGCAGGGAACGTACAAAAAGGTAGTCAGCCAGGAAAGCAGAACAGTGCATGAGACTCGGGGAATGTTTTTTGCTGTTAAACCAAAACAACCCCCGTCTCCCCAGGGCAGCCCAGAAGATGACACTCTGGAGCAGGTGTCTTTGATGGATAGCTCTGGAAAAAGTCCGCTTACCCCTGAGACTCCTAGTTCTGAGGAAGTTAGTTATGACCTCACCTCCAGAACCCCCGACTCCCTATTTGGCTTCATGCTGGGCAAAGCCAGTCCAATTGCAGAAGTTTCTGAGGAAGAGGATGTTGAAGACAAAGCCCCTTTTTTCCTAAAGGATTCTCCACCGGGCAAAGCAAAATCTTCCCAATCTGAGACCACAAATGTAAGCAAGGACATGGAAAATAAGAGTAAGGAAAAGCGAGTGGCATATATCGAGTTCCCCCCACCACCACCGTTAGACCCAGAAGGGTCAGAGAATGATAAAAAGGCTTCCTGTGCTTCGTCTGAGACAGAGACTGAAATGATGGAGGTTAACCTCCAAGAGGAGCATGACAAACACCTTCTAGCGGAGCCCATCATTAGAGTTCAACCCCCATCGCCCCTGCCCGTTGTAGCGGGGGACAGTGACTCCAGTGATGACGAGTCGGTATTTCAACCGATTCCCTTAAAGAAGTACACCTTCAAGATCTCAGAGGATGGGGAGGTGTGCTCTAAGACTAAAAGGCACGATAAGAATGGTCACCGCAATGGTAAAGAAACAAGCAATGATGCCAAAGGAGAGGATCTGGAATTTGAGCAAAACGGCAATGATCAGTCTGTCACCGACTGCTCAATTGCCACCACCGCTGAGTTTTCCCATGACACTGATGCTACAGAAATAGATTCCCTTGATGGCTATGAACTTCAGGATGAGGATGATGGTCTGAGTGAGCGGGACTCAAAACCAGTAAATCTATCCAAAGAGAATAGAAAAGATACAAAGGACAATTCTAAGTCATCTGATCGCTCCTTTAGGCTTGAAGTCATTGAGGAAGAGAAGGTTGTAAATGAAGAAGGGGGAAATGGAGAAGGAAAGGACTCCTCTGATAAGAAGTCAGGCGATAAAGAGCACAAAGGCATCTACTCTTTAGAAGGGCGTCACCCTGATAGACATACATTTGGTGATGGCTATTTTAATTACCAGTTAGAGGAGGAGCTTAACACTACTTTTAAAACTGTTGCAACCAAAAGCTTGGATTTTGATCCTTGGTCCAGCAAAGGGGGAGAAGGTGAAGTTTTTGATGCTAGGATCAAAGAGGAAGACCCCAAACCCTTCGGTTTGACTGTAGAGGATAGGTCACAGGCGACTACTCCAGACACGACCCCTGCCAGAACCCCAACTGATGAGAGCACTCCAACTAGCGAGCCCAACCCTTTCCCCTTTCACGAAGGGAAGATGTTTGAGATGACTCGGGGTGGCGCAATTGACATGAGCAAGCGGGATTTTGTTGAAGAGAGACTTCAGTTTTTTCAGATTGGTGAGCATACTTCGGAAGGGAGGTCAGGGGTGAGAGGGCAAGGGGTCAGGAGTCCAGGTGGTGCGACCTCACAGGCAGGGACTAGACCACTTGAGATTAAGGAGAAATCTCCCACTGACACGACTGCTACAACAGTCAAGTGCAATGTCATTCAAACCAGCACTGATTGCCTGAACACATCATCGAGTGACATAGTCATAGCAGAGACATCCTCTTGTACAATAACAGCCTCCAAAGTTGACCCGAAATTGCGCACCCCAATAAAAATGGGGATTGCAGCGTCCATCCCCGTAAAGAAAGATGCTGGCTCAGTTGAACTGACTGACTGTAAGGCAGAATCATTGGACAACCAAACTCCAGAGCACCCGAATGTAGAGGCTTACACAGGTAGAATGATAGCTTTGAGACCATCAGAGAGAAGAGATTACCCAACAGAGAACCGTAATAACAACAATAATCTCGAGTCTTCGAACGTGCAGGCAAATTACATCCAGTGTGGCAGTGTAGTGTTTAGTTTGCAGTCCTCCTCAGAGCCTACTCTTCAGCAGGTCAGCAGGATTGAGGCCTCATTGTGTAGGGATGTAGAAAGTGTGAGAGGGGATACCGAGCCGTGTGAAAAACGAAAGACCAGCAAGTCCAAGGAAACAGAATTTAGGCCCCCTAAGTCGAGGCTTCCAGTGAAAGCTCCTGGCTCAACATCACACACAGTGAGCTCTACAACACAAGCAAAGACGAAGCCTAGACAAGCAGTCAAACCTGAGATTAGGAAGAGGGTGGATAACCCGGCAGCCTCCAGATCTAGAATCCCGATAAAAGAGGTTAAGAGGGGTAGTGTTAATTCTAGTGTTTCAGCGCAAGCTGTACCCAGGTCAGCGAGACTCGAGAAAGAACGAGTAAAGCAGGTGCCCTCTAGGGTGCCAGATAGAGGCAGGCCTGGTTCTGGAAGTAGCTCAGCGTGTGAGGTGGGCAGGGAGGTGTGCAAGCAATCCATCGAGTACTTTAAGGGCCTTAGTGGGGAGACGCTAAAGCTGGTGGACCGTCTCTCTGACGAAGAGAAAAAGACGCAGTCAGACATTTCCGACGAAGACAGCACGTCACGGAGCACCTCACTGTCGGAGGCCTCTCAGCCTTCCCTTTCGTCACGGTCCGCGAGGGAGCGGCAGGGCAGCGTGGTGGCGCCCGGGCGAGCGAAGGCTGAGGTGGCCGCCAGTGAGGGGAAGAGGCATAGGCGGACTGGTGGTGGGCACGGAGGCAGTCAGGCTCCCACCGTGGAGATCAAGCCTAGTTTGTAAAACTTTCAACTTTGTCGATCTTTAGTGCATGAGCCGTGGTGTGATTGCCTGTGGCGTGATTTGGTTCCTTAAACCCCGTAGCTTTAAATGTCATTCCTGTCATTCCTGTCATTCTCTGTGTGCCGTCTCTGTCAGATCTTTACCCACGAGTAGTTGTAGTCGGGCGCAGCATGCTAGAGTCAATTTGCGACTGCTGTACAGCAGACTTGTCGCCAGTCTTTGTCTGTGCAGGTAGCGAGAGTGCAGTTTTTTTTTTTTTTTTTACCAATGTACCGAGCTGCACCACAGCGCCTTATGGCATTTCAGAGAGAATACTCCTTGTCCGCATGTGTAGCTCCATTTTAGTGTGAAACCACCTACGTCTTTTTAATACAAAGCTCCTTATAGTTAAGAAAAAAATTTTTGACTGTTGTGGACTTTTTTGTTTTGTTTGTGTTCCCTGTGAGAGGAGTAGCTTATATAGGTCTACAGGGTACATTATCACACCTAGGTACCATAAGCACACCTAGAGCACGAGTCAATTGTCTACAATCTCTGGTCCACTATTAAGCGCCTGTTATCCCTTTTCTTGCCATTTTAATTTGGAAATAAATTCAAATACTTAGGTCATTTGATGCTTGATATTTTCCCCATTTTAAGGTAGATTAAAGGAAAATTGGAGTTATATGGGTGACTGTTACGTTTTAACAAATGGAATATTTATCCATTTTATTTGTACAGTCGTTTGGCCAGAAGAGGGTGCAGTCTCTTTTAATATTTGTAATTTTTTTCTCGAATATTTAATTAAATTGATATTAATTGTCTTTTGTTTTCACTGTAGGACCTGAGAGTCCTTGTGAAAGGACGGATCTGCGGATGGCTATAGTCGCTGACCATCTGGGGCTGAGCTGGACAGGTGAGACGTTCTGGACACGTTGACTTCTGGAGGTCTTTTCTTTGTCAAACATCTGCTGTAGTTCAACCAAACTGTGGAGATTATGGGGAGCGTCCCAACGCTCCATAATATATTCCCCATTTCCATACCGTACATCACCCCATACTCAACAGTTTTATCATGGTGTCCAGGATGTTTTATATTTGTTTCATTGATGTTTGTTATTGATAATGAGGATCATCTTAATTATTGGTGTAAAAAAGTCGACTAGGACCACCCAGACTAGGTCTTGAGATACACGTGCTCTTTATGATGCAATTTTCATTCATTTACAACTGCCAGATTTAATATTACATTTGTTATACCAACTGCAGTTATGGAACGTGGTTATTTTGGTGTAACAGAAATGTAACTCCATGTCTGAAAGCACTGACCATTGTGAATTCCTTGTTAGAATATACTGTACAACAGTTCAGGAGGTTTGGGGACTGATATTGTGTATTAATGCCCCCTGTGGGTTGCTCTTTGTCACTGCGCTCATACGCTGCTGTGTGGCTGCTTGTTTAGAGAGCTGGTTTGATGTGTTTCAGAGCTTGCCAGGGAAATGAACTTCTCTGTTGATGAAATAAACCAGATAAGGCTGGAGAACCCGAACTCTTTGACGGCACAGAGTTTCATGCTGTTGAAGAAGTGGGTCAAAAGAGACGGTAAAGATGCCACAAGTGAGTGTGATCCACTTTGCAGTGTCTTTATAGAGCCTGTGAGATTCACTGTTGATGACACATTTATGACGGCAGCCATTTTGTCATGGCTGAATTGAATTGAAAAAACCTTTGTTGTATCTATTTGTTAGCTGTAATCATGGTAACATGGTGAAACATTTCAATTTTTCAATAATAATCTAAAAATGTTTTTTTTATCTTCTGAAACTGAACTGACAAATTGGTAACTTGATTAAGGGAGTCTTTGCCAAAACTGTGGCCGATGCATATGACCGCATGGAAATGCTTAGAATTTTTCTGAAAATTTACAATAACACTGAGAAGGACATTTCTGAACATCTAGAAAATTGAGAGCCCTTTAATTGTCTGACCCAGATATTCCTAGTACTGTAAAAAAAAAATCCCTGTAACTAAATTAACATGCTGCGTTATGTTTTCCTGTTGTAGCGGATGCCTTAACCGCTGAGCTGGCCAAGGTGAACCGCATGGACATCGTGACGCTGCTGGAAGGCCCGATATTCGACTACGGTAACATTTCAGGCACCAGAAGTTTTTTGGATGAAAGCTCTGCTTTCCTGGATCAAGCAGACGGTAAAGTCTAGCTCCATCTTGCCGACCTCTGCTTTGAATTTATCATTTGGGAACAGAAAAAATCGGACTCTGAGAGACGACAATTTACTCCAGCTTCTGCTCTTGTACTTATTTTATGTACAGATACCATGCAAACATTCTCTTTATGCTGGAGAGTGAAATTATATCACACTAATAAATGTTTTTTTAAATCATTTTATTTGTCCGTAAATGGTAAATATTTTCTATCCAATAGAGATTGCCATTTCATGGTAAATTACTCCAAATCTGTATTTTGGGAAACAGGGCCTCACCATAAATTAGCAGCCAATGGGTCAACATTTTACTTTGTTCTTTTTTGTTGAGTCATTATTGTCATTTTGCCATTTTTGTGTTGAAGAACTCGGTGATAATGTGCAAAAGTGAATTCAGTGTAAGAGGTGTTTTCCTGCTTTTTTGACTAATGTTTTATTTGTTCTTTAAGCCAATAAAAGGCTTTTTTTTTTTACTAAAAAAATAAAAGGCTTCTTTATTTAAAAAAAATATATATAATTTGACTTTTTGATTAGGGTGGATAAAACCTTGGCCTAAGTGTGCCTTTGAAAAGGCGTAGTTGTCAGAAGTTCTTCAGATTTTTGGAGTCCCTCCTTGGTTCCTCCTGATAGCATTAGCGATGGCTTTGAGGCAGAACCCGCTGATGTGTTACCTGTGTTTCTCCGAGCTTCCTCCGCCAAACCAGAGCTCCTGCCGCCTCCTCTGTGCTCCTGCCACCTCCTGCAGCCCGCAGGCAAACGACAGGCCCCTCTCTCCTCTGCGCCTCCCTGCCCCTGCTGCCGCTACTCCCCATATCGCTACCCCCCCGCTCCTCTCACCTGATCCTCCGAGACACCCCCTCTCTCCTCCACTTCCTGTGTACCAGAGGCTGTTTCTCATGGATATCCTGTATATTCATGGTCTGTGTCGTCTGTCACTGTGTTGCTTTAAATGTGCCTGATGGGTTCCTGGTTTGGATGTTATTTATGACGTTGGATTCCAGTTTCCTTTATGTGCAAATCAAGACATAGTCCCCCCTCAATGAACAGTCAGTGAAATGTGATCAATTCATGCTGTTTACCTACAAGAATAATAAAATCTATAGAGCAGTGCCTCTCGGGGTATTAATACTTTCTAAGACCAGAGTGTTTTTTTTTTTTGCCAGCCTCTGCCAGTATTTTTCATAATATTCACTTATTTTTCTAAATTTTTTGTCTGAAGATCCAAAACACCCCCCCCTTTACCATTTAAGAGTGAAAGTGATGATTGCCGTAACTCCGCATCATTGGTGGGGGAGCATTCTGAATTGATGGATTTGAATCTAAACTGAACTCTGGGCAAGTCCAGTTTCTACCGGCTCCTCAGTCTTGTAAGAAGGTGTGAGGTCATAAATATGTGGTCAGAATGCGTGTGAGTGAGTGCTGTAATGCTGATGGAGCGCTCACTGCTGTTCTACACTGCACACCAACTCCTCAGGACTCCCACTCCTTCCTGTCGTCTCTAACTATTCTGCCACTACATGCATTTCCATTCATCTCAAATAAACCATTGTCTGAACCACCACTGTGACAGATGTGACCATTGTTTTTTTTTTTTTTTTTTAGTGTTTGCGGTTGATTCTGATTCGTGTAAACATGCCATAGCACTCCATGCTGTAACGCGCACTGCCAGTGTTTGTCAGCGTGTCTTTGTGTACATAAGGGTGTGTGTGTGTGTGTGTGTGTGTGTTCCCTTGGTCTGGTATACCCCCCCGTACCGGACCCGGTGTCAGCAGTGCTGTGTTGTCTTGTTCAGGTTTCCTCTCACTCCAGATGGAGCTGCGCTCGCCACCAGGGCTGGACCTCGACGCCTCCGGGCTGCTCTGGAGAGACGAGGTGTTTAGTGAGGAAGAGGAGGGACAGCAGGACGAAGAGTTTAGGGTAGATCCCAGCAGGCCGTGCGTGCTGGCCCTGATTGAGGGGCCTCAGGACTCGGCCCCGGGCCCCTGTGTCCCTGTGTGCCCCGGGGCTGGAGGTAGAGAAGGGAATGGTGGGAAGGTGGAGGACTGCAGTGGTACCCGGGAGGCCCGCGCCTCCTCGGAGGGGAGAGAGAGCGAGGTATCGTGGGAGCTGCGGGGAGCGGGGAAGGAGGCGCGGAGGGAGAGGGCAGCGGTGGACTCAATGCTGAGAGGCTGGAGTCTGGCTCTGCGGGAGGAAGAGGAGCGGGAGGAGGAAGAGGAGGCGGCCGAGGAGCTGCTGAACTCGCTCGCTGGGCAGAGCTCGGAAGGGGAGGAGCAGAGAGAGAAGGGGGCGGGGCATAGAGAGAGGGGAGTGGCTGAGGGGCGTGGCTCAGAGCAGGCACACAGAGGCTTGTGTTCACTTCCAGGCTGGGCCAACGAGGCGTCAAACGTCACCACGGAGACGCATGCCTTGAGCACGGACCCGAACGGCCCGCAGGAAAACAGGTACAGACTTCACTGGGATCACCTATTTACTCAATCATCCGTGGTCATTACTGCTCTCTGCCTGAGATTTCTCTTTATATTTGTAACATAATCAAGAGTTCCTCTTGGCCATTTTAAACTTGTAAGATATGTCGACAGACGTCTTAAGAACAGTTCTAGACGGCAAGCAGTCATGCTTTAACAAGGTGTCACACGCCGTCTGTGGCGCAAACAGTCATCTTTGCAGTAATTATGTATTTATTGTTTAACAACCACCGGATCCATATGATACTGCTACTGTATCAATTTTCTCTATCCATGACAACTGCTGAAATCTTCATGCAACCAGTGAAAATATAAGACAACCAACGACTGTCTGCAAAGCTACAAATATTCTTCTGGTACAAGACGCAGTCAGACAACACCTTTTCCCGTCTCTCTAACGTCATTCTGGTCATCAGACACTGTCAACAGACACGTCTAACAAATATAAAACGGCCTTAAGAGTTTGATAGACCTACTGTAGTCATGCAGACCTTTCGAAGAGGAGCATGTGCTCATTAGTTTTGTCGTTGTAATTTGCTGACTGTAGCCAGGAGACGTCCAGTGAGACCTCCACCACGCTGTCCTCCAAGGCAAGAGCGGCCAAGCCCAGACCGAATGGGGAGCATGCTAACTCCACCTCCCGCGGCCCCCCGCAGCAGCCGACCCCCTCCAGCTCAGCGAAGGGCCGGGACGAACCCCCGACACTGGGGCGGGGCGATGACGTCATCCCGTCCGAACACAGACCTCAGGTAACATGTCGTTTCCACACTCACCGGGGAGTGTGAACCACGCTGGGTTCAAATCAGAAGCTTATGAGCTCCAATTACCAATTTCCACTTTTTAAGGCCTTTTGGTGAAATTATGTGGATGGCAACTTAGGTACCGTGGTGGATCATGGAGTTTGTAGTTTTTTTATGTGTTGCAATGGTGCCTGCTTGACAGTAGCTTAACCTCTTGAAGACTAGGTTTGGCTTGTTGCAATGCGTTTTCAAAAAAGCATCAGTTTTCCAGAACGACTCTGCTTTCAGTTACCAGTAGTGATTGTTTCAGCAATATGAGAGTGATGCTAATCTAAAAATAGTAGCAAAGCCACTGCACCTGCTTGGCCAAACATGGCCAAAATCGAACTTGGCCTAGATTTTCATTGCATATACAATATGAATAGGATCCGTGAAAAACTGAAGGCGCTAGAGCGCTGACAAGGCAAAAAGTTAATGGACAGACCACCACGAAGGCATCTAACCACAGCATAAGCCTGATTTGCCTTGAGGCCAAGCGGGCTAAAAATCTCTGCTGGTAGCTCAAAGCTTCCAGTCGTGAATATCCCATTCTCATACAGGAATTGTGGTCCCACTCCTCGCTGGTTACCATCCCTGTTCCTGGAGATGTACTGACCTGAAGATTTTTATTCTTATCCTAACTTGAGAGGAATGGCTTTGTTAAGACTGAATCAAAATCCTACAGGATGGAAGATCTCCAGGAACAGGGCTGGGCAGCCCTGCTGTAGCTGCTGAATGAAGGGAGCTTTATTAGGGTCGGAGTACAAAGCTACTGGATAGTAGATCTCCAGGCTCACAGTTGATTCCCACTGACTTTAAGGTTTAAAAACTGCTGCAGTGCTGTGTGGATAATACTGCTACACAAAAACATGGGGTGAAGGCACAGCTCCGGTTCCTGAGAGCAGAGTGACTGTGCTTTATTTTTCTTGAAAACACCTGTCACTGGCCTTTCAGTCATGGTTACATTCAACCCTCACAAAAATTCTCATTTAACCAGTATTTAAATACAGGCGCAGGTGTTACTTTCTTTCATATCAAATTTATTTCCTTTCAGTCAAGTTATGTGGTGAAACCAAGAGTAACATTTCCTTCAGTTGTGGCACTTGCTAAATAATATTTCTGATCATATGATGTGTTTCAGGGGTTTTCTCTTATAGCTGGGAGGATTGTTATTTTTTTAAGATCTTCCTGGAGCATCCGCTTTGGGTACTGTACAAATGAAATGAATCATGATCTAGAAATTTAAAATGTCATCAACTTTACCCATCCTGTGCATTTCAGAGAGATGTTAAGTGCTGTTAACATTTTTCACTGACCTCATTAAGCGCATTTCAGACATGGCTGGAAGCGTTGTCTGACTCTTGACTATGCTTTGAGCAGATTTCACTCTGGTTTTTTATCTTCAGTGCATAAAATTAATAAAATTGTGCATTAGTATGAAAATCACTAGTGCAGGACTTAAATAAGGCAAATGTTTTACAGCAAATGTGATTTTTTTTTTTTCCTTCCTGTGCAATGCTTCCTTTTGAGTTGTTGCAAAATTGCAGTATCTGTGTTGTCCTACATATGCAGGTCCTGCATGAGTCTGGTGCTTTCAGTGTTGCAGTGTAACATTTTGACCGTCCAGATTATTTTATATCTTGCTTGTGCATAGTCTATGTATGTGAGTATCCATTCTCATAAACCCACACGCCCAGTCTTTCTTAGCTGTACACATTCAATGTACATGCACGGACGCACACACACACACACACACACACACACACACACACACAGGCACACAAACACACTCCCACTCTCACACAAACACACACACTCTCTCACACACAGGCACACACACACACACTCTGTCTCACACACAGGCACGCACAGACAAACACACACACACTTTTTGTCTCTCACACACAGACACACACACTCTCTCTCTCACACACAGGCACACACACACACACACTCTGCCTCTCTAACACACAGGCACGCACAGACAAACCCACACACTTACTCACACACACACACACACACACACACTCTCTTTCTTTCTCTCTCACACACGGGCAGGCACACACTCTTTCTCTCTCTCTCTCTCACACACACACACACATGCTCTCTCGCTCTCTCTCTCACACACACACACACGCGCGCGCGCACACTCACACACACACATCTCTGATTGCTCTGTGCCCAATGCCTCCCTCAGAAGCACAGTCCCAGCACCTCCAGCTCAGAGGGAGAGCGGACTGTGACCAGGGTGTTCCGCAAACGGGTGCTTCTTAAGGTAGACCGTGGCCCTGCACTGGTGTGAGCCTGGTGTGCAGTGGTGCTGTGCTGCAGGCAGACCTTAAATATGCATTTAGCGGTCTCTGGCATGGTTTCAAAAGCTTATGAACTGCATTCATTTTGAGTTCTTCTACCATACGGATCTTAATAATTCACAACAAATGCACATCTACTGCCGCTAACTTCTGAAGCACTTATTCTCTCTCACTGCCGTTCAGATATAGCATCTCTCTCCTCCCCTGCAGATAGTGCTTTTTATGTGGTTATGGAAGCTCTCTTGGCTTATAGCTGCATACCCCGGAGATTAATTCACCACATGACAATTGCCTGACCTTGAATTGGTGCGTGCTGGCCCAATAAAAAAATCTTTTGTTTTACTCAAGTCTTGACTGTACATTTTTCCAGGACTGCTCAATTATCAGATTTTCTCTCCAGGGGATTTCATGTGTTAATTTTTTATTTTGCCTTTCCTTCCAGAGCTTCAAGTTTTTTTTTTTTTTCCTGTTTTTTGACAGCAACTTTGCAGTTTTTATCCCTGAAAGCATGGGAGGTTTTGCTGTGACTTGCTTGAAGTGTCAATCTGTAATCAATCTGTAATTTTTTTTCATAAATTTGTGTTTTTAATTCCTAATATATTTGACATTGTCAGACAATTTTACATGGGGTTTTAATTTTGTCCTTTATATGCCATTATATATGGGTCATGTCTGGCGTAGCATTCCGACCACGCATTAATATTTGATCATTTGTACAGAGTTTGAGATCTGGCAATTTTCCCAAAGTCTGACACAAATAATGTTGTATTGTGAAAACAAAAGAGAATGCTTCTAAAATCTAAAAGGCATAATTTTGGATACATGTGATTTCATATGTTGCTCAGCATTACCTTGCCAAGCATCATTTTTGGTTGATTGTAGTTAATCTTTCCTCCTCAGTATGTTTTGAGTGAAACTGTGGTATTTGGGGGTTTGAAAATACCGGAGTATTAGTGATCGCCGTCTGTCACTACATCCGCAAGAACTTAAAAGTTACAGATGGACACTTTAACCGGCCGCTTTTGTAGTGCTTGGTTTTGGGGGGTCAGTTGCGTGGCGGAGGGGGGGCTGCCTTTTCAGCATTGGGTAAGGAACCCCCCCCCAACCCCCTCCTCGTCTCGCACCCCGCCCTCAGGGAGAAGAAGCCAAAAATGCCCCCGGAGACTCCGTCACCGAGCAGCAGTTCGTCGACGAGGACGGAAACATCGTAACGCGAAAAGTACCCCGTCCGCTCCGTCAGCATGTTCACACCGTGTGTGCTTGGGCTTTTCTCTGGGTCCCACAACCAAGGACTTTAGATCAAAATTGGCCTCCTTGGCTAACTGTAGCATATTTACAGGAGCATCTCTTTAAATGTGCTTTGACCTTGTAAAAAAATAAACTGATAGATCCTGTTCATACCTGTTTGTGATGTGCTGACCTGTAGTGCGTAAGAGAGTTTGGACTCAAGACACACCCATTTCCACCCCCCCGTCCTAACGCAGGTTATCCGGAAAGTGATTCGTCGAGTGGTCGTCCCAGACGACAGAGACAGAAATGGTGGGAAGAGAGCGAGAAACGTGAGGCCGAGACAGGCGAACGAGGAGGGCAGCCATGCCAGGGCTCAAGGACCCCACGGGCCCAAAGCTGAGGTTGACCGAGGAACTGAGGGCTCGTTCCAGTCATTTATTTTACACTCCCTTGTCTCCTAGTTCCTCGCCTAACCCAGAAATCGTTTGAACCCGCCATCTTAAAAAAAACATTCCAGTCTCCTGTATTGTTTCCGACAGGAGCCCAAAACGCTGGACCAGATGAGCTTCTGAGGATTAATAAACGGGGACACAAAAGCACAGCTTCTGCAGAAGTATTTTTTCAGAATGTGTGAAGTTTAAATGATAGAGCTGTGACTCCACCTCTTCCCCCCTGGCTACGTCTGTAGCGTTTGTGGCTCCAAAATAATGTCTGAAAGGAGCAAGGACATTCCATTTCCTGAATTCATGTTTTCTCCTTTCCCCCTCTCTGTGTCCTTCTCTCGCCTCCTTTCCTCGGCTCCTCCAGCGGGTGTAGTCTGGGTCAAGGAACAGAAGGGGGTGAAAACTAAGCGATTGGAACGAGGCCAGAGTCTCAGTCCTCAAACCAAAGTCGTGGACTAACACTCAGTTTGCTTTGGTCGGCTCGTCGGTGTGTCTGTAGGAGAACATTGCGCAGCCGCTCGCGCTTGGCTCCAAACAGGAAGTCGCATCATCGTAACCCCTTTCAGGGCTGCAGCTGGTGCCTGTAATTCTGTGGTGTTCATCTGTGACTTTGCTGAACTGCAGCGCTGCTGGTTTTACTTTTCACCTTATAGCCACTAACTGGTTGAGAAAAAATAACAAATGTATTAATTAACTGTAAAATAAACTGCTTTAATTCATTGTTACTGTGCTGAGTAATTCCAAAAACCAGCTGTCCCTGCTGCTATCCAAAGGCAAGAGTCGCTCTCTTAGCAGTGGCAGCATATACTTTTTTGGAGTGTGAAAACAGAGTGTGTATTTAGTGCTATATAATGTAATAATATGTACAGTATGTGTTGTTTTTTGTGATTGGCTCATGGTCTGCCCGTTGTTTGGTGTAGGCCTGAAGCTTTGTTCGGATTTCTGACCCTCATTGCGGTTGTGTTTGACTAAAAAGACTAATGCAGACACCTGTCAATAATCCTTTTTCATTTATTTTTTCGAACTCACTTTTATTTTTAAGGCCATTACTGATTTATGAGGGTGGCTGCCGTTTCTCCATCAAAGCTACAGCCAGTGCAGGCTTTGATTGGCTGTACTCATACCTGGACTACAGCCAGCGTAGTCCACAATTGGCTGAGTGCGATTGGCCGTCTGTGATTGGCTCTGCACATACCTGGACTACAGCCAGTGTAGTCTGTGATTGAATGTGCACTGACCTGGGAGAACAGCCAGTCAGTGCTTCTGATTGGCTGTTAAGAGACCTGGGGCTGTAGCCTGCACTCTGATTGGCTGTCTGTTCTGTTTTGTGTTTCAGCATGGGGAGGGATCCCATCAGAAGAAGAGAGAGGGTAGGAATGGCGAGAAGAAGATGCATTCGTAACAGTGACTGCATCTCCCCTGGTACGCAGCAACACTTAGCATTAGCATTTTTCAGCTCCATTACTCAATGGCAGTGGCCACCATGTAGGTGTGTTCCTGGATATCTACCATTATTTCACAACAACCCTGAAAAACCAAGGCTCACTAAAAGCATAGCATATCATAACATTACATTACATGACATAACATAACATGAGTAGTGAGAACAGACCATTCAGCCCAACTAGGCTCGCCATTCTCCTACACTTAAGTGAACCCAGCACTTCAGATAGAATCCTAGCTCTCAATAGCTAGAGGGCTGGTTTAGCTGCTTCTCCGTAGGATCAGAAGTGCAAAACTGTGACTGAAATGATTCTCCTCGAGATAGTAGTTCACCTGGGACGGGGCCAGTTTCCAAAAATGTTTGGGATCTTGGGCGGCAATAAGTGACACACTGATGTGAGATGAGAAAGGTCAATTACTTCTTCAAGGTGAGGGCTGGTTTCCCTCCATTTTGAGGTGGGGTTCATATCAAGGCATCCATTGATTACATGCCGTGCCAAGTACAGTGTGTGTTCATTGGCACAACAGAATCTACTGACAGAAGATCTCCTTGCTAAAGGTCTGAATTCCTCTAGCTGGAGTGAAAACCTACTGGACAGAACTCTGAAGGTCCAGGGTTGGATACTCCTGACAGATGTATCGTAACATTTTCTAAAATTTTATGGACCCACTCATACTTGCAGGGTTTGTGTCAGAAACTGGTCTCGTAAACTGACTTCTCTGCTTATTCAGGACGCCAAGACTAGTTTTGTGTAAACACGGAAAATTCCCATGACTCAAGCAGTGTCACCACCATAAGTTCATTACAGACCGCAAAAGAAATGCTCTCTAGGAAATAGGAGCGCTGCCTTTAGCCTGTCTAGGGCTCTGGTTTATAACTGGAGTTGGTCCCTGGAAGCTGCACTGTGATTTTACACTGCTTCTAAGTACACTGTAAAGTACACTGCTCCTGGGTCGGTCAAATCCAGAGGACAAATTATCCCACAGGGTTCACTATAGTGTGTCCTGGAAATCCGCATAGTCTGCTTTCAAAGTCGTCTGTTCCAACTAAAGAGCCCCTTTTTTAGTCTAGAAAGTTCCTTTATTCAGTCAGGGTTGACCAACTGAAGAGAATATGTTTTTGCGTTGCTGAGACACCTGGTTAACAGACAGGAAACAGTACAAATCAAAACAAGCCTGACCTGTCTTTAGGCCTGCGAGTGTAATCGCTTGCTGGGCAGCTCAGCCGGTGGTTGTACGACATTATAGTGTTGGAGTGACTCTGTCCCGTCATTGGCTGACCTGGAAGGCACAGTGTGTTGTAATGACATGAAATACTTTGTTTTTTGACCTGGTCCCTCCTCCCTTGAGAAAGGGACTTTCATTTGTTTTGGCTCCACTTGAATTACTGAAAAAGAGACGGATGGTTAGTGCGCTCAATGATGTGCTTATTAAAAGAAGGCATCATTTTAGAAACAATACTTTCGAAGAAGTCTCCATGACGACCCTGTGATGTCACTTTTATTTCTTGTATCTGAACTATTAGTTTGAAATTAAACTCGTGGAAAAGAACAAGGAAAATTTAATTTATATATAATAAAATTTATTTATTTATTTATTTATTTATTGTGATGTCTTAAAATGAGTTCCAGTATTCTATACTTCTGATTGCCTGCCAACTAAACATTCTCAGAGATGATTGGATGAAAGTTAGTCGTGTTAACTATGCAGTTGCCACCTCCTACACTGGAGGATACAGATTTCAAATTAAAATCTCAACAGAGATGCACAAGCTTCATGTCATAGAATATGGTTCTTTTTGTTGTTAATGTATAATTTTACTATTAAAAAGTAGTAATAATTTTGCCGGGTCTTTGGAGATACTCTGGGGCAAAATGGTCCATTTTTAGATCAGAAATTGAACTTTACTTTTGAATGTGCACCAGGGTCGGGATGCTCTAGTTTCACTGGTATCCTATTTCTGTTTTTGTATTCAGCCTCCAAGGGCAAGATGACTGAGAAGAAGATGCCTCCCCTTTAAAGTGCCAGTCCGCAGCTTCCACATTAACGCATGGTGTTTTTTTTCCCCACGCAAGGAGACCGCATCGTTTTAGCACGAGCATGAACACTCAACGTTTGTCAATGATGAGGAAAATCACAACAAATCACCGTGACGTGCCGTGGCACCAGGAGCTGACTTTTTCCAACTCTGGATCATCGGCGAAAAACAAAAAGACTCACAAATAGCAGAGACTGAGAATAACACATTTCCTGTGACCAAAGTTGGCACATCGGCTCATTTAACCGGGGGAAGATGGCACAACGTCTGAATCACCATCAGTACTCGCCTTCCATTTCCCTTGGACCCACAATGTCAGGGTGTAAAATGATGTTTCCTTTTTAATGAAATGACGAATGATTTCGCTGTACATAGGGTACATTGTATAAATTCTAAAATACGTAGCTTGAGAATATTAGGGCACTGCGAAGATCTTGGTTCCACTTTTACAGAAATGGAGTATAACCTCACTTGTCCTTGTATAATTATAAGCAGGTTAAACATTTGTAAATGAAAAAGCTAGCTTTGATTTTGAAGGAGCAAGTTTCTTTAAAAAAAACTTTACTTTCGATAACTCTCAAATGGCGAATATCTCTAGTTACGTGCAAGCATTCATTGAGCGCTACTATTTTAAAGCATGCGATTCACCATATTTTAATTACAGATTTTGTAAGTTTGCAGACATTGTATTACTCCAACTGAGAAATATCAACACTTCCCCTGTGTACTCACACCAAACCTTGGAAACTGTAACGCTAGACAGTGATTTCAAGGGATTGTCTTTTAAATATCTTCCATAAAGGGGGATCGGCGTTTGCGTTTTTCAGTATTTTCTGATGGGTTAGCGCTTGCTAAAACTGAACTGAAGGGAGGCTTCTGGGGGTTATAAGAGTGTAAGAGAAGCAATCTGAATGTATAAGCTTGAAGACTGGCGCTGTAAAATTATAACCGTATTGTGTGTTGGCCATAAGATGTAGAGGCATCTGTAAGCCAGTCATTTGTAATTTATCTAGCGTTGTATTTAATGGGAATTTTATTTGGGGTTTTGGTTAAACTTTTTCTTCAATTGAATCCGTTCCTTAAAGATCAACCAAATGCATTCATTGATAGTTCAACTACTTACGTACGTATGTATGCTAAACCATCAAACACTGGATTATCAAAATGATTATTTAAGCATAAAATAAATTGTGTTTGAACTCAAACTGTGTGTTCTTTTTAGACTTGATCTTTATACGCAGAATATACACTCTTTTGATAGCTTGTTCTTAGTTCACAAAACTGTGGTTCATTGCAAAAGATTTCTCCTCAGAACTTAATTTTGAAGAATGAAGAAAACCTGTAATGTTAAGTGCAGATTAATTGCACTGATGTTGCCGAAGAGATAAAGATGTGAACTGTTTCCTTTATAGAGTAAGTGAAGTTCCTGTAGGGTGCCCCTTCATCCTCTGAACATGTGACGTAGTAACTGAAGGAAGCTTTAGAGTGGACAAACCATGTAATTTAACGGCTTTGTTGAATCTGTGGTATTCACCCAAAATATGATGTACAATTCTTTCAGAGTGGAGCCATTTAAAATGCAAAATGCAAAGCACCCCAGTCATTGGAAGATATTTGCTACATTTTCTGGAAAAAAAAAAAGCTTGAAGCTTGCTTAAATTGAATAAAATATTAAACGGCATTGCTTTTACAAAATTGGTCTCTGTTTGTTTTATTTTCAAAAGTTTCAGCCCTATTTGGTTGTTTCCTTTAGATTTTAAAATAAATCACTTTCCTCCTAAATGCATAACTGTATTGCAATAAAGACTGGATGTCAATTGTAATTGCTCTTTTGATTCATGTAGCAGTTGCTCACATGTGCCAAGCTTACATGAATCATAATTCCAAATGATTTTACAGTTCTGAAGCAATATTCCAAATGTGATTTATGCTGACTCTTGAGTTGCATTAAACACACATTTTACTGTGAAATTACGTCCTTGACTTCCATTTTAATTGCCCCATTTATTTATAACTGCCTTAATAGCCAAAACAGCATCATACATGTGCATCACTTTTAGGTTGTGATGTCAAACTAATAATTTTTAATTAAATCCAAAATAAATGTATTGAGTCAATGCAGAAATGTTTTCCTCACAAGACTTATATTAAGAAATGCATGACACTGACAGCTGGAGCACTGAAAAGCAATGAGACGTATTCAGGAAAAAACAGATATGACTAAAAACTTAAATTTTGAATTGTTTTAGCAAAAAAAAAAAAAAACTGCAAATCATGGAGTAATATTCTTTAAATGCTGCTGAAAACTGAATACTCTACATCTGAGTGCACCATTCATTCTCATCAGATCTCAAACCACTTCAACAGAGACCATGGATAAAATTGAGCACCCAGATTCGTGTGTGATATCTGAACTGTCAGCTGTCCTCCTGATGTCTTTTGTCTGCTAGATCAAATAGGCCAGAAACTACATTTCCCAAAACAACAAGCTGCACTATTTATCATCCATGTTGTGTTTCAAAATTTCCTGCAGATCTGCATGCATAACAAATGTGAAATTTCTCAGCCAACAGATGAATTTAAACATACCCATTTTTCATAAAAGCAGACTACAACTGTTGATTATCCTTCAGAAAGATGTAAAATGGCTTCAATAAGGCGAGATAACAGCATAGAGTAACATTACCAACATAACTGATGGTCTACCATCAGTTTGCATCTGGTTCACACCCTATTCCCTCCAAAGGTAAGTTAAGGTAGAGTAGTTAATTGAACCCTGTGGGAAAATTTTTCCTTTGAATGCAACCCAACCAAGCTACTTAGTAGCCCAAGCGTGGAACCCCGAGACCAACTCACTTTCTGCAGCTAGTGCCATGGCCTAAGGTAAAGACATACCTAATCTTATCTTTTGGTTGCCAGGAAACTAGACTCACTGCAGAGGATGCGGTAGGCAAACTTTCAAAACCACACCTATCCTTATTTGTACAAGATCATTTTCTTCTGATTCTTTGGTTATGTTTTGCAATAAGCTGTCTCCAATACAGCAGTGCCTTTAGAAATGATCAAATTCAAAGCCCTCTTACTGACGACTTTGAATAGTATGTTTGATTCATATTAGAACAGGCTAAATTGAGATATGTTATTCTAATCAACATGTTTATTAATTGGTGCCCAATATGTTTCTGTTGTAATGTGATTAATAATGATAACAGTACTGTCCAACCTTTGCATTAGGTCATGCACAAGCGAATTGGTGATATCAATTCAAATTTAATACACGTTTGTATCCATAATTTGCCGTTTCTGGTGGGAAATCTATTTTATTGGTTTTCAGGTAATATCCTCAATACAGATTGGACATCACTCATATTACAAGATATGCAGGTTACAGCAGATGCACCTGTGACTTGTTATGGATTATAAAGTATATTGCATGTGGGCATGTATATCTGTTTTGTAGTCAGAAAATGTAGGGACGTTGTGTTACCTGCTTTTTTTCCCTTTTTAATTGCATTCTTCGTTTTTGCATGTTTTGAGGTCACCTCTCTTGTAACCCGTGAACCCCGTTTCCTTTTTTGATCAGATCGCGGCGCTGTTTTCTTGGTGGGAGTGTTCCCTCTAATGATTTACGAGCGGAGTCGCTCAGTGTGGCATTCCACGTTTCTCTCACCACAGCCCAAATCATTGCTGGTCCTCCAGTGTTCAATGATGGCGGACAGCGCAAGCGAAAGTGATACCGACGGAGCGGGGAGCACGTCGGCCGCCCCGCAGTCAGCTACGCCTTCCTCAACTTCCAGCAAGCCTGGCATAGTTATTTCCCCGTTCCGACTGGAGGAGTTAACGAACAGACTTGCCTCGTTGCAGCAGGAGAACAAAGTGCTGAAAATCGAGCTAGAAACGTTCAAACTGAAGTGCAAAGCTCTGCAGGAGGAGAACCGGGATCTGCGTAAAGCGAGCGTCACCATTGTGAGTAATGTTAGCTTGCTAGCTTACTGCCTAGCGTTAGCATTGCCTGGCTGTGTCATGTGGATTCAGAACGTTTAGCTGCTTGGTGTGGTGTTGCAATGGTTCATCGATTGCTTTGGCATATAAAAATTTCGTAATTGTGCGACTACCTGTTCAATGTATCTTTTGGCAAAAGTGAAACATATTCTGAACAATAAATGATTGACGTTACCTAGCTAGCTATTGTTATCATAGCTACCAGTGACATGTTTGTAGTGGTTTTAACATAGCGCTGCTAGCGTTAGCCACATGGCTTGTTAGCTGGCTGCATTAGCTAGCTACTTCATAATTCAATAGACCCGTGGGAACTAGTAGCCAGTCAGTATTTTCCATGTCCTGATCTCCGTATCCTGAATGACTTGCTATAATTTTTGGTCGTTGTGGTATAAAATGAAAGTCCGCTATATCGCTAGTTAGTTAACGCAAAGCAAGCATATGGGTAAGCCTGGCCAGATCGCTAGCTTAAGCCTGGTGGCTCATACTCGTACGAAGCATGTCAAAGCGCGCTGACCTACACGCCCAGTATGCAGCAGAATTACTTTTCATAACCAAGGTAGGGGAAACATCCAGTTACGTACAATCTGATTGTCTTACAATTCCAGTTACGTACAATCGGATTGGCTGAAGTGTGGCTCAGAGCGGAAGCAATACCGCAACTTCGTTGGGAAAAAATAAGCACAAGCCCTGCATTGTTGCTAGCGAGTTAGTGGGTCGATAATGTTTGCCTTACGGCTGGTCAGTTTTCATGGCATTATTCTCTGGCAATTTACTCTCCCCGAAGTGTTTTCGGAGATACGTCTGGCTTTCCTGAGGCAATGGGCCGATTCGTGTTTGTTGATGGTTAGCTATCTAGCATGTAGCTAGCAACCAATTCTGCTAGAGAAGTTATGGTCACAAGATTGTTCTTCTGTTTGCTGTTTTAGCCAGCTGCGACGGTAACGTCAGCGTAAAATTTGAGCTCATATGCCATCGAGCTTGGTGGCCCAAATATTCAGAAATGACGGGTTGTGCATGTTCAAGAACGCAACTGTTCTGACGCAGGCAGTGACGCTGAAGGAGCATATCTGTCATGTGTCAACAGACCCCAAAACAAAAGGCATCACCTGAGTGTTGTGCAGATGTATGGAGTGTTTCGGGGATTGTGTAGTTCTGTCTTTCAGATCATTTAAATCATTCTGCGTCATGTTAATGATTTTTCGGACATTGATCTTTGTGAACGACATAAATCATACCTGTTTGTGACTCCATTCGGCGATCAGTTGATCACGATACTAAACCAGCTTGCTCTGTGCATTCCAGTCAGATGTTTGCAATTCACTTTATTAATGTGAAATGATTTTTCTGGCTAGAAATCTGTCTGTGGGATTTTTTAAACTTCGAAATATTGCAGTTGCCTGTTGTCGTTTCTTTTTAGAAATGCGAGCTTTAGAAAGTGTCTCATATTTGGGGCTAGTTGACAAATGCCACTCTTGCGGCAATTTGCCAGATTTTCAACAAAAACAAAAAATTTCCCACGATTTGCACACCTTTCAGTTTCTTAAAAACCTTCCCCTTCCCTTTGTACCTAAATCAAAATGATGGACACAGTAGATGAAATCGTGATTACAGTTCTTTGTGCATAATTTTCATACGCATTGGGATCACTACATGCGTAGCTGTCGGCTTGATTCGCGGGGGCCGTTAAACATCTGTACGCTTTGAACTCCTGTAGAATTTGTGCGCTTTTCTCAGTCATTTGCCTTTTTGCATCGCTGTTTTGCATGAGAAGAAGGAGGAAATTAACTGCATGAAAAATGGCTTTTAGAATCGAAGACAAATGGCTGCCATTTTCTCATTGATAGTAACTTGTTTTCGCCCTGAATTCCGTCTGCTAGGACTCCTAAAATACAGCTTATATGTTTTAATTCAGTGGAATCGTATGATCTCGGGTGCAATTCGTGTGGTTCGCACAGTATGGCTGCAAGTTCAAGCTAAAAATATCTGCAAATTCAAGCTAGCAGTATCTGCTTTAATGGCACATGCATTTCTTCCTTGTTTTTTCAAATTTTATTCTAAAAAATATATAAGTGCTAACGGTCTGTACATGGGACCCTCTTTTGAGCTGCTGTTACTGGTTTTTGGTGGGTGCCTGGGCAGTGACAATGGATAGGCATTGAGAATTTGGATTGAGTTTTTTTTTTTTTTTTTTGCTGGAAACTGTTGTATCGGATGTTAAATTAATTGGTCTAGTCCTTTTGCTACTGAATAACTGTCTCATACATGCTTTACTGTGTAGCCGGTGCGCTACCAAAGGCCAAAAATAGCACCAAAGTTGAAATAAACTCCCAGTCAGGAGAAAAGGCGTATGCAAAGTATTCAGAGAGTGTGCAGCAATGTGACGACATGCCTCATGTATTTGCAGAAGGCTATGGGATGATTTGTGAGACCCAATGCTTGCGGGAACTGATCTGAGTAATTATCCGAATCTCTCATTCTGCATGATGTCTGTCTCTGAAAAACAAGTGTGGCGGTACCTTATGAGTTCCTTAATTGCCCAGACATTGCCCTGCATTTAGCGCAGCCAGTATTTGGGAACCAATACTTTCCTTAGCTTGCCAGTTAGCTGCCACTGAAATTAGCGCCTGCAGCCTTTGACCTTAAGGCTACTGTCTGTGATTTATGGATCAAATGATCCGTTCTGCAGACGCATATGCTACTGAGAGAATTTTAGGGTGTATGTCCGTGCTCGCTTGCTAGCGCAGTGTATTCGAGTGCTGATCGATCAGACATGGAGGTTGAAAGCTTTTAAACTGCTGTGTCATATCTGTGATGCCCAGCATTTGGCACAAGACCAGTCTTAAAAACTTTGCCACACTCTGTGAGATGGGGCGGAAAACATTATGCAAGAAGCCAGTATTAAGACATTAATCCTGGGTTTTCAGGAGGTTTTTTTTTTTTTTTTCAATATGAACTGATTTTTTACTTGGGCAGTGATTGCTTGGCAGTATATAGGCATGGGCCGGTATGAGATTCTGACGGTATGATAACCTTTAGCAAAAATATCACGGTTTCACGGTATTGCAATTACAGCTTTAAAATTTATTATTTTGAAATGTCTAGGTAAAAAACTACTTTTTTCCATTGAACACAATCTATTTTATTTTTAAACAATAATAGAATATTTGGTGTATTAGCAAACGTGTACCATGTTGAGTTAAAATAAATAATAAAATAATAAAATAAATTGGCACATCGGTGGCACATCGGTCTAGTCGCGTGCACCATAAAGGCTGTGTCCTTCCCGCGGCGACTTGGGTTCGATTCCGGCTCGGGTCATTTGCCGCATGTCTTCCCCCATTCTTCTCCCCAGCTTTCCTGTCTCTCTCTACTCTGCAACTGTCAAATAAAGGTCAAAATCCCAAAAAATAATCTTTTAAAAAACAAAAAAAAAAGGGAGCCTAAACCTGCAGCTCAACAATAATCATGACCTGCACTTTCTGTCTTTGACGACTAATAAAAAACTGCTCATACCGCAGGAACGGTATGATGGAAAATTTTAGCGGTTTTGAAACCGTGACTTTTTCAAACCACGGTATAGCTTGAAACCGGTAACCGGCCCATGCCTAGCAGTATAGTTCACAACAAGTAGCCAGAACTCTTTGGCAAAAATACATCATGCAAGATGCCCTGTTTCCTGTTCTTTAGGTGTTCCTTGTGGACGACACTGCAGTAGACTTTAGGTGTTTCTCAATACTAAGAGCACCAAGTGTAGACTTGCTATCTAGTGAGGGCCTTTCTTGTCCAAGAACTTTTTTCCAAGAACAGAGAGATGGAGAGCGTTTTTATTTGCATTTGAGGCACGATGTGTACCTGTGACGTGTGGCTCGTCCCTGCTGGCTGAGTTTGTCAAAATTATTTGAAAGGCTGTTTTAAGCTACAGAGAATTGTGGTGTTTGTTTTGGCACATAGGCTTATTCCTGGGCCATTTCATGGTATTTGTTTTGTGTTGGACAGGACATTTGCAGGTTTTTTCCACCATATTCATTACTCTTGGGAATGATAAATAAGTTTGAACTGGTCATAAGCGAGAGCCATAGGACCACTTTATATGGTAAAAAACTGAAGTCTTTTGATTTCATTTTTCCAGTTCAAAATGAAGCCAGAAAGTTCGTGTCGGACAGGACAAAAAGTGAAGTGGTATTTTTTTCCACGTTGGAAAACTGTAAAGTTCTGTCCAACCACATGGTATTCATAGAATTTAGCCAAGCAGTTGTGTTCCCTGATATCTTTGGCTAGGTTTCAGAGGAAGTTTTGGTTTAACTCAAAGTATAGCTGAGGGGGGGTCAAAAGTGCCCGCTTGGTCAGCATGTCGGACAGGACACTTTTTCACTTGGGACCAAAATGACAGAAGATACACACATGATTATTATAAAATGCTTTTTTCCTTCCCTGTCCTTCTTTTTGGCTGCCTCGTACTTCTCACTGTCACTCTTGATTTTTTCCCTTTTGGTGCGGCTCCTCTCAGCATCTGTTTTAGGTGGCGTGGCTGTTGCTTCTCTCTGTACCTGCATTATAGTGATGGACCCATCAAATCTGGGGTGCAGTTTATAGTTCCAAGGAAGCTGACATGGTTTCTTTTGAGTTACGCAAACTTGTCACAACACAAACACACAGGAAGAAACCACTTCAATTTTTAAAGCAATCAGCTCTTCCAGAGAGGTTCCTCAATTTTGCTCAGTGTCTTCTAATTTGTAAGTTTGGTACCAATTACATGTACTTAACACGTCACCACTTACTTAACCCATCACCAATTACTCCAAGATCTTTAACTACAGGTGCTAATTGGGAAGTCATCTCTCTAATTACTGGCAATTAAATCAGCCAGTGGTTCCTGAACTCAAAAAGAACAGTACAGCCTTTTAAAAGCTTTTGTAGCAGTGGAAGTTGCAATATTAACTCTGGAAGTAGCCGTTGGTCCATTACTAGAATACTAGAGTCCTGTCTGCCACGTTTTTTGTCCTGTGTTAAACGCAATTGTGTCGGACAGGACAAAAAAGATTTTTAATTTCCCATGACATGTGTTCTATTTCTTTGAAAACACCTAACATTGTTTTATACCACATCAACAAAGAGAGAAATTATTCTTGCCTTCATAAGTTGTTTACTTTGGAAATAAACTTTTTGCTCATGAATTGTGTCGGACAGGACATCCAACTCCTGTGAAGTGAAATTAACAGGGCTTTACACTTGAGAAAAAAAAACATAACTTGGTGGGTTATTTGCTTTGACTTGAAACACTTCCTGATAGCAAGAAAAAATTGTCAAAAATTAAATACAACAGCAGAGAGATGAGGAAAAACGTGTCCTGTCCGACACGCTGATTTTCACCATTTCCTAATTAAATCCTAATTTACATAATCAAGGGGTAAAAATTTTGGCCCAGATTTTTGTTTTCTAATCAGTTCAGATGTACATCTAACATATCCAATTGGTATTTTGCTCAGATTCAACCATTTATATTTCTGATACTACTTCACAAAAACCATGAAATGGCCCTCCGATTGTACACAAACCACAGCCTTCTATAAATGTATGTATATGAAGAAAGCGATAGTAATTGCGTTTAGGGTGTTCATTCAGGATTGTTTTACATACACCTACCTATAAACTTCTGCCTACTGTTGGAGCACCCGTTATGTAATGGACTCGCATTTTAAATGGCGAAACAAAAGAAACATTTTCAGCGGTAAATTAAAATAAAGACACATGCTGGTCACAACCGATAGCTAGTTATGTTGAAAAAACACAAATTTATTCTTCCGGTGATTATTATAGCCAAGGCTACTCAGGCAGTTTTTACCCCCTCGGCCAAATTTTGGCCAGAGGGGTATTGTCGTCACCTGCGTGTCTGTCTGTCGTCTGTCCATGACTTTGTCCGGGTCAGTACTCGGCAACTAATGATCGCAGCTTCAACAAATTTGGTATGGTAATTCACTATGACCCATAGATGTGCAACGTCAGGTTTTTTGCTGGATTTGACCTTTGACCTTAGCACTGGGACCTTCATCGTGGAAATCTTGTCCAGCCAAGTACAAAGTAACTATTGGTCATAGCTTCGTCAAAATTGGTATGGTAACTCGCTGTGAACCATAGATGTACAACGTCAGGTTTTTGGCTAGATCTGACCTTTGACCTTAGCGCTGTGACCTTCATCTTGGAAATCTTGTCCGGCCAAGTACAAAGTAACTATTGGTCGTAGCTTCGTCAAATTTGGTATGGTAACTTGCTGTGACCCGTTGATATGCAACGTCAGGTTTTTGGCTGGATTTGACCTTTTACCTTAGCGCTGTGACCTTGATGCAGGATATCTTGTCCAGACCAGCACTCAGTAACTATTGATCATAGCTTCACCAAATTTGATATGGTAACTCACTGTGACCCATAGATGTGCAATGCCAAGGTTTTGGCTGGATTTGACCTTTGACCTTAGCGCTGTTACCTTCACCATTGAAATCTTGTCCAGCCCATTACTCAGTAACTATTGATGGCAGCTTCATCAATTTTGGTATGGTAACTCTCTGTGACCCATAGACGTGCACAGGCCGAGGGGTATTCAGCAACGCGTTATGTTTCTTTCTGTTCTGGGAAATGGCTTCCTGAGAATAGGTTAATTAGCCTGCCCCATCCATTTTTGACAGACTCAGCTATTTCTTCTCATCTACCTCATGTAAACGGATTGTATTTTTATTACCTCCGCCGAGGAGGTTATGTTTTTTCTAGCGTTGGTTTGTCTGTTTGTCTGTCTGTGTACAAGATAACTCAAAAAGTAATGAACGGACATCTCTGAAATTTTGTGGGTGGGTTGCTATTACATCAGGGATGGACCCAATTGATTCTGACCATGATTGGTCAAACAGTATGGCCACCATGGCAGCCATCTTTAAATCCTATGATGCACGATAAATGCACTTCGCTCCCAGTGATATCACTCAAATTTTGTGGGTTGATTGTACAGGAGTACAGGATACTTCACATGGTGCTCCAGGATGCGGTTACCTGGGTATTTTGCGACATTTTGTCTTGCGTCTTTTGAAGCGTACTGCTCTCGTAACTGTTAAGGGTGTCTTTATATTTTGTGCAGTTGGAGTAGTTTGCATGATTTTTGTTTTGTGTGAGTGTTGGGGTGGGTGGTTATATTAAAATGCATGCATTTCAGAGGCCATGTAATCAGATTATTGTTCTAACTTTTGACATTTTTCATAGCTATTAATTTGCCAAAGTAGCTCAGTGGCATCAAACCTCTAGCTACCCTCCCCTTCCATCGCTGTTTAATTTTGATTGAAAATTTACTGCACAGGTTGCGGCAACGACTTTCGATGCAGATCAGAAAAAAGTCTCCAAGAAAGGACTTTTGGCCTCCGCCTCGGAAGAATCTCACTGCAACGTCTTTAATTGGGGAGCATAAAAAAAACAATTCAATTGAAGTCTATCTGACTTGGCTATAGAGCTGTCCCTTACGGAAACAAATCTTGGTTGACCAACAGTCGGCCGTCTTTTCCGATGGTTCAGTTGGTCGAAATTTTTAAACTCCATTTGGAGCCGCCTCTCCATGCTGTCCTCGGAGATTCTGCCATAATTGATATAACTATCGTAATGGATTTAACAACTCAATCTCAAATGTTCATCCATAAAGCACATACAACACGTTTATGCACAGAAGGAATGTAAAGTAGGCTGATTTGCCATTTTCAAGTGGTAAGTCATGTTCGTTGTTGAACAGAGGTAAGTGAAACGTTGTTGCCAAGTCCGCTGTCCAGTTTTTTCTCAGGTGTGCAAGTAAAACTAAATGCTGCCTTGCGCCAGATTTTGTTTTAACATAATGTTCCAAGGTTATTTGGGGATGAGTATTTAAAGAATGCGTATATCACTGATCTTAACTGCTGGGCCAATCTTGGGCTTCTTAAAATGCATATTCACGAGCTTACAAGAAGGGTACAATGTTTGCATGAAAGGGGGTGGTTCACATGTTAGTTTTACATTAATATAATTAGTTTTTTTCTGAATTATTCATAACATTGACATTACCTTTACTAAATAATTTAATGAGAACGCGGGCCTAGTTAAGAGCGAAGGACTGCCATACCTGTAGCATCCAGAATGGGTTATTCTATTGATATAGATTATTTGCTCAATTGCTCGACCTGAACTAATCTGGGTCGACCGACAGCCCGTCAACCAAACCATCGACTAGTCAACTAAATGGGGTCAGCTCTACTTGTCGAGTTATGACAAACGGAAGATGAAAAGATGGGAGCTTATACTGCGATTAGGTAATACGCTGGCAATAAATTTCCTTTAGTGACGGGCTGCGTTACGTGAAAAAAAAGGCCGCTAGAGTGCAGCTGCATTTCGATGATGTAATGCACTCGGGTGACGACGTCGGCTGGCAGCGGAGGTCGCTGGGGTCGTGCTCATCTGACATTTTCACTCTGATTCGCAGCAAGCCCGGGCGGAGCAAGAGGAGGAGTTCATCAGCAACACGCTTTTCAAGAAGATACAGGCCCTTCAGAAGGAGAAGGAGACCTTGGCCATCAATTACGAGAAGGAGGAGGAGTTCCTGACCAATGAGCTCTCTCGAAAGCTCATGCAAGTAAGTGTCACATGACCATGGCTTTCTGACTTGGTGAAGAGCCGGTGTGATACTGTGAGTGACCTGCTTGTGTTTCAGGTGGAATGGGAATATGTTTTTCTGATGGCACCTGCTGGATGGATTATTAACAGGAAATGACACCTCGCTGTGAAATCTCAATATGCTTTCGGTGGATAATTAACCTTAAATGTGGCAGTGGTTGTCTCGCCCTTCGAAACGGAACGTACTCTCATGATGTGAATGATCTTGTTTTAAAAGACATGTACTCCTAAAAAATCTGTTTGAACTTGGGCAATGTCGGAATTTTTTCTTTTTTGCCCTATTTTCCAGTCAGTTGGAACACAAGTGTTAAATAATTGATCTTGGAGATTGAATATCAGTTATGCAGTAACATGTTGGTCTCAAAATGATTCTCGATTAGGGCCTTATTGTCTTTAAGCACAGCCAATAAGGGTGTAGTCAGAAGCAGGGTGCTGTTTACAAGTACTTATTTCCAGCACACTCACGGATGCAAGGTTCAAATAGGCTGGGCTGCACGGCTTAAGAATTTCATTTGTATGTTTTCAGCTTGGGCTGTAATAAACCAGTCATAATCTCATCTTTGCTGGCCGTTAAAGCCAACTGCATTTGTCTCCAGGCGTATTGCTAATTTCTGCCTCCGATGAAATGGACCTCGTGGTCCATGTAAACTTTCTGAATTGTGTGATGGCTCATGGTTCCTCTTGGATAAGCGAGTGTATTAAAAGTAGATATAGAGTTGATATTGTTTGAAAACACAGAAAGGACCCATATTGGAATTGGTTTCAGTTTGGCCTAATTTTTAGGCAATAGATGAAGAAGAACTCTCCATTATTTTGATTCTGTGATTAGAATGAAGTTCACCATCCCACAAAGTACTGAAATGCACCCTACAGTATATGAATTTTACAGGTTTTCGATTGAAGGACAAACCACACACTATTTGTGTGTTATGAGTCTGATGGCCAATGTTCTATGTGTCATGATGTAACTTATAACAAAATCTGAAAATTGGCCATCGGCCAATATTCTTCACTTACTGAGATTGTCTAGTTTGGGTCACCGAGATTCAACCAGATTCCTTTCATCTTTTAATTACATTACACACTGTAGAGTGTGAAATGCCTGTAATCCTACCAACTTGTCTTCGGGGAACTTTGTCCTCAGCGTGGGTAGTTATATGTGAAAGCATCTGTCGGCGGCTTGGGGACCACTGATCCAGCTTTGCCCTGTAGGGACAAGGGCTTTTTTGGAGGCTACTTTTATAGCTCAATTAGCTCACCTGTTTAACATCACCTGACTGTTTCGCATCACCTTATTATTTCAACTTGTCAGATCATCATGAGTCCTAAATTGCGCCTGCAGCAAATTTGTCTGTTGCAGTAATCAAATTTGAAATGTGCATGAAATTTTTTCGCAAATTTGAACGCGCAACTTAAAGCATCAGTATGTTGTGTTTTCAATTTAGTAGGGGAATAAAGGACTTCAGCCAATTTTTTTTTTTTTTTTTTTTGGCATTGAGGTTGTTTGATCATGTAAAAGAATTTGACCGCTGGTGAGCGATTGCCTCTTATGCATGTCCCTTTTATGGAGAATAGTTTGAATTTGTGACTTTAATCAGTTGATTTGCATAAAATCGAAGATCTGAATTTATTTTGTTACCTCCATTTCCATAACTCGCAGAACACCTTGCCCGTGTTCAGTGGAACACATTTGCATTCTCACAGTCCTCCTGCATGTTTAGAGTTCATGCTCCTGATACCCAGTAAAGTGAGTCTATATCACACTGGACTGAATTCTGGCTTGGAGGTGTTTTTAACTCCTCTTTGTGTTGTGTGGCAAATATGTGGAGCCATTTGTTGTTTTGAACTGTGGAAGGAGCATGAAAATGGTGGACGCTGTGGCTTCTCAGGTCTTGTGTCCCAACAGGAGGGCACTGATTGAGTGATCATGTGCTTTTACTATGAATAGCTCTTTAACGAGCAATGTGGAGAATGCTACCTGTTTACTGCATGGCATGAAATCGAAATATGTTGTAAAGGCAGCCATTCTGTTCTTGCTGGCGAAAATCTGGGTTTTGTTTTTTAACAAGTTCCTGACCATTTCTGATATTATACTTGGCGCCATTAAAAATGCGCGCGTGAAGTGTCTTACTTGCGGCTACCGGCAGCGGGGTCGATCAGCGAAAGTGCCTGTTTTTCATTCTCAGACACACAGCCGACTGATCGTAAGCTGTGCCATTTTCTTGAGGCTGTAGCATTTTTTGTTGGCTTTATATAGGACATTCACCACACCCAAAAGAACAAGTCGAGTGTGACTGTACTCATCACAAATAACTCGATCTTCGTTATTGTGGAAGAGCTCGGCGTGTCCACTTGGCACACACTTTTCTTTATTTCACACATCTCACTGGAAACCCGATAAAAACCAGTTTGATTCTTCAATTTGCAACAAATACAGTACATGCCTCGCATGTGTTTAATGGTGCTGAGCATAATTTCTGTGACACATCATTCATTTCTGTGACAAACAATTATCCTTCCTTTTGGATAATTGACTTGGTAAGTTAAAATATTCAATTGAAGGAACAGTCTGGGACATTTCTTTGCCAACTGCCTTGTGATTTTATGGACTTTTAGGGATTTTCGATTTTTGCCCTCTGTTGTCCCCTGGTGTTTGGTACTGGTGTGGGAGTTCTGTTACTCAGTGGTTTCATTCTCCGCTGATCACACATGGTAAATCTGTGTTAAATCAATTCTGAAGAGTTGATATGCTTCCTTTTTGACTTTGGTGCGTGTTCTATAGGAGATGAATTGGCATAGAACATGTCATAGAAATACTACTTTTTGGAAGGGCAGAATCCACGCTTAATGCTTAACTCGCGCCGTAGCCTGCTGCCGAGATTGCTGAGCGCGTTATCGCACGTATGCTAAATATGTGATGTTGGCCGTAGCCTTACTTCTCACCGTACCCTTTGCGCACCTGCTAAATGTTACCCCCCGGGGGCACATCCGTAACCTGCTGCTATGCTTTTTGAGTGTGTTGAAAGCATGCAAAGTGTTTCTTGTGAAGCATTATATAGCCTCCTGTGTCTGGGGGTAAACTTGTCCTAACTTTTTCTTGAGGAGACACACCCTTGGCCCGAGTCATTGAATATTTTCCAAATGTGCCTGACAGGCCGCACCCTTAGCCTGCAGGTAGCATCTCTGTGTGTCTCTGTATTAACTGTGTTTGTGTCGCACCCTTAGCCTACTGCTAACATCTCTGTGTGTCTTTTAATTAACTGTGTTTGTGTCGCACCCTTAGCCTGCTAGCATCTCTGTGTGTCTCTGTATTAACTGTGTTTGTGTCGCACCCTTAGCCTACTGCTAACATCTCTGTGTGTCTTTTAATTAACTGTGTTTGTGTCGCACCCTTAGCCTGCTAGCATCTCTGTGTCTCTGTATTAACTGTGTTTGTGTTGCACCCTTAGCCTACTGCTAACATCTCTGTGTGTCTTTTTATTAACTGTGTTTGTGTTGCACCCTTAGCCTACTGCTAACATCTCTGTGTGTCTCTTTATTGACTGTTTGTGTCACACCCTTAGCCTACTGCTAACATCTGTGTGTCTCTGTATTAACTGTGTTTGTGTCGCACCCTTAGCCTGCTAGCATCTCTGTGTGTCTCTGTATTAACTGTGTTTGTGTCGCACCCTTAGCCTACTGCTAACATCTCTGTGTGTCTTTTAATTAACTGTGTTTGTGTCGCACCCTTAGCCTGCTAGCATCTCTGTGTCTCTGTATTAACTGTGTTTGTGTTGCACCCTTAGCCTACTGCTAACATCTCTGTGTGTCTTTTTATTAACTGTGTTTGTGTTGCACCCTTTAGCCTACTGCTAACATCTCTGTGTGTCTCTTTATTGACTGTTTGTGTCGCACCCTTAGCCTACTGCTAACATCTGTGTGTCTCTGTATTAACTGTGTTTGTGTCGCACCCTTAGCCTGCTGCTAGCATCTCTGTGTCTCTGTATTAACTGTGTTTGTGCCACACCCTTAGCCTGCTGCTAGCATCTGTGTGTTTCTGTATTAACTGTGTCTGTGCCCTCCTTAGCCTGCTGGAGTGTGTCTCTTTATTAACTGTGTTTGTGCTGCACCCATAGATTGCTGCTAGCATCTCTGTTTCTTTACTGTGTTTGTGTCGTACCCTTAGCCTGCTGCTAGCATCTCTGTGTCTCTGCACTGACTGATTTCCTGCCCCCGGCTCCTCACTCCAGCTGCAGCATGAAAAGGCGGAGCTGGAGCAGCACCTGGAGCAGGAGCAGGAGTTCCAGGTCAACAAGCTGATGAAGAAGATCAAGAAGCTGGAGAACGACACAATCTCCAAGCAACTCACCCTGGAGCAGGTAGGAGGATCACATGACCTCTGTCTGCCAGTGATTTTGCGTGTGAGGGAGAGTCATATGACCATGGTGCAGGTAAAGCCCATTGAGATGAATTTTTCTGCATTTTTATTTAAACCGGAAGATCTCTCAAGATTGGCCATCTTTTGCGAGAGAGGCTTGGCCAAGACTGCACAGGATTGCATTGAGTTATGTGGAATGTAAGAACAGAAACTAACCGAGTAACACCATTCAGGAAGCATAAAACATAAAAAACCATGCAGAACAAGTGCCAGCGCCAAATTGGACAAGGACTGGATGCAGTTTATCAGCTCCATGAATCCCAGTGGGAGCTCAGTGACGCAGAGATGATCGGTGGAGTCTGTCATCCTTCACTGTTGTGCTTTTGGGCATCAGAGCTGGCACACTGGGTACGCGAACAGGAGGGAATCAGTGGGAATTGAAATGGAACAGGAGTCTTTTCGTGCTGCTGGGTGGGTGGAGTGGGGATTGTTGGAGAGTAACTCCTTCAGCTCTAAGAAATATTCTAATGGTAAAATACTGTTCAAAGTTGAATGAATTAACCATGGTGAAATCCGGTCTAAATGTGCCTCAATTGAAAAATACTGCTTTGTATTTGGCTCCAGGCTTTACAAACTGCAGTGCCTCAAGTAATTCTGTAGGCTGGTGAGCTTTCGGGACAAAGTCACTCCTTGGTGGCCTAGTTGGACCATCTGAGCAGTGGTTGTCTGGTTGGTGGGGTGCACCAGTGATCATGTGACTTGATTGAAGTTGCGGGATTGGAAGCATCCAGGTCTGTGCTGAGGCAGAGATGGCTCTGCTGAACAGCAGCTGTTCTTAATGGTTATTCCAGCAGGAGGCGGAACTAGTGAAAGACCATCCATGTTTACTCCACATGCCAGCGGTTGCCTGACTCTCATCCTACGGCCCCTAAATAAAGCAGCTTTTGGCGAAGGTGGCTTGCTTGTTTGACTGCGAACGGCTGTTGTTTACAATTTTCTGTGTGTTTTTCTAGCTAAGGCGTGAAAAGATCGACCTTGAAAACACACTGGAACAAGAGCAGGAAGCGCTGGTGAATCGACTGTGGAAGAGGATGGACAAACTGGAGGCAGAGAAGAGGTGAGTATGTAAGACTGTTTCTGAACCTCTTCCTCCCTACAGTATACTGAACCACCTCGCTCCTGGTACCGTATCCTGAGCCACCTCACTCCTGATACAGTATGCCAAGCCACCTCACTCCTGATTCAGTATGCTAAGTGACCTTACTCCTAGTACAGTAAACTGAGCCACCATGCACCTGCTTCAGTTCGCTGAATGATCTTGCTCCTGGTACAGTATCCTGAGCCACCTTGCTCCTGGTACAGTATGTACGACCACCTCCCCTCCTGGTACTTTTTGTTTAGATCGGCTTTGGCAGTGAAGGGTTGGATTATAACTCTCTGTTTCATTCTATCATTCTGGTCATTACTGGAGGGGCCCCATGTTTTTGCCAGTTCATCTGTGTTCACTGGCTAGTTATGGGTCGCACAAATGTTTTATGGCGTCAGCTTATGTAACATGTTAGACTGATCTGTGATCTGTCTCTTCAAAGCAACGTAACTTGTTTTGTTAAACTGCCTGGGCTGTTCAATCAATGGATCATCAAATCTGATCCTTGAATCAAAATCCAGCCCTGGTTTCTTCTTCTCTCTGGTAATTAACTAGGAAAAATGGTGCCGTTGAATGACCTTTCCCTCTTTGGTAAAGGGTGGCTGGAAGACTTGAGTACTTAGTCATGGTCAAACTGTCTGATTTGATGATGAACCATGTTTTTGTGACCATATTGCGTTTGGCCAGTTCTTATTTAAGTGTGTGTCACAGAAACTGTCACCTTTTGAAAAGGCAGGATTCTACAGAAGGTTTGTCCTGTTTCAGTAGTTACATTGAGTGACTGACGTGTGCTGCCTGTCAATCACACAGAATTCTGCAGGAGAAGCTGGACCAGCCCCTGTCGGCCCCGCCCTCTCCAAGGGACATATCCATGGAGATCGATTCGCCGGAGAACATGATGCGTCACATCCGCTTCCTGAAGAACGAGGTCGAGAGGCTCAAGAACAATTTGCGCATCACCGAGCTGCAGCGTGAGTGCTGATTTGCCCTCTCTGTGAGAGCCCTGACCAATGGGGGGAGGAGTTGGGGGAGATTCTATTACAGTGAGTTAAGATGTTTTTATCCAAAGCAGACTTGGATTTCAGGAGGATAATTGGGCTACTACATAAGGTACATGCTGACCTCATGCAACCAAAATGGAGCTTCATTATTGAAGCTCTCGTCCGTTTCTTGAAGATCGAGGCTCGCAAAGCCTCGCTGCAGTGGCTCCTATTTAGCTTAAAGGGAAAGTTCACCCAAAAATGAAGATTCACTCATAATATACTCACGCCAAGGCTAATTTAAGGGTCAGTTAATTTCTTTTGTCCTCAAAATGCTTTTGGAGTTTTAAGGAAAAACAGCATTGAAGAGAAATCCAAATGAATGGAATCCTATGGTGGCCACCTTTTCAAGCTTAAAAAAAGCTACGTTAAAAAACATAAAATGCCTCCATACTGCTCGTGTGACATTTTCGAAGTGTCTGCAAGCCCATATTTACATGAAAAGACGTCATTTTCATTATGTTTTTCGCCTAAATGTCCAATGTAGCCACTTAGCCAGGAGCCATGTTTTTTTTCCTTGGGAAGAGTGAAGTTCCCTTACTTGGAGGACTCAAAATACGAAGAAGAAGAAGAAGAGTACCTAGTAACACCCGCCATAAAACTAGAAGAAGAGGACCTAGAAAACGGTGTAGCGTCGAGCTTGCGTTTACATGCAAGCAGTGAACTATGCCGCACGCGATAGGGAGATCTGCGTGCATCACGTTAATAGTTTACGAAGTGTATATTTTTGTGCGAAAAATTTGTTACGTGTCCAGTGTGAGAGCATCTTAACATTGACTAAGAAACCAACAAACTAACTTTGTGAACTATGAACGTGATAAGTCACCATGCGCGCAGATCTCCCTATCGCGTGCGGCATAGTTCACTGCTTGCATGTAAACACAAGCACGAGGCTACTAGGTCTTCTTCTTCTTCTAGTTTTATGGCGGGTGTTTCTAGGTCCTCTTCTTCTTCTTCTTCTTTGTATTTTGAGTCCTCCAAGTAACAGAACTTCACTCTTCCCGAGGAAAAAAAACATGGCTCCTGGCTAAGTGGCTACATTGGACATTTAGGCGAAAAACATGGTGAAAATGACGTCTTTTCGAGTCAAATCATAATGTCGGGGCTTGCAGACACTTCAAAAATGTCACACGAGCAGTATGGAGGCATTTTATGTTTTTTAACGTTGCTTTTTTGAGCTTGAAAAAGTGGCCACCATAGGATTCCATTCATTTGGATTTCTCTTCAATGCTGTTTTTCCTTAAAACGCCAAAACTATTTTGAGGACAAAAGAAATTGACCAACCCTTCAATTAGCCTTGGGGTGAGTATACGATGTGTGAATTTTCATTTTTGGGTGAACTTTCCCTTTTAAAAAGACCCTACTCGATAAGTATGTGGTGACTACCTTAAAAATTCAAAGTCATTTGTCCCTCGCAAGAGAATGTGGGTCAATCTGTTTTTTCAGTCCCCTGTTCCCCCACAGGATCAGTGGGGGGACTGTTAATGTAGGCCATATGCGTCGGTGCGTCTGTCCGGATCCATTACTCGGAAACTATATGCAGTAGCCTTACCGTTTAACTCGTACTTTATGACCTTTACCAAAGCTTAATATCTGTTACCTTTTTGTGACCTCTGACCATTGACCTCTCAGAAACTATCTCGTCAATGTTTTTAGTTTTCGAAGTGTATCCAATGCTGTTGACCGTGACATTTTGAAATTGCTCGCGTAGATTGGTGATCCTCTAGTTGTGCCTGTTGACCTGTGACCGGTGACCTTTTCTTGCAATTTTCAACTTTCTGAAAAATCTTCTGATCCTTAAATGTAGGGAATCAAAACCTGCTAAGTTTCGGTCGATGCACATATTGAAATTGAACTACGACCTCTTCAGGACAATGTATGTGACCTTTGACTTGTGACCTTGATCTTAGTTCCATTTCTGAAGAGTGTCTCCCAAACTACTTGCAGTGGCTTCTCAAAAATGCTTTTCAGTCCCCCGCCACCTGACTGGTAGGGTGGAGGACTGTTTATTTAGGCCACGTCCTTCCATCTGTCCATCTGTCCAACAGGTTCGTCCGTTTGTCCCCGCATACGTCCTTTAGTGGAGGACTTCAGCTTCTCTGACTGGCTCATTTTATTTGTGTTGCTGTGTGCTGATTTTTTTTTAAGCTACTGTGATAAATGGACAGATTTGGACAACTTGAGAGCAGATTACTCCACTGCATCAGACATGCTCAGTGGATGTATCTGAGTCAACTGCTGTGCTGTTCGGACTTTGGTTCCAAATCATGCAGCATGGTGTTGCCTGAAAACTGCTCTTCCTCGTCTCGCCATGCTTTGAGCAAGAAACTGCTGTCTCAGTGACCCGCTTAGCAGTTTTTCTAAAGTCTGTTGCTGCCCGGCATGCCGTTCCTGCCCAATCACATAACATGGGCTTGCGCAGGTCTAAGCTTTTCACCTCTGTAATCAAATTTCTGCTTTCACTGAAGTTTGCCATGACTATGCTCTGTGTGTGTGTGTGTGTGTGTGTGTAGCCACTAGAGGGCAGTATCTTCACAGGTTTAGGTCGGGACCTTTTGTCATAGTGCCTGTAAGTGACATAAGGTCCCTATAGAGGATGTTACCCACGGTAACACTGTAGCCCTTGCAGGTCCCCATACTGTGTAATCGGTCATTTCAGGGGTTCACTCTCACTCTTATCCTGCAAGGGCCTGTGAGAATGCAGGGTTGGACTCCAGCGATGCACATACTCACCTGAGTCTACGAAACAACCAGAGGAGTCGTTGCTGAAGACCTTGAGTTGTACAATCGAGTGTGTAACTGTATTATTGGGATAAAAGCCTGCCTTCACATTGGCCTTCTCTGAATAAAATTTATTCCAGACTGTCCGCACCCCATGTGTGAGCCCCTCTCCCTTAGCATGTTACCCTACAGTGCAGTAAGACCCAATGACGCTTATTGCTTACAGTAAAGGCACCATACTGACATGCCTGTAGCCACAGTCAGACCACTACAGCTGTTGGGCTCTTGAGCGAGGCCCTGTAGCTGGGTGGTTTGACCTCTGCTGGGTCTTAACTGTGAGTAGCTTTGGATTAAAACATCTGCTAACTAATTAGAATGTTATTTGAGGTCCTGGCTTTGTGTGGTTTCCACGTGTTTGCGTGTTCCTTAAGTGTTTGTGTGTTCCCCTCGTACGTGTTTGCATGTTACCCCACGTGTTTGCGTGTTTCATGTATGGTTGCATGTTCTCCACACATTTGCCTGTTGCTAATATGTTTACATGTTTTCTGCATGTTTTTGTGTTCCCTGCGTGAGTTTGTGCGTTTGCATGTTACCTTACATGTTCGCGTGTTGCTCGTATGTTTGCATGTTACCCCACGCGTGTGCGTGTTCTGTGCCTCAGACACGGAGAAGCGTGCTCAGTACATCGAGGAGGAGCGACACATGCGCGAGGAGAATATTCGGCTCCAGCGGAAGCTGCAGAGGGAGATGGAGCGGCGGGAGGCTCTGTGTCGGCAGCTGTCCGAGAGCGAGTCCAGCCTGGAGATGGATGACGAGAGGTGGGAGCCGCCTGACCGAGCCCTCGCTAGCGTTACCGCTATTACCCTGCGGCCTGGTCAGAGTGCTTGACTGGGGCCGTGGAAAGTGGACGGTTTAACCTAGAGTCCCTTCATAGAGAGAGTTGTGAAAACTCAAGATAAGGAGCCATTTTGATTTCATCGCGCAGAATGCATTCTGTGATTTTCTAATGGGGATTAAGATGAGAAATTCACTCGATGTTAAAAAAGGAAGGAAACAGTGGGGTCATTCTGTGTTGGATCATCAAATGGGTCTGACCCCCACCTTCTCAGTTTTGCTAATTGCTTTTTTGTGTGCAGCTGTATAAATGTAAATCACTGACAAATCCGAAATTTCAGCTCACTCGGACCAAAAGTACATTTTTGGTGAATTATTTTCTCAGGGTGCTGTCCGGCAGTTTTGTTTTTTTTTTTTTTTTTTTTTTTTTCACATATTCGCATCAATTTACATTTCTCTTGTATTTAACATGGCATAACTTTTTTTATTATTACACCTATAGCTTTGAAACTTTGCATCTAAGCTAATGTTATACTGCTAAAATCAGAAAATGCAGTCCATTTTACTTTATCTCTTGGTTGTGGAGCTATGAGGACACTAAAAGTGCCTTTTGTTCAGGCTCTTCCATGTTTAGGTCCCCAAAGCACCCCCAATATAAACCCTAGCATAGGCTCTCTGGCAATTTTCTCCATTCATGTGTCTGCTGAATATAAATCAGGCTGAATTCACCATGAATTCACCACCAACTTCAGTCAGTACCTTACCAAATGTGAAAAAAAAGCTAAAATGCCACCTGTTCAAACCCCCATATCTCCAGGGGCACACCTTGGATTTCCTTCTCTTTTTTTTTTTTTTTTTTTTTTTTTTTACTGATTCCTCTATTATAGTAGAGAGACCACTCCAAAAATTGTTGATGTGTTTTGACCAATATAAATTTTGCAGGTGTCTGAACAGGCGTGGGGTAACCTCGAATCGCTTGGCGCTTTCAGCTTCTTACACATTTAACTATGCAATATTTTAAGTGTTTTCAATCAGTACACAATCACATACTAATTCTAATACTAATAATACTAGTTCTAATTCCTGTATTATAGTAGACATAATAGAACAAAAATTGTTGATGTGACTTGAACGACGTACATTTCAGAACTGTCTAAATAGGGTTCAGGCAATTTTTGAGAATCACACCTCTTTGCATCAATAAAATTTACTAATTCTTGTAAACTGACTGTCAAATGAAAACTACAACGTTTTAATGTGCTAGTCAGTTTACAAGAATTACAAGAGACGTCATCTCTATTTAAAAAATAAAAAAACTTTTTGTGGCTTGAAGTAAGTGTGTAGGCGTCACTTCTTTCTCCTTTGACCCGTTTTATTTGACACCCTTGCACCTGTACGTGATGTTTATAATTTTCTGTCTTCTTTTCTGCACTTTTTGAGCCATGTCTTGATCAAGGCTTTAACCATGAAAATGAATCCATGAAAAACTGAGGATTGAGTCAGATTTTTTACTTGCCTTTTTTTTTCTTTTGAGAATTGCAGACATTTTAACTGAAATTGAAAGTCTTAATAAATTAATAAATAAATAATGAAATGGAACTTGAACGCAACTGTGGGAGATTAACCCTGCATCCTTTGAAATGGTAGTACATTCATTTCAAGTCAAAGTTGAGAAAGTTCATACTTGGTGAAGACGCATCGCGGTATCGTTTAAAATGTAAAGTCTTTATATAAAGTGAGCGTGACCTTTTGACCTTGTTATTGTGCAGGTATTTTAACGAAATGTCGGCACAAGGTCTTCGTCCTCGCACCGTGTCCAGTCCCATACCATACACGCCTTCGCCCAGCTCCAGCCGCCCCATATCCCCCGGTATGTGTCAGTATGTTCCTGATCATTTGAAATGTACTGCAAAAATGTCTCTGGTTTTGTTTTTTGGGTTGTCAGAACAGAAATTTGTGACTTTCATGAGGTCCGGCATGAAGTTGTTTGTAATGCAGCTGTGATGTGACTGCTCTCTGTGCGTAAACGCGCTGTGATGCTCGTGTAGTAGCGGTGATCTGTCGTGTGGATGGTTAGAGCTGGTAAACTTTGATGAGCTGGTTCAGTGTGATTGTGTCCTAGATTGAACAGGGGCTGTCTGCTCGAGTATTGGACTAAACAGGAACGGTGTGATTGGCATATGGACTAAACAGGAACGGCGTGATTGGTGTATGGGTTAAATAGGAACAGTGTGATTGGTGTATGTATTAAGCAGGAACAGTGTGATTGGCGTATGTATTAAGCAGGGACAGTGTGATTGGTGTATGGATTAAACAGGAACAGTGTGATTGGCGTATGGATTAAACAGGAACAAAGTGATTGGCGTATGGATTAAACAGGAACAGTGTGATTGGCGTATGTATTAAGCAGGGACAGTGTGATTGGTGTATTGATTAAACAGGAACGGTGTGATTGGTGTATGGGTTAAATAGGAACAGTGTGATTGGTGTATGTATTAAGCAGGAACAGTGTGATTGGCGTATGTGTTAAGCAGGGACAGTGTGATTGGTGTATGGATTAAACAGGAACAGTGTGATTGGCGTATGGATTAAACAGGAACAGTGTGATTGGCGTATGTATTAAGCAGGGACAGTGTGATTGGTGTATGGATTAAACAGGAACAGTGTGATTGGCGTATGGATTAAACAGGAACGGTGTGATTGGCGTTTGGATTAAACAGGAACAGTGTGATTGGCGTATGGATTAAACAGGAACAGTGCAATTGGTGTATGGGTTAAATAGGAACAGTGTGATTGGTGTATGTATTAAGCAGGAACAGTGTGATTGGTGTATGTATTAAGCAGGGACAGTGTGATTAGTGTATGGGTTAAACAGGAACAGTGATTGGTGTATGTATTAAGCAGGGACAGTGTGATTGGTGTGTGAATTAAACAGGAACAGTGTGATTGGTGTATGGGTTAAACAGGAACAGTGATTGGTGTATGTATTAAGCAGGGACAGTGTGATTGGTGTGTGAATTAAACAGGAACAGTGTGATTGGTGTATGGGTTAAACAGGAACAGTGATTGGTGTATGTATTAAGCAGGGACAGTGTGATTGGTGTATGGGTTAAATGGGGCAGTGTGATTGGTGAGTGGATTAAATGGGGGCAGTGTGATTGGTGAGTGGATTAAATGGGGGCAGTGTGATTGGTGAGTGGATTAAATGGGGGCAGTGTGATTAGTGTGTGGATTAAATGGGAGCAGCGTGATTGGTGAATGGCTTTAGCTGCTGCATTATGGATTGTGTGCGTCTCCTCTCTCCCTCAGGTCTGTCGTACGCGAGTCACTCGGTGGGGTTCACTCCCCCGGCGACACTGACTCGCGCCGGCATGTCCTACTACAACACGCCCGGGCTGCATGTACACGTGGGGCCCTCTCACGGCGTCACGGTGAGTCCAGCCGCCGCCCAAACTATGGGTTCTTGCCAATAACTGACTCCAAATGCAAACAGAAGCCCTGGATCAGGACTAGATGCTATAAATTTGTTTTCCTATCGCAGTGCGTCCCAGCCCAGTCCTGGGGGCTCACCCGTCAGATCCAGGTATCTGTCATGTTCCACCTTAAGCTCAACTGATGCAAATGATCAAACCCACGATTCGTCACATCAGGAGTGCTTAAGGTGGCACACAGCAAATACCTGGATCTGACTGCTGTGCCTCGAGGACTGGGTTGGGAAACGCTGCACTATACTAAGGGAGCATTTGACTGCACCTGATTTATTTAAACCATTTATTTAAAGCTGAGAATATGGGCCAGTCCTACGCATAGACTGTATAAAAAGATGGACGAAGCAACGGTGACGTCACCCATTGGTTTCAGCATACCATGTAGGAAGCCTCGATTTTGGCAATTTGAACAGCACCACTTTGTCATGTTGAATTTGGATGTGATTCCTATTGGACGAGAGCGTGAATTGAAGATCCAGGGAGGACTGCGGCTCTGGATCTGACCGTATCGGACGAGGACCAGAGGATAGCCACGCCCCTAAAGCATATTCTGTCTTTATCCTTTATTCTAGTCTACTTGGGACCATAATTTACAAAAATGAACATCATGATATATCGAAGGAGACTTGAAACGTGCTATGGATACCATAAAATGATGTGGAAAATCATTATTAAAATAATAAATCAGGTGGCAAAGTAGGGTCATTTTCTCATAGACTTCAATAGCATTGAACTTCTTTCTGCAACCACCGACGTCGCCATCTGCCGGCTATTAAATAGAATGCAAATTTTAGAGATTTCCGCATCGGCCTCGCTTTTCAGACCCGGGTACTGCGTCCATCTTTTTATACAGTCTATGGTCCTACGAGGGGTTGGGAAGGACAGCAAGACCCATGGGTCAATGGCCTGTGTCTTGGAAAATCATGGGGCCGTTTTCAAAATGTATGGGCCATTCCCAAAATTCAGTGCGCCAATAATTTTAACCATAAAAGACATTTATTCAAAATGTATACAGCATATACATACATATACATATATTTTGCTTTGCATGTTTAACATGAAAAACATACTGATTCGTACATTTTGCTTTGAATGTTTAGCATTACAATATAGCTTAAAACAAAAAGAATCATTGCTTAATACAAAAGACAAGATTATGTACTCAAATACAAAGGAGGGAAATTAACAGTTTCGGTTTCAAGTGTTCAGTAAAACGACTTGCTGCGGCATTGATCTTACGATACACTGGTAAGTAGGTCTAAGTTGATGGTTTTTGACTTTACCCTAACAGTTCACTACCATCTTGTACCTGTAATGGCTATAGCTCTGCATTGACACGTGTGAAAATTACTTGAGACAGAAGGAATCTTGGCTAGGAAATGAGCCTGGTTTGTAGATCAAAATAAGATCTTTCATATGTCATAACTTGATTTGATCATCACTTATCCCAGATGGTGATACGGCCCCTTGAAGCTTTCCAAAAAGGCACTTTTTCAAGTTTTCTCTGGTGAATTACAAGAAAACACATGACACATCCATGATTCCAATACCTGTTTTGACTACACTGTATCGTAGTTATTAAATTCGTGCAGAGTTGCTGTTGAAATGTCCTTTGTTCCCATGATATTGAAGCTCGGAGTTGGTCACAGAACAAATCTTTTTGAACAAAATCTTGATCCTGGCTTAAGATTGTGACACCTAGAATTGGCAGACAATTGATTTAATTGCAGTTTTAACAGGGCTCCAATATGTATTTCAGCTCTGAAAATTTCATTCAGCCATCTCTTATACACATGACGTTATGAAAACTCAAAAATGCTAGAAAAAAATGTTGCGAGTTAGCCCGAAATTTTGACTTACTCCCATGTACTTTTAGAGCCTGTAACTCAAAAAAAAATTCTCAAGATCAATATAAAAGTTGGCGAGGATTCATTAAATATACTGAAAGTACTGTACAAGAAAAATCGGCTGACAAGGGGGTCAGGTTGCAGGCACTAGTAGACTTTCTGTGGAATGATCTAATATATTATTAATAAGAAAGAAATGACCAAAGAATTAAATGGGAGAAAGCAAATTCACACATAATGCCTCAAATCACGACTTAATTGCAATCCCGAGTGAACATAAATGACTCTCCATCGTAAAACGCACCCGACATGGCCACCTACCGTTTCAAAGTGCCCGTCACAGCAATAAACAATTAAATTGTGCTAAAATGCCATACATGCCTGGTGAATGTTCCGGGATGTGAAGTTTTATAAGGTGCACCTTATACCTTATATAAATAAATGATAGTTTTCGTGCAAAAGATAGACAGTTCATTTGGTTCGTTGGCTCTAAATCTGTCTGATGGATTCGGTTGGCAAGATTGGCTTCAGATGACGATGGATAGATGGATTTTCAAAAGACGCATCTGGCAACACTCCACCCCCTCATTCCAGGATAAATTTGGCCCGACATGTTTTGCAAGACTGCCGCACCCTCACGCCCTCATGAATTTGGCTCGGTGCTCCAGCAACACTATGACTCACTCAAACCCATATGAACTGAATGAACTAAGTCATTACATTATCGGTTGAGTGTTATCACATTATTGGGCAGACACTTTTTATTACATTGGCGGTCAAAATGTTATTACATTATCGGGCAGGCAGTTATTACATTTTCGGTTAATTTATTACATTGTTGGGCAGTTATTACATTATTGGTCCGTTTTTACATTATCAGTTGTAACAAGGCCTATACCTATATCACTAATCTTAACTGTTGCTTAGGGCAAACCTTTAGCTACTATTAAAACGCACATTTGCGTGCATATTTACAAAGAGTATAATTTCGGCATGAGAGGAGATGTTGCACGTTTGTTTTACATGTATAAAAAACAATTAGGCTGACAATAAAATGTTGCTTTTATTAGTTTAGGTGAATTAGGCACAACATCAGTTTTACCTGAATTGCCTAAGATAATTTAGAGTAAACGCAGGCCAGGTTGAGAGGGAAGAACTGTCACTGCAGTACCCACCGCATCCCGAATGGATTATTCTATTGATGTGTTATTTGCGATTGCTCAGCCAAAACAAATCCCGGTCGACCAAAAGCGCATCAACCAAACAATCGACCAGACGACTACATGGGGACAGCTAGGCCTGGGACGATGCGTGTTTGTTTTCCTCGTCTCTCGCCTCCAAACAGGCTGGATGACAAGAGGGTTCACTCTGTGCATCGGTCTCAGCACCTGAGGGCGCGTTTGTTCCATAGCGGAATGAACGGAGTGAACCATCTTGTCGGTCATCCAGTGTCTGTTTCTGTGGGGGGAGGCGGGGCCGCTAGCGCACACACACACACACACACACACAGAGTGCAGCGAGTGAGCCTCGTTAGGAGCAACGCAAGGTAACGTAGTAGAAATTAGGGGGAAAAAAGCTGATTTCAAAGCCAAATGCCACAGCCCCGGTGTGGGAATATTTCAGCTTCAAACCGAATGAGCAAGGTGAGCCCATCAACACGGACGAGCCAGTACGCCGAATTTGTTTTGTCAGCTAGGAGAGGATTTTGGCTTGCGCTCCTAACTTTTTGAACTTGGGAGCGCAGCGCTACCAAGTAAAAAAGTTATTTTCGAGCCCTATCTAAATGTAATTCTGTCTCTGTTTTACTAATTATGTTCCCCTCTCTCTCTCTCGCTCTGTTTTACTGATTATGTTCCCTCTCTCGCTCTCTGTTCTACTGATTATGTTCCCTCTTTTTCACTTTCCCCACAGAGACCCTCTCCGAGAAGAAGCAACAGCCCCGACAAGTTCAAACGGCCGACGCCTCCGCCTCCCCCAACACACAGTCAGTGGCGCACCCCCCTCCTCTGCCCCCCCCGCCATCACAGCCGATGGTTCAGTCCACCTCCACATCCACCTCTACATCCTCCCAGAACACGCCCCCTGTTCAGCCCGTCCAGTCGGCGCAGCCGTAGTGCGCAGCACTGTGGTCGGTTTAGCGGATTTCAACAGGGCGAGTTACCGAGAGCCAAAGGCTTGACCCCCCCCCCCAGAACCCTGTCTGCTGCCCACTGTACCAGCACTGAGCTTCTGTAGGGTAACCGTTAACCGTCTCGTAGATGTTTGTTTAGAACGCAGCCAGTGTTGTGACCCAGCAACACTTTAAACAAAAAAAAAAAATGGGAAAAAAAAAATTGGCACCATTTTTCTCCATCAGTGCTTACTGGAACGATGCTTGTTGACTCTTGTTTATTATTTTTTTGTTTTTTTTTTTTTTTTTTTTTTTGGTTTGAAGCATTTGCCACCAAAACAAAAAAAATATGAAAAATTAATCAAAGATTTGTATGCTGTTTAAAAGAAATTGTTCAATGATGTCACACTCAGTTTTTGAAGACTTTAAAGACTCTATTTCGGGGGGGGGGGGCGAGACTCCTATTCATTTTCAACTAGTTGGGTAAGCAGAACAGCCAGTGGTAACTGTGGAATCCTTTGGCATGGTTTCCTTGGCAGCCCACTTTGCACGTGATTGGGTGAACGCTGGCACCGCAGCCACAGTGAACAACCAATGCCAGTTTGAACAATTAACATGTACCACCACCTCCCAGCTGAGCTTGGTTTTATTTAAATGACCTGCAGGTTCTATTTCGTATGAGCTTCGCCCTTTAAGGCTGTCGCATGCGCAGTGGGATAAACCCAGTAGCAACAGCCTTGAAGGGCTACGCTCATACTCATTGAATCTGGGGTTACAATACGTAACCAACGGTCTTTATGGCCGGCCTTCATTTGGTTCTTTTGGTGAATAATTGGGTTTGACTCAAATTTCACCGCTGAATGAAAGAGGAAATGTATGTTAATAAGCCTTCATAATGGATTGTGGGCGAAACCATTTTGCCACCTAAATTTTTGCTCTTCAGAACTATGTTTTATTGTGGGTCCTCAGTAATCAATTTTTAGAGCTCAACAGTTGGCGGACTATTGATTGCTTTCCGCAATTTAAATGGTATGATTGCATCCGAAGATCTTAAAGACAAGTGCTGTAGGTTGTGCGGCTGCTACTCCGTTGCGAGATATAGCCGGAGCGGAGTGCTGCTGTTTTGTTTCTAGTTTTGGATGTTTGGTTGAGTCCATGCTCTTTCCTGTAGAAACGTGGCTTTTCTAAAAGAGTTCCTCCCTCACTGGTTGGCTCAGTGCCTGGCAGTAAAGCTTCTCAGTAAAAAATGAAATGCTAATTGCTTAGCTAATTATGGAACGACGATGTGAATGGAGTGGACGAAGTGGCCGTTGGTCTCTCTCGCTTGTGGATTAACGTGTCCGTGGCATGTATCATGTTCTCTGATATAAGTAGCCTATGGCAGCAATGCGCGTTCGTAAGTTCATCCAATCAGTTTGATTTTAAAAGGGTAAGCGGTTTTATTGATCGTTTGAGTAGCTGCACTTTTGCGCTTCGGCTTCTGCCTCGAGTGACGGAAATTTGAGCGTCTCTGATTGGCTGCCACAGTTACTGTAAGAAAACGCATTATACACCCCCTCCTCCAAAGTGATGTTAAATCCGCTTGTCCCGGACGGTAATAGCCGGAGATAACATACCAATGTGCCATTGCAGTAACTGTTTTATTTTGATAGAACTAATGTCATTTCAAAATCGTCAGATTCTGAAAGGCAGTGGGCTGTTGGTAAGATGGTTATCAGGTGGGGATCTTTTCATTCATGGCATCTATTGAGTTTTTTTTTGTTGTTGTCTGTCTTTTTGCTTGGTTTTTTTTTTTTTGCAATCATGATGCCATCAACTCCGTTGCTGGGGAGATGTCCTTGATTTAAAGCACTTGTATCTTCAGAAAATAAAAATCTGAAATTTTTGCATTGAGAATCAACAGGCTTTGCCAACAATCCAGTTCAAAAAGGGATTTGGGTGAGGCGTGTGCAGATATCGAGACTTGGATTTTTTGAAGAGGGGAAAAAAAAACTTTCGATTTGTGAGAGTTGGTGACAGTCATTGTTGAAACTCAAAACCAAATCCACACAATTTGTACACAATTTTCACCTTACCTTGATTTGTTTCACTCGTGTGGCTTGGCAAAATATGTGAGAGACTGTCGGTTGCAAAAATAGTATTTTCTCTGCAGAAGGTGTGTCGTCTTGTATTTGTATCCCCAAGGAAATCCTTGTCACTCCTGTAATGTTTTGTTTTTTGTTGTGTATATTTTTTTTATTGTGCTTAATAAGTATGCGCAATTTCATGAGATACTGTCTCATTTACCAAGCATGGGGGCTGGGACAGTCTGGTGTTGGTCTGCAGTTCAGCGTTTAACAAAGCCCTCTTGCAGGAGGTTTTTTTTATTTTTTTTGGGTTTGGGGTTTTTGGTGGTGTGTGTGAGTGCAGTTTTTTTTTTTTTTTTTTTGGCGCTTCAATGTTTTAGACTGTTGACAAATGAATGTAAAGTGTGTTCATCATTTTTTTTTTTTTTATTGTGTTTCGTTTGTTTTTTGTTTTGGCTATCATTAGCGGAACGATCACCTTCAAGCCTTAACGCGCTATGGTATGGCTAAATGTAAGCATTATCCTCCTTGACCCCATCAAATAATGAGCCTTAATCTTTGTCCAGAGAAGACTTGGCTTGTAAAGGCTGCTATTTGCCCGTCTGATATTTAGAATTGAAATGAGCTTTGGGGTTAAACCGTGTGGCGTGTCGGCACTCTTGCAAGAATGGCGTCAATTCCCGCTCGCATTCTCCTGTTCGCGGTCCCCTCCTTGTGCCCTTACTTCAACTCTTACGGTAACGACTCTGTTTCGGTACTACAAAGTCACTCCTTTGCTTCCATCCACACAATTATTTGTCATAACTACGAATGAAATGTGGCTTGTCTAAAGATTGTATTGTTTATCTCTGCAATATAATGGGTTTGACAATGTCCTTAAAATATTGTGCCAACGCCCACCATTCTTGCATGAATATTACACCAGCACTAAATATGGCATTCAGCTAGCACTTTTTGTTGAAAGTATGAGAGGTCTTCTTTTTTTTATTTTCTTTTGTCAGTTTACTGACCTGTGTATTACCCTGGGACAAACTAAAGTAACAGTATGTACGGTTAATTTAAATCCTACTCCCAGTACACAAAGGAGATCTATTAAAATATTTGATGGGAAACTACAAGTTGTCTGAAAAGTTTGTTGGTGTTCCTAATCTACTGGTTTTACGTTCTATATTTAATGTGCTATTAATATGACTTGCTTCTGGTCAGAAATGACCTCTGGAAGTTGGGTGTGAATTTTATCTATTGATCTGTATCTGACTGGCATTTTCGCTGTCAGCGTGGCTGGGCTGTGCACCGTATCCCAGCCTGCATTGCGCGGGAGAGTGGAATATACCCGGGACCGCTTGTGAATCTGTTACCACGATAGACTGGCGCCTGGAGGAAATTTAGCCTGCAGTTTCGCTGCCATGCATGTGGTTGGGTTATTAGGCAATGCCAGAGAACCTGGAGGGAACCCGCGCCCACACAGGTAGAAAATGAACTATACAGGAAGGTTGGGTTTCACTTAGGTAGACTGTTCAAATGCTTTTCCCCCACACCTGAGCTATTATTTGGTTTTTTTGGGCAGTATGAGAAGTTATCTCCAGAATATTTTTTTCTTCACTGGGCAGTGTTGTTTAATGAATTAGATCTGGAAACCAAAGGATGGCCAAAAAAAAGGATTTTCTGAATGGAGATGTGGGGTGGGGGGGCTATATCTCAACAGTAGGGGGTTGTTTCAGGACCTCCATCCCCAAGTCTTCGATCGGAGCATCTTCTGGCTCCTTTGTCCATCGCCGTCACTTCCCTATATCGATGGCATATTTCCCTATTCTGAGGCTTGAATTTAAACAGGAAAAATACTGCTGAGACATTTATTAAATTTTACTTACAGATGCGATCACACACACTTTTTTTTTTTTTTTTTTTTTTTTTTTTGTTTAAATTTGGCATCTCTAATCCCATCCGAATCTGGAATGCCCAATTCGAGAACTATGTACATACACAAGCTTGCTCGTATGTGACCCCATGTTGCCATCTCGAGAGTGTAGACAGTTCGCGGCTCTCCTCCGAAGCTCGGGCCTGTCAGCCACTGCTTCTTTACACTCATAGCTCGAAACTTCACAAGTTCAGAACGAGGGCGGAGGATACCCGAACATGAGCAAGCTTAGAATCTCACTGATAAGCGCCCGCCTGGCCAACAAGAGGCGCTTGATCAACGAACAAAGCTACTATTCTAATAATCCCAACCCAGCAGTTCCCTTCCAATTTATTTCCTTGCAGCGCGAAGCCAATTTTGCGCTGCTCAGAAAAGGCTACTGTCCGCTGCTGGCTGGTACGACTGGGGCTCACACCCGCTTTGTGGTGACCGCTACTGCTCCGCAATGCGGCGCCTTAACAGAGTGAGCCAACCCAGCGGCCACGGACACGCAAACTTTTCTGCACACATGGACACGCACTTTGAGTAGTCTGGATTGGTTTAATAAGAACTTTGACCTAGTATTGGGGAGGGAGTCATCAAATTCGGTTGTTCATTATGGTATCCCCGGACGACGAGTCGGGGTTACAATGGATCAGTAATCGTCACGCCGCGTCTGTAGAGATTTGCTTGAGAGCGCTCTACAGGCCACAAATTTCGACCAATTTGTTTCATATTTGGTGTGGGCCTTGTGTCTGGTAAGGACACGAAGCCTATCGATTTTGGAAGCAATTGTTTAGGGGGTCCATAGATATGTCACAGTCAGATTATGAAACCAGTCATTTCAGGAAATGGCTGGCGCTAAACTTCAGTCATTCCACAATAGTCATTTCACAAAATGACTGGTTTCATAATCTGTTACAGATGCACGTTGGCCAGCAGGTGATCTACTGTCTAATAATTTTCTTTCGTACCTCAAATGCAATCCCAGAATTTAAACACGCTGTTAATTTTTCTTAATTTGGTGCTTTTGATTCTTTTTTAAATCATTCGTTTAACCTTTATTTTATCAGAAGAGTCCCACTGAGACGGAATCTCATACAAGAGCGAGCCGGCTGAGAGCTGAGCTCAGTTTATAAATATGAGGAGTACAGTGCATTAAAATAAAATATAATACAGTACAAAACATCCATCTCGCTTTGGGGTCATTCACAGATGCATACTCGCACAGAATGAGGGATTCATGCATGTAACTAACATGCCATGATGGAAAACAGGTACAGTTAACAGTCAAAATTTCTGAAATCCATTTCAGGGGTTTATTTACATCCTTAAATGGCCTCATGCCAGTTCTGTACACTGAGATGACAAAGGTCTGCGGCTGATGGATCTCAAACTTGGTTGTTGAATAACTGACAATGTCACTTTTTTTTCCCCTTAGCCTTCCAGTTTTTCTCCAATTGACTAACATTTTTTGGTTTGGGGTCAGTTTGACTGAGGCAAACAAGTACATCTGTAGTTTATAACTGAAAGTATTGCCAAAGTTTATCTCTCAGCTATTTTAGGAACTTCTACTGATCATCTTAACCCTTAGAGCGCTAAATGCAACTATTGTTACTCAGTGATGGAAGATATCAAAATCAAAGCTGTTGAAAACCTATCATCTGACAACTTGTTTCAAAGAGCTTACGCAGGGGAGCTCTTTTAAACAAGTCCCCACATGACAGGTTTATGGATTACGATTGTGGGTGGAACAAAATTCAGCAAACTCGGGTACAACAGTAGGGAGTGTGAAAACCACTCCTCAAACTGTTCGGGGTTTCTTTCCGTTACGAATGGGATGATGCCCAAATCCGGTGTGCTCATTCCAATTCAGGGTATTTACCATGCAAATGTGTGTACCACAGAGCTAAAGGAAACACTAGAGTGGACACGAGACCAGTTTTAGCGAGATAAGTATCCGCCATTTTACCGAAGGACAGCATCTTGCATGGAACTGAAATAATTAAATATTGCCTATTACAACTAACAGATTTATCACTTTAATGCTGGAGCTGAAAATGGTAGTTCTTAGTGCCAACAGATGGAGCAATGGCACCTGTAACAGGAGTCATCCTATTCTCGCTTCCTGATTTGACAGACGTGCTGTTGGGAGAAGTTGGCCCTGAGGGCATTATGCCAGAAAGCCTTTAGGAGGTCAGGTGCTGTGTTATAGAGCCAAAAAATTCTCGAGGTAAGCAAATTGTGGTGGTTGATTGGTTAAAGTGCCAGGACTCCTGTGCAGGTAAAGTCTGAATTCCATGTGTGCTCATATACTACTTTTAGACTTAGTTGACATTGTTTTCAGTTTTATCTATAATTTTCAGTTCTCAGAGTTAACTTCGGGCAACAAAACTCCTTTAGGTTTAGGCACCAAAACTATTTGGTGAGGTCTAGGAAAAGATTGTGGTTTGGGTTATTAAAATGGCCCCTTTTGAAATGTTAATCTCAATGTCAAAAGGCTTTTTAATGGAAGCTTTCTGGCAGAAAGCCCTCTGGGCTCCACCCAACACAATTTGACTAGAGCTGTAGCATCCTGTCCACATTCCAGTGCCCTTACGTAGACCTGAGAATGAAGGGGATTGCCAAATTGAGGAATATCCCAGGTGAGTAGTGAATCGTTCCTGTGGAAAGCAGTCCTGGCTGCTTTAACCCTGAAGACAATGGTAGAATCTTTTCAGAGTGAAATCAAGTTTTAAGTAGTTCTCGTCAATTGATGACGAAGTTAATAGATTTTGGTTGGGCTTCATGGTCATAGAGCAATCTTAGTTTGGTATCCAGCACACCTGTTCCAAGTTTAATTTTGTTAAGTTCATTATTTATTTTGTAAAGTTCAGAAGTCATATCTGGGACATTATTAACAGGGGCACAACATTTGAATGCGGTCGGAATGAGGATCAGCACCTCCAAATCTGAGGCCGCGGTTCTCTCCCGGTAAAATGTGGATTGCCCCCTTCGAGTGGGGGGTCAGTTGTTACCCCAAGTGGATGAGTTCAAGCATCTTGGGGTCTTCTTCACGAGTGAGGTAGGATGGAGCGTGAGATTGACAGACGGATCTCTGCAGTGAAGCACTCGTTGTACCGGTCCGTTGTGGTGAAGAAGGAGCTGAGCGTAAAAGAAGCTCTCGATTTACTGGTCGATCTACATTCCAAACCTCACCTATGGTCACGAGCTTTGGGTAGTGACCGAAAGAATAAGATCGCGAATACAAGCGGCCGAAATAAGCTTTCTCTGCTGGGTGGCTGGGCTGACCCTCAGGGAGGGGCTGAGGAGCTCAGACATCCGGGAGAGACTCAGAGTAGAACCGCTGCTCCTCCGCGTCAAGAGGAGTCAGTTGAGGTGGTTTGAGCATCTAGTCCGGATGCCTCCTGGACGCCTCCCTTTAGAGGTTTTCCGGGCATCTCCAACTGGGAGGAGGTCCCCAGGCAGACCCAGGACACGCTGGAGGGATTATATCTCCCGGCTGGCCTGGGAACAGCTTGGGGTCCCCCAGGTAGAGCTGGAGGAAGTGGCTGGGGAGGGGGGCACCTGGGCTTCTCTGCTTCGTCTGTTACCCCCGCGACCCGACCCCGGGTAAGCGGAAGACGATGGATGGATGGATGGATGGATGGACAACATTTGAGTTGTGCTGTGTTTTAGTTTTATTTATTTATTCTTTTAATTTGTCAATAAACCCTTACAATTTGTCAACCGGTGCTCTGGTCTATTTTGATGCAAAACAACCCTCACAGCATCACATCAGCTTGAGTGGATTTTCTGAGTTCAGTAGCAAGCATGTATTGAATTAGTTATTTATTTGACACATTTCGCTCACGGCTGACCAGAGTCCAACTGCCACGGATCAATATGCTGCCCTCAGCAGCTGTGCTCTGATGGTATTGTGTGTACTTTGGGGTTTGAATCACTAACCGTTCTGGTTCCAGGTTTGCACCGCAGCACTGGCCAGTAGACTGTGCAATAGCCCTCTGTCTGTGCTGAGCACCTTCCAAGGCAGTCGATCTGCAGTTATTCTGTGACACAACTAGTCACATTTGATTGTTTTTATCATGAAGCTTCAGCGCTAGATTTGTGGATCCATTTCAATCAGGAGGGACCAATGAATTACATCGAGATGATCATTTATTACAGATCACTGAGCGTACAGAATAAGTACAGATTTTGTGGCACTGTTGGACCTGCAAACGGGGCCATCGCTTGTAAGTTGAAAGGTTGTGGAAGCAGGGGAGCCCTGTCTGCAGATGACCTTCAAAAGTGAAAATGGAGCCCAGAGTTCACCGCCGGCCTGTCCGGTCTGTTGTACATATTATAAAAGGGATATCTATTGGCAAATTTATCTCCATCCATGTGCGGAGAAATTAGATGATACAGATCCATGCAATCAAACCTGTTGGATTAGTCATGCCAGTGGTTTTCCCATAAAATTAGTCATCACAAAATTAATAGCACTGCCGTGAAAAGCATGGAAAATTCAACCAAAAGCAAGAGATCGACTGGATTCTTTATGGTGGGCAAATCGGCACCTTTATTTTATTTAAAGGTTAGTCGTTGTCAACTGGGATGCAATATGAATTTTAGCAGTGTGAGAACTGATTGGACTTATTGCTAATAAAACCCCTCTGGTAATACTTCGAACGTTCTGAAAGATATATCCATAAATCGGTATGATAAATGATTCAGCTGTTCAGCTTGAAGGAGGGCATATTTGCAACGCGTAAGGAGAACCATACCTTGCCGATAAATTATTTCCATTTATTCTCTGTCATGATGTAACACTCAGCGGCACATAGCTTGTCTGCTGTTTTCCCACGACCGGTTTTGACGGGGCGGGCAGAAATATCAACAATGTGCTCAGTGCCTCAGGAGATGGCACAGCTAACATCAAATCAATTTTCCTCCTTACTTCGTCGTCGCTATGAACTTAATTCAAGCGGTTTGAATGAGTTTACCATGCTGAAATTTAAGGTCTATTCTTCAAGAGTAAATAGAACAGTGGAAAGCAATACATTTTTGGGTCAAGAATTTGAAATCAAGACGGGAGTGTTATGAAAGAAAATTTATAGGAGGTGCATTTCTTGCGCGAGATTACACATCGGATAATCTCATTGCGGACAACTGACGGTAAATACGTCCTGTTGTGCGACATATATATACACACACACCATTACCAATTTTTAAATTTGTTACAGATATCTTGGTTATGGGCTGTATGTCTCTCCTTAAACTATTACCTTCGTGCTGCTTTAATGCACTGCATACACTGAAATGTGATTTTCTCTCTCTCTCTCTATGTTTATATGTAAAACTATTTATGCCGCTATCTTGACCAGGACACCCTGGAAGAAGAGATCTTGTATCTCAATGGGACCCTCCTGGCTATAAGGGCATTTCTACTGAAAAGGGCACGATTCCGGTAAAGACATGTCCTCCAAAACAAGTGTCAAGGATCCTGTTTTTTTTTTTTTTTTTTTTTTTTCCTGATTCACAAAGGTGTTTATACACAATACCTTCATACAGTGGCAAAGCTGGGTTATCATTGGTTTTATGAATTTTCACATTGGTTCTATGAATTCTCATTAACAGCGATTATGTCTTTACCGAAATCATGCAATGATCATTTAATATTAAAAAGATTATGGTAAAGACGCCGGTAAACAAATGTTGAGCAGAGCCATGAAAATTTGAAACCATATTGAGGTTGGGGAATACCCTAAATTTCTACCTCTCTAAACATGCTTCTGTAACAGGCTCTCTTGTTCTTTAAAACTGCATTTGTGATAGTTCATGTTGGTTAAAAAGGATCAGCACGGTGTCCCCTCTCGGGTGCCGTAGAGTTAGAAGAGAAGATGTTGGCGGACATCCGCCTTGTTTTGGTTATGTTGAGGTGTGCTGAGAAAACAGTAAAAAGAGACAAGCAGTTGTTGCTGTATGCTCCAAATCCGACTCCGCGTCTTATGTCCTTGATTGCACCAAAGTATAATCCGGCGAGCCTAAGCCACTCGGTTACACTTCAGATCAATCACAACCTCATTAAGATGCTCTGTCTACTAATACCACTTTTTAACACTACAGTAAAGACGTACAATTTGTGTGACAAGTTATAGTTTGGATACACACCTGGGAGCGGACGCTGACGCTGAGACTTCTCTCAACAGAATTAAAAAATGGTCGCCCTGGCAGTGCTGGGTCACATGGTCTTCTGTGACATCTAGTGGCCGATGAGGTAACTGAAGAAATTGGCTTGCATAGGTATTGATTACGGTAAAGACAGGCAGACTTTTACTTGCGTGACAGCCCTTTTTGCTCTATAGTGAAAGTGTTAAACCATTTTTTTCTGAGTTAATGGCCATTTTTCAGTAATTTTGGGGGTCTATAAAAGTATTTGCCGGGAACTGAGGTTGAAATAGCAAGTGATGGAGTTTTATCTTCAACCCCACTTTATATTAGCTAAGTTTTACATGATTACGGTATGGACATGTGCACGACATATCTGACCATGGCTCCAAAAAAATGGAATTGCATTAACCATCATATTCAAATTGCCCATGAATACAAATTTGATGCCAAATATTTGTTACCCCACAAAAAAGAGAAGAGGCAATTTACCAAAATGGAAAAATGGCGTGACCGTCTTTACCGTAATTGTGCTCTTTTCAGTAGAAATGCCTGTATAAAGGATAAACTAAAATAAAAAATAAATGAATAAAAAACAAATGTCATCGTGACCATTACCTTCTTTTGGAGGCCAAACTGGTTTTTTTGTTGGTGCCAGATTGGCAGCATATAAAATTTATGGTTTTTACCTCAGGTGGGCTGATTTGGATCGCAAAATAATTTTAGGGAAATGACAATTAGACAAACTCAGCTGTTGGACTCTCGAGGGAGACCCTTAACCTTTCGCGTTCTCTTTGTGCTTTGCACCTGTTTTCACTCTCTTCCTCTCCCTCTCCCTCCTTCCTCACTCTCTCTCTCCCTCTCTTTCTCTCTCTATCTATGGATTGCTCAACGGCATTCAGAGTCCATGGATGTTTCACTCCTGTTTGGGCGTCTGGTGACTGCTTGGCTTAGAAGAATTTGTTTTGGTTTGGGCGTGTCTCCCAAACATTGTGAGCATGGTGTGTGTCTCAGTGAGTGATTTCGATCGTGACTGTTTTGTTTGTTTCAGTAATATAGTTCAGTCAGGACACTTACGTCAGATTTGACCATTTATTACAGGACGACCTGCATTTGAGTTTGGCAGTGACTCTGCTCTAGTGATGCTCTGGAACAATCTGAGCAAGCATGACACAGACAGTCCCTGAGATCACAAACCCCCCCAGCTGAGCCTGAGATTTTTTGAATCCTTGTTAACGTTTAAGTTATTGAACATGAAATGAACAAATGCTGCTTGTGATGAACAATGATAATTATAACAGAGGAGGCTGGGGAGGTGGTGGGAGATGAGAAGCAAAGTTCTTAGTAGCCCAAGTAGGAGCGGTGTTGAGGGCACGGAGCCAGAGAAATGAATGAACACTGCCTCAGTTATAAAAGCTTGCAACTAGGTGAGAGGAGCTAAAGTTAAGAACGATTGGACAGAAACAGGCTCGACAATGATAAACAATAAACCCTGGGTTACCAAACCTGTTAAGACCTGCTTGCATAGAAAGAATCTTGCTTTTAAACAGGGAGCAGCATCTGATCTTAGCTCAGCTGAAATTTTAAAAGCAAAACAGAACTTCAAATTAGAACTGGAGAGCAAGATGGCTGCAAACAATCTTAACAATCTTGGCTCAGCCTGGGAGAGCATGAAAACTATAGCAGGCCTCCAGAATACAAAGCGCAGAACTCACGTCTTATTAGATGGTTTTAACTCCAATAAGGAACTCGCTTATGTTCTTAATTGCTTTTACTGTCGCTTTAATACTCGTGATTTTAGTTGTGAAATTTAGAAGATGGAACATCGATTGAAGGACAGTCAGCACTTTAGAATTCATCACAAGTATGTTGAAAAAGCCTTTCACTCTGTTAAAGTAAACAAAAACCATGGCCCTGACAACATTTGTGGTCGTGTACTTAAAGCTTGTGCAAAAGAACTGAATCCTGTATTTCACTGTATTTTTAATAAGTCCCTACAGGCACAACATGTCCCTAAGCTCTGGGACGACTGTGGTCATTCCTGTTCCTAAATCCAGCTGCCCCACAACCTTGAATGATTTTAGGCCAGTTGCTTTGACCTCAATTGCAATGAAAGTTTTAGAGAAACTGGTGAGGTCTGAGACTGTGAAGCAAACTGAACATGCATTGGATCCTGTGCAGTTTGCACACAGGCCTCACAGGGGAGGGGAGGATGCTACTATAACTCTTCTCAACATGCTTTTAAACATCTGGATGGAAATGGGACTCATGCCAGACTTTTATTTGTAGACTTTTCCTCTTCTTTTAATATGATCCAGCCCCATGTATTAAGCAAACGGCTCTTAGAATGCTTTGACTTGAGTATCAATCTGGTGGGCTGGATTCTTGACTTATTAACAAACAGGACTCAGAGAGTGAGGGTAAATGGTGTTTTTTCTGATCAGACGTGCTCATCCACAGGTTCTCCTCAAGGGTGTGTGCTGTCACCTTTACTTTACTTTACTTTACATCCTCTACACAAATGTGTGTCAGAGCAGACATGATAATAGAACCATTATAAAGCCTGCAGATGATTCTGTAATTGTCAGTTTGCTTAATGATAATGATATTAGCCACAGCCCTGTTGTTGACGAATTTGTACAGTGGTGTGAGGCGTCTTACCTCCAGAGAAACATATCAAAAACCAAAGACATGCTCACTGATTTTAGGAGGAATACTTACTTGCACAAGTCCACTTTAATCAAAGGCCAGACCATAGAATATGTGCAATCATATAAATACCTCAGGACAATCATTGACTCGAAGCCGAACTTTGAAGCTAACTGTGAAGCCGTGTGTAAAAAGGGCCATCAGTGCCTGTACTGTTTGAGAAAACATGCACAAAAAGCAACTGAAAACAAACAATACAGAGCAGGTTTTTTTGTGCAGCGAAGGGGGGCTCTAGGTCAGGTACTGAATAAACACGTGTCTTTAGGTCACAACAGAAGATCTGCAGAGACTGAGCAGTACATAGTGAGGTGGGCAGGTCTCTCCACCACTGGGGTGCAAGATGTTAAAAGCCCATTGATCTGGATGAGCGACTGGCATTTAGACCGAGGGCAGGGGGATGAAGTCATCCTGTAATTCAGAACGAATTGGCTGAGCTGGTGTGCACGGGGTCATTACCTCTTGTAGATAGGTTGGGGCTGTCTTGTTTGCCGCAGCATAAGCCAGGGCGGGGACTTGGAATCTGACTCTGCCTGCAACTGGCAGCTAATGCTGGGATTTCAGCTGGGGAGTAATGTGGGAGAACTTTGGGAAGGTTTAAGATGAGACGACCATTTGCATTCTGGATGAGCTGCAGGGGTTGAAGGGCACTGGGTTGTGGAGCAACAAGCAAGGAGCTGCAGTGGTCTCGGCGGGAGATCACTGTGACTCGGATCAGGAGCTGCGCTGAGTAGGTTGTCAGGTATGGTCAAATTTTCCTGAAGTCTGCAGGACTGTGTTGTTGCTGCGATGTGCTTATTGAAGTCTATTTAGTTCACCCAGACGCACCCCCAGGTTCTATGTGGAGCAAGTAATGGCTACTGCAGTGCCGTCAATGGTGATGACAAGCTAGTGTAGAGAGGAGAGTCGATGAGGGGGTGAAGAAAAGCTCCGTCTTCCTCGGGTAGAACTTTAGATGATGTCTGCCCATCCACGTTGAGATGTTTCCCCGGCACGTGGATATTCTGCCCAGAACCTGTGTGTCAGAGACTCAGAGTTCTTCACTTTCACTCTTGAATGTTGGTTTGTTTGGTGAAAAGTTCTCTGAAACCAATTTTATTTCTGCCATGAGTTATAGAAAGACGGACCGAGTGAAGTGGCAGCACCTGTATGTTCACTCAGATTAGCTTGGGCAGGATGTGGCTAAAAGCAAACACGGGAGTTGACATAGGTGTTTATCTTTTCTGAAAAGTAAATAAAACACTTCCAATTAAATCGTTGCAACATTGCTTTAGGAAGGAAGCTACATGTTTAATTGCCGATAGCTTGTTCTTATCATCGTTAAACTTGTTGATCGTCGAAAATAATTTAAAACCGATCAAGACTCAGTAGTTCGCTTCTTACCTGAATGAGGAGAATATGCTGCTCCTGATGGTCTCAAGTGTTTTTGGAGGTAATATCAATCTAAATAAATGATCAAAAATAGGTCAAGACCAATCATTAGTTTCAGGGTATTTCCTGTGCTTCATCAGTTCTCAATTCACCAGCCACGACGGGAGCCCAGTCTCATCCCGACGGGTCATATAGTGACACTACCTGACCTACCTGCCACTCACGCAAAGTAAACTGCAGCAGCATTATGTAATTAAGCATGAAAAGTGAGATTACAGAAGACCTGTGATGCCATTTATGACGCCAACATAGTTCATGTAAATATAAGAAAAGAAGGCGGGGGATGCACATTTTTTGTGGTATTTTTCTGATTTGTTTGTATGTGCACAATGTGATCATGGAAGTGAAATATTTTTGTTAACAAATAATTTTCCCCCCCCCCATCAGTTTATTATGGTGTCAGATCAGGATATGAAACGGTGACTGTATAAGAAGTCCTTTTGAGCAAAGATCCTAATCACTGCTGGTATTCAAAGTACCTGCACCATTTCATTTTTATTTATTTTATTCATTAAACCTTTATTTCACCAGGAAAGTCCCATTGAGATTGAAATCTCTTTTTCAAGGGAGCCCTGGGGGGTTGAGGTCGGGAGGGAGAGGAGAAATTTAATAGCCAATTAGATCAGGAGTGATTAGGTAGCAGGTCGAAAGAGCCAGGTTGGGAATTCAGCCATGACACCGGGGAACCCCAGAGCTGTGAGCTGCCTGTTGTGTCTGAATACTGCAGCAGCCTTATTCAAGGAGGACCTCAGTGCATTCCAATCCACTGCATATAATTAATGCTGCCCATTTCTTTATTTACAATACCATTTTTTGTGTTTCTAATTCAAGACATTGAGGGGTCAGAGTACAATAGTTATTTTTCCATTTTAGAGGTTTTGAGAAAAATTGATTTTGTAGGTTTGCAAGTGTTCTATTAAATCAGGTATCTTATATAATTTTTATATACTTTTGCTGCATGGTTCAGAAGTGTGTTGAACACACAAGTTTTCATAAGTGTGGTGCCACAATATCATTGCCAAAATTGCCAAAAATGGGCATGTCACCTCTGTGCTCCAACAATTCTAGAACTTGATGTGACATAAGACAATGGTCATGAGTCAAGTTAAGTTTGTTTGCAATGGAAGCCGGACAATTCTGTTATACAATTAATGCTTATTCATCAAAATATCAATGTTTGGTTCATTTACGCAGATTTTGTTGGACATACCACAAAATGAAAATGTGAATTCTGCTTAAAGCTAAGGCAGATGGACATGTAGTAACTGTGCTCAAAGAATTAGCAGATAGAAAGCTGTGACGGGGGTAAAAATCGCAAAATCAGGAAATTTGGACATATAACCATTGTGCTCCAAACCCTCAATATGTACAGTCTTGTGCAAATTAATTGGATAAAGGTGCTTGTCAATTGTATGAGCTGAACGGACTGCAAATAGCAGTGCTAAATGATGAACATTTTACAGAACCACCTCAAAGATCATTGCATAATGCCTTTTAGCCATGTTTCATTAATTTCCTTGACTTGTATGATGCAACTAATGTGACTGCATCATTGCACAGTACTGTAACTGTGTTGGACTGGCCTGGTAATTCACCTGACCTCAATCCCATTGAGAATCTCTGCTCCATCATCAAGTCAAGGCTGCAGCAGAAGGATTGCAGCACAAGAGTCAAAGTCATCGATGCAGTTGTCCAGGTGTGGCATCACGACGAGGAAATCAAGGCAACCTGCAAAAACCTGCTCAGCTCCATGCCAAAACAGGTGGAACAACTTATCAAGAACTGTGGAGGACACATCTCGAACTGAGTGCTGAATGTAGATGCAATTAAAGTAATAAAAAGCCAGAAAACCCTATGCTGTTTGGTTTTTACCACTCCAGTCTGCTTGATCCAATCCATTTGCACAAGACTGTATCTTTGAATATATTGATTGATAGATTGATCTTTGAGTTAATTTTGATTTTTCTTTGTGTGCTTGAATTAGCCGAACTCCAGAGCCGGAGAATGAGCCCTCGGACGGTGGGGGATCCCCCCGATGGCGGGTGGGGCTGGGTGGTAATGATAGCTTGTTTCTGCAGCCAGTTCCTGTCCTACGGCCCACCCCACGCTGTCGGAGTGCTCTACCCGGAGTGGCTCAGCACCTTCCAGGAGAGCAAAGGGTTAACGGCCTGGATCGGCTCTGTTGCCTCAGGCTCTGGTCTCATCACAAGTGAGTCGACTCCAGTGCGGAGAAATCCAGCTTAGCCACAGGCTCAATCACACGGGCAACATTCCCCACAAACGGAGAACGTTGACGAAGTGTTCTCAAAAAAAAAAATTAATTGCGGGAACATTCTATGTTTGCTGGGTTCATGCCCGCCCGTGTTGCTAACTCCTGTTTTTGGCTGGGGATCAATGATGAAATAAATGGGTTTCACAATTTTCTTGAGCTTGTATAGGTGTAGATGCTGCAACAAATGTTTTTCGATGGGCTATTTAGTTGTGAGGTGCAAAGATTAAATGATCCCTCCACAATATAAGCTTGAAATCATAATGCAGAATTTTATTGAAATGTGTTGCGGGAAAAAAAATGGTGATTCATAAAACGTAAAATGCAACACGAGAAGAATACTGATGTGTGCATTTGAGTTCAGATCGACAGAACTGGATTTTTTTTTTTTTTTGGACTGCATGGACTACATATAAAAGTTGAAATGACCCCGTTTGACTGTGGTATAGGACTTCTTATCTGTATTATAGCTACAAAAATCAAAGAAAATCTGATGAATTTGGTCAGGGTTTGCTGTCAGGCCATGCCAGGAAAATAGAATAGGCTCTGTGCATCTGTGGTGCGTTCTGCCTGCCCTGTGGTCTCCATTAACAGTGCTTTGGTATGTCAAGAGGAAAAGAATGTTCCTTCATCCACTGTGGTGGTGATACGGAGATAATGATTGTCATCACAGACAGCTCTGTATTATGTATTATAGTGGAAATAAATGTTCATGAATCTGTACTAAAAATTTGAGATGTTCAAAACATGAGTTGAAAATCTTCCTCGCACAATGTCCAATTTTGATACACTATTCATACAGTCATGGGAAATAATCCAAGTATAGGAATAGATTTATAGATAAATTAACTGCTAGACCAATTCATGAATCGGGGGCCATCAAGATGTTTTTTGGCAAATTTAAGATGAGACTTTGTTTTATTTTCAGTCAGTAGTGGTTTTGGAATTGTAAACACTGACCTTACCTGAAGCAAGTGAAGCCTGCAAGTTGTGTAGATTTTAGTCTGGATTCTTTTGTGATCTCCTTGATGAGGCGTCGACGTGAGGAGTTTTGGTTGGCTGGCCACGCCTAGGTGGGTACACCACTGTTACAAGTTTCTCAATTTGCAGATAATGGCCCTCACTGCGGTTCACTGGTGTCTGAGAGCCTGAGAAAGGGCTTTGCAATCGTTTCCAGGCTGATAGATGTCAATGACTTTGTTTCTCATCTGTTCTAGAATTCTTTATGTCGTGGCAACATGTGCTGCTTTTTGCATACTTCACATTGCCGGACACATTCCATCCAAGTGATGTTTAGATTCAACCGGGCTGACAGAAATTATGTCTGGGTGTGTATTGAAACTGAACCCAATAATTAATTAAATTTTTTTAAATGATTGATGTAGTAACTAAGGCGCCAATGACTTTGACATATAGGGCCAGGTAGGATTGGATAGCATTTTGCCTTCAATAAAGGAAATCATTGTTTAAAAACTGCATTTTGTGTTTATATGTGTTACGTTTGTGTTATATTACAATTTGTTTGATTATCTGAAACATTTAAATGTGAAAAATATGCAAAAATTGAAGAAATCTGTAAAAGGCCAAATATTTTTTTGCACAGCACTGTATATTGGAGGGTGCTGTAGGGTGAGTGAGGTCATGCAGGGGGAGGATATCAGGCTGTAGGGTGAGTGAGGTCATGCAGGGGGAGGATATCAGGCTGTAGGGTGAGTGAGGTCATGCAGGGGGAGGATATCAGGCTTTACCCAGCCTGTGGTCAGTTTTGGTCTCTCCATTTGTACTGAGAACTCCGCTGGACCTGCGCCAGGTGTCCCACATGGATCGCCCCCTGGCTCTTGCTGCCAAATGCTATACAAAATGAGAGGTCTTTCAATAAATCCACAGATTATTGATGATTATGGGTGGTGGTCTTAGATTCATGTACTGAAGACTATTTTGAAGTGATCAAGTATTTATTTAGGGTGAAGGTGTTGAGTCTTATCTGATGCTGGAGCCAGTTTTACCTGATTCTACTGCTGAACTGAACTAAGAAAGACATTGCTTTGGGAGGATCCGGTGTTGCTACTTGCGGGGGTGAAAAAAAAACACAAACCTTCCCCTACAATGACTTGGCAAGATAATTTTGATGACTAAAAATTCTCTTGGCCAATGAATGGCTGATGTACACTGAAGCGTGTTAAACCTCTGACGATGGGTTTGGTATGCTGAGGCCATACAGTTCCGTCCAGACATTTTTACTTCCGCCAACGAAGTTGGGGCGGAGGTTATGTTTTCTTCCCTGTTTGTTTGTCTGTTTGTGAACAACATAACTCAAAAACTAATTCACGGATTTGTCTGAAATTTTGTGGATGAATTGCTATTACATCAAGGATAGACCCTATTGATTTTCACTGCGATCACTGAAACAATATGGCCGCCATGGCAGCCATGTTGAAATCCTATCACACGCGATAACTCAAAAAGTAATGCACGGATTTGTCTGAAATTTTGTGGGTGGATTGTTATTACATCAAGGATTGACCCTATTGATTTTGACCGCGATCAGTGAAACAATATGGCTGCCACGGCAGCCATCTTGAAATCCTATCACACGCGATAACTCAAGTTTGCTCCCATTCATGCACATTTGGATTGTGCTGCCTTGGCGGAGGTTTGCACTCAACGAGTGCCTCTAGTCTTGTACTGTTTTTCTCTTCTTTTTTGGCAAAACAATCATACAAACTACAAAAATAAAGTCAAAAGCGATGAACAGCGTAACTTACTGATTATAAATGACCATTTGTTGTAGATTATTTGTGCTTTCTTCTTCAATGTAAATGGCATGAGTGAATCTGGTTTCACAGTCCTGAACTTACTGGTTTTGTATGGAGAATCTCTGAGTAGAAGTTGAGTATGGTTGGATAATTAGCCTAACCTGTGCTTGTGAAGCAGGTGATATAGGATAAAGTGAGTTACTGTTGATTCCTGGTTTAAGATGTAATGTTGCTGTTTAGGTCCCATATGCTGCGCCTGTGTCATTAGCTTGGGCGCTAGGCCTGTGGCTGCCCTCGGTGGGGCCGTGGTGGCTGGTGGACTGATTATCAGCGCCTTCGCTCCCAACGTCCCGCTCCTCATATTCACCTACGGAGTGCTGGTCGGTACGTAATGCCTTCTTCCCTCCTCTGTGTAGTGATATTCTGTACAGCTGCTGTGATGCTCAGCCAGCGTGAAAAAATGCGGTCACAGCCTCTCCGCTCTGAGGAGGAACACAGAGACTTCTGCTGCTGATATTGCACACAGTCGGGAGGCAACTGAGCATGATGACATTACCGTCCTACCAGATTTCATTCAACCGCAGATGAGCCCATGCAACTAAAACCTTCTGTCTGCAGTGATTACCGTGGGTACGGTCTTATAAACCCTTTGAGCGCTAAATACAAGTAGTGTTGCTCAGTGATGTGAGATGTCAGATTCAAAGCTGTTGAAAACCTATCATGGGGCAACTTGTTTAAAAGTCTTTTAAACAAGTTGCCACATGATAGGTTTTCAACAGCACAAGATAATTTAATTTATAATTTTTTTGAAAATTTATTTTGGCGCTCTAAGGTTGAACAGGCATACTGGGAAAAGCTGGATAGAAGAGCTTTGATTGGCTTGTACTGTGGTGGATGGACGATGGCTCGGAAAAAAATGGCTTCAATATATCGACAGATCTGCTCCACCCCAGTCCTGGACAGCCGCAGTCTCTAGTGCTTTTTTTTTTTAGTTTTCTTTTACTCAATAATGAAGGGTGGAGGGTAGGGCCATCAAAAGGTAACAAAGCAGAGGCTGTGTTTTACCTGCAGAATTGCTTGCAAACAATGCAGCTATCCAAGCCTCATGCTGAATGGCTGGGCTTTAGAAAGCTTCCATTACTAATACGTTTCTGTGATGTTTCTCTTTCTCTCTCTCTCCCTCTCTCTCTCACTCTCGCTCTCCTCCTCTCCTTACATTATTGTGTTTTTGCAAAAATGGAAAAAAAGAAAGCTTCGGTTACAATTAAAAGGTTAAATTTTGAATCCAGCACCACCTGTAGAGATGAGCATCATTTTGATGGATGGTGCGGTTCACAAATGGTCCTTGTGCGTACAGAAATTAATATACCGTATGTTATTCATCTTATTTCCTTTTTGTGCTAAAGGAATTGGCTGCGGGTTGGTGTACGCAGCGATAGTGACCATCACCTGCCAGTATTTTGAAAAAAGACGAGGCTTTGCCCTTGGAATCGTTTCGACAGGTATGTCTTATCATACCCCCCGCAAACAAAGTTTGTTTGTGGGGTATATCAGAATCTGTCTGTCTGTCCGTCTGTCCGACCTACATTTTACACCAGGGCTATTCAACATTATCCTACAAAGGCCGGTATGGGTGCAGCTTTCATTCAAACCAAGCACTTACACACCTGATGCTACTAATCAACCCCAAGAGTCTTGGCTAAAGAGATTGATTAGTAGTATCAGGTGTGGAAGTGCTTGGTAGGGATGAAAGCTGCACCCACACCGGCCCTTGTTGAATAGCCCTGTTTTACATTATTGCACGGCTTTCGCTCAACTTTTGTATACATATTCAGCTTTATGAGTAAAGCTTAGGGCATAAAGGAGTTATTATTCTGTTGATTTTCATAGGAGTTATGCCCCTTTGAACTTAAAAAAATTTCAACACCAACCAGGAAACATTGTATCCTCAACTCCTCCTACATACCTTTATTGATTTTCATGACAAGTTGCATAAAGCCAGAACATGATATGAACATGTGCGTGTGGTAAGAGTTTTACATTTTGACGGCTTTTGTGGAAGTTATGCGCCTATGAACTTAAATATTCTTGCTATTTTTACTAATTCTTGTTATTTTACCACTCATCTCATTGTGCGTCATGAGATTATTTTCAGCAATAGATGTTACTGCACAGTGGAATTTACTCTAAGTATTTTGGGTTATTTTTTGTCATGTATGTGTTATTTAAATGTACCAGCTATCAGTGTAGTCTGCTTTCAGTGTAGTCTGCTAGTGTATCATGTCATGAAATGGCACCAAGAACAATTGGAGGGCTTCAGTAGTAATTGATTTTTAAATGAAATTGATCATTAAAATGGCTTCTTAAAAGTCATTTTAATAATCAATTTCATTGGAAGCAGAAAATGTTGGCTATGTGAGTAGTTCTTAGAAAAATATACGGCTCCACTATCAATACTGGGGGGGTATTAGTTCCTCGAAGGGACAGTTCTAGTTTTTAATAGTGGGAAGCATGGGCGACATTCTCAGTTTTCCTCCATTTTCCAGAGCCAGTGACATCTCGGCCCATATTCAGATAATGAAAATGGTGCCATCTATGTCCAGCCCTCGAACCCTTATTGGCCAAGGGTTACACTCCATCTGCCCAGAGACTGACGCCCACAAACGTCCCGTACAAAGAAAAATACGAGAATACAGACAGAGTCACTTTTGATATAGACATTGCCAAACTCTTTTCGTGAGTCATAGGTGATGATTGTGATGGATTACTTTTGTATGAGTTTTTGTTGCAACAATGCTACACAGTGAAGTTCAGAATGTAGAATAATACCTTTTCATGATTCCCTTGACAAGCTGCTTATCTGCACTTCAAGCCTGTGAGCATTCCTTGGTAACGATCCAAAACTGTGGAATACTGAGACAAATGTGGAAAAAAAATTGTTATTTGTTTGATAAAACCTCAACTGTGACAGTTCATCACCTACTCTTTAAAACATTACCATTACGAAAACCATGATCACCTAGTGTTCTCCGAGGCTTTGTGGCTGAGGGTACCATACATTCTCATTGGTCAGAGGAAAAAGCAGTGATGAATTATGCCTTTAAAACAGGCCACGTTCACGAGACTTAGGGGGGTGGTTGGAGTGTGGTCATTTAGCCTTTAATTTAATCATTTAATTGAGGATTGATTTTAGGGTGTCAATGCTATATAAATGGTTAGATCTCAAATTTAGGCTTAAATGTGAAAAAAACCCTAAAACATTATTTACTCTCTTCCTAATTGGGTGGAGTAAACTGGGGAAAAAAAGAACATTTCGGAAAATGACCTCCGTGTCCTCAATGGTCGTTTAATACAAAAAAAACCAAGTGACCCTCAAGAATTTTAGTCTCATATTTTGAGATATGTGCAGAATAATTTGATGGAAATATTTAAAGTGGGGTGATACATTTTTGCCTCATTTCAAGATTTGGCACTGGGGTGGGAAAAGTTCACAACTGGATCCAATAGTAACTTAGAATCAGCTGAAATTTTCTAGGTAAGGAAAGAAGCGATTTTGTTTCATCTCAGATGAGACTAAAGCCCTGGATAATGCAGACATTGGTGCTGAGTACTGACCAAGGGCGCGGGAAAAGGGGCGCTGCTCGGGCTGCAGTTCGCCCTGCATCCCTCCTGGTGGCGGCTGCAAGCTATAGCATCTGGGATGCTGCAGTAACATAAAACAGTAATAAAAATTAAAACGGAAAAAGAATGAATTAAAACCTGCGTCAAAAATGGTTATATATTACATATATATGTTTTAATATTTTTATCGCATTAAGTATTTATGGAGGATATGATTTGTTCAGGAAAATCTATTTCTAAGTGTATTCTAAAATTAGAGCAGCACTGAATAGTTCGAAGCCTCGTTGACAATCAAATTCTAAATCAGCACTGGAATAGTTCAGCTCTTTTTGCTGCATGTTGGCCTATTCGATCCATGCTATTAAAATCCAGTATTTCCGTTTAAACTTGGTATTTTTGCAATTTAAGTAGCGGACAAAGCTTATTAGATTCTAAAACTGTAGAATTATATAGATCTCAGTGGTGGCTGCGCAGGATTCTTCGCGGCTCACGTGATCCAAACATTTTCCTACCAGAACGTATACCCAGGGGTCCAAACTCCAAAATTAAAAAATTATTGAGAAAAGATGGGTGTAATTATTTTCAACAATCCATAAGATGTTTTTTTCTAACAAAATATCCCGCTTTAATACGTATTCAGTGGCGATATTGTTTCAAAGCTGAAATTTTAGATGCAGTCAAAAGCTGCCCTTTCGTTTGGCTCACGCAGGCAGATAGGCGGTCAAGCTGCAATCTACAGCACCTGAGGTGGGAAAAATATCCTAAAATGTTCAAAATTCAGAGTATCACTATAATCACAGTTCAATAGAGAGAACTCAGCCAGGTTCTTGTGGCCCCTAAAAACTGCTCTAAGAATATGGGGCTGAGAAGATCCAAAAACCCATAAATCTGCCAAAAAACCAAGATAACAAAGCCCCTAGGAGGCAAACCAAGGCTGGCTAGATGGGCTAATCTTCCGGAATGACCATATTGGTAGTCAACCAATAAGCAGCTTCATTATATGAGCCGGCTTGCTCCAGTTTATTCTGGAAATATCCAGGAATCCAGCCGACTTGGGCATCCACACTGACCTTCAATTGAACCCAAGGTTTGGGAGGCTCTTATGCGGTCTTCGAGCATCCCTGTAGGCCTAAAATGAATTTACACTATGATGTAATGGCAAACTTGTCACTAAGGGTGGAGGGTTGCTATATGACAATGTACCAATCAGAATGAATAATGTTGGGTAACGTAGAAAGAGTCACGTTTAATCCCACCAAAAGGTCAATAAATACGAGCGTTCGGACTATTGGTGGTCAGTCTGTATCGGGTGATTGATGAAGAATGAATGCTGTGTGGTTTGTGCAGACCAGCCTGGGTTTTGTACTTCACTTTGAGCGACTTACAATAAACCCGATCGCATCAGACTCTGGAAAATGTGTCCATTCCTTGAAGGTACAATTTACAAGGGTGAGGGGAGCACTTGGTCCACAAGTGTTTTCCTGCCCACACGCCATAGATTACATTTTTATAGTTGTACTATATATTTCAGCTATTTCACCTTTTCGGCTCTAGCAGTATTATAATAACTTACTTCAGTCCGTATAAAAAAGATAATATTATGTGGCTCGTCTGCATTTGCTTTTCGCAAGATCCACTGTGGAAGCATGGCAAAGAAATCGGCGGTTTGGGAGCATTTGAAGAATGTTGACGATGATGATCCCTAAATGGCATGATTATTAGCTTATCATTGTTTTATGCCATTTATTGGATTAGCCTGCTGCCTGTATGCATTTATGTTGAGGAAACTGTCAAGACGTAGGCTATTCATTAACTTAAAGAAACTTGATTGAATTGAACAGAAACTCATTCAATGCGATGAATCACTTCATTCAAATGAAGGGTTTTGTCTGAGGATTTTTTTTATTATTTATGGTCGATTGTCTCTTGGTTATTTCCTAATTAATTATTTCTTATTCATTATACACTTATGTGTCAGCCTTGGTCGTTCAATAAATTGTTTGATTGTTAATCAGGTGATCTCGATTTGTGATCTATCACGCGTAAAAGGGAGAGATACTCAGCTGCAAATCCCATCATACGCCATCATAACCTGGAGTTGGGTTTGAGGAGGTTGAAAGAAAGCGAAAAGCATGTTAGCTTTTGAAATGACACATATAGGCCGACATTTCACAGAACATTACTGGAATTAAATGAAGAAAAAAAAAACATGACTACACAACAATTATCAATGATCAATTTTTATGACCAGTTTTGATTTATATGGCAATTACTGGTTTATAAGAGTAATCGTTTGCACCCCTAGTTGCTGTGACGCTGCCACAAAGACCAACATGACTGTAGCGCCTCTATGCTGCGATGGAAAAAAAAAATGATATCGACATCATACTTTTACATTTGTTTGGCAGCCCCCCCTGCTTAAAACATCTTCCTGCGCGTATGGTGCTAACTCATGTCTTTCTTTTTTTCTTCTCCCCCAGGAACTAGCCTCGGGGGCTTCCTGTTCGCTGCGGGTCAGAACATTTTGATAGAGATTTACGGGCTTGAGGGGTGTCTGCTGATCGTTGGGGCCCTGGCCCTCAACATCATAGCCTGTGCCGGACTACTGAGGCCTCTTCGCCCGCGGGGGTACCTCCATAAGCAGAAAGCTGCCTACCAACGCACTGAGAATCCAGCCATCTCGCCATCTGAGATGTCCTCGACCATTAAGGAGACTGGCCAGACCACCAGCGCGGAGTCCACAGACCTTCTGGCAACGATGGAAACCAAGGATGTGGACCCACCGACGGCCGAAGAGCGGGGGCCTTCAGTTGGTTGGGCATCGTTGATGGCCTTAAGGCAGAGGGCCCACAGCACCTTCCTTCACTTCAGGAGCGGGTTTACGAGTGGGTTTGCAAGCGGGTTTTTCCGGGACCGGGTCTTCGTGACCCTCTGCATTGCCGTCTTTCTCTTCTGCCTGGCCACCTTCCCGCCAGTGCTCCTCATGGAGGACGTTGCCCTAAGCGAGGGGCTCATCGACGAGGTCAGTGCTATCCCGCTGGTCTCCATCATCGCTATCACCACTGGGGTGGGGAAGCTGGTTCTCGGTGCCATGACTGATCTTCGCTGGGTCAACAGTATCTACCTCTATGCGTTCACCTTGGTAGGCATGGGACTGGCCATACAGCTCATACCTGTGTCCAAGAACTACCTCGCCCTGCAGGTGCTCTCCAGCGTGGTGGGGTTCTTCTCAGGGAACTGGTCTATCTCACCCTACGTCGTCACCAAGATTGTGGGCATCGAGCGGCTGACAGAAGCCTTCGGGATACTGATGTTCTTTGGAGGGTTCGGATACATGCTTGGACCACCAGCTATAGGTGAGGAATTCCTTGCTGTGGTTAAACTAACGACTGCTATTTTACTACTTGCTATAATAGCTTTGTTGTCAGCAAATTCACTTCACAAAGACTGGTTGCCGTGTGGAATAGCTTGCTCGTGGAAATGGTGTAGGCTAAAACTCTTGGGGGTTTTTATGACCTGATCCGATACAGTGATAGGCAATATCTAGCTTTTGGCAGCAGCAAAAATATTTTAAGTGGGAAAAACTACAAAAGTGAACTATAGCAGCAAGTCTCTGACGGGGACAGAAGGAGCCTTGGTTGGGTGTTGTCAGTAACTGCAGAACTTCTACTCCAAAAATCAACACAAAATGCACATCTTGAAGACTGCTGAATTACAGGGAAAATGAATATAAAATTATATACAAGATTTAGATTTTTTTTCATTTCATGTAATACTATGGCCATAGAAACCTGGCATTCTGGGTTTGAATATTTCTTGTAGTGTAAATGTGATGCAGCCTCAGTGTAAGCGCTTCAATCAGCAGATACAGAATATGTGAAATGCATTGCCCTTCAACATGGAAAAAAAATGCTTTTTTCTGACTTTGATCCAACTTAAGGGAAAACTTAAGTGAAGCCAGAGTTTAAGGGGTTAAAGGAGCTGTGTCACAATAACTGGGCATGCTCAGAACTTACATCCCCAAGAAAGTGAATCTGCTTGATAGCAAGTCAGATTCCATCCTTGCCAATCTGTCTTCGTTTTGCATTGTAGTTATATATTTTAGTTACTCCGGCATTATATTAAGGAGCTTTCTATGGAAATTCGAGGATTAAAACCACTATTTTAAGCTTTAGTCGAGGGACACAAATAATATGAGCTAGTTGTCATCGCCAACAGTCATAGAATAAGAAAAATACCTTCAAGATTTTGACTTGCAGGTGCGTGGAAGTAATTTGTTCAAAGTTGTGAGCATGCGCAGTAATCGTGACACAGCTCCTTTATCAAACAATGTTTTTTTTTTATTATTACTAAGGCAGTAAGAGTTATGATAAGCTATGCTTCAGGGTGTATGTCACGCTTCACTATATGGCACAGCTCTGGTTTTTAGCCGCAATGCATTTTTTTTTATTAATTTGCTTCTCTGCCTTGTTTCCAGGCTGGTTCTATGATTGGACTAAGTCGTATGACACAGCGTTCTACATCAGCGGGGGGAGTGTGATCCTGGGGGGGCTAATGCTCTTCCTCCTGGCTCTGCCCTGCTGGGAGACGAAGACGAGCCGGGAGGCTTCCGAGCCGGAGATCCAGCGAACCAGCAGCGGTGAAAAAATGGCGTCTATGGCATAAATCACGGCCATCGTGTGCCTGCTCCAAGGTTCACCCTCTCCTCTCCGGATCTGCGAGTTTATGCTGAATTTTTGGCACATTTTTTGAGAACGTTAGGACCTTTTTTCTGGTACTGTATGACAGGACACAAAACAAGGCAATCAGAGATGGCAGACTTCACCCCGTTCACGCAAATATTGGCAAGTGCGGAAACAGAGACAAACACGCAGAGCCGCTAAAAAATGTACTTCGCGCCCGCTCCGTGGGGTGAAGTAACAATAACTTCTTTCAGCAAATTTTGAAGAGCTGATTCAATACATTCAACAGACTGGAGTGTTTTTACTTTTTTATGCAATAGACTGGAGACTGGAGTTTTTGGGACAAAATTACCATAGCCTGGGAGTAGAGACTTCAATATTACAAGACAGTTATGCGGCTGTCACATAGAAGAATGTGTTGGCGAAGTTTGGTGATAAAAATTTGCCAGGTTCTTCACGAGGGCCATCATGGTATTCATCTTATGTGGCGTCTTTGGGTTTGATGTGTGGTGGGACTTCTCTGATGATTCGCAGCAGTTCGCGAAAGTTCGGTCATGTTTGGCGACAGTAATGAAATGATCAAAACAATTGGCGTTTTCGTGAGTTTAGTGCCATTCGTCATACTGTCCCCATTGTGCAGTCATTGTGGTCCACTTATTGGTGATTTGTTGTATTAACTCAAGTCGGTTTCATGCTCTGCACTGGCGACGACAGAAATTTAATGGTAGCACATTATGCCATGTTGTAGTACTTTGATTCACGCCAAACATGATTTCGCCAGACTTCTTTCCATTATTGCCAAACACTCACCCATAAGTGATGCCACCATGGCCACAATCTTCATAATTAGCCAACTTTCGAGTACATTTTTTTGGCGAACCATGACGATAATGCTGTCGCCCTCTGTGGGCTTGGTATTCAACCACAGACTGTATAAAAAGATGGATGAAGCAACTGTGACGTCACCCATTGGTTTCAGCATACCATAAAGGAAGCCTCGATTTTGGCAATTTGAATCGCGCCATGTTGTCATTTTGAAACTGGATGTGATTTCTATTGGACGAGAGCAAGAATCAAGATCCGGGGAGGGACGTGAGAGGTAGATCTGACCGTATTAGACGAGGACCAGAGGATACCCACGCCTCTAAAGCATATTCTGGCTTTATCCTTTATTCTAGTCTACTTGGGACCATAATTTACAAAAATGAACATCATGATATATCGAAGGAGACTTGAAACTTGCGATAGATACCATAAAATAATGTGAAAAATCATTATTTAAATAAAAAATCAGGCGGGAAAGTAGGGTCATTTTCTCATAGACTTCTATAGCATCGAACTTCTTTCTGCAACCACCGACTTCGCCATCTGCTGCCCATTAAATAGAATGCCATTTTACGGTACTTCCGCATGGGCTTCTTTTTTCAGACCAGAGTGCTGCGTCCATCTTTTTATACAGTCTATGTATCCAACATCATATCCAAAGTTGTCTTCCTGCTGTCTTCATCTATGCGACTGTTCACGAATACCATATCAAAACTATACCGATGGTATCTGCTGTAATTTAAAACATAGACAGGATTTACCTTTTAAATTAATGATCTTTGTCAGACAATGCACTTCTGTCGTAATAAAGATGTCAATTTATCGCACTTTAAAAGAAAGAAACCAGCGCATTGTTAGCTGCTTGGTTAAGAGACATGAGTCAAAAAGCATGCAGATAAAACTGGTGCTTATTTTACCGAGAGACATTTTCATTCCATGTGGGTCTTTGCCTGGTGCAGAAAGATATCAATGCTAAATGGTACATTATGATTTTCCTTAAAAAATATCCTTGAATATATTGTAGTAAATAAAGACAAAAACAGATGATGGATGACATTTTAGCACAAAATGAGATGAGCAATTAGACTTGCCTTTTAATTCTTGTGGCTAGTGTTGCTTTCTCAGAAATTTTGCGTTTCACTGTTGGCGGGATATAATGCCTTATTTTACATGTTAAAAAAGCACTCAGGCAGTCATGCAGAATTTTTTGATGTTTCTCTTTTTTTTGTGTGTGTTTATTTTTGTATGAATTTCACCGCCCAAGTAACTGCATGCCTGTCTAGCATGACGTATCTGGTGTGCTTTCTTTTTTAATGAAATTTTAAAATTATATTTTCTGCACATAGTTCATCAGTCCTGAATGAGTGGAGATGTGTAATATCCGCTCAGTACTATTTGAAGACTACCGCTGCTAAGGCTGAAATAGCCCCTCTAACCATCAGATTCATGGTAGCGTGTCTCCAATGGGGGAAAAAAAAGGGGGAAAAAATGTGTTACTATGAAAAATGGAAAAATGCATTGGCCTAGATTCCTTTGGGCCAAAAAAAGACGTAAATAAACTTCACAATTTTCGGAAGTTGTTTCAGATGCATTTATCAAGCTTTAATGGTCATCATGCTATGAATTTAGGTCCAAAATTTCGAATGGAAGTCATTTTTATTGTTTATGTGTATGCAGGCACATTGGAAAAATAACTTTTATGATAATGGTCCATTAAATGCATATGACCGAAATGAAGAAACTGATCAAATTGGATGTATTCTCAAGTTCTCTCTAAGTATTTACTGAGAGTTACTCTGAATCAATGCATCCACTAAATTAATGTAATTTAATGCAAGTCGCTGTTGGACCCGCAATGGAGCCACAAGCAGGAGGCAGAGTCGAGCCCACAAAGATCAGATCAGTGACGCGCAGGCTCTCGGTGGAGCTACATTGGACCATTAGCTCTGCAGCCATAACCTCATAACTACAGTGGGGTGCAAAAATTTGGGCACCCCTGGTTTAAATGTCTGTTACAATTAATCTCCAAGTGATTGAAAGCAAATCTGAACACTAAATGCTACAAAGTTAAACATGACAACTTTCTGCAAACTTAAAAGCAAGTTTTCTTTTCATTTTAATTTTTCTGAGTTTTTAAATGATAAGAAAGGAAAAAGGGCCCTGTGCAAAGTTTGGGAACCCTTTTGGATTATTCTTTGTTACCTTTTAAGAAGATGATTACTAAGGCCCAGACCCAGGTGATTTCCTCGTTAGGGCTTCAGTGAGTCAGGTGAATATAATTCCAGGGTTGAACTATATATTCTGAAGTAACTCCAAGCCTTCTAAAGTATCTGACTGTGGTGGCTGTTGTGTCTGGTGTAAAAAACCATTTGTTCCTCTAAACAGTTGTCCAAGGATGTCAAAATCAAGATAATTCACTTCCACCAACAAGGAGAGGGCTACAAAAAACTCTTGCAACGTTTCAAACCACCCATTTCTACTGTCAGAAACATTGTAAGAAAATGGAAAATAAATGGAACAATTGAAGTCAAGGCAAGATCTGGAAGACCAAGAAAAATTTCAGATAGAATGGCCCGAGATCTGGCGAGAAATGCTCAGAAGAACCCATACATCACTGCAAAAGAGCTGCAAAAGAGAGTAGCAGACACAGGTCTAGTTGTTCGCAGGACAACAATACAGCGTACCTTAAACAACAAAGACCTACATGGCAGAGTTGCAAGAAAGAAGCCTTTCCTACGACCTCAACACAAAATTAAGCGTCTGAAGTATGCAAAAGAAAACCTTGAGAAACCTCAAGCCTATTGGAACAATGTGCTTCGGACTGACGAAACCAAAATTGAACTTTTTGGCCACAACCAAAGAAGGTATGTTTGGAGAAAAAAGGGTGAAGTATTGTAGAGAGAAGAACATGTTGCCAACTGTTGAGCATGGAGGTGGATCCATTATGCTTTGGGGTTGTGTAGCAGCTGGGGGCGCAGGCAATATTGTGCGGGTGGAAGGAAGAATGGATTCGACCAAACATCAAGACCTTCTAGAGGCTAATGTTCAAAGCTCAGTCCAGAAATTGAAGTTGAAATGACGTTGGGTATTCCAGCAAGACAATGACCCAAAGCATACCTCAAAACCCACCATGAAGTACCTCCAGGAAAGACGGATGAAGGTTTTGGAATGGCCATCACAGTCCCCAGACTTGAATATTATTGAAAATCTGTGGAGACCTCAAACATGCCGTGCATGCAAGAAGGTCGAAGAATATTTCTGAGCTAGAGGTGTTCTGTCAGGAAGAATGGGGGAAAAATTCCAAAGACAAGAATTGAAGGACTCTTAGCTGGCTACAGGAAGCGTTTGCAAGCTGTTATAGCTGCTCGAGGAGGAGTTACAAAGTACTAGCTGACAGGGTTCCCAAACTTTTGCACAAGGGATTTTTCCTTGTTTTATTATTTTGAAACTGTAAAAAGTTCAACAAAAAATTATTCTTGCTTTAAAATGTGATGAAATGTGTCATGTTTAACTTTGTGGCATTTAGTGTTCAGGTTTGCTTTCAATCACTTGGAGATTAATTGTAACAGACATTCAAACCAGGGGTGCCCAAATTTTTGCACCCCACTGTACATGAAGTCGGTTTCCTTCCACTCCGCAGTGATTCGAATGGCCACATCAGTACAGCAGCAGAAAGCGGGTCAAAGAGCTCGGCCCGGATGAACCTCCGCAGGTTACAACAGCACCACCCAGCAGCCATATCCTGCGTAACACCTTCCCTATAGCTGGGGCTCTCAAAGCTCATGTCTGGGTGTTACCCATTTATCAATGTTGATATTAATGTTTTTATAAAAAGAGTGTGGTGATTATGCCACACCGAGTAACCTGGTCCCTTTGAATGGCAACACCTTCTGCTGTACAGTAATTCCATTTAACATTGCTTCTCGGGTGAAAACAAGCGCGAAGTTTTAAATCCAATAAACAGCACAGTTCTTCCCCTAAATCCACAGTAATTCAATTGCAGGAAGTTTACAGGAAGTCACTGTATCCTAGAATTTCCACTGAAATGCATTTGATTAGATAATGAACCCAAGTGTAAGCCCAGGTTCCTAAAATGTCATTTACCTTCCAAACACAGATCAGCAAATCAAATCGACAGACATGGAGTCGCAGTTGTTGGCCAATGGTTTAATGGCCGCTGCACAAACAGCATGAACCCAACAGTGGGCAGCGTATACAGGAGTGCAATACAGAATGGGCCATCATGAACAGACACTGTACAACACTCAAGTGTGAAGCTGCTTTCACACCGGACGCGAAACAAATTGTTCACATGACAGATTATATTGAAAGTCAATGCAAAGACACGAATATCTTTGCATTGACTTTGAATGTAATCTGTCGTGCGAAATATTTGTTTCGCGTCCGTGTGAAAGCGGCTTAAAACTCAAAGTGCTCGATCCCAACAAGAAAACCACCTTCTCTGCGCGGACACCAGAGGCCCCATTTTGACCACCCACATGTCGTCGGCAAACGAGAGAGCTATTAGTACAGCAGATGAACAGTAGGTGTTTCTAGCTTCATTGCAGTAATTTTGTGACAGGAGGCGATGCGCTGTTGTCAAAAGGGTTGGAGTAAGATGAATTAATTACCTGTGGGTGCAGTGGGGGGTTTGGTTCCATTATGGCCAATCAGATTAGCTGCTGTTTTTACCGTCAAATCCAGTGCGCTAATGCAATATCGCAGTTGTTCCCAAGCTTGTTCCGGGAGTACCCCTGCCCTGCATAATTTATATGTCTCCCTCATCTGGTTTACTGCACCTTATTGATCTGATCAGCTCATTAGCGGAGTTAACTGGTTGTGTCAGATCAAGGAGACACATGGAACGTGCAGGGCCGAGGAATTCCAGGAGCAGGGTTGGGAAACTCCGCTGTGGCGAACAGGCAATTTCGTCTAATGAAGAACAAGCACCAAACTTGTGTCGCTGCCTGTCCTTTGGTCCTCTGAGAAGCCCGCTCCAATGCAGCATTGTACAGAGGTGTTTGGGGGAATAGAGGTCAATGAACTGGGTAATGTGTCATGTAAGGAAAGATTTGGGTGATTAAAACTGTTTGAAAAAGGACACTTGAGGAATTAAAAGAAGGGGGAAACTGAAGTTAATTATGTGCATTTCTCCCACAGAAAGAAATACTCACATGTATGAAAATACCTCTTTGTCCTCCCTTTCCCATTAGACACCATCACCATTTTTAGGCATTCTTTATAGGGTAAATAAGGGAGCAATTTGCAAACAGCTCCCTTGGCAGCAGTTCAGTCACATGAAACTACCATAAAGTGACAGTATTTCTGCTGAAAGGCAGTTTGGATGGGTCAAAACGCAAACAAGGTCCATGACATGAAAACTGCACAACGCCAGCTTCAGGCATTGACACGCCTCCTTTGTGCTGTCCAACCCCCTGAGCCACAAACGCTTTTATTACAGAGAAGGACACGACCAAACTGGGAAAAGGCAATAAATACATCATTTGTAACAGACAAAGTTGTGCATAATGTTACTGCCGCATGCGTTTCTATTTGCGAAGGCATGAAAATAGAGCCCCAGGTCTTAAATCATTCTTCAGCATTCCTAACCCACGGTTATCAAAACCAAATTAAAATACTATACACATTTACATTTTACAGTGCAGTATTCATTTTACAGGCTATAAACACTTCGCTAAAAGTTCTTTAGCAAAAATGGCCAGGTTCATGTAAACAGTGAATTTAGCCGCATTACACAGTTCCACGTGATTGGATAAGGCGAACAGGACAGCACAGGCCAGTGACATCACTTGAATCACGAGCACTACGATTCATTGGACAGTGACATACTTTTTATTTTGGTTCTGTACGCTAGCACTCCAAGTTTAAAAGGACACAATGACAGTGAGGTTGAAGTTCCGATTGGTGTCTTCATAGTCCAACCCTCATACTCGTGTAAATAATAAAAAAAAAAAACACAAAATTAACATAATGAGAAGTGATAATTTTCAATATCTTGTTGATCTTTCTCTGCATGCAATAGCTGTTTGAAGACTTTGACACATTGACATCACCGGACGCTGGGTATCTACCCTGGTGATGCTCTGCCAGGCCTGTACTGCAGCATCTTCCGTTCCTGTTTGTTTTGGGGATTTTTTGCCTTCATTTCCTCTTCAGCATGTAAAATGCATGCTCAGTTGAACTCAGATCTGGTGATTAACTCAGCTAACAGAACCGCATAACAAAAAATGTATCACTGTCCAGTGAATTCTGAGGCTCACTATGCAAGTGACTACGGGGAACCATCATACTGGCCAGATGGATATTACTGGAAAAAAAATCCCTTTCATGTGTGTATGAGTATGTGTCATCATTTGTGCATGTGTGTGCACACACGCGTGTGTATGTGTGCACGCGCGTGTGTGCGGGAGAGTGTGTGCGCGTGTGTCAAATTTCAATAAAATTTAAAAATTAAGTAAAATGAGATGTGTTTAGCTCCCTGCGTGGCAGAGTGCATTAGTGATGTATGTCCTCTGGTCGCAGGCTGTATCGCACTCGGCTCCATCCTCATCCTCCTCTTCCTCAGTCAGAGCCGCTCCGTCCTGGTGCAGCCGTTAGCCCCTTTCCCTGACCCTGCCGTGACCCCGTGGCGCTTACAGGTGTGAGGTGGTGGAGAAGCAGAGCTTCAGGGTGTAAGGGTTCGACCCATCTGAAAGAACCACAGCAGCCTTAAACACACAGAAGCCTGAGACTATTTGGGGGTGGGATCTGTGGTTGAGGGCAGGGTTTGTGAGTTTGATTGACAGGTAGCACTCACTGGGTATCCGGATCTGGTAGTGATTGAGCACCGTCAGCACCTCCACTGCTTGGGTCTTGGAGTCAAACTCTAAAAGCCCTGATATGGTTTTACTGGAGGCTACAGGATGAGAAAAGGGGGCATCAGTCAAAATGCCGCCCCCCCCCAAATATTCTCCTCCTCTTCATGAATACTAGCAACTAAAAGGAAAATGCAGTCCACAGATCAACTGACATGATTCAGACAGTAAACAGCCACAGACTAAACTACAGAAATGATTCAGACAGCAAACAGCCACAGACTAAACTAAAGACATGATTCAGACAGCAAGCACGGACTGACTAACCTGCAGACATGATTCAGACAGCAAGCATGCAAACATCCACAAACTAATTTACAGACATGATTTGGATGGCAAACAGGGACAGGCTATCAAATGTCAGTCACAGAGATCGTACTCACGTTTTGCATCAAACAACTTGAACTTGATAAAACCAGGAACATCATGGTCTGTACAAAGCTATAAAAAAGAAATTGCGCACGACCACATAAGAACACACACAAACTCATGCAGACACACACACACAGGTACTCATCATTTAATGCAAAAGCATGAAAGCTATGAAAACAAGGATCACAAATATAACTTTTAGCTGATTACTCTGTATTCCAGCAGAGGGCGCTGTTTCACTGTCGGAACTGAAAGATCTCCATAATTCAGGGACACACAGAGCCACATCTGGACAAACCTGCCATTGCACTGCTACCTCTGACATTTCTCTGATAGGTTTTTAGTGAGAAAGTCAAACACTTCTCGCTCAAAATCAATCGCTGGATATTAAGAGGGTTACCTGTTCACACACTGCATTAAAAAAAATGGTCTCACATTCTACTTCAGGTAATGGAGTATCACAATCACACCATGTTTCTATGCCACACTTAAAGCCAATACGCAAAATATGGGGGCGGGAGGGCTACAGTCACACTGAGCATGCCCCGTACCCTGAGCAGCTGTTCCTCTGTGACGCAGGGAGGGACGTTGTAGAAGTGCAGCACGCAGGACGGGGGCTGGATGATGTTTTTGGAGGCCTGGCCCGCGCTGCTGAAGCGGTTGTTTCGGGTCATGGAGAAGTCCTTATAACTGCTGCTGCCGTCCTCCAGCTCGAACACCTGACTGGGGATCACAGCCTGCTGCTTCGATACACTGGCAAAAACATAACCATTATGCCATTATCATCACACACATTACATTACAGCATTATCATCACATTCATTACCATCTCAGCATTATCAACACACACATTATCATCACACCGTTACCATCATTACCAAATCAATTATCACCACACCATTATCATCACACCACTGTCACCACATCCACCAAATACCTGGCAGGGGATCACTGCGTCAATACACAAGCATTAACATCAGATACATTATCATTACAGTATTATCATGACATGCAGTATATAAGATAAGATAATCATTATTGTCGGCCTCATCAGAGACAGAAATGTTTCTTTAACAGGGTGCAGAATACACAATTCACATTTAAAACACATTAAAAATGACGCAGTATGTTACAAACACATCAGAAGAACTGTTAAAAACACCCATATAAAAATTAATTAATTAAAATATAAATTACGTCATTACATGGTCCTGATATTCAATATTAACCCTTTCAGCGCCGTGGGCAACTATAGTTGCCCAATGGTGTAAGATATCAAAATCAGATGCTGTTGAAAACCCCTGCGGGAGCTCTTTTAAACAAGTTGACACATGATAGGTTTTCAACAGCTCAGGATAACTACATTTTAAGTGCCTTGAAAATGTATTCAGCGCTCAAAGGGTTAATACACTATTGTCATCACATGCATCATCACTATACCACTATCACCACAATCATTATCATTTCAACATTATCATCACACAAATTGTTACTTCATTATCATTGTATTCATTATCATTACATCATTATTGTGACTTGCATTTTCATTACATCATTATACTCACATGCATTATCATCACTACATGGTCACCATATTCAATATTATTACACCATTATCATCACACGCCTTATAGTCACACTATTATCGTCGCATTCATTATTATAACAAAATTATCATCACATACATGCACCATTATAATCACAATATCATTACAACATTATCACCATATTCATTATCAATACACCATTATCATCATATTCATTATCATCACACCACTACGGTGAGGGTAGGTGTGGGAGGTGGGTTGTGGGGACAGCGCTTGTGGGGGTGTAGGCCATGGGGTGGGTGGAGGCTCTTACCAAACATTTATCCTCCTGCCGAAGAGCTTGATGTTGTTGAGGTGAGTGATGGCTCGGTCCACAGCATACTCCTCCCGCATCTCCACCAGGGCTGTGCCTGGGACACTCTTCATGAACTTCACCTGAGAGCACCCGTCACAACATCACCACACGCAGTATAACCAGTCACGACACAATCATGCAGAGTATAGCCAGTCACAACATCAACACACGCAGTATAACCAGTCACGACGCAATCATGCAGAGTATAGCCAGTCACAACATCAACACACAGAGTATAGCCAAACAGGACGCAACCACACAGAGTACAGCCAGTCATGACATCAGCACACAGAGTGGTTAGTCACGACATTCCCACACAGAGCACCACTAGTCACGACATCATCACACAGGGTGCCACCAGCAATGACAACATCACAGAGTACAGGCAGTCACAACATCAACACACAGAGTACAGGCAGTCACAACATCAACACACAGAGTACAGGCAGTCACAACATCAACACACAGAGTACAGGCAGTCATAACGTTACCTCATACAGCCAGTCACGACATGATGACACAGAACACAGCCAACATTACAACACAAAGTCCAACCAGTCATGATATCACCAATCGGAGTACAGCCAGTCATGACATCATCACACAGAATACAGGCAGTCATGACATCACCACAGAGAATACACCTCACAGGAAAGATCCATCCAGACAGAATACCACATCTTAATCACACTCATTCTGCCATCCTTTCCAGTCAATACAGTCCTTACCTTTTCAATGTTGCCGTAGAGACAGAAGAGGTTGAAGACGCGAGCGCAGTTCATCTGGGCGGGGTGCAGGCCACTCACCATGGCGACGGAGCTGGAGGAGTGAGGGCGGTAGGTGGAGAGCTGGGGTACGGGGTAGGAACCCATGTCGGAGAGGTCCTGCGAGCTCACTGTATACCTGCTGTTACAGGGCACGGACAGCAGGGGGCAGTGTGCACCTGAGAGGCGAGAAGGACACATCCATCACACCAAAAATAGGCCAAGCCTAAAATGGCAAAATATGAAGCCTTTACTGGTCAAACAACAAATCGCTGATCAAGAAATCAGCGATAATTAGACATAGATTAGATTAGAAATAAATAAATTAACTTTGTATGGGATAGCTTTTCACTTTGATTTCTTGTACTGGCCATATGGATAAACTTGCGGACAGCTTTTTACAGAGAGAAGATTCAATGTTGTTGCAAGTAACACTGATGCTTCAAACAGTTTCAGAATGGTTGAAAAATGTTTTCTGGTCAGTCTGCGTTTAATGTGAGATCAAATATTCTCTGTTGGGCTGAAAGTTGGACTCAAAAAACTTTTTATGTTTTTCTTAACTGTGGTAGAGATGCCCATCTGCCATATTTCTGCCCAGGAGTGAATAAATACACACATGCATACAGTCAGAGATCTGATGCAGGACTGGCACTTCCAGCAAAAAATATTCGACAATAATAACAGTCATAATAACGTGCTCAATCCGGCTCTCTCAGGGCTTTGGCACAACCCTGCTTGTCTCAGAGCTCAGAACAACCTGTTTCACCAGCCAGGGAACGCATGCCTGGGCAGGGTTAGCAAGCGCAATAATGGGGACGCTACGATAGGCCCGGCATTGTCATAGTGCCATTGAGCTGCTAGCACACATAGCCACAGTAGCCAGAGAGATGCTACTACACAGACCCACAGTGCCATAGAGATGCTACTACACAGACCCACAGTGCCATAGAGATGCTACTACACAGACCCACAGTGCCATAGAGATGCTACTACACAGACCCACAGTGCCATAGAGATGCTACTACACAGACCCACAGTGCCATAGAGATGCTACTACACAGACCCACAGTGCCATAGAGACGCTAGTGCACGTAACCATAGCAGCCACAGAGCTGCTACTACACGCAGCCACAGTGTCATCGAGCCGCAAGCACACAGAGCCTGAGCAGCTATAGAGTTGTCAAAACATGCAGCTATGGTGTCGTAGTGACACCAGTAGACATACCCATGCCCATAGCAGCCACAGAGGCGCCACTTCACATAGCTAGCCTTAGAGCAATTGAGCCACTAGCACAGTGGTAGTCAACCCTGGTCCTGGAGAGCCACAGGGTGTGCTGAGTTTGGTTTTCTCCACCCTATTTAAACCTAGGACACCAGGTGAGATGAGTTCAGCATGTAATCAACTGCTTTAATTCATCAGTTAAGTGCTGAGCAACATCAAAAACCAGCAGACACTGCGGCTCTCCAGTACCAGGGGTGACTACCACTGCACTAGCACATATAATCATAGCAGCGTATCAAAGAGCCGCTAGCGCACATCCATAGCAGCCATATAGGCGCTACTACACGTAGCTAAGCCTTAGTGCAATAGAGCCGCTAGCAAACATAACCATAGCAACGCTGCTGCACACACTCATAGTACCATACAGCCGAAAGCATTGGTAGCCTTAGCAGCCATATAGGCACTACCACACACAGCCATAGTGCCATGGAGCCGCTTACGCGCATAAGCCATAGCACACAGGGGAGCCAGAAGACGGTCATTACGGGGCATGTTCTTACCGTAGCCGTTGTCGTTGTAAGAGGACGGGTGGTCTCCCAGAATAGCTTGCCTTTGTCTGCCCTTCCCGCCGTCTGAAACAATCACACATTCAGAGGAGACTCGAATAAAGCTTGAAACGCACACACACACACAGCCAGAGACGACACAACGCACACACACAAACTGTACATCCACTACATGGCCAAAAGTATGCGGACACTTGCTCAGTAATATGCAGTTGCTCCAATAACAGTCTCAAGTCTGCTGCAAAGGCTCTCCACCAGATGTTAGAACATAGCTACAGAGATCTGCCCCCACTGTGGCCAGAGATGCATAAGGGGGGCCAGGAAGTAATGTTGGCTCAAAGGCTGGAAGGTTTTCCTTCTGCACCCAACACTGTTTTTTGGTGTTGAGGTGAGGGCTCTACGCTGGCCGGTCAAGTTCTTTAAAACCGACCTCAACAAACCATGAATGGATAGGTCATGCTGGAACAGGAAAAGGCCTGTGTCAAACTGCTGGAAGAACAGAATCATCCGAAATGTAATTATTACCGAGAGCATCAAAACTTCCCCTCAGAGGAACAGAGAGGCCAAAAAGGAATATAACACCAAAGAATGCCCACTTACTTTCAGCTGTGTAGGAACATTACTCAGACAAAAACACCAACAGAAAAAGATCAGGGACATGTTTGGACTGAGCAGCTGATTTCTACCCTGCCAGGGGAGACTGCAGTCGAGTTTGATCTCACTAATCAGCGGCTGTGCAGTCGCAGCTCAAAGGAGTGGCCTCTACATACGGTGGTAAGATCAGTGACTGTTAAAGGTCACTGTTACAGGAGAGCAGCCTCGTGTCACACATGGAAGACATGACATAAAACATTCGCACACGCATGCTACATATGGATTTCAGATAACAAGAAAGTCCCAGCCAGATCTGGGAAAAGTTCTGTCCAAAAGTCAGCCAGCGTAGATCGGGCCGAAAGTCGCTCGCTATCAGCTTGGACCTCACTTTGAGCCCAACACAGGTAAACCAGACAAAGAGAATCCTGGAACATGCAGCTTGTGTACGTCTCATTTGGATTCACTGTAGCATGCTAATGCTATACATTGCATAGACATTACTCGCAAGTAACTTTGCAGAAACATGAGATAAACAGGTTCAGTGGGTATGTTCAAACACAGTAACAAAAGGCATAATTACAATCTCATTCTTCTGATATTGAGCATGCTTACAGAATTCAGGTTCATGTTCAGACAAGCACAAAACACCACAGCACGCCTTACCAAACTAACGCAAGATGTCATGGCAACATTAGAGTGTCATCAAAGGTTAGCCAGGTAAACAGGCTCGAAACTACTATGTGAAAGGGCGCGTAGGATTGTAATTTGAATGCTAATCAGCAGTTTACTCAGTTCAAAATAGATATCAATAATCAAATCAATAGTCAGTGAATGAGTGAATAAATCACATTAATACTTACTTCTTCAAAAAGAATTACAAATAGTCCGGAAAAAGGCTAGAAAATGAACTCAAAGGAAAGATTTTGTTTGGAAAATTTGTCTTGCACAAAATCAGAGAGCAGTAGAGGAAGACTTTGCAAACAACAGCATGAAGTCCTGGATTGTATGGTTCCCTCAGACAGGCTCTAGGTGCCTTTTAAATGACCATTTCGATCCCAGAACAGAACTGGGACAGGGGGAAGAGGCACAATTCCACACAGCAGGTCTACACACACATTAACACACACATACTCACACAAACTCACATATGCACTCACACATCAGCATGAAAAGTAGGTCACGCACATACCTACACACACACACACACACACACACACACACACACACCTGCTCTTGCGTTTCGCATCAGAGTGGGGGTGAGAAAAGGGTACCTGTATTTGTACCACTGGTGGCAACCACGACGGGAAGAAGGAGGGGCTTGCAGCACAAGCGTGTAACATCAAGCTGTGTTACATCATTTTACAGCCAGGTCAGAGGTCATTGGGCGGGGGAGTTTTGGGAGCAGAGAGAAAGAGAGAGACACAGCGCTGAAGAATCCAGCTGCATCTTGACCTGTCAATCAAACAGCTGAGCGAGGACACCAAGGGACTGACTCAGTATCCCACTACCTGACTAACAGACTGGCTACCTGACTGACTGGACCATTAGCTTACTAGCAAAATGACTGACTGGATCACTTGCTAACTGACTGTCTGCATCACTAGCTATGTAAGTGATTGACCCGATTTCTAGCTAACTGACTGACTGGTGTACCAGCTGACTGACAGACTAACTGGCTCACTACCCAAGTGACTGACTGGCGTACTAACTAACTGACTGGCTCATTGCCAGTCATACTGGCTAATTAATTGAGGATCTGGGAACTAAAGTGCTTAAGTCACATTTTTGGACAATTCAATCTCAGGAAAGGTCAGGAGAGAATGAAGGATTCCCCAGCTCTATGCGTCTCCTACTCACATACCGCAACATCCACATTCAGTTCATCACAGAACCAAAAAGCATTTACAGCTCAGAGGCAAGAACACGACATCCAACAAAGCTGCTAATACAACAGCAAAAATCTCTGAGTTTTCAGGGTTAAATATAATCTCATATCCAATACAGGAGGTTTAATTCACAAAAATGAAAAAAAAAAAAAAAATCACACATTTCTTTTTTGTAATGAATGTCTTTCATGTTTTTGAAATACACCGAGAAGTAAAATGGCAAAAAATATAATTGCCTTTTCGTACAGAGCAAATCAGGGGTTATCTGTTTTGTGTAATGTTTATTAGACATTATAGCTTGACAAACCCTCCCACCAAATCATCCTCATGTCATAAAAAACTCGTAAGCATTTGCCTGCTGCATGAGTATTATGCTTTTTGAAGAGCCAGTGGGAATAGGCACACGCAAATGTTAAAGGCTTTCCACACAGGAATGTGGCATGGAATTCAAGGCCTACGTTGAATGCATTCCATGCATCGTCTTTTCCGCAGTACGTATGGGAGACTAATTGAATTGGCTTTCAGACAGTTCTCTTTAAGATGAAGCTGTCCTTGAACCAGCAGGCACAGCCTGCTCTGTGACTTTGGAAGCCTGTAGCATTGTCCAGACCTGAGGAAGGTTTAGCGCTAACCTGCAAACTCAGACAATCTTTTACAAACACATAATCTGGTGAGAGCTCTGACAAAGCATGTTCACCCACACAAACCAAAGGAAACATTGATGGATCCTGTTAACTTCGCAGTGGAAAAAGTCCCACTCAAGTCCCAGCTAAAAAAGCCGTTAAATAACAGTGGGGCTTAGGGAGTGATTTTGTTTAGGTCAGTCCTCCAGGGCAGAGGGGGGCGCTCTTCTTTTAGAGGCGTGAGGTAGTGGTGCATGCGTTCAGGATGAGTGCCTGGAAGACTGTCCTCTCTGTCTCAGGTGTAGCGGTGGTGGAGGGGCCGGGGGGGCGTGCTACTGTCAAGGGCAAGCCTGAAGCCCCACCCTTCAAAACATCTGGGCGGGGCCAGTTCAGTAGGTCTGCATGGAGAGTGGGCGTGGTTCAGCTTGGAGAGTGGGTGTGGCTCTGCGTGAAGAAAGAAGCTGGCCGGCTCGCTTGATTTGGTGATGCTGGTGTGCTGCTGGCTTCACAGCAGGTCTAGCGTCCAATGCCACTGTGATCCTTGACAGCAGGCAGTGGGGGGCGCTACAGCCACAGTTTCACACACTCAACACTGCAGTAAGGGGGGGTGGCCAGCAACAGTCCATTTTTTTCGACATGACCATCCAAGAAAGACACTCCTGAAAGTTGACTCTGAGCAGCAACAAGCTGTGTGTGTGTGTGTGTGTGTGTGTGTGTGTGTGTGTGTGTCCAAGAACAGCATAAATTCACACACACTCACACACACAAATATACAGACACATACACACACAGAGGGCGGGTAACTCTTTTACCTTGTCTGACCAGGTAAGGCTTGGTGTAGTCCCAGCTGTCATTATCATTTCTTGTGACATTCAAGCGAGTCGGCTGCAAGGGGGAGAGCAGAGCTGACATCATCAGAATGAGACAGAAATATTTATCAAAGCAACCACGCATACTCATCAGGATCTAAACATAATCAGCTCTATTATCATGCCTTCTCAAACGGAGGCGAATGCGGCAGTAATATAATTCACAAGTCTGTCCGTCTCAAACAGCATATTTATCACTGTACCCCAGTTTGGTATATTCATGCCCCGCCATAAATGCGTTAGTGACACAGTGAGTTGAACTGCTGCGTTGAAATACATGAAGCTTGTGCTGTGCAATTTTCATGTCAGATCTTGCTTGTATTTTGACTCACCCAAACCGCCTTTTTTTCACAAACGCTGTTGCTTTTTGGGAGTTTCATGGAAATCAAATCCCAGCCAGCAGAGGTGTTTGCTCACATATCATTCAGATCGTTTTCTTTCCCTTCTTTATTTTCGCTATTTTTTTGATGAAGCTACCCTATAAATAACGCCTGCTAAAGGTCGTGGTGTCCAATGGGAAGGCAAGGGTGAAGAGGTATTTTTACACGCGTATTTTTTTTGTGTGTGAGGGTAAACACAAATAATTCATCTCAGTCTCACCCTAGTTTTAATATCATGAGTGCCATGTAATATATAGTTTAAATGGCCCAAATCAATACAAAATGCATCGATTCTAGTTTTTGCTTTGCCTCAAATCATCAAACCACTCACTGCATTGCAACACGGCTCCCAGAGGCCTGAAGCAGGTGGCAGTAACATAAGCTTAGATTGTCAAATTAGGGCCCAACGTCTGTAAATTAATGCAAAAGAGACTAACTGAAATTGTAGATTTTCCCACTATTATATTTCAGTAAACCCATTTGCGCAGAACACAAAATTATGCCAAATTTTCCTGTTGTGCATGAGCCTATTTAAGCTTTATAACTCAGTATTTGTCACAGAGACTGAAATAAATTATTCCAGTGAAGCTAGACATTTACAAATTCAATTACAGAATTGTTTCGGAATTAAATTTCGGAATTTATGGACACCGGCGCCTATATCTGCGCAAAGGGGTTAATAATGACATGAGAATACCTGAACAATGGACTAATATACAAAAAAAAACATTAAAGATGATGTGTGAGCCTATTAAACATGAAAACATTCATTTGAAATATTTACCCGGGCATATTCGATTTTCAGGGTGCAGCACCCGGCGTAAACATCTGCCCCGTTAAGAGCTGCTTTTGCTTTCTGCGCGCTCTCGACTGACTCAAACCTGGACGACAGTTAAGGAAACACTTAAAACAAACACAGCCTATAACCAAATAAAGCATGCAGCACACTCACCTGCTGCCCAGATACATCCATTTCCCGTTATAATATTGAAACAAGAGATAAGCAACAAAACTACATCCCTTCATACAATTTAATGTCCTCCACATTCGACCCGTCCCAGGTACTTAGGAGCAGTGGGCAGCCACAGTGCAGCACCCAGGGACCAACTCCAGTGCTAAACCTACAACCTTAGACAGAGACACTAGTAGGAGTGTTCCTATAGAGCATGTCTTTCTAAAGCCAGAGCTTTGGTCAGGGACACTGGTGGGAGTGTTCCTATAGAGCATGTCTTTCTAAAGCCAGAGCCTTGGTCAGGGACACTGGTAGGAGTATTCCTATAGAGCATGTCTTTCTAAAGCCAGAGCTTTGGTCAGGGACACTGGTAGGAGTATTCCTATAGAGCATGTCTTTCTAAAGCCAGAGCTTTGGTCAGGGACACTGGTAGGAGTGTTCCTATAGAGCATGTCTTTCTAAAGCCAGAGCCTTGGTCAGGGACACTGGTAGGAGTATTCCTATAGAGCATGTCTTTCTAAAGCCAGAGCTTTGGTCAGGGACACTGGTAGGAGTGTTCCTATAGAGCATGTCTTTCTAAAGCCAGAGTCTTGGTCAGGGACACTGGTAGGAGTGTTCCTATAGAGCATGTCTTTCTAAAGCCAGAGCCTTGGTCAGGGACACTGGTAGGAGTGTTCCTATAGAGCATGTCTTTCTAAAGCCAGAGCCTTGGTCAGGGACACTGGTGGGAGTGTTCCTATAGCGCATGTCTTTCTAATGCCAGAGCCTTGGTCAGGGACACTGGTAGGAGTGTTCCTATAGAGCATGTCTTTCTAAAGCCAGAGCCTTGGTCAGGGACACTGGTAGGAGTGTTCCTATAGAGCATGTCTTATTGCGCATCAGGGAGGAGAGCTCTGGTGAGACTAAGTGGGACACAGAGTGTCTCGTCTCGTGCAGTGCACCACAGGAAGCCAATCAGGAAGCCAATCTGCTTCAAACTCGCTCAGTCACAGGCCCCGATTAGAAACACACTGACATATAATAGCGTGGCTTTACCCCCTGCGGTGATCACACACAATCTCCCCAGGCTACTCCCTCGATGGGTCTCTGTCCATCCAGAAAGGAGCACAGTGGTGTGTGGCAACTATTACCGACACATTACCTCTGGGCAGCTGGAGTTGGATCTGTTTGCCATCCTGTATCGAGGCCCCGAGAATGACAACCATACAGTCCACTCGCCATCCGCACTCCCCAAACCTGAGGAGTCACACCTGATAGGCCCATCAGTTATCACTCCCTCCCCCGAACCTGGCCTTCACCTCGTGATTGGCTGATCCCCCCCCCCAGCACCACAGGAAAAGGATATTCCACCATAGCCTGGATCCCGTTCCTCTTGAAGATGACGATGCGCAGCACTGTGCCTATTGGGTTACACACCGTGTACAGCACATCCTGCCAATCACACGCACGCACACGCACACGCACACACACACACATGCATGTACACGCAGACACAGATACACACAGAGAACTCATTAATCTCTGCTGCCGAGCCACAGGCAGCATTTTCAACATGAAAACACATAATTAACTGATGAGCATTTTTCAAATCATTTATCAAGGGAGTTTTACCAATTATTTTTATCGAACAGAACATTATTTATTAAATTCTTACCATAATGCATTCTACAGTGGATTGTAAGTTATTATCATAATGATGGTGTACAGTGGATTCTCAGTTTTTACCATTACGATGATGTACAATGGGTTCTAGGTTCTCATTGTAATGATGGGGTAAAGTACGTTCTAAGTTCTCGCCATAGTGACTGTACGTTGGGTTCTAAATTCTTTCTGTAGAGTAGGATCTAGGTTCTCACAGTAGTAATGGGGGACCGTGTGTTCCAAGTTCGTACTGCAGTCATAGTACTGAGCAGGTTCCAGGTTCTCACCGTAGTGATGGGGTACAGGGGGTTCTGTGTTCTCACCACAGTGATAGTGCAGAGCAGGTTCTAGGTTCTCACCGTAGTGATGGGGTACAGGGGGTTCTGTATGGACAGCAGCAGCACATTGTTGCCCCTGCTGGGGTCGTCAGCGTGTGTGGGGCGCGTGATCCTCTTGCTGGTGGAGTAGTTGAAGAAGGCCTGCTGCCCGGCGATGCACACGGCCTCCCTGCCTCCACACGACACACACTTATCCGCACTCTGCACCTCCTCAAACTCCACCAGCGCCTGCCGCTTAAATGGCATCATCATCACGTAGCTGCAGGACACCACAGTGGATGCTCACTCTCAGTGTCCAGAGGATTCGCTTTAACAACAGATTCAGCTGTCTTATGCAGATAAAAACAATCCCTCTGTCAGCCATTAGTCCATTAATGCTGAGCTCTGTCATGCAGCACAGCTCGTGAGCAGGATGTGATGAGAAATCTGACTCTTGCCCCAGCTGTGCATTACATCCCCAGTCCCTCAGGCAGCATCATAGCTCTATAATAAACCTGCATCCCTGTTACAGGAGGCCGCCTAAAGCCTTGTGGCTCTTAGGGGGGACGGTGATAGAAGCCCAATAAGATCACAGAGGCTGTAAAGCCCCTGCTCAGCTACTATAGATAAAAGTGCGAGAAAACCATAGTGTAATGTAATCATGTATAATGTTGTAATGTGCAACGTAATGTAATACTGTATAATAGTCTATAATGGAATCTAATGTAAAACTGAATGTTGAGTAATCCTGGATAATGTATTACTGTGTAATGCAATGTAATATTGTATAATGTAATGTAACGCTGTCTAATGTAATGCAATAAAGTATAATACTCTATAATGTGATGCAAAACTGAGTAATGTAATGCAATCCTGTATAATGTAATATCGTGTAATGTAATATCATGTAATGCAATACAGTAAAATACTGTATAACGCTGTGTATTGTAATGTAATGCTGGATAATGTCATATCGTTAGACTCGTAGCATAATTGCCCAAGTCATATTTTTGCCAAATTGAGATATCGGCTGCCTTTTCTTTCGTGTTGGCTAAAAAATGTGTTTTTTCCTATTTTCTCTAAACCTTAAAAAATGAGATAGACAATCTTGCTATGAGGCTAACTATGTAATACTGTATCATGTTATAGCTCTCAGACAAACACACCAATGGTGCTGCAATTGTTTACGTGTAACTAAGACCGGTGGATTGGGGGGACCTCTTACCAGATGGTCCCGAATTTCTCTAGCGCCTCCACCAGGTCGGCCTCCACCACAGACTCACAGAGCCCCCGCACATGCACCACCGGCGAGGGGGCGATTCTGTGAGCTTCATCCCCATTGGCCTGGAAAAAAAATATAAGTAAGATTCATGACTTCAGAGCTAGGAGTGGTTTCAAGGTATCTTTTTCCGCCTATTCAGAAGACACACGCAGGCAAAACACAAAATGCAGAATTAACAGACTGGAAATACAATTTTTAAAAATCTGAAATGAAAACGAAGGAAGCTTGTGATGAATAATTTCACTGCTCTTTTGCGTGGTTGACCTCAGACACAATCTGTGAGATCACATAAATGGAGTTCGCACATATTTAAATGGCGTCTCTTCACCTACAGCACCTGCAGAGTTTAATACGACTTGCCCTCGCCAAAGAGCCCTGGCTTACATCAGTCAGGCCGCACCCCACCCTCACTGAATAAAATATTTAGAAAGGAAACTCTGCAATACCCTCTCACCAACTGACAGCCACAACAAAAAATCACTACCATCACTGACCAATGGGGGTAGTGCCAATCACAATTAGACATTAATAGCACTGAGCAAGAGGACTAAGCCAATCACAATTAAATAATAGTACCACCAAGCAAGAGGGGTAGGCCCATCACAATTAAAACACTATTACTACCAAAAAAGATGAGTAGCACTAATCTCAATTAAAATACTATTACCGCAGAAGAGTAGGGAAAATAACAAACCTCAATTAAAATACTAACACCACAAAATAAAAAAAAAAAAAACAGGGTGATGCATTCAACAGTTAAAACACCACTGAACAAGAGGGAAACTGCCAGTCACAATTAATACATAAACACCACAGAACAAGAGGGAAATTGCTAACCGCAATGAAAAAACTAATACCACAAAATAACAAGGGGATGGAAACCACTATTGAAACCCCAATACCACAGAACAAGAGGGGGGGCAAATCTTACTTAAAACACCAGTACCACAGAACATGAGAGGGATGCAAATCACTATTAAAACACTAATATTACAGCACAAGAGGGGTCATGCAAATCAGAGTCAAAATATTGACAGCACAGAACAGGAAGCGAAAAGCCAATAATAGTTCACATGAGACAGCAGCAAGCAGGCCATCTCTTAAGCCGTATAACCTTTAAAGACATCTCAGAAATGGCAGGAATAGCCAATCAAAATAAAGCATGTTTCTGTCTCAGAGCTATTTCTGCCCTTACTATCATGCCAAACTGTAAACAAACTGCGATTGATTTCAAATTGTCATCACCTCTAAGTGTGAAAAGTGTGAGTGTGCATGTGTGTGTGTGTGTGTGCGTGCGCGAGTCATGTCAGTGTGTGTACGCGTGCATAAGTAGACATGTGAGTGTGTGCGTAACAGTGTTCTTGTACATGCTATAAAGTGAGAGCAAAAAAAGTTTGGTTTTTTTTTTTTACTTCAGAGTGAGGACATAATTGGGAAGTGAGGACATTTTAAAGTGTCCGAACAACTACAAAGGAAAATTGTGACTTATTAGTTAAGGCTGGAGCAAGGTTAGAATTAGGGATAGGTTAGGGTTAGGGTAAGGGTTTGGGTTAGGCACATGTTGCTTATTGCTAAGATTATGGAAAGGCTGTAGAGACAGAAAGAATTAATGAAAGTCAATGTAATATCCTCACAGATATAAGCACGAGGATGTGTGTGAGTGTGTGGATCTCTCTCTCTCTCTCTCTCTCTCTCTCTCTCTCACACACACACACGCAAGGATGTTGTGTAATGGAAATGTTTACACCCTGCAGAAAATGCTGACATCGGCGGTTTCACTTTTATCACCTCAAACTGAAGTTGTCCCCTGCCGGCTTCATACAGCACGGAAATAATCTGAAATACTTGTCTGATTTCACTCTCAGTCTCCTCTGAGTGGCTGCAATACCTCAGAAAGAGAGCGGGCGGAAAGAAACACACACACACACACACACACACACACACACACACCTCCTCCAACCTCAACCCAGAAATCATTCTCTGTTCCTTTTTGGTGGACACCACAGCCGGCCTCATGTATAATTAACATGGATGCAATTAAAAATAAAGGTTAAATTTACACTCATAGCTGTAAGATAAAGACTAAAGAATATGTGTGAATAAGCACAAAACAGAAAACCACTGCGATAAATAAAGATATTTCAGTGCCATTATGTGCTGTTCCTTTTTAAAATGTCGACACAGTAAAATTTGATTTCACAAGACATGCAGTAGCTCTGAAATATGATTTCCAGACATCACAGTCAGTATCTGGGTTGCATCAATACCTGTTTCAAAAGTACTGCTACCAGATCTGTGCATTTCCGGAGACTGGAGCCCTCCCCATACCTATCCCACACAAGCCCACACAAGCCCACACAACCTATCCAATCAACACATCTCGCTCACAGCTACATGTGAAGGAGTGAAGTTCGATGGGTTATTTGGCTCACTGAACATATTCCGGCTCATTCCATTACCTGCACCCAAACACACTAACAAAGCCCACAATCCTGATGATGGGACGTCCCTGGAGGACCTCACAAGAGAGAAATGACCAAAGTTCTGCCCAGATCTCGCTAAATCCCCCGCATGACCCAATTTTTATGTTTCTCCAGACAATTCCACGAGCTACAGACCTCTGAAAATAAAATCAATTCACAAAAATCAAGTTTGTCCTCTTCCCAGTCCCAAGTGGCCCAGTATGTGTCTGTCTCAGCACAGGGCTGGACAGTCATCTTTTCTGGAGAAGCCTTCTGTTGGCGAGCCCACAGACTGAGCAGCAGGTCCGAGATCCCAGTCATTTGAAGCTCATTAACTCATTCCCATTCCCTGACCGCTGCCAATGGCGTGGCGAATTCTACCATTCCCTGTGGTAAGCCGGTGCCAGCGGCGTGGATGACCACTTGCAGTCCGATGAAAACACGAAATCAGGTGACGATCGCGGTCATGGGCCACCTGTACTTCAATATGTTATATTATGTAATTTTCGGGAAAAGTATTCCGTACAAACACAACAATTTTATATAAAAGTACTCCGTAGGGAATGAGTTAAGAACAATGAGAGATCAATCCCATCATCCCTTGCAGGGACAGATGTGATCAGTCTGCGGTGACATTCCGGTAGAGAGAGACCAGTGCAGGATAGAGAGTCCCGCGGTACGTTCTCCCAGTGATCAGCAATGCAGACGCGTGAAAACTCAGGATCTGTGATATATACAGCGTGTTCTGTTGCACAGGAGTGAGATGATGTCATGCGCAGCATAAAGTGAGCACGACAGTGGATCCATCACACTGTCCTGCGTGACTACAAAACTTTCACTTCTCCATCCAAGATTTGAGCATGTGATCCCGATCTCAGACAGGAACTACGGTACCCCTAGGCCAGCGTTAGAGTATTGCAGTCAGGAGAGGCCAATGAATTACGTAAAGATAGTCATTTATTACCGATTTCACAGTATCCAGATTAGCAGATGTGATGATAGCCTTAACAAAGTCTTTGATAGTTGGAGACAGTAAAGAGATTTTGTCATTGAGGAGCGTCTGTCCTGAGCAGCAGCAGGATAAATCCCCCATGGAGTCCACATACTGGTGGTAACTGACGACCCCTCTGATTAATAGGCTGATGAGGATGATGAATGATGAAGCTGCTGAATCTGCAAAGAGTGGGCGGAGACGGGGAGGTGGAGGCGTGCATAACAGCAGTATGAATGTACTGAAGGCAGAGAGAGAAACGTATTTAAAAACACAGCTGCAAGAAGATAGGCTAATGGCATAGGGGTGTCGCTGTGGTATTGGATAGATAAGACAGCTGATGCCTCAATCGACAGCCCCGCAGGATGAAAGCTGGAATTATGAGTGAGCGCACGAGAGAGGAGTGAATGAGAAATAAACTACTGGTCGAAGCATCCAAAACAAAAGTGTCCCTGACTGAACTTTTGCTACAGCTTCATTTAACCCGGGGGTCTCACAGAACACCGCCACGTCACGTCTGAGAGAGTAAACCCAACCTCCGACAAGGGCTGAAGTTGGAGGGAAAACGGCAGACAGCAGCACAGAAGCCGGATGTGGTAACATGCCGAAGCGCTAACCCCCGCCGCTTCCACTGTCGCCTGTGCAGAACGGTGCCTATGTGTAGCGTGAGGCTGGAGGAGGTCGTTGGAGGGTGCAGTAAAGATGTAGGAACACAGCACCAAATGCTCTTCACCCCCAGCTATTTATAGAGGACTGACATTTAAATCAGAGCTCAGAGAAGAATGTAGGCCATGTTGCACTCGAGACCAGAGAGAGGAGTATTGTGAAAGGAGGATAGAGAAGAGTCTGAGATGTGTGTTTGTGGGTGTATGTGTGTGTGTGTGTGTGTGTGTGTGTGTGTGTGTGTGTGTGTGCACAGGCAAGCATGCATGTGTAATATTTTGAGTGTTTGGGCAAATTTGTTAGGGTGGGTGGGGGACAGGGCTGGTGATAGTGGTGCATCTCATGTGGCGCATCTTTGTTTTTTGACTCTCTTGCGTGGGAGGAAAGCAGCAGCAGTTAGGGAGGTGAGAGATGATTTCACCTCTCACCTCGCTTCCCCACTGCGGTGTCTGATTTATAAAAAACATGAATCTTTCCTGATGCGCTCACTGTGCAATCGAGCCAACACACACGCACACAGACAAATACTCTTGAACATGCATATACACACACACACACACACACACACACACACACACACGTGCGGGCACTCAAACACACACAGACATACACAAACTCAGCTGCCCTTGTCCACAAGCAAGCATTTTAGTGTGGTTTGTTCAGTGGTCCTACGCAGACCAACCCATTCCCTTCAAACTGGTGAACAGTGAGAGCCAATCAGATCACTGCACAGAGCACAAAGGGCTAATCAGATCATGGTACAACGGACCGTGAGCCAATCAAATCACTGCAGAGAGGAGCGAGCACCAATGAAATCACAGCTCTCTCTAGGTACCATTATTTAAGGCTATCAAATACAAATATTTAGCTTCAAACTGTTTTGCAGCACAGGGGGAGATGGGGAGAGAGATAGAGAGAGATTTCGGTGAATCTGCACACCATCCAGAGCATAACCTGCTCTGCACTCGTGTCTGTTTGCATTTGGTGTTCGGTGGAACCTTGACTGTGTTCATAAAAACCGAGGCAGCATATTTTTTTGCTAGTGGACTTTAAACCTGAGTATGGCAAACACGGAGAGTGACTCACACATTGAAACAGGGCAGCCTTCATAGCCAGCAGACACACAGTACTACAGCTGGGAGTCGGTGACACACATTTTAACATCAAGCCCACCAAGTGCTCAGGGCATCCTGGGCTTTTTAAGATGTTGTTGGCGAACATGATTTTGAGACTTATCCCTTAGAGCGCTAAATGAAACTTCTGTTACTCCATGATGTAAGATATCAAAATCAAAGCTGTTCAGAAGCATCCTGGAGAGGAGAGCAGCCTTATCTGCCCTGCTGTTGTGGGGTTTTTCTTAACCAGGGAAAAAATTTTTACATCGTTCAACATCGTTGTTATCTGTGGTCTTCTGGTGTTCCTCAGCTCCTCAGAGAGTTCTTTCTTTGTAAAAATGAACCAAATATCTAATTTGGCTGCACCTGATATTCTAGGCAATTTTCAAATGGTTTGGTTTTTATTTTTCATTCAAATGCTGACTTGCTTCACAGCCAGTGACACTCCGGACTGTGTTGACAGTTGGCAGCGGCAGATTCCGAAAGCAAATACCACGCTGACGCTTATGACCTTTATCTGCTGACTTGGAACTTAAATAACAAGGAAATAACATGCCATGGAAAAGAAGCAAATTGTCCAATTACTTCTGGTCCCTTTAAAAAGGGGGGAGGAGCATGCATGTATCAAAAGTGCTGCTTCCTAAACAACCTCATTTGGATGTATATGCTCACAAAGTAAAGCTAAAAGTCTGCATTTTAGTGCTCATACCAATGATTTCATTTCATCTCCAAAATGCTCTGGGAGAGCCACCACAACAACCCTGTCAATGTCCAAATATTTATGGATCAAACTGCGCACGAAGGCAGCAGGGTAGCCAAGCGGCGTGTTACCTGACCGATTACAGATGAAGTTAAGATGAACAGTTGGGCCTTTGAGGATGGCCGTTAACCCCAAAATCACAGCACAGACTTTACCCTTGTCCCTCCCTCCCCAATCTTCTTATTTTGTAAATGTCCTCAGGGAATCCTTATAAATAAGACTCTGATGCAAAGTGACCTGACAGGTTTGAAGGTTAAAAATACACGCTGCACGTGTAACAGACGATGCCAGCCCAGAGAGGCGGCGCAGAGCCTATTGCTTTGCTGCTGTGAGCTCTGATAAGATCTTTGGAGAGCAGCTGCAAACTGCAAACTGCAAACTGCAGCAGGGCTAAGTCACAATACTGCTGGTGCATCTCTCTCAGAGCAGGTGCAGGCAAACCGGAGTCAGAGAAGGCAGGTGTGACATTTCCATCCTGCCACTCAGACCATCTCTGAGCTGAGGAAATGCATCTATCAGCAGCCGTCAACTGTGTGTCCCTCAGGGGCTTCAGTGCTGAACAGCAGTTCCACCATCAAAGGCCCTGAGGCCTTTAGAAACTTTGCCAAACAGATATTCAATGGTTTAATTTTGTGTGGCGTTTCAGAGAATTTTGTGCTGCTTTTTCACAAAAGATGCGAGGATACGTTTAGAGTAAGTAAGAGCAAACGCCTGGGTCCTTCAAAGAGACCATACAGGAAAAATACAGACAGCCTGATTCACCAAGGACCCCGAGCCCCAGGGTATCTCCCGCACCCCCTTCCTTCCAGGAGCCAGTGAGAGAACTGCACAGCCACAGGACCATTCGGTCATGAAGTTTTGCAGCCACACATTAATGCAATTTTGCTGCACATTAACGCAGTTATGATGCTGTACATTAACGCAGTTATGATGCTGTACATTAACGCAGTTATGATGCTGTACATTAATGCAGTTATGCAGCCACATATTAATGCCCTGCATAAACACCACAGCACGTCTGGATCACAGTGCAGCACTCATCCCATCACGCTCTCTCTGTGTGAGCCGTACAGATCTCCACAAACGCAGCAGGGCCGTGTGGTTCTGGCCGAGCGAACAGCAGGGAAGCTGGAATGTGATTTTCTCTGAATGAGCAGGATGCGTAATCTTATCGTTCACCTTAAATAAGATCATCGGGGTAAAGGAGCCCCTGAGACAAACAGTAATGGAACAGCCTTCACAGATCCATTCAAAACACCACTATGCAGGCAACGGACTCTCCACTGACGTAATAAACCATAATGCACGACACCAGATCGCTCCCGTCATGATGCTCAAGCACACGCACATCCGTAACAGACGGCTGGAAATAGTCTGTCATGCTCTGATGTCAGCGGCAGGACTCTGTTGGGTGGAAGGAGGCTGTTTGACCACAGCACACCGGAAACAGTGGGCAAAGATAAACCGCCGACAGATCCATCTCACAGCCTGTATGGCACCATCTGCACCCTCATACAGATCCACCTCACAGCCTGTACGGCACCATCTGCACCCTCATACAGATCCATCTCACTGCCTGTTGGGCACCTACACCCTCATACAGATCCATCTCACAGCCTGTTCGGCACCTATACCCTCATACAGATCCATCTCACAGCCTGTACGGCACCTATACCCTCATACAGATCCATCTCACAGCCTGTACGGCACCTATACCCTCATACAGATCCATCTCACAGCCTGTAGGGTACCATCTGCACCCTCATACAGATCCATCTCACAGCCTGTACGGCACCATCTGCACCGTCATACAGCTCCATCTCACTGCCGTAGGGCACCTACACCCTCATACAGATCCATCTCACAGCCTGTAGGGCGCCTACTCCCTCATACAGATCCATCTCACAGCCTGTACGGCACCTATACCCTCATACAGATCCATCTCACAGCCTGTACGGCACCTATACCCTCATACAGATCCATCTCACAGCCTGTAGGGTACCATCTGTACCCTCATACAGATCCATCTCACAGCCTGTAGGGCACCATCTGCACCCTCATACAGATCCATCACACAGCCTGTAGGGCACCTACACCCTCATACAGATCCATTTCAACACCCTGTAGGGCACCTACACCCTCATACAGATCCATCTCACAGCCAGCCTGTCATACAGATCCATCTCACAGCCTGTAGGGCACCTACACCCTCATACAGATCCATCTCACAGCCTCAGGGCACCATCTACACCCTCATACAGATCCATCTCACAGCCTGTAGGGCACCTACACCCTCATACAGATCCATCTCACAGCCTGTAGGGCACCTACACCCTCATACAGATCCATCTCACAGCCTGTAGGGCACCTACACCCTCATACAGATCCATCTCACAGCCTGTAGGGCACCATCTGCACCCTCATACAGATCCATCTCACAGCCTGTAGGGCACCTACACCCTCATACAGATCCATCTCACAGCCTGTAGGGCACCTACACCCTCATACAGATCCATCTCACAGCCTGTAGGGCACCTACACCCTCATACAGATCCATCTCACACCCCTGTAGGGCACCTACACCCTCATACAGATCCATCTCACAGCCTGTAGGGCACCTACACCCTCATACAGATCCATCTCACAGCCTGTAGGGCACCTACACCCTCATACCCTCACAGATCCATCTCACAGCCTGTAGGGCACCTACACCCTCATACAGATCCATCTTCACAGCCTGTAGGGCACCTACACCCTCATACAGATCCATCTCACAGCCTGTAGGGCACCATCTGATCCATCTCCAGCCTACACAGCCCACCACCATCTGCACCCTCATATACAGATCCATCTCACAGCCTGTAGGGGCACCTACACCCTCATACAGATCCATCTCACAGCCTGTAGGGCACCTACACCCTCATACAGATCCATCTCACAGCCTGTGGGGCACCACCTACACCCTCATACAGATCCATCTCACAGCCTGTAGGGCACCTACACCCTCATACAGATCCATCTCACAGCCTGTAGGGCACCCTGCACCCTCATACAGATCCATCTCACAGCCTGTAGGGACACCTATACCCCTCATACAGATCCATCTCACAGCCTGTACGGCACCTATACCCTCATACAGATCCATCTCACAGCCTGTAGGGTACCATCTGTACCCTCATACAGATCCATCTCACAGCCTGTAGGGCACCATCTGCACCCTCATACAGATCCATCTCACAGCCTGTAGGGCACCTATACCCTCATACAGATCCATCTCACAGCCTGTAGGGCACCTACACCCTCATACAGATCCATCTCACAGCCTGTACGACACCTATACCCTCATACAGATCCATCTCACAGCCTGTACGGCACCTATACCCTCATACAGATCCATCTCACAGCCTGTAGGGCACCATCTGTGCCCCCTCATACAGATCCATCTCACAGCCTGTAGGGCACCATCTGCACCCTCATACAGATCCATCTCACAGCCTGTAGGGCACCCTACACCCTCATACAGATCCATCTCACAGCCTGTAGGGCACCTACACCCTCATACAGATCCATCTCACAGCCTGTAGGGCACCTACACCCTCATACAGATCCATCTCACAGCCTGTAGGGCACCTACACCCTCATACAGATCCATCTCACAGCCTGTAGGGCACCTACACCCTCATACAGATCCATCTCACAGCCTGTAGGGCACCTACACCCTCATACAGATCCATCTCACAGCCTGTAGGGCACCATCTGCACCCTCATACAGATCCATCTCACAGCCTGTAGGGCACCATCTGCACCCTCATACAGATCCATCTCACAGCCTGTAGGGCACCATCTGCACCCTCATACAGATCCATCTCACAGCCTGTAGGGCACCTACACCCTCATACAGATCCATCTCACAGCCTGTAGGGCACCTACACCCTCATACAGATCCATCTCACAGCCTGTAGGGCACCTATCCCCTCATAGCCAGATCCATCTCACAGCCTGTCACAGCCAGCCTGGGCACCTACACCCTCATACAGATCCATCTCACAGCCTGTAGGGCACCTACACCCTCATACAGATCCATCTCACAGCCTGTAGGGCACCATCTGCACCCTCATACAGATCCATCTCACAGCCTGTAGGGCACCATCTGCACCCTCATACAGATCCATCTCACAGCCTGTAGGGCACCATCTGCACCCTCATACAGATCCATCTCACAGCCTGTAGGGCACCTACACCCCTCATACAGATCCATCTCACAGCCTCAGGGCACCTACACCCCTACAGATCCACTCACACCCTAGGGCACACCCTCATACAGATCCATCTCACAGCCTGTAGGGCACCTACACCCTCATACAGATCCATCTCACAGCCTGTAGGGCACCTACACCCTCATACAGATCCATCTCACAGCCTGTAGGGCGCCTACTCCCTCATACAGATCCATCTCACAGCCTGTACGACACCTATACCCTCATACAGATCCATCTCACAGCCTGTACGGCACCTATACCCTCATACAGATCCAACTCACAGCCTGTAGGGTACCATCTGTACCCTCATACAGATCCATCTCACAGCCTGTAGGGCACCATCTGCACCCTCATACAGATCCATCTCACAGCCTGTAGGGCACCTATACCCTCATACAGATCCATCTCACAGCCTGTAGGGCACCTACACCCTCATACAGATCCATTTCAACACCCTGTAGGGCACCTACACCCTCATACAGATCCATCTCACAGCCTGTATGGCACCATCTGCACCCTCATACAGATCCATCTCACAGCCTGTAGGGCACCTACACCCTCATACAGATCCATTTCAACACCCTGTAGGGCACCTACACCCTAATACAGATCCATCTCACAGCCTGTAGGGCACCATCTGCACCCTCATACAGATCCATCTCACAGCCTGTAGGGCACCATCTGCACCCTCATACAGATCCAGATCATACAGATTTTGACTTTCTCTAATAATTTTTGTAGCAGTATGTAAATCCTAGGCAAATGTATTTTTAGAATAAATTAATTTAGCCTGAAAATGCCAGTTTTTGCAGTTATCGCACATTATCACACTTAAGGGGTGAATGAAAAGGCAGAATGAGTGAATTAGCAGAATAAGTTGATGGAGTAAAACCTGAGACAAAGTTCTTGCTTTGTAATAAAGCCACTTAGAGCCTTGTTTTACTCAAATCTCACCAGAGAGAGATTGGAGACGAGTCTTCTGGCTGCCGGGTGAAACTGTCTGTCCTGAGGAATGACTTCAATGGAACAAAATTTCCATTATAACAAGCACATCAGGCCATAATTCCTAAAACCAGCACAGTGACATCAACCAATAATATCCTACAAAAACCTCCCAGCAAAGACCAATAAAATGAGATTATGTCTGGTCTGACAATGTGAAATATTGACAGATGAGAAGATAGAATGTATATGCAGGACAAAAGTAAGTCCAATTTGCAAGAGTGATTAGGCTGCATGCTTCTGACTGGTGAAATACAGGGTCTTAGTTAAGTGGCAGAAAGTATGCACACAATGAGCAGCAGGCAGAGAGTTACTCGTTCACTTTTCTCCATCTCTAGCTACTCTGCAGCTAGTCTCTGCCTGATGCATCCTACACATTGGAAAATGAAAATCAATATCTCATTTAAAAAAAACTGAGCTCTGTTTATAGCATGTACTTGTCAATCCCTACATAAACTGCAGCTAGGGAGGAACAGCACATCCATTTTCAGGGTTTGTGATCAGCACTGAATTTCTTCTGCATCCTGAGGAAAAACCGCCGCAAAGCATGTCACCAGAACCTGTGGGCAATCACTGCATCCTCTGGGTAATAATAATAATAATAATAATAATAATAACAAGTGGTGCCAGGCACAACAAACCCCGCCCCTCGCACATACTTTCACCTACTTGTGCGAAATTCGATAGGGATCTATTCTGGGTCAGTGGCAATCCCTATACCGAATTTGGGGTGAATCTGGCCATTAGTTTTGCCGCTAGAGTGTTAACAAACACACAAACACAGAAACAAACCGAACCGAAAACAATACCCCTTCCCTTACCGTTCAGGTGGGGCGGAGTAATAATGTGACACGAACAGAAAGGGAAAAAAAAGCATTATCCAAGGCCACAGGAAGTGGCTCGATACCAGTTTTCTGCGTGTATGCTCAGCTGCTGTGAATTATATATTATAATTATAATAACATAATGAGGAAGAGGAAGAAGACTTGAACTCCAGAAGAGAAAGGACTGCGGGTAAAACGTAAATAAAAACAGCAAGCAGTAATTTAATAATCCCTTTTAACCAGCATTCAACTGAAAAAATGCGAAGACAAAATAAGTCATGTTTTTACCCAACAATCTGATTCTTTGTTTTAATTGCTATTCCAAAATAGGATGTCCGCAGCACGTTCGAATGAAGTTGGGACAGGTGCAAGTTCCCCACTGTGTAAGATCACCTCTCCTTTTAATAACACTCACTCGTCCTGTTGGAACTGAGGACACTAATTTTTGGAGTTTTTAAAGTGGCCTTGGTTCCAATTCTTGCCTGCAGAACTTCAGCTGGTCAGCAATACAGCGTCTCAGTTGACGTATTTTGCACTTCAGTGTCTGCCATAAGCTCTCAATGGGAGACTGAGCTGCAGGCAGGCCAGTCCAATACTCACACTCAATGGGTGCATCTCTCAGCATAGGCTGCATCCTTTGAAGGCAGCATTTTTAGGGTCGTCACGTAATTCCATCTGCCGAACTGACGCAACATCATTTCATCTCCGTTAAACAGCTTTGGTTTAAGTGAGTTGTCACTGGTTTCCCTGACCTTAACCTTAACTCCAACTCTTAACCAAAAACCTAACCCTAAATTTACCCTTGACCCTAAATGTCACTTTGGCGGATGGAAGTAAGTGACGACCCCTAAAAATGCAGCCTTCAAAGGATGCAGCCCATGCTTTGAGATTCACCTTATGAGTACAAAGCCATGCTGCATATATGAAGAGTGTGGCTTGGCGTTTTCCCTGACAGAACAAGCAGTAGCTTCCCAGAAAAAGATAACATCTGGAAGGCAGCGTATTTTCTTCCAAAATGGGAATGTACTTCTTTGCGTCAATTCCGGCTTTGAAGATGAGCAAGCCGCCCATGCCAAGTGTATCAATGCAGCCCCAGACCACCGTGACAGAAGCTGCTTTTCGCACACGTTCCTGCTAAAAGTAGGGATGGCCCTTCTCCTCTTAGGGCCTGAGAACACGACGTCCATTATTTCCAAGACAACGTGAAATATGGACTTGTCAGGCAACTGCACTCCTTTCCACTTTGCATCAGTCCATTTCAGATTAGTTTGAGCCCAGGAAAGTCAGCCGTGCTATTACTGCGTTTTGAATACTTGCATTACGATGCCACAACGAATTTTGTTCACTGAAATAGTGTTCACTGACTCGGGTCTTCTGAGGGTTTCAAAAAAACAAAAAACAAAAAAGAAATACAAAGGGTTTCTACTGGTGTCGTCTGATTTAATATGCAAAACAAAAATGTAACCTAGGCTACAAGGCTGAATTTTTATAAGTCAAATCCCCAAATCAATGGGCAACTTCATACTCAGTTCAGCTTCTTGAACTATTAACAAATTGTATTGGGCAGCAGCTCGTATAAATATTGATATTGAATCCTAGGAAAACTAGGATTCCCAGGCTGCCAAGCATCGGAAGGCAAACAATTGAAGTTCATATTTTCTGGTGCAATTTCTGCTTAAAGCTGAAATAACATCACAGATATTGTGTAATTTAGAAAGATCCCATTGATAAATTAATTTCATACCGTATGGGGTTCAGAGATCTGGAGACAACTCTTAACTACTTTTCAGAAAACCTGAAAATGTTGTGGTGTTGATTCACTCAACCAGTAGCAGCGACTTAACGCATCTATGTGCCCCAATTAATGCAACTTAACTGCAGGTAATCGGTAAATACTACATCTATTGAAAGCTGCTTAATTCTCTCCGATGAAGCCCACAATAAACGAAAAGGACCTATTAAGATACGATACAGCCTATAATGTACCCAATTTCAATATTCATTAAATCTGAACAAACAATTCATATTACAGTAAGTGTGCGTAACATGAGCATTAAGTAACAAAATGTAATTTCAATAAGTGAATGGCGCGCCTATAGTCCTATAAGCACAGCAGTCAGTGTCTGAAGTTCTCACGGCACACAGCATGTGGTGAATTAGCGAGAACATTCAGCGACATAAATCGAGCTCACCCTTCGTGTTGATCCGTATTTCAATGCTGACCAATGGGGCATCGTTTGGCTCCCTGGATCAGCAACATCCTCCTTTTGTGGTAGCAATTCAGTGGATGCCGTGTCCGAATCCTCTCCCTCCTCCAGGTCCTCGCCCTCCTCTCGATCAGCCGTCTTCAACCGCTTGGGCGCCCTCTCGTATTCTCCTTCCTCGTATTCTTCACCAGATGACATTCTCCCTCTGGACAGAACAACTGCGAAAGCAGGAGCAAATACTGCTGACCGTCCCGGCGCGCGAACTTGCCGAGCGTTTCTTAAGCGCGTCTCCCAGCCCAATAGCGTAAGTCTCTATCGGGTGTAAATGACGAAACTCAATGTGAACTGCAGACCGCCTCCTCCTGACGACGCCGTCCTTCAGTGATCACACTGCAGCGATGACAGCCACAGCCTATCAGGTCTCCCATTGGATAGCCTTCGTGAGCATCTTTAAACTATGATGGTTAGTTACATCGCAGGGCACGCAAGCTAAACGCACTCCAGCGACGCAGAGCCTTCAGTTAATGGCTGGCGCGTGCCGTGCGCGTGTGTAAGTGGAGGATCACCTCCTGACCAATATGATTTTGCAGTCCACCACAATACCCAGATTAAGGGCGTGGATGATATTTACCGGTGGCATTCATTAAATCAAAAACTCCATAAACAGCACGCACATTAAACGTGTAGGGTAACCTGGGGCAAAATGGGGTATCGGGGAAAAATGGGTTTTGTCAGAATGCCTCCTTTAAAGTCTTCGAGTGACCTCAGCCTTCATTGGCTTTGAGAGATCACTTGATGAGAGCACTGCATTTCTTCCCAGTGCACATGTTGGCTGTTGAACTCGCCTGGGAGAGGTAAATATCAAAATACGTCCATTTTCAGACTGTTTTTCACTTGTACTTTTTGTGGGACAGTTTTTTTTTTTTGTAGAATAGACACTGATGTAAAGGTGAGGTTCTGTTGGAGTAGTATGCTACAGGTTACGGGAACGCCTTGTTGATCTAGACCTAAGTTCATCTTGCTTTTCTTAAAGGACTGTAGTGTGTACTGCGGTAAAATGGGGTAAAATGGGGTAGGCGTTGTGGGGCATAATGGGGTACTTCCCCGTTATGCTCCAAGTGTATTATTTAGTAATGTCACAGATACTTTTGTGTCAAACGGGTGCTAAGACAATGAACCATCGTGTATCATAGAGTGGAACATGCATGTACGCACAACACATACAGACGCAAACACATATTTGCGCAGCTATACTTGTGAGGACTTCGCATTTACTGCCTTTACCGTAAACACCCTAACCCTACCCATGACCAGACCATGCCTTACCCTAACCTAAACCTACTTTCAAATCACACCTGACCACTAACCTTAACCAGAACCTCTGTCAGAAATGGTATTTTATCTAAATAGGGCCGAGCTTACAGGTAACGATAAGGTCATTGAGAAATGCAACTGAAATATTGAATATTACATTCTATAAGGGTGCGGCAGGAAACAGGCGTTAACTTGAATTTTCTGTTGCGGCCATACGTAAAATCGCAGAGTTCCTTTTCGAATCTGATTGCAAAATAACATTTCCATTTCTCTGCACCAGTTTCCGAGGTTTTGGCAAGTACGCCACATGAAGGAAGACCGTCGAAGTCAATAGTTGCATTTTGTCTTCTGAACTGCCCAAAATTTAGTGAGGTTTGGAGTAAAATTTGAAAATCAAAATTAATTCTGTGCGCAATCACAAGCGCATATTTCCGTATATGTTTTTGATAAATGTGCAACAAATGGAGGAGATCAGCTAGTGCTTCGGGGTTCGTGTAATTTAGTGCCCACAGGTTTATTTGCCTTAGAGAAAAAGCGCCATCAGCTGGTTTTCTGTCGCGGTGCGCCACATTACCTGAGACAGGCTGATAGAGGCTTGTAAGGAACAGATGAGGGATGCCGGTTGAGTGTTGAAAGAAGCCAAGGTTATTAAAAGCTTTGGACAAGGACTGCACAGTATTTCTGAAAACCAACAACGTTATAGTCATTCCGATTAATGCACTAGCAGGCAGGCCGTATCGCAGACAGGAATATTACCGAGTGGTTGTAACAGCTAGAGAATTCCAGAGGTTATAGTTGTCCACCTGCTAATTAACTTTCAATTCCATCATTAGAAAGGGATACTGAGGTAATTTGCACGCCAGATATCTGCAAATGAATACTGGTACTGATGTTCAGTGATGCGCGGCCTGTGGGTTTAAAAGAAAACGGCAGAAATACAGTGGGCTCAAAAATTACTGGCACCCCTGACTGGCAATGCACAAACAATACAAAAAAATATTAGCAATGTAATTATAGAGAAATAAAATATACCAACATGTGTGAAATACTTTACTTTATTAATGTTTGATTGGAAACAACCAGAATCATAACAATCATTTATTTTAAAATAAATTTCAACAAAATCAAGGTTGCATAATTATTAGCACCATTCAATGAGTACTTAGTGCAACCACCTCTAGCAAGGATAACAGCATGGAGTGTTTTCCTGTGATTTTTGACAAGGTTAAGGCACACATTTGGGGGGATTTTGGACTATTTCTCTGAGCAGATCCTTTCAAGATCATTCGCATTCTTGGGTTTGCGTTTATCAACTGCCCCCTTCAACTAAGCCCACTGGTTTTCAATTGGATTGAGGCCTGGGTAGTGAGATGGCCATAGCAGAACATTGGTTCTGTGACCAAAAAATCATTTCTGTGTGGATATTGAGGTATGCTTTGAGTCACTGTCTTGTTGGAAAGTCCACCTACGGCCAAGTCCCAGTCTTATAGCAGAAGCAACCAGATTGTCAGCCAAAATATCCTGATACTTGGTGGAATTCATTATGCCATTAATCATAACCAGTGCCCCTGGACCTCTTGAATTAAAACAGCCCCAAAACATGACTGACCCACCATCATATTTAACTGTGAGTATGAGGTGCTTCTCCTTGTATGAATCTCTGTTTCAACGCCAACATACCAATGCTGTATCTGACTAAAATGTGCAATTTTGGTCTCATCTGACCAAAGCACCTTGTTGCAGTCATAATTTAAACGACCTGTGACAAACTCAAAGCACTTGCTTCTGTGTCCTCTAGTCAGAAAAGGCTTTCTTCTGGCAACCCTTCCAAAGAGCCTGTGGTTGTGGAGGTAGCACCTGATAGAGCTTTTTGAAACCTGGTGACCCCAAGATGCCACCAAGGCCTGCAATTCCTTCACAGCGATTCTTGGGGATTTTACTGCTTCTCACACCATCCTCCTCAGTATCCTGGGGGGCAAAATGCAGTTGTGTCCTCTACCTTTGAGGTTTTCAACAGTTCCATATTTTAGGAACTTTCTAATAATTGCCCTGACAGTGCTCAGTGGCATATTCCAGGGGTGGATCCAGGAATTGGTGAAAGGGGGGATGCAGCAAGGAGGGGGTCTGGGTCCCTCCCCCAGAAAAATTTGAAAAATTAATGTGTTGAAAACACGTTTTCCTGGTATCTTGGGAGAAAAATCCGGCCTATCTGTTCAATGATTTTCCTCCCAAGGTTCCAAAAATTAAGCTAAAAAAACTTTCAAAGCGCTGTTATAACGCAGTTTTACATTAACTGTCAACCTTCACTTTACTGTCAAAGTTCGTGACCTTAACCCTTTCATTGCTGTTGCTGACTTGGTCAAAATTTCAAAGCGGAGAAAATCTTTTGGAATCGTCCAAATCCTACAGCGTTGGTATTCATTGGAAAGTGCTTGATGAGAGCTTTCCAGTGAATACCAATGTGCTATGGTTCGAGCGATTTTCAAAGGTTTTGATGTTTCAGAAATGTTGACAAAATCACCACTAGCAGTGAAAGGGTTTGACCATATTTCCCACAAAACATTGATATTATTAGTTTTTGAGTTTATATAACACCAAATAGCCTCCACCAAAATAATTGTAGTGTATATCTAACAACCAAACCCAGTGGCTAAATGCATCTGTGATTTTAGCAGATGTTAACAGATCACCAAATCCCCCCTCCCCCCCAAGTCCCTAAACCAGGTTTAGCAAAAGATACCACCTTCAACTGCTTGTAAAAATTTATTACAATGCTGTGATTGCCTTTTTTCAAAATGGTTCTAAAAGATGAGGTTTTAATGCTTCCAAAACACTCCCAAGTGTTGTGAGAGTAGGAAGTGTTGTCATACACATAATCTGAGTCACCATTAAGTTGAATTTTTGAACATGTGCGTGAATTTACTAATCTGGAGGCAGTGGATGGGTGGGTAATGTCAAAAAACAAACTATCTTATTTATATTAAAGATCCTATTTATCCTCAAGATGTCCTGATATAAATGTAATACAGTGATGCTGTCCTATATTAAAACATAACATTGTCAACATATAAACTATTTTTACAGAAATATTATTATTATTATTATTATTATGATATTTACATTGAATGAATGAATGAAAAAAGAAATGTGACTTTAGGGCCATTTAGAATTTTTCAATAAGACCATTGAACTATTTGGATTGACTCATACATAACCTTTTTAAAATAATGTTACATATCTTACTTACAGACTCTAAAGGGCATAGAATAGCTCACTAGCTTCAGAACCGCAGTACTCGCTGGTTACAAGTTTAATGACTTGTGATTCTGAACGTCAAGACGGGGTTTTGGAATGGAGAAATTGGAAAATCTTCCAGTATTCCAGGACAAATTTTATTTGGCACCGTAAAACAACAAATCACTATGCATCAAATAGTAGGCTATGAACAACTGGTCCAACAGTGGGGTCCTTTCGTAAGCTCAAGCAAATTTTAACCGAACGCATATTTGCGATAGCCTATTAATTTAACGTCAGTCTTACCGCTTCCATGTCCCCCTGCAAATGAAAACTGCTTGCTACGAGGATCATCATGGCCAAACAGCAGGTCATTTTTTTGCATATGAAAGGCTGAGCCTCAAATGTCGATCAGCTTTATTCTCTAAGCTTTTCCGCCTTCCATTGCTTTCTGACACGTGTTTTTAGACTGTTAACGCAACAGGGGACAAGCAAGGCCATTGGTCGAACAAATTTCCCAGCAAGCCTGCCTTCTTAAACTTCAGGACGAAAACAAAAAAATCAAATAAATTGTACATAGCTTAAGTCCATGTATCGTTTTTTATTTTCAAGAAAAGAGTTTATCGGTCATTCCTATCACATAAAGCAAATATATACAATTGGATCCAAATGAATTTGCCAGGATGCAAGGCAACCGGAATAGTGAAGTTGAACCATTGCGTTACTTCTTTTTTGTACCCTCGTGAAAGAGGAATTGATGTAATGGCTCAATTTAGTTGTTTTTATTTAGTTTATTAACACGCAGATAAAACTCAGATAAGTGGAATGGAATACCTGGTTTAAAGCAAGTGGATGTTATTTTCGATAATTTTTAAGGGTGCCATTAATTGGGAAACCTTGATATGAAGAAAAATTATTTTTAATTAAATCAGTAAATGATTTTGTTAGGTTCCATTGGAACAACAATATCGTGCAGTATTTCTCACATGTTCGTATTTAGAGTTTCTCAATATATTTATATTTTTAGAATTTTTTAAAGTATTGTTTGTGCATTCTCAGTAAGGGGTGCCAGTAATTTTGGACCCCACTTTAGAGACTGGCACAGGTGTGCAGGACTTCATCTGGCCGGGCCGCAGCTACCGTCGGAAACGCGAGATCATAAATATACTCCGTTTAATTTGGTCTTTAATGGAGAATCATGAGTCTCCTGTTCACAAGATCAGACAGGTCAATTCAATCACTTTCATCTGATGAAATAACATTCAATTCCACCTCTATGACAACCACTCACGAAACTTATTTTCAGTTTTGTGGCCAGGAAAAGCTATGGTGAATGAGTACTCGGCTACAGCGCAGTTTGCACGGATAAGTGCATGTAGCGGCACAGTGTACATACAATCTTTGTTCAAAGCCACCAAGCTCATGTTTAATTGCAATTCTCAATCAGCCGCCCCAGGCAATATAACGCACCACACCAAACAACCAGCAGGCGGCGATCTTCCCTTTCGTCCCGAGAAACCTGACAGCTTAGTATGCCTAAATTGGGTTTTAAATGAAAAACGAAATTGATGTTAATACGGAGTTTTTTTTTTGCTAGAATGGACTGGTTTCAGGCTGTCATCGGTCAAGCAGACAATTCTCAAATGTTCGAATACTGAGCTCAATTCATAGTGGTTCAAAGCCCCGAAGGGTGCATTATTCGGTCTTCAAACGCTTCATATGTCTCCTGTGCTGGGGAGGCTCCTACGATAATCTCTCCTGAGTAAACTCGAAAAATTAGATCCATGATTTGAAATTAGTTGCTTAGTTTCGTGGTGCCTGTACAGAGCGAGATATTGTAGTTTTGGAATGCAGTGTCGTTGAAAATGCAGTTTGATTATAAATTAAAGCCGGATGACGCTATCTCATGCGAGCTATTTTACAGCTGAGACCGTAGGTTTTATATTTAACTCATGATTCGAACAGATAAAAAAATTTGCATTAGCAACGAGTTGGCCACAAGATTTGTTGACAGCTGATCTTAGATCAGCGAGCGGAGGCTATTCAAACATTCCGTCGCTTTTTGATGAGGTATGCTACTTGTACCACGTTTGTATTATTACACTAAAAATTCGAGTTGCGGAGCAGGTTTAGCACTTTCCGCAGGAGATGTCAGCAGCCAATGCACATTAATTTTACCACACTGAGTTGGGCCAGTTTTCGAATCTAGCGGAAATACTCGATTTAAACCTTTTGCAGAGGAGGCTCTTTAGCTTCCTCTGAGGCTGCACAACTCCTGGCTACCTGCCAGCTGGTAGGTTGGTCTCAAGTTAGGCTCAGCGCGGATGCGGATCATTCAGTCAGTCACTGCTGGTCGTGTGGTCACGAGCAACTCAGACTTCAAGTGCAAGTTTGTTAACAGGAGGCTCTGCACATTTTACAAAAATGACAGAGGTATCGAAGGAAAAGTTTGGCGAACTCGAGGGACGAGGAAGCGTGGAGAAATGGAGGTTAAAATCTCAAAGCGTGACAGTCGAAATTATATCTCTCGGTTGTATTATAACATCTTTGAGGACCAAAGACAAGAATGGCAAAATGGACGACATTGTACTGGGGTTTGACAACCTTGAAGGTAACCATAGCTTTTACGTTTTAAGACCTTTTAAAATGTATTGTTTTATACGGACGGGGTCCTGCAAAGGAATAAGTTTAAATGCCTTCTCATTCCTGAGAGTTCATTCATTGCCGGAAAAGCAAGTAAAACTGGAATTAATAATAGACCATCGGATGGGATGTAGCCTGCATTCCAATTCTATTTCAACATATTTTGAGTAGCGAGATCGGGATTGTTGGTCACAAAACAGTCGTGAGAGGGTTGTGTTGGTGAGTACGACAAGGAGTGAAGTAAATGTTTTCTGCAGGGTATGTGACCAATCCCCGATACTTCGGAGCTGTCATTGGACGTGTGGCCAACAGGATCGCGGGGGGAAAGTTCGCAATCGAGGGCAGGGAATATCAGCTGGCCATTAACAACGGCCCAAACTCCATCCACGGAGGCCTGAAGGGTTTTGACAAGGTAAAAGGGCGAAGATGTGAGAAAAAGGTGTATAATGCATTACAAGGAGAGAATAATGGTTTACTCATTTAGTCACAAGAGCAGCACCTCCTGGTCTCAACAGAAACGCTGTGCTTGGATGCGGTCTATGCCCTTTGGTTTTAAGTCAGCTACTTGCATGTTTCCTTTCAAAGTATCTTTGCAATGTTAGTATTAGAGGTCATTTTTCAATTACACTGGTTTGTAAGTAAAATGTAAAGTTATTTCTCTGTCTAGCATCAATGCTGCGTTCAGATCAGTGGCATCATGCCTGTGACAGAATCCCTCTGGGATTCCAGATTGTTTGAAAAAGTTTGGTTATTAAAAGCGCAGAAGAGCAGCAGTCTATCCTTCACTGAACATGGAAGGACTCGGCTTAGAATAGTACCTTTAGTGATAATTAAAAGTCTGGCTTCTGGTGATATTATTACACCCCCACACTAGCAGAACTCCTGATCATCAGGACTCGGTGTCAGCTCTGCCATCTCCCTGCGGCCCTCAGCGCGAAATGAAACCTGTAACTGCTGCGCTCATGACGCGCGCAAGCAGGCATGTAAGCAGAGTCATCGCCATCCAGCCCTTGGCTTCTTGTTCTCCCTCCACACAATCGCAGCGAGTGAATGCTGGCAATGGGTGTGTGAATGGTATTCTGTCACAGTGGGAGCTCGCTGCTGATCACCCTGAGCACTGAAGCCTCTGAGAAGATTCAATTCCTAAGGGCCCTGTTCAAGCTCACTGACAGCCTGCCCAGGGGCATTTAGGTCTCATACAACTCTTTGATAGCCACTGTTCTTATCACATCTTTGGAGCAAAAAAACCACTATTGCACTTTTATGATTTCTTGAAAAACATAACTCATGATGGGAATTCAATAACGGTGTGAAAGTGTGTAACTGACGCGCACATACGCTCAGCAGACCTTAAAACTGCTGATACCATGACTTCCTACAGGAAGGAGAATCACTCGCATTTCTGTTTACTGAAGCATATTAAGATAAATGGCAGCAGGTCTATGGGCAATACATTTGCCCCAGTATATAGTGGGTGGCGGTATGGTGTGGCAACACGCAGGCCTGGTCCACATGTGCACGAGTGTTTTTAAAAAAGGGGTTTTCCTTCATGTTTCTAAAAAAATTTCAGTCCTCGCAGAGATGCAGAAGCACAGTTGAAGCGCTGTCTAGAGCATGCCAAACCAACAGGCAGAGATTATATAATTTAACCCTTAAATGCCCAACTATAGTAAAAGTTGAAAGGAAAAATCTATGTATTCTGTTTATGTCCTGGGGAGGGGCTAATAACAACCCAATAGCAATTTTTAATTTTTGGTGACCTTTGACCTCATTTTAGTTTTGTGACATATATGTCACAATGGGCATTTCGGGGACCTTACTGCTAAAATGACGTGAATGGTAAAGCAGTTGACATATAGTTGAAGTGTTAGGCTTAGGTTTTTTTTGTTTGTCTACTTTATCCAGTGATGAATGGGTGCTGATCTATCGTGTATGGATAACACCATGGGGGCGGCCATATTGGAAAGGTTAGCTGGTGCAGCCAGTGTAGTGTCAGTTCCACTTTTATGCATCAGATGGCAGCACTGATGGTCTAAATATGTCACTATGGGCATTAGGTTGCAAAATTTATGTGGGGTCAGTGGTTTTGACAACCCCCAAAATTGTGTGACAAATTTGTCACGGGGGCATTTAAGGGTTAATGCAAGACCCTGGAGGCCAATCACAAGCCTTAAAAACCCGCGATAAGGTGAACACACTTCATTGTCTCAAGCCAAGAACTCCGTTCTCCCTGTCCGCACATACGGACTTTCTAGAAATCTTCACCCTGTAAAGCGTTTTCTAAAGGTCTGTTTGCAGTGACTTAAAATGCAGTTTGCGTGTGGACTAAAGGCCTAAACACACAAAAAATTCTTGTCTCCAAAATTACTTGTGTATGTGTAGACAAGGTCTTAGAGAAAAGGAAACTTCATGCCCTGGTCGGATGTGAGCAGAACTGTGAATTTTGTTTGTTTTAGGCCCTGTGGACGTGCGAAGGCCTGGCAGATGGAGTGAGGATGTCGCTGACCAGTCCCGACGGGGACGAGGGCTACCCTGGAGAGCTCAGAGCCACCGTCACCTACACCCTGCAGAGTGACACGCTCACCATCCAATACCAGGCCCGCAGCAGCCAGGCCACGCCCATCAACCTCACTAACCACTCCTACTTCAACCTGGCCGGACATGTGAGAGCCTATCGGCATCCTCTCCTCCTGGTCAATCTGCCCAGATTGATGGGAGAAAAGGGCATTGCTTCACTGCATTGGGTTCTGTCAGGGGTTTTATGATTAGAAATTGAACTAGTTAATCTGAGAGCTTTTTGTATGATCAATTCTGGTTTTTTTCACTTTCCAGTTAAAGGTCCCCTATTATACCACCAGGTGCACAGCTAATTAGCCATTACGAGCCAGTTCAAAATCTCCCCTTCCTGACATCACAAGGGGGAGCGACCACCTGAATAATGAAATCTGATTGACTGCTTGGCTGAAGTTGATCAGTTCTTCTTGCCTCTGGTTGGTTACTTCCCCATGTGATGTCAAGAGGGGAAAGATTTTGAAATAGCTGGTAATAACTAATTGGCTGTGCACCTGGCCTTTAAGCTTTTATTAAATTGTTTTTCTATTTGTGTATATGTTGGTAAATAAAAATTGTGAAAAGGCAAATGCTAAACAGGTAAAGCCAAAATGAAGGATTACAAAGAATGTAAGGTTTGGCAGTTGACACAGGCCTGTTCTATGACACGAGGGTTATTGAGTCCTCTGGTGAGAGAGACTCTTCACAGGGCACAGGACCGCTGGCATGACCCTCCTGTCCCAGACTGAACTGCCATACAAACCACAGGGCCCCTGACCGAGCTTAGAATGAGCACGGTGTACGGAAACATCTGATTGGCTGAGATCACATTTCCTGTGTTGAATAACCTTGAACTCTTTCCCCCTCCGCGAGCTCTGGTCAGCATTTCACAGGGGTGACATTGCTGACCAATGTTAAGCTGTATTAAAAAAAATTACTTGGTTAGCATCTCCGCCTGCCCCACCTTTGATTTTTTTTTTTTTTTTTTTAAATCCTTTATTTTTAAAAAAATATGTTAACCCCTTGTTGCATGGCTCTTCTTCTTTGCCTGTTAAGGGTTGATGGGTGGGTTTGGACACTAGTAACCGCTACGCATCAGTGTTAAGCACTTTACATTCAGGCATTGAAATGGACAGCTGGGATAGTTTTTCAACTTTGTGGTGATCATCCCGTTGCAGGGGACCCCTGACATATATGACCATGAAGTGTCAATCCGAGCAGATGCATACCTGCCCGTGGACGACACCACGATTCCTACGGGTCAGAAAATACTTCTCTCTCTACCTCCTTCTCGATCTCCAAATCTAAAAAAAAAAAAAAAAACCCCCCCCAACTACAGCTGCACGATGAAAGTGGGAGGGGTTAATTTCTGGGTGGGAAGCACCAATCCCTGACTGACAGGTCCACTCGCCTTCACAGGAGAAGTTAAGGCTGTAGAGGGCACGCCCTTTGACCTCCGAAAGCCTGTGCTGATTGGGCCACGCCTGCAGGAAGTTCCCGGGCTAGGGTTCGATCACAATTTCTGCCTGTCGTCTCCTGGAGATCCTCCTGTGGAGCGGCCGTGCGCCAGGTCTGACCAGCTCTCTCATACACACACACGCACACACACACACTGTGGAGACCCCGCCCACTTTGACCCTCTCCTCCCTGCAGGGTGCTGCATTCCAAGAGTGGGAGGGTCTTAGAGGCGAGCTCCAACCAACCGGGCATGCAGTTCTACACCTCCAATTTCCTCGATGGCAGCTTGCCGGGAAAGGGCGGGGCCACCTATCCCAAACACTCCGCCTTCTGCCTGGAGACACAAAACTGGCCTAATGCCATCAACCAGGTACACACACACACACACACACACACACATTTAATCTTTTGTGGACCCTCCTCCAGCCATCTCCAGATTTGTAAACATTGATCAGTGTCTCTTTAATAGACAGTTCTGTTTTCCTCATGTTGCCAGATGACAAAGGGATGTTGTTTGTTTCCCCATTTTTGCCCATCAGCCGCAATATTACAACCTGCTGGCTAATATTATAGGTCCCACTCATTCTGCCAAAACGGCTCTGACCAGTAGAGGCACAGACATTAGTTTCTTTATGATTCGGTTTTTCCAGCACATCCAACTGATGCTTGATTGGACAGCAATCAGGGGACTTACGAGCCCAATTCAACAACTTTGTTTCTTTATGTTCCTCAGACCACTTCTGTACTATTTTCTGCAGTGTGGCGGGTGCATTATCCTGCTTAAAGAGGCCAGTAGCTCTTCTGTGGGAACCTTAGGGCAGCCATGACTGTCGCTGGTTCACTGGTCGTCCTTCATTTGACAACTTTTATTGGTTGAATCTACTGCATACAAGGAACGTCCACAAGAGCTGCTGTTTTAGAGATGTCCTGACCTAGTCGTCTTAGCGTCACAATTTGGCCCCTGTCAGTCACTCACTTGCCCATTTCTCCTGCTTCCAACGCATTAACTTCAAGAACCTACTGTTCACTCGCTGCCGAATATATCCCACAGGCTGATTAATGCAATTTACTTCACCTTTTGGTGGTTTCAGAGTTGTGACTGATCGTTGCATATACCGTATATTTACTTTGTTATCTGGATTTTGCGTATACTACTCTCTTGGGGTGCTATTAATTATGAAACCCTGATTTAGAAGTTTATTTCTTATTGATAATTTTAGTTTGATCCATTGCAAGTTTATTAAAGTACAGTTTGTCACATGTTGGCATTTTGGGTTTTTTCTATAATGTTGACACTTTTTAAATATATATTTTTTTAGAGCATTTCCATTCAGGGGTGTCAGTCATTTTTGATTCCTCTGTAAACCTGGGGAAAATTCGAGTTTTCACTTGGAAATAACGATGAGAACTCCAGCTTTGTTTGTTGACAGTCAGACAGTGAAGCGGTACTGAAATTTAGATTAGATGCCACTGATACTGTAGAATATTTTGACGCCAAAGTAGTGATTACCTGGTTTAGTTGTGGAAAGTCGGGTTTGCTGCTCTTCCACTGAGCTCATCCTAGTCTCTCCTCTGCAGCCTAACTTCCCCGACTGCATACTGAGACCTGGAGAGACTTATGACCACATCACCCGCTACAGATTCACCACCGTCTGAGATGATGTCATACCGCTACACCACCCGCTGCAGATTCAGCAGCGTCTGAGACAAGCAGTCATACCGCCACACCACTCGTGGACCACATCAAAACTTTGCACTTAAGCTCGAGGTTGCGCCAGCCAGGCTAAATCGGTTCGGTTTGACTTGTTCATGCATCTGAAGGAATAATTTGGGACAAGCATGTTGTAATGACCAGCCCAAGGTTTCATAGAAACATTTTTATTCATTCTACTTATTTCCTGGAAACAGCATTATGCCGTAAGATTTTTTAATTTTTTTGTTAAAATGTGAAAAATTCTTTGAAGTAGAAATGATAAGGTCAGATGATTTTAATGTGCAATAAACCACTTAACATTTCTGGAATAATTATTTTGAGTCTTCTGTTCTGAAAGTGATTGTTGAACCTCTACAGCAGGGCAGCATTTCCTTCACACCAGGTACTGCTCCCAATGCAGCTGCTAATGCTGGACGGGGGAAAGTTCGAAACACGACTGCCCTCACTGCAGTACAGTACCATTTCCAGGCTTAAACCAGAGTTTACAAAGAGCTGACCACCGTAGAGCAAAAACAGACCCTGAGTGATGCAATGCTTATTTCAGGCAATGATTTATTTATTATAGTCCTATACAGAACATATGTTAGATCTGACATCAAATATACATTTAAATAGCCTTTGGCAACATCAGATCAAGATATATTTCAATAGCCCTTTGAAATTGAGTTCCATGATTTTCATCTTAACATCGGTTATACACAAGTGAAAGTCACCACTCAAGTGGTGTAATATGAACACTGTTGTCTTTCACGACACGTCACAATCGGTCTGAAGCCCTCAGGGGTCCTGCGCTCAGGTTTCTGTTAGAATATCCAATATGGATCCAAATGCTTCGCACATAAATGCACAACACCACACAAAATCAGTTTTTTGTGCTGGTGTATCAATGCGGAAAAAGCTATTTATACACTGATTAACTATGGCAGTGAGCATTTGCAACTTACTTAATCAGTTTTATTTTATAAAACTGAAAAAAAAAAAAATCCGCTAGCACCACCTAGATTAGCTCCATTGTACCAGTTGTTGGTGCGCTGATCTAAGTGGTCCTCTGGCACTGCGTGTGTTGTGTTTGGTTCCATCTGAGCGCTCCAGTCTTTCTGACACTGAGGACTGACATCTGAAAGAGCACGCTTCTGATATCATGTGCCATTAATATGCCTGAAACCTCAACCTGTCATCTGATATAAATACTCTGCAAGAGAAATGTCCTGTGGGAACTGCTAAGGAGATCTGAAATGGCTTTTTCAAATAACCGACGACATCATCTTCAGGGCAGGACATCTGGGTAAACTGAACTGTCCCAGGCTTCATTTGGTTACTCCTTACCTGATCAAAACTGAAGATAGTTTTATATTTAAAATATTTTAATATTTAAGATTCCACCTTCTTCACAGAGCCATTTACAGAGTTGCAGTCCAATAATAACTCGGCCAAACCCAAATAATCCCAGTGCCTGTCAGAGATGGGCAGGGAGACAGTGTTGTGGCACAGGGAGCGTTGCGTGTTTTACTGTGAATTATGCGCATTATTGTGGAGAAATGAGCTGTACAAAGGTGCCCGTTATTGTGAATTATGCATTTTATTGTGAAGATATCTGCAGCATGGTGGTGCTTAACTGTGGATGATGTGTATCGTGTAGCAATAAGCAGTATGATAGTGTGTATTATTGTGTAGAGATGAGCTGTATGATGGTGTGTATTATTGTGTAGAGATGAGCTGTACGATGGTGTGTATTATTGTGTAGAGATGAGCTGTACGATGGTGTGTATTATTGTGTAGAGATGAGCTGTACGATGGTGTGTATTATTAGAGATGAGCTGTGCGATGGTGTGGCAGGTGTGTAGAGATCCATGGTGTGTATTATTGTGTAGAGATGAGCTGTACGATGATCTTATTGTGTAGAGATGAGCTCGTCCGATGGTGTGTACCTGAGCTCCCTGAGCAGCTCCGCCACCTGTACACCCCAGAACACATCAGCACCCCAAAACTACACACACCCCAGAATACATCAGCACCCCAAAACTACACACACCCCAGAACACATCAGCACCCCAAAACTACACACACCCCAGAATACATCAGCACCCCAAAACTACACACACCCCAGAACACATCAGCACCCCAAAACTACACACCCCAGAACACATCAGCACCCCAACACTACACACACGCCAAAACACATCTGCAACCCAAAACCACACAGACTCCATAACACATTGGCACCCCAAAATTTATCAAGCACCAGCATAAAAACAAATCAGTACCCCAAAATGTATCATCCATCACGAAATCTTATCAGTACCCCTAAGGCAACCCAAAACCATGTGGACTCCACATCCTCACCCCACAGAGACTCATTCTGTGAGCTCCTGTTCTATAAAACAAACTCTGTGTGTAATTCTGTATGGCCCCCATATCTACTGTAATCCTGTTGCAATTTCATTCGCTCCTGACAGACGGTGAGCCTCTCTGACAAACCGTTATGGAGCACCTGGGTCAATGACGTGACATGCAGATTTTTGTGTCCGAGAGCACTACTTTGGTTTAAAATAATTTTAAATGATTCATAATAAGCATCATTTTATTCTAGAAAACCTGTTTAATTTGCACCTATTTCCAGTTTATCATAAGAATGATATATATTCTATGTTTTGCCATCTCAAACCCTCAAAATGTCAGGTGGTGCAACCGTCCGAGCAAGTTAACACTCTGTGAAAAGAATTAAATATGAAATTTAAAATATGAATTAATATAATATTAATATGGGGGCATAATTTTATACTGAAAACCTTTCAAATAAACAAAGTTTAATAGTTTAATTGTTCTTAAATTGTTTGGAAAACCAAAATACCCGCCCCCTACAATAAAGAATCAATAAGTTACTTTTAATACCCAGCTCAACTACAAAATAGTAATGTTTTAGGCAGAGTAGACACACTCAGGTACTTACAAAAAAAATCACTTAGAAAAAAAAGAGGGAAGTGTCTTTTTTTTCAAGAAACTTTTGGTTGCGCCACCTGACATTTTTTGGCTGGTGAAATTGCAAATACAGTCTAAAACTGTACTAAAACCCTGTAAATGTTGTGCAACCATTAAGACTTGTTTAAACACACTCTTCCAACTTCAAATAAATGTATTCTGTGCATTTTTAAAGATTTATAAAAAAAAAAAAAACATTTTTAAAAGGCTTATTTGTCATTGACCCACCTGTATAATGTATGAGTATAATGGCATCAAGCATAACAAAGACTTAGCAGTCCATCTACATATGTATATTTACACATACAGCGCAGACATTTAAATGTGTGTGTGTGTGTGTGTGTGTGTGTGTGTGTGTGTGTGTGTGTATACAAGTATACCACTGTCGTTCCTATCAGTGTGCATCTGAGTTTGTATGAGACTGTGAAACTGTCTGGTCACCTGGTGTGACGCGGCGGCGAATCGGATCCAGCCGTCGTCCAGCGAGACGATGAACTCTCCCTTGTGCAGCTCCACGTTGACCTGTCCCCCCCCGAACAGCACCAGGGGGTACACCGACACCATGCTGCAGTCCCGGATAAACACACGACTCGTCTTCACCTTCTCGTGGTACACCAGGTACGGGCTGTCATAGTGCCGCACCTGCGGGACAGCACTGTGAGCACGCGGGGACAGCTGCACTCTCATACAGAGAAAAACTACACCTGGAGAACAGCGCTGTGAGCACAGCGGAGATGCTTCACTAAGTAGCTGAAGGGCAGTTCAGCAGTCAGACTGGTCCAGTGCACATTTTAATATTTAATACAGCCTTGATCCAGCCAGGATTAGGACAGGGCCTCGAGGACCCAATCCATGTACGCTCTGAGGAGTCAGTTAAGGTTGGAGCTGATAGGAGGGTTGAGGGGTTAGGGGTCAGGACACCTTGCAGATGATGGGGGAAGGATTAAGAGTTAGGGTACCATGATGGAGTAGGGATTGGGGTTGAGGGGTTAGGGGTTCAGTGTACCGAGAAGTTGATGGAGGAGGGGTGTATGTGCACACAGCCGTCACTCTTGGTCATGAAGCGCAGCTCCTCTGCTTTGGGCTGCATCTTCACCGCTCCTTTACTGGTCAGTTTATACTTCCCCTGAGGGGCTCGAACCTACAGCAACACCACAAGAATCAAACACTGTACAGCAATCAAGCACAGGCACTCCAATCAAACACATACACTCCAATCAAACACAGGTACAGCAATCAAGCACAGGCACTCAAATCGAGCACAGGTACAGCAATCAAACACAGACACTCCAATCAAACACAGACACTCCTATCAAGCACAGACTCACTTATCAACAGGCACTCCAATCAAACATAGAGCAATCAAACACAGGCACTCCAATTGGGCACAGACACGCTCAAAAATTCCACGCTTCATCTACACTACCCTTCAATAGTGGTTAAAGCATAAATCTGGTAATCTCGGATCATACTGATTAATAATACATATTGATCATATTGTTAATACACACACACACTCCTGTGTGCAGCGTACAGGACCTGAGCGGAACCGGACAGACTCACCTGGACCACATTGGGATACAGGGCAGCACATAACATGGCCGACATCAGACGGGTGTTGTCCGAGTTCAGATTGGCCTAGGGGAAAAACAGCACAGAATTTCCCTTTTAATTTGCTAAGGTGCAGTCTCATCCAAAATGCTGAATTCAGGGTTAACGTATATCTCTGGAATCATTAAATCAGGGTATGCTGAAATCTCGAGAATGCTGAATTCAGGATAAATGACATCACTGGAATGCTGAATTCTGGGTACACGGACACATCTGGAATGCTGAATTCTGACTGAGTCGAGACCTCTCATAGGCAGACGCTGTAGGGAACTCCGCCTCTCAGCTACTCACTCACCTCGAACCCTGTGGCCTCCCGGACCCCGTCCGTCCCTTTGGAGCTCTGGCGTTCGATTAGTCGAGCCTTCAGACCTTCCTTTACAAAGCCGATGTCCGACAGCAGCTCAGTGAACTGCCTCTTCAGACTGGCGATTTCCTGCAGACCAAACACAGCCTCATCAAAAACACCCAAGAAACAACGGCAATCTCTCAATGAAGATAAAACCATACAACCTAGTATGGGCTTGCTTAAAAGAGCCAACAATCAGTTAATGTCCCAATCGACACCATACCATAAACTGAATAACTACGCAGCAATGCTGGACCTGGCCAATCCCCGCAGGAAAGTATTACAGCGATAGGGAAGTAAGAGAGCATGGGTTGCACTGACTGGACTTAAAGAGGGCATTCTCACCTGGAGCCCGCGTGACGACAGGAAATTCTCCCTGCAATACATGTAGCCGGCCTGGTTTCCGTTCTTTGCTGCAGCACTCCAGCCCTGTAGGAGGAGCCGGAGTGCACTTAATACAGGATGTACTTTGCAAACATAAACTGTATAACAAGATGGACGAAGCAACCGTGACGTCACCCATTGGTTTCAGTGTACCATTTAGGAAGCCTCGATTTTGGTAATTTGAATTGCACCACTTTGTCATTCTGAAACCAGATGTGATTCCTATTGGACGAGAGCATGAATTGAATATCCAGGGAGGAGCGAGGGGTGGATCTATGTGTGGATCTGACCGTATTAGACAAGGACCAGAGGATAGCCACACCCCTTAAAGCATATTCTGGCTTTATCCTTTATTCTAGTCTATTAATTTGGACCATAATTTACAAAAATGAACATCATGATATATCGAAGGAGACTTGAAACTTGCGATAGATACAATAAAGTAATGTGGAAAATCATTATTTAAATTATAAATCAGGTGGGAAAGTAGGGTCATTTTCTCATAGACTTCTATAGGATTGAACTCTTTCTGCAATCAACGACGACGATCTGCTGCCCATTAAATAGAATGCAAATTTTGGAGATTTCCGCATTGGCCTCAGTTTTCAGACCCGAGTGCTGCGTCCATCTTTTTATACAGTCTATGTTTGCGAACTGCAGGTGTACCACAGAAGTTCAGCAAGAACACATACAAAGTAAGAGTACAGAGTAGCACTAGCATAGAATAAGCAAAATAAAGAGATAATTCACCACGAATGAGAGCAAACAGGCTGAGTACTCCCCCGTAGGACTATAACCCATAATCCTCAGCACAGCAATGAAAAATAATTGGAAGATCTGCCAACTGTTGCTGTTACCATTCATTTCAATGAGCATTACGATTATTGCTAGCACAGGAAGAGTGTAATCAGACTGTCGCTGAGAGCACACACACACACACACACACACACACACAGGACGGGACGCACCTTGTATGCCTGCAGCAGGGCCAAGTGGTCGCTTTTTGCCAGAGCAAAACTCTGCTTCCTCTCAGTCGCCTCCTCGCGTTTGTCCCACGGTGAGACCTGCATGAGGGGAGGGGTGATCAAGTTGACATCATTAAGGCAGGGGACACAGACCCCCCCACCCCTCCCAGCTCCCCCTCTCCACACTCCAGTGGTCTCAATGTCACATCCAAGAGGACCCCTGTATCAGGAGGTTTCTGACGAGCCCCTTAACAACAGTGCTTAGCTGAAGTTAGTGATTGGCTAAGGAGTGAAAATATCATGTTTCCAAAGTCTAAATCAGCCATGGAGTGAATGGAAATCCCAAATACCAGCAGAGCCAGTAGCTCTCCCGGACTGGAGCTAAACCTGCAGACACTGCGGCCCTCCAGGACTGGAGTTAAACCTGCAGACACTGCGGCCCTCCAGGACTGGAGCTAAACCTGCAGACACTGCGGCCCTCCAGGACTGGAGTTAAACCTGCAGACACTGTGGCCCCTCCAGGACTGGAGTTAAACCTGCAGACACTGTGGCCCCTCCAGGACTGGAGCTAAACCTACAGACACTGCGGCCCTCCAGGACTGGAGTTAAACCTGCAGACACTGTGGCCCTCCAGGACTGGAGTTTGAGAGCCCTGCTATATACACTGGTCTCTGGGTTTGCGGCTGATCTGGGGCAGACACCCTGAGGCGACTCTTACGAAGGGGGACTTGAAGGCGAGGCTGGCAGCGATGGTGAGGGCCGGGTCCAGGCAGCGGAAGATGGCCCCGAACAGCATCAGTTTGCCAATCCTCACGTCCACGGGCAGGCAGGCCAGGTGGTACCCCAGCGGCGTGAGCTTCTCCTCGCCCGTCAGAGCCCCCAAATCCTGCAGCCGCCGCTGCGCCGCCTCCACGGAGCCCGGGGCAGGGGGCTCGATCAGCCGCGAAAACACATCCTGCAGTGACGACTCCGCAAACACATCCAGGATCTTAATCCTGCAGAGCGAACACAAACAAGATCTTAAACTCAAACACAACAAACTTCTATAACTTAAACACAACATAGATCTTTAACTCAAACACACACATGATCATAAACGCAAACACAACCAAGGTCTTAAACTGAAACGTAACCAAGATCTTTAAATCAAACACAACCAAGATCTATGACTCAAACAAAAATGAGATCTACTTCTTAAACTTGAACTGGATCTTTAATTCAAACTCAACGAAAGATATTTGACCTCAAACACGCACAACATCTTAAACTCAAACACAATGCAGATCTATAAGTCAAACACACACAAGATCATTAATTCAAACACACCCAAGATCATCACCTCATACACCCGAGAAATATTCATCTCAAAAACACACAGGTTCTTCATTTCAAACATACAGAAGATATTTATGCTGGGGAACAGGAGACTGGTGGGGGTTTGGTTTGGGGTCGGTCGGTACGGGACAGGGGTCGGGTCGGGGAGGGTTCGGAGGCCCCTGACCTGAGGCAGAGCTGCTCCAGCGGGACTCTCTGTATCTCGGGCAGCTGCTGCTCGGTGAGCAGGTGTGTGAAGCAGTGGCTGGTGAAGAGATGGAAGCAGACGCCAGAGGCCACACGCCCGGCCCGGCCCCGCCTCTGCAGCACGTTCGCCCGCGACACCCAGGAGTCCTCCAGACTCTCCATGCTCTTAGCTGCATCGTACCTGCGGTGAGGCAGCGAATGAAGAGGGTGAGGGCTTCTGCGTGTGTGTGTGTGTGTGTGTGTGTGCGTGCGTGTGTGTGTGTGTGTGTGTGAGAGAGAGTGTCACCTTTTCTCCTTCATCTTTCCCGAGTCCACCACATACACCACATCGTCGATAGTGACTGAGGTTTCAGCGATGTTGGTGGAGATGATGATCTTAGTGACGCCTTCAGGAGGTTTCCGGAAAACAGCCTGCTGTTCTTCGTTAGAGAGAGACGAGTGCAAAGGCAACACTATACACCTGTAACAGATACAACAGAAACATTATACACCTGTAACAGATCAAACAGAAACACTATACACTATACACCTGTAACAGACACAACAGCAACACTATACACTATACTCAAACAACAGCAACACTATACACCTGTAACTGTAATACAAAACACTATACACCTAAACACCTGTAACAGATACAACACTATACACTAAACACCTGTAACATAACAGATACACTAAAAAGCAACGCTAGCAACACTATAAACACCTGTAACAGATACAAAAACGCTTATACACTATACACCTGTAACTACACTATACACTAAACACCTGTAATACAAAACAACGCTATACACTAAACATAACAACACTATACACTAAACACCTGTAACAGATACAAAAGCAACACTAAACACTATACACTAAACACCTGTAACAGATACAACACAACACTATACACTAAACACCTGTAACAGATACAAAAGCAACACTATACACTAAACACCTGTAACAGATACAAAAGCAACGCTATACACTAAACACCTGTAACATACAACACTATACACTAAACACCTGTAACAGATACAAAAGCAACACTATACACTAAACACCTGTAACATACAACACTATACACTAAACACCTGTAACATACAACACTATACACTAAACACCTGTAACAGATACAAAAGCAACACTATACACCAAACACCTGTAACAGATACAACAACACTATACACTATACACCTGTAACAGATACAACAACAATACTATACACTATACACCTGTAACAGATACAACAACAACACTATACACCTGTAACAGATACAACAACAACACTATACACTATACACCTATAACACGCAACAGCAACACTGTACACCTGCAACAAATACAAACCTATACACCTGCAACAGAAACAACAGCAACAATAAACACTTGTAACACACAACAACATCAATAAACACCTGTAAAACACAACTGCAACACGATACCCCTGTAACAGAAACAGCAGGAACACTATACACCTGTAACACACAACAGCAGAAAAACATGTTGCGCACCGTTGGCACTTCCTGTTGTTGAACAGCTTGTTGGACTGCAGCTGTTCGTACAGCATCTTAATCTCAGCCATCCCTGGCATAAAGACCAGCACCGCGCCTGCCAACAGGAGGAAAACAAGGTCACATGATGGCCTGCAATGCATAATCCAACATTCAAAAGATGCCAAAAAAATGACCCACCCCCTGGAGGGCTCAGGCCTTTGTTCCAGCACCCCCAGTGGGCCGTGAAATCAGTGGGCCGTTAAAAGTAAGGCCCTCTTATCAGTTCATGATTTAGGTCGCCTCAGGGTAACATGGTTCCGGTCATGAGGGATGAGGTATGATGTCAGTCACCTGGCGGATAGTCATGGTCTCCGCTGACGATCCACTCCAGCACACTCTCCACCAGGTCCATGTTAATCTTCTCCAGGTCCATGGCAGCAAGAGTCTTAAGAACAGACTTCTTAGTGTCTAAATAACACAGAGCATTCGATCTGTCACTCTAAACAAGTATGATACAGTCATTGATGCCGACTCTCATTTTCTGTGTTTAACACAGAGCATTTAACTCTAAACAATCAGTCAATGACCCGCAACAGGCGGGTCCCAGACTGCTCTGCGGTGCCACCGGACGTGACCGAGCGGACAACTGTAGCTCATTAAAAAAACCACAATAACGCCCTGAGCCGCGGAGCCATTGCCAGCATGAGGACGACCGAGTGAGCTGTCGGCCAGTTTACCGAGGAAAGTAGCCGAGGCCTGCTCAGAACACTCGCAAATTTGCAGGCCGTTTTTTTTTTTTTTTTTTTTTTAAGTGCGGTCACTAAAAGGGTCTCAAATTCCGCCATGTCACCAAGTTTGGAATAAAAGCCCCAACAGAACACCAGACCCCACTGGAGTCTACGGAAGGAAACTAAATGGAGGGAGAATATCTGATTCCGTTTACACTGAAAAGCTCTCACACACGACTGAAACAGCCCTCTTATACACGAGTGAAAGCCACTAACTCAATGTCCAGGAAGAAGTTAAGTGTTTTCCACAGTAAGTGCAGATGATTTGAACATTGATTTTCAGAACAGCATATATTTTGACAGTGTTTGTGAGAGGGCACATTTTAGCTGTGTATTTTAGAGGTTGAAATGTCAGTACTGTTTCCAAGAAGCTTACATTTCAGAACTGTCTGTAAGAGGATAAATTTTAGTAGTGCTTGTGAGATGCAAGTTTTCAATGGTGTATGCATGAACTTTAAAATATTGCTCGTGAGAAGTCATAATATTTCAGTAGTATGTGTGAGAATATTTCAGAAGATCATGTGAAAGGTTTTACTTCTGTGAGTGATGATTTTCAGAAGTATATTTCAGAGTGCTTGAGTAAGGTGTGCGGGAGATTTTTTTAGCACAGTCAGTGTGAGTGTTTCAGCAGTTTTAATGAGAGGTTCACATATGAATATTCAACACAGAGCTTGGATTTTGTTCCAGTGTTCAGCCCCAGGGTTCTGCCTTGCATCTTCCCTTCCTCTCTGGCTCCATGTTGTTTTGTTGTTGATCAAGACCTGCAGTTACCTGTTCCACTGCGTAATAGTCCCAGGTGGACAGTTGTCATAGCATTTTCCCCGCTCCCAGTTCTACCAATTACAAACATTCACCAAAGACATTAATAGTTATATCAAAAAACTCAAACGTGTTGCTTGCGTCAATTTTTTAACTTTCAATTCTGATGTTAACAACTTCGTAACACAAAATGACAGTTAAATGTAGCATTAAGTTCAAACTTGGTGAATCAATGTACTGTGCTAAAATGCTAACATGTTTGAAACTACTTCATAGCCCGTAGTTATTGGGAAAGGATTTATCTGCTTATAACATGCTACAGCCAATCACAATTGAGTATTCCACAGAGCTCTGGCATAAAACTATACGGTCACTCCACAACAAAATATTATTTCAGTTAAAGTCAGATTCATTTCGAGCGACCGCTTGCGTTAAAAACAGATTCAGCGACCGTTTTTGGCAACTACTGTTGAAAGCCCTTAACATGTTGATCGACTGCACTCCTGATGCTCACTTATAGGTCTTTTACACGAGCACCTACTCGGCTCTACTCGACTCAACTCTACTCGGTTTTTAGGGTTTTCCATTAGGTGATAGTACCTGGTACCAGGTACTTTTTTAGCACCTACTCAGCCAAGGTCCCAAGCGAGCTGAGTCGAGCCGAAAATGTGATGTCAACAGACTGCAGGCCACTGATTGGCCAGGGGGTGATGCTTGCTATGATGACCCCACCCACGTTGAAATGGAACTCAATTGTAATGGAAAATGACCAAAACCGAGCAGAGTCGAGTCGAGCAGAGGCGAGTAGTGCTAAGACTGTGTAATGGAAAAGCGGAATTAGTGAGATTACACAGGAAAAGGCTGACAGGCACCTTTGTATCGGACGGTGAGCTCCTGCAGTGTCAGCTGCTGGTCTGGAATGGAGTCTCTCACAAAGTCCTTCTTCTGGAAGGACATGAAAGACCACACGTCCTCCTCCAGCTGGTCCACAATCCCACTGCTGCACGGCTCCCTCTTCCCGGAGGGGCCCTGTTTTCCGGGGGGACCCTGCTTCGCCGAGCGCATGTACGGGCTGCCGTCCTCCATCACGTACCTGCGCGCAGAAACCGCAGAGGTGAGGCATCACCGCATCTTCCACACGGACTGCGATAATCAAAGAGGAAACCTGTTTCCAAGCGATGCTCCAATGTCTTACTTCGTCATGGCGATAGCGTCTTCCAGGAAGAACTTATCCACAGGAAAGGTGCGACCTGAGAGAGGTAGTGTTGTTTAATCTCGCAGGCGAATTAATGACCGCAGCATTCCGAAGATATTATTTGGCATCATCATCAACCAGCTAATTAGCTTTGCCCAATGACACTCATCCTCTGCGAAAGCAGCCCTCGATATCCACAATATTATGAGCCAATGGCTCATGTCTTAAAGATTAAATTGAGTCCGAGAGGGTGTAAACATGAGCCTCTTTTGAGATTGAGGGTGTGAATATTTGGTGATGAGGGCAGTTGTGGACGGCGGGGCAGTAGGGTTAGGGGTAAGGATGGAATGTGTTCCCTGGTGTTCACGTTTGGCTCAGTGTTGGGGTTTAGAGTGGGGGTTAGGGGTGTTACTGCTTGCGGTTTCGGGCAGTGTAATGTACCTGGTATATGGATAGTGGGGCAGTTGTAGAAATACTGGGAGAAGAGTTCGGCGTTGAGCGTGGCGCTCATCAGGATGATCCTCAGGTCGGGTCGCTGCGCCATCAGGTCTTTCAGCACTAACAACAGGAAATCACTGCCAGGGAGACCAATTACGTCACCACCAGTCAGTCTCTAACAACATCACCCCATTCCTCCACAATCCCACAGTGCCACAGTCCCTCACCTCTCCTCAGTACGCTCGTGCACCTCGTCCACGATGACATGCGTGACCCCTGGGAGGCAGGCCTCGCCCTCCAGCCTGCGCAGGAGCACCCCTGTGGTACAGTACAGCAGGCGAGTCGCAGAGGACTGGGGAGAAGGGGGTAATAATGCATAAATTACACTGGGGGGGAACCCCAATCGCACACGTCCACGACAAAAAACAGAGAGCTGAACGGTGCTCCGGGGGATGGGCCTCAGCTTAGTCTAATTCACTGTCAGTCCCTTTGAATAAAAGCACCAGCTATCTAACATAAATGCAATGTAGCATAAATCAATGAGCGGCATCTTGCGCCAAATCAATGATACCCAATCCTGTCCACGAGTACGCCCCGCAAGATCCAGGCACTTGATGTGCTCCACCTAAAGCACACCTGATACAGCCAGCCAGGCTGGATAAGGGCAGGAGAACTAACATCTCTCCACTCCACGCTACTTCCTGGGAGTGAGGAGTGGTGCATGCTGGGATGCAGGAGGACTAACCCTCACAGTCTCCAGGCGGATCTGGTAGCCCACAGAGTTCCCCAGCCTCTCGGCTCGCTCCTGAGCCACCCTCTGTGCCACGGTGATGGCGGAGATCCGCCGCGGCTGCGTGCACACGATGTTCGCCACCCGCTCCCCTCTGCCCCTCAGAGACGCGTCCAGCAGGAACTGGGGGATCTGCGTGGTCTTACCGCACCTGAGACACCAGAGGGACCCAGAGAACAATCAAAGGAGAGCAGGAGGTACCACTGATATACACCAATCAGAGTACAGGAGCTGCTGATTCACACCAATCAGAGCACAGGAGCTGCTGATTTATACCAATCAGAGCACAGGAGCTGCTGATTTACACCAATCACCAATCAGGAGCTGCTGTTCAAATACACTGCTGAATTTGACCAATCAGAACACAGGAGCTGTGGATTTACACCAATCAGAGCACAGGAGCTGCTGATTTACACCAATCGGAGCACAAAAGCTGCTGTTCAAACACACCAAAAGGAGCACACTGCTGTAATGGAATAATTAGAGCACCAGAGGTTCTGGACAAATGCTCCAATGAAAGCACAATTCACCAATCAGACCTCAGAGCCGAGACACGTGACTCACCCAGTCATGCCGCTCACCACCAGCACCTGGCATTCCTGCAGTTGATCCAAAATGGCATCTCTCTGCTGCCACGCTGGGAGCTTCTGCCTCTGCTCGAGCATCGCCAGGTATCGCCTGCAGGACTGAGCACAAATACATCAGGGCATCAGCTCTACAGTTCACATTCAGCGAACTCAAACACACTTTACAGTACCAGCATAACAGGAATATGCTCAGGACTGACAAAAATCCTTCCTGAGACAGACCAACCCAAGAGGGCCAAAGTGAAATCTTTTCATTTCTTTATCAATTTGATTCTTTTCTTCCCCATTATTTTCCTTCGATTTTCCTTTTCCATAAACGTTAAATGTTCAAACTCCTCAGGGCCGAATATTTTGAATTACTGAGAATCTTAGTTTCTACATTTTAAGCCAGCTGCTTTGTCACAAGCGCATTCCAAACTGCAAATGTCCAGTACAGACCAAAATTCCCAAATGTGCAGTTCCCTACGAGGTACAACCCAGAATTTTAATAGTGCAACAACACACACCTGAACAAACTTGTTTTTCTAAGAGATAATTGTGCTGAATGCAACAACAGCCAAGCTACATGCAAACACAGATACCACATTGCTCATTTTCACCCAAAATGTGAGGGAAGACCGAGTTCCTGTGGACTGACGCTGAATCCAAACGTCTGCATTCTGGACTAGCAGACCCAGTCCTCTCGAACACGAGTGTTATACACTGCAACACTGACTAATCTGCTCTACGTCATTTAGTGAAGTCTGCAAGAGCTCTGGGCTGTGAGCTAAAATGCGCAAATGGGACCGGACTTCAGGCTTCACTCATTGCTGTGGGAACAAACCCCAAGTTTAAAAATAAATAAATCAGTGTCTGGAAATAAGTATACATCAGGCTGAATGATTTGTGCATCACATACATCGGGATACTTACTTTCCCGTCCATCCCAATTCAATTAATATTTACCCTGATTTAAACTGCCTCTGAAAAATCATTTGTATCGCTACATCTTTACTGCTGTGCTCATTGGATAATCCCACTGGCCAAGACTGGTGAGGTCTGCAGGCTTTCAGGAGGTCTGCAGAGAGTCCGCTTGAGGGCCCGTGTGGACCGGACTGATTGTGGGCCGGGCCAGCCGTCGGTGCTCCCAGACTTCCTGTGGCAAATGTGCCCACTAAGTCTGTGAGTCTTCACAAGCGACGCAGTCCGGACATTTAAATACTGAATGAGTTCCTGTGTGAGGTCAGACCTGTGAGCTCACCTGTTTCCTGCTGAACTCCCGGCACAGTTTGCGGTTCTCCTGCAGAAGCATCTCTGCTCTGCCCTCGTACTTCTGCGCCATTTTCCTCTTCAGGTGAACATAGCTCTCGCTCTCCACCTGCACCGGGGACGCCTCCTCCTCTTCATCATCATCATCATCATCATCCTCATCTTCCAGCTCCTCTTCCTCCTCCAGCTCAGGAGCTCCCCTCACTGAGAGATACACACACACACACTGTAAAATGTCTGCTGCAGCAGAAAAGGTTCACCTCACTGATCAAGCATGAGCAATTAAGCACCAGAGAATGAAAGTCTTTTGTCATCAGCATTAACATCAACAAAAAAACAATCATGTTTTCAAACACCAGGCTGTTTGCATATCAGTTACTCTACCAGTACAGACATCGCTTGGCGGTCACCTTGAGTGTTTCGGCTGTTTTTGGTACTGCTGTTGAGGCGGTCGTTGACGCCGTTCTTGGAGAGGACACCTGTGGTAGCGCTACTGTCCGCGGCGCTCCTGCTCTTCGGCAGACAGACAGCAAGGGGCGGGGCTAGCACAGGGGGCGGGGAGCTGTACTTGTGATGGGAAGCTGACAGGAGCTCCGTGGTCCTGCCCTGGTCCTCGAGGCACGTGACGAGGGTGTAAACAACAGGCTCTCCAGCCTGGGCCGCTGACAGCGCCTCTCCGTACAGCATCTCGGCGACACACAGTCGCCCCGCCCCTCCCAAACGCGGGTCAGTACTGCTCAGAGCCACCAGGGGGGGCTCTAACGGGTAACGGCTCCCCGGGGGAAAACGCACCTCCAGCTCGTACTCAGGAGGGGCGGAGCTGCTGATCCCGGGCTGACTGGGGGTGGGGGAGCCGGGGCGCGGCTGGGAGTCCGGGGGGAGCTGGTGTTTGAAACGACACTTCTCCCCAAATCGACAGCCTGCCCCCTTCAGGTAGAATCTGCAGACGTCCTTGAGCTGGGCCTGGGTGCGGTTTTGGTTCTGGGCGCGAGTGGGAGCATGAGTGGGCTTGCCCGGCTCGGGCCCCAGAACCTCGCTCAGATCCACAGAGACGGTCCAGACGCGGTCGGCGATGCGTTCTGTGAAGCGCTTGCCGAAGATGGCGGACAGCGCCATGGCCTCCTCCCGCCTCTGGGACAGACACTCCTCTGCGGAGACGCCCTGCAGCTCAGCAGAACCGACCCGCTCTCCGAAACACTCTCTGAATACCTCCTGCAGCAATCGCTCCAGCGTCACCCCCACCTCCCACCCACAGGACCCCAGAGCCTGTCTGCTGCGCTCCCGATCAAAACCGTACCTGCAGGGGGCAATAGAGAGCTTACACCAGTCTGATCAAACACTACTGCACATTATCACGCCAAACTACACATTATCATATAAACCTACACATAGAGAAGCATATGCAGCTCATTAATCATATAACCATGCACATCACACCATTCCAGGTCAGCCATAAAAACCTGCACATGACCATATCGCATTATCACTTTAAACAATGCAGTGGTGTACGACTCCAATCATTCTCAGCATTATGTTCCGATTAACTTGCTCTGAATTAGCAGATATCACCCTGGAGGTAAAATCGGTGATTAAATAACCAGGGTTGTGGATTTTGTGCCCCTGTGCGTCATCGAACTCCTCCCCCACAACAGTGCAGCATGGCCCTTCCTCGGCATGCAGAGCTACTACTAAATCTAGCCCAGAATGGGAGTAACTGAGAGTTCAGCTGTGTTTGCACTCAGGCTCCAGTAGGGGGCGCACCTGCTGAGCCAGCCCACAGCGAACAGTGACACCGGCTGCTCTGCAGGGGGCTTCTCCTCTTCCTCAGAGTCCGGCTCGACCCGAGAGCCCTCGGCAAACTCCACCGGCTCGTCCCGCGTCTCCCAAAACTGCCCCTCCTCCCGATGATCCAGCTCATCACGCTCTTCATCGTCATCGTACTCCTCTTCCTCAGCGTCCGACCCCGAGTACCTGAAAAACAGAGCTAACATGAGGCACCAGCATATTTTATCATCTCATCATATTGTCATATTCTATTTTTGGCCATATCCAATGCTTTGGCTGCACAGGTGTATTGCTTTGCCAAGCCAGTAAAGCACATTGAAAGTTAAAAAAGTGAAGAATTGAAAGAAAGAGAATGGATGAAGAGAGAAAGAGAGCAAAAGAGAGAGAGGAGCAGATAGAGAAAGAGAGAGAGGAGACAGAGAGAGAGAGATGTAGACAGCAGAATCGGGCCTCATTACTGTACTTACCAGTCCTTTAGCTGCTCTGTGAGATCTCACCTTTCAATACAACTTTATTTTTTATTTGTATCACTCTACACAGAGTCAGAGGACAGAAAACACCAGACCTGAGTCCCCAATTCACACAGCTCATGGTAAAAACCCCCAAACAGCTGAACGGCAGTGAGAGCACACCAGTGGGGGAAAGATGCAGAGGACCCAGACTATACCCGACCCGTACACACGGACACATTTTCTTTGCCGGTTTGCTCGTGTGCACGCATCATCAAATTTTCTCTGCTGACGGTTGTGACACCTGTCGCCAGCAGAAGGAAAGAACTACAGAATTTTCTCAGGAAGGCGTGCTGAATCACAAATGTGTTGATACTTGCACATGCTATCGTTGTGTGCTGTATTTTAAAGAAGATTAGAAATTATGTCATCACAACTGATATATACAATCTCTTGAAAATGAATTTCACACTGTGAAGGGACATTCACAATGCCTATTTATACCTGCAAAGTGAGGAAAAACGAAAATATTGATGTGGGGGGCTTGTTTTTATCCCTGTAATCGGGACTGGATCCGCAGGCATTCCCGTGTCTGGTGGTCATCTAATAATGTACTAACCACTCTATCTGACCGGTATGAAGCCATGATGAACTCAAAATCGACGGATTTAGCAACACTTCACACGATCAAAACAGGAGGTGATGTCATGGCTTGGATGCGTGCAACAATATGTCACATTTTATTTGCCGGCACGTACATACGGGTAAATATATTTGCTGAAAAGCTGGGCACCTAGCTTTCAGGAGATTTTCTTTGTTATCGAAAAAATTGACAAATTTCCTCATACACACAGGCAAAGAAAATGTGGCAAAGAAAATTTGCCCGTGCGTACAGGTCTTAAAGCAGCTGGGCGAGGCTGGACAGGGGAGGTGAGCTCACCGCTCCTCGTCAAAGTCCTGACTCTGCAGCTGTTGCAGGAGCTCCATCACCTGCGCCTGGTTGTGTGAGGTCATGTGGATTCTCTGTAGGGGCAGGTCCGCCCTGGGGGGGCGGGAGCTACCGCTGGTGAACTCCGCCCCCCGCCTGGGCCGATCACTCTGGAAGGCTTTGGGCAGCCCTCTGCTGAAGCCACGCCCCCTGCTTCCACCCCGCCCTCTCCCTCTACCCCTGGCCCCGCCTCCTCGTCCAGCACTAAACTCGCGTCCGCCACTGGCTTTGCCTCCACCAGAAGAGCCCCTAAGGACCGAATAAAACACACATAAAGTGATTTAGGCACAGCTGTTAATGCAGTGTAATTCCTCTGCTCTGATTGGCTGGTACTGAAGTGTGCTTCCTGTGACCACAGTATTTGCTAAAGAGCGGGTGTAGGCGTGTCTCACCTGCCCTGGCGGGAGGGTCCTAAATTCAGGCAGAAATCATCCCCCTCATCCCAGTCAGCGCAGGCGCCTTTCCGGCTTCCCCCGCCCCCTACTCCTCCACGGGGTTTGTTAAAACGACCCCCACCCCGATTGGGCTTGTACTTCCTTCTGGAGCTCATCTTCAGACCTTACTGTCATTAGAACAGTAGTGCATGAACCGTCTGCATTAGTGCTCACAAACTCCGCCAGTCAAACTCTAACATAATGCCAATATAGAAATTCAGAGTAACATATAAGCACACATCATCATTTTAGCCATCATTTCCATTTTAACTTACTGTTTGTGCTCCCTGGAGAGGTAGAAAATGCCTCTGTAATCGTATGATAGACACTCACTAACTATGCTAAATATTCAGCTTCTTAATGAAACATACCTTCAGTTAAAACACTGCGGTCAAACAACTGACGAAACACAGCATCATTTTCCCATTAATGACCTAAATAGAAAAGTGATTTTTAGAAAAGTATTTTTACGCTTCTGCTCTGAATATGTAGGAATAGATCAATCAAAACGTATCACACTCACAGTGTTAGAAAAACAAACCACGTCAGAGAAATGAAGCGTATATTCCTCACATTTCACATCAGCGGCCTAAATCAACAACTCTTATCTCGATTTACGCTGTTAGAAATACAGATAACCTGCTAACAAATAGCATGAAGTACTCCGGCCTCAGCAAAGTTATTTGACTGCAGATACGAGGAAGAGCAATAGTGATGCAAAAATGCCGCTACACTGACGTCCCTGAATCGACCGAGCTCACTGCGGTGCATGAAAGCAAGTCAGACAGGTAAAACAGTGTAAACTAAGGAATCAGTACCAATGTGTGGCTCGCTAATTGCAGCAACTAACCATGCCGATTGTGCCACACGATGAATCATTTAATTGGCACCCGATATGCCAAAAAAAACCATGGGAACACCTCAGCAAGCCATGTACTGAACAGTTTTTCAGGATGACATCATCCATCATGAAATAAACTGTGTATTGGCAGAAGCTAACGCCTAGCAATACATCGAGCACACATTAGATAACTAGCAAGCCTGGCAGAAAGTTACCACCAGCAAACTAGTCATTAGCACGTTAGCTATTTAGCTTTCTTCAGTACCTAACGGCACACCAGTAAGCTTGCTGCTAGACGAGCTGGCATTGGTTTCCAGTGCAATCCAAACAGCTTTATTTATTTCAGTGTGCAACCAAAGCTCAACGTTTCATTGTGAGGCGTGGAATATCTCCAGTGCGATTTAAATACATAGCCATATTTAAACTGTACTGAAGCTGAAGATATGAACGATTAATAATTAAAAAATACTAGCTAATCAGGAAAGTCACTAGACAAGTTACTTACGAGTACTCTGCTCTACCGGCGTTTCGGCACCGCTTTTCTCATTGGCTCACGTCAAAGGTGAAAGGTTTTGTTTCCGGCAGATCGCGCTAACTTGTCGAAATTGTTCAAATTGGGTAGTTCTCTATGATTCTCGATCCCGATACCAACAACACGAAGTTGGGACTGGCGTTCTTGCGAAGAACGTTTTTGCAAAAGGAGAAATGGAACGTACTTTCATGAACAAATGGAGAACGTTTTTAATACTTCCGCCAGGAGGCACTGTGATCACTTGTGCGTGTGTTTATGTGTTTGTCAGTAGGATTGCTCAAAAACTGCTCAACGAATTACCACTACATTTTTATGGGAAGTTGGGCTGTATGAATGGGAAGAGGTGATTAAATTTCCGGAGCAATCTGGACGTAGATTCAGATTCTACTGCTAAAGTGTTGATGGATCAAAGCCTGCTGACGGAGCCATGCACGCTCTGAGTGCCATCTACAACCCCAATTCCGAAATAGTTAGGGACCAAGTGTAAATTGTGAATAAAATCAAAATGCAATGACTTTCAGATCACATGAGCCAATATGTTATTTACAATAGAACATAGATAACATTTCAAATGTTGAAACTGAGATATTTTACATTTTCATCCACAAAATGAGCTTATTTCAAATTTTCTGGCTGCAACAGGTCTCAAAAAAGTTGGGACACAGGCAAAAAAGGACTTAAAAAGCAATTAATATATAAGAGAATCAGCTGAAAGAACATTTAGCAAGTAATTTAGTTAACTGGCATCAGGTGTGTAACATGATTGGCTATAAAAGGGATGTCTTAGAGAGGCTGAGTTTCTCAGAAGTAAAGATGGCCAGTGGCTCACCAACCTGTGAAGGTTTGCGTAAAAAAATTATGGAATACTTTAAAAGCAATGTTCCTCAACATCAAATTGCAAAGGCTTTGAAGGTCTCATCATCGGCAGTGCATAACAACATCAAAAGATTCAGAGAAACTGGAAAAATCTCAATGTAAGGGACAAGCCCGAAGACCTTTACTGGATGCCTGTGATCTTTGGGCCCTAAGACGCCACTGCATCACTCACCGGCATGATTCTGTGATTGACATTAAAAAATGGGCCCAGGAATACTTCAAGAAACCACTGTCAGTAAACACAGTCCGCTGTGCCATCCACAGATGCCACCTAACACTCTATCATGCAAAAAGGAAGCCATTGTTGAGCATGATCCAAAAGCGCCGCCATGTTCTGTGGGCCAAGGCTCATTTAAAATGGACTGTATCAAAGTGGCAAAGTGTCCTGTGGTCAGACGAGTCCAAATTTGACATTATTGTTGGAAATCATGGGCGTCGTGTCCTCCGGGCTAAAGAGGAGAAAGACCACCCCTCCTGTTATCAGCGTTCAGTGCAAAAGCCAGGATCTCTGATGGTATGGGGATGCATTAGTGCATACGGTGTGGGACACTTGCATGTTTTAAAAAGCACCATGAATGCTGAAAGGCATATTAAGCTTTTAGAGCAACATATGCTCCCCTCCAGACGACATCTATTCCAGGGAAGGCCTTGCGTATTTCAGCAGAACAATGCAAAACCACATACTGCAGCTATTACAACAGCATGGCTTTGTAGTAGAAGAGTCCGTGTGCTGAACTGGCCTGCCTGCAGTCCTAATCTTTCATCGATTGAGAACATTTGGCGCATAATTAAACAAAGTCCATCAAAGGAGACCCAAAACTCTCCAGCAGCTGGAAGCCTGTATTAAACAAGAGGGATCAAATTCCAGTGGCTAAACTCAAGAAACTTGTCTCCTCAATGCCCAGACGCCTCCACTCTGTGTTAAAAAGAAGATGGGATGCTACACCATGGTATACAGGCCCCTGCCCCAACTTTTTTGAGACCTGTAGCAGCCATCAAATTTGAAATGCGCTAATTTTGAGGAAAAAATTGTAACATTTCTCTGTTTCAACATTTGCTATGTTATCTCTGTTCTATTGTGAATAAAATACTGGCTAGTGTGATTTGAAAGTCATTGCGTTTTAATTTTATTCACAATTTACACTTTGTCCCAACTATTTCGGAATTGGGGTTGTAGTTGTATTTGAGATGACGAGTACCAGTGACATCTGGCTCACAAACCGGCAGTGGCAAGCTTGTTCTGATAGACCTCGTTGAATAGAATAGCACAAAGTGAACCGTCATATTATGCTGAATAAAAAGAAAACTCAATTTAAAACAAAAGAGGTTGAGTGGACTTTGTGGGTTTTGCATTCCAACTCTTCATATGTCTTTCATCTGCTGTTTTCTTGCTTGTAGCTCATCAGGACGTTCACCTTTTTTGACCGCACAGGACCGCTGCAGGAACAGAGTGACATTCTGCTGACAACTTATAATGTTTGCATATATTCTATGGTGTATTAATATGATATCATTATTAACCACATACATATACGCACACACACACACACACACACACATTCACGGTGCCCCCCACCTATAGACACCATGCTACCACCCCCGATAAATATAACACAAACAGAAATGTGTTTATCTGTACAATGCTGCAGTTTTAACCTCTATCTTGTAATATTTCACTATATTACAAAACCCAAAACCAGTGAAGTTGGCACGTTATGTAAATCGTAGATAAAAACAGAATACAATGATTTGCAAATCCTTTTCAACTTATATTCAATTGAATACACTGCAAAGACAAGATGTTTAATGTTCAAACTGAGAAACTTTATTTTTTTTTTGCAAATAATCATTAACTTAGAATTTAAAGGCAGCAACACATTGCAAAAGGTTGGCACAAGGGCCTTTTACCACTGTGTTACATCACCTTTCCTTTTAACGACACTCAGTAAACATTTGGGAACTGAGGAGACCAATTTTTGAAGCTTTTCAGGTGGAACTCTTTCCCATTCTTGCTTGATGTACAGCTTAAGTTGTTCAACAGTCCGGGGTCTCCGTTGTCGTATTTTACGCTTCATAATGCGCCACACATTTTCAATGGGAGACAGGTCTGGACTACAGGCAGGCCAGTCTAGTACCCGCACTCTTTTACTACGGAGCCATGCTGTTGTAACACGTGCAGAATGTGGCTTGGCATTGTCTTGCTGAAATAAGCAGGGCGTCAATGAAAAAAGACGTTGCTTGGATGGCAACATATGTTGCTCCAAAACCTGTATGTACCTTTCAGCATTAATGGTGCCTTCACATATGTGTAAGTTGCCCATGCCTTGGGCACTAATACACCCCATACCATCACAGATGCTGGCTTTTGAACTTTGCGCCTATAACAGTCCGGATGGTTTTTTCCTCTTTGGTCCGGAGGACCACGGCGTCCACAGTTTCCAAAAACAATTTGAAATGTGGACTCGTCAGACCACAGAACACTTTTTCCACTTTGCATCAGTCCATCTTAGATGAGCTTGGGCCCAGCGAAGCTGGCGGTTTCTGGGTGCTGTTGATAAATGGCTTTCGCTTTGCATTGTAGAGTTTTAACTTGCACTTGCAGATGTAGCGACGAACTGTAGTTACTGACAGTGGTTTTCTGAAGTGTTCCTGAGCCCATGTGGTGATGTCCCTTACACACTGATGTCAGGTTTTGATGCAGTACCGCCTGAGGGATCGAAGGTCACGGGCATTCAATGTTGGTTTTCGGCCTTGTAAACACATGCAGTGATTTCTCCAGATTCTCTGAACCTTTTGACGATATTACGGACCGTAGATGATGAAATCCCTAAATTTCTTGAAATAGCTCGTTGAGGAATGTTGTTTTTAAACTGTTCGACAATCAGCTCACGCATTTGTTCACTAAGTGGTGACCCTCGCCCCATCCTTGTTTGTGAATGACTGAGCATTTCAGGAAGCTGCTTTTATACCCAATCATGGCACCCACCTGTTCCCAATTAGCCCGTTCACCTGTGGGATGTTCCAAATAAGTGTTTGATGAGCATTCCTCAACTCTCTCAGTCTTTTTTGCCACTTGTGCCAGCTTTTTTGAAACATGTTGCAGGCATCAAATTCCAAATGAGCTAATATTTGCAAAAAATTACAAAGTTTACCTGTTCGAACATTAAGTAACTTGTCTTTGCAGTGTATTCAATTGAATATAGGTTGAAAAGGATTTGCAAATCATTGTATTCTGTTTTTATTTACGATTTACACAACGTGCCAACTTCACTGGTTTTGGGTTTTGTATAATATTTCAGCCACAGTGCGACTCCCTAAAAAAAGCGACGGCTCCTTTCATTTCATGGACGAGTCAGGGACAGATTGTTGGTCTCTAACGCCCTAAGTGGACGCCCAGCACTCAGCCCAGACTTCATAACCATAAACAGGCCCCCCTCCGCCACCCCAACCCCTTCCCCTGTGCACAGTTTCATGCCCCTATTGTCAGCACATGGCTGCAGAAACACTGCACTCTCATTTCAAGACACTTCACAAGCACATGGAAAGTCATTGGATGGTCCCACAGTCACTTTGTCTATATTGACCCCACATCCTATTTTTTAAAGGACTTTCGACTGCAGGCCTCAGAGCCTGACCACCCTCCCCTTACTCCCTTGGGAGCTTTCATTTAATTGTCACTTGTTGACTAGTGACGTGATCTGATGTCAAGAGAAGGTGCTGTACTTCAAACATTACATTTGCATCTGGGTCCAAGTGACAGGCTTCAATATTGCATCTGCTCCGGCTCAAGCACCAAGTCACTTCAGGTCTCTGAAAAAAGTCCACCTGTTTAGGGGTATCAGCCTATCAGCCGCAAGGATTTAAATTCCACCCATTAGAGTCGGCACTGGCCTGCGGCTATTGGCTGCCTATGCACACACCTCAGCAGTCTTTCACGTGATCGTATGACAGAGGGAAAACAGGAAGTAGGCTCAGACCAGCAGCGGTCAGGAGCCCGGCTGAATGGGGGTATATCTTAAAACAGAATCACTCAGCTAGCCGGATAGTAAGAGCACTGAGCATAACATGGAACCACTGCTTTCACTGTTCCAGATTTGTAAGAGTTCTGAGTTTCACTCACTGCAGTTATCTAGCCAATCTTTTTATGTAACTATGCAAGTTTTTTTTGGCTAAAAATATACTTTAGTAATTGATACAAAAAACTCTTAGACTCTTGTAAGTGATAGAAATGCTACTGAATGTGTCTGTTGATTAAATAAATGCAGGTTTTAGCAATAAACGCATCTAAATGTTTGCCAAGGACTGACTGCTGTGGCTAGGAAGCGTTTTCAGTTCTAACAGGAATGGACTGGATCTCAATCAAGCAAACAGAACACAAACACAAGTGTATTTACGCCCGTGAACGGACTCACCCATGCTCAAACAGATATACACACATTTCAGACACACACACAGTCACGCCTGCGCGCACTCACACACACACATCCAGACACACAGCGCGTCCTGTAGGACTGGCCTTGAACACCTTGAACTATAAAACACTTTGCATGTGTTTTGCTGTGTCTTTGCCCACATTTGCTGTACCTAGTAAGTATTAAGAACCAGTCTGGTGAATTTTGCTAAGTAATAGTTCACATGAACACATAATATGTTCCACTTGGAGCAGTTATCATTATTACATGTCTGCCTTCAATATCAAATCCAGTGCTACCATCTTTTGTTCACGCAGATTTCTTTTCTTTTTTTTGAGGTGATCCATCTTCCCATTACTTTTTTTTCCACTATAAGTCACAAATTTTATTTAAAAAGACTCATCTAGATGGGCTAAGCAGGTTGATTTGTGTACCATTAAATTCAGGTTTCAATTATTTTTTTTTTATGGTTCAGGAAGTGGACCATGTGAAATACCTTGAAAGTATGTGCTTAGGTGATTTTTCTGAAAAAGAGAATGTATACTGACTTGCGTATTGAGCCCATCAAATGCAAAAGGACTAGTTTATGGTGGAAAAAAAGCCTAAGCATGCGCCTTGACTAACCAGGAATCAACAGGGTGAGTGAGATTCACCATGCTGCCTGTTACCAGTTCTTAGATATAAAGCGTGATTTTCTATTCCAAATCCTGTTTTTTTGTGTGTATGTGTGTCAAGAGAGATTTTTTTTTAATTGCTTCAAGTTTATGTGCACCTTTTGGTTTCAAAGTGGCTGATCAAAGGTGTTCAGGGGTTACTAATCCAGTTGAACTCTGGAGCAAATAGTTTGATGTCCAGAAATGTGTGCATTGCAACAGATTTCTTTATTTTTAAGCCAGCAGGTCATTGGAAACTTTTGCGCAGACTCTAAAATGTCCATCAATGCATTCTAACACTGGACAGGCCAAATAAAATCATGGAATATTACAGGAAAATTGAAATAATTAAAAACTTTGGTAAAGGGACTACTGCTCACATTAAGTTCATTTCAGGAGGTAGCCCTAGCTTCAGGGAAAAAGTCACTCCTCCCCCTTTTGACTCTGTTCGTTGTTGATGGCTGTGTACTCATTTACTACAGTTCACTCACGCCCCTCTTCAGCCCAGTTTTTCTGCACTTATCAGACCTAAAGGCTATGCCTCTGTGTGTCACTCAGCTGGTGCCACTGTCTTGTACATGCTTGCGGTTTCAGTGGCCATTTCAATGGGACAGGGGCTCTTTAGTGACTTCCTTTTATACTTAGTAATTCTGTATTGTTGACACATGTGATGTGTCACGACATCAACCTTATTTGCTTTTCTTGAGAACTGATCAAACTTCACTCTCTGGTCTAAAAAACAGTATTTGTTCCCTCATTATAACTTCTGTTGGAATAGAACTTCCTGAGGTGAACTAGTCAGGAACACAGTCTATATCCTCAGTGAAAATGAAAAACAGACTTAATTTTGAAAAAGGAAACAGACAGAGAATGAAAGCCCTTCTTGCACCTGTCTGACGCAGGGACACAGGGTGTCATGAAATCCTATTTGTTTATGCAGCCAGTGTTTTCCTGCCATGGTGGGGTCTAGTTTTTTACACACTCCACTTGCCTGTCAGTCATTAACCCCACTCGCGGGACAGAAACTGTGGGCTCCTGCCTGCTCTTGCCTGCGCTCATCCGGTGCTGCTCAGAGCACTCTGTCAATATTTGAATGTCTTTATTCGATCGACAAAATTATGCCAAAGCAAATGGCAAAGTTCTCTGAGTTACGATGGCCTTTGAGCCAGAAAACATAGCCAGTCACACTCCTGTGTGCGCAGATCAACCCAAAATCACGTATGTGTGTGTGTGTCTGCTACACACAAAACCAGTGCTAATGCAGGCGTGATTCATTCACATCCCATTTTAAAAACAATATAAAAGTAATAATGTCTTCACCCTGGTACAAAAATAAAATCACACTCTTTTAGTCCTTTAATCCAGCTCTTGCTTGCTTCTGAAGAGCGCTATCAGGCTGTGCCCAGCAAAACATGAGGGGCTCATTCCAATCCTGTATTCCTCCCCTTCTCCAAACCAGTCCAGTTTTGTAGTCATTAACCTCTTGGCTCAGATGCCAAATCAAACTGAAGCGTGCACGACCCCTATTCAAGGCTATCTATTCATTGTCCAATCTACTTAGAAAACTGAAAAGTTTTTTGTCTGACGAAACCATACAAAATCATCCCAAATGATAAAATATTGACACTATCAAGGAAGAATATTGCAAACTCATCCTCACGGCTCAGTTCCCATCACCTGCTGCTGGTGAAATTAATAAGCTACGAGTCACTCATTGTAGCACATAAATTTATAACTGGCAATTGGGAGATACTCATATTTTGACAGGCAAGACGGCATCGTACACACCTGCATCCAAAACAGAGTCACCTCCATTCATTTCCAATGGGAGGTGGCAGGTCACCGCAACAGGAATGCTGGGATAGCTCATGCCGTGTGTAACATAGTTCAATGGAGCCGCACCATGAAGTTGACCCTCCTAAATGCAAGTCAATCACAGCTCTCACAATACTACTCAATTTAGTTGCGTTCCGTCTGTCTGAACTTAGAGAGAGCAAAGGAGGGTAAAACAGGGAAAGAGGGAGAGAAAGAAAGCAGGAGAGAGGGAGAGGGAGAGAGAATTCAATACAGTACGCTCCTGTCTTCTTCCCCAGATGACCCCCGCACCACAGGGCCAGCAGCACATGCAAAGGGTTAAATTACGTCTCTCAAAGTTGTAGTCCCCTCCCCCGTGCACTGATCTGCCCCTGCAGGTCACGTGACAGGCATGTGTGCGACCGGCCGTATATAAGAGTGTGTTTGGGCTAGCCGCTACAGCTCCATGCCGTCGTGAGGCAGCCTTGAGAAACAACCGTGCGAATATCAGGCCTCCTGCACCCCCCTGTCTCCACTGCTCAGAGACCCCCCCATCCACCCGGCTCAGTCCCCCCGCACACCCACAGCATGGATAAGCTCATCGACTTTGCGCCGGACGACGGGTCCTTCATGTTCACTTCAGAGTCTGTGGGAGAGGGGCACCCAGGTGAGCATGGGCCCCTGCACTAGCGGCGCACACACACACACACACACACACACACACACGCATATGCACCCCAAAACTGCAACTCCACACACAGACACACACACCTCATCATAGCATCCGCTCACACACACACACACACCCCAACACTGCAACCAAATGCACACATGCACACGCGCGCACACACACCAACACAGTACCCATACACAAGCACGCAAACACAGACATGCACACCCTAACACAGAACATGCTCACATACACTAATACAGCACCTGCACATACACAGACACCCCAAACCCTCATCCACACTGACACAGTATGTTCAATTACCACACAGTATCCATTCCACATCATATACACCAGAGCATGGGGAACTGACTGGTAAAATACAGGTTGAGCATTATCACTCCACATGCAGTGGATTCAGGTGAAGTCTGTTTAGCATTACTGTTATTTAGCACAGTTGCTGTTGCATGCAAGAACACAATATTAATGTTTTAAAAATTAATGAAGTCATAAAGAGTGTGCAACATCCGTACAAATGCAAGAGAGCAAAAGGTGCTCTTCGCATCATTTATAGTGCAGTCAGAGAAGCAGCAGCGAGTCATCAGAACTGAGTCCCCTGCAGCCCTCCGCTGGGCTCTCTGGATTTACTATTTAACCACTGATTTCGTGCACATACACACACACACACGCGCGCGCGTGCGGGCTTTGCACGTGCACACACCTCGTATGGAGCCCATGTCATGAGGTAATGTTTGCTCAGAGTGGTTTTGACCTGAGATAGTGGCTAAACTGGACACGGCCGGTCTGGGAACTGACCAGACCCTGCACTCCTTATCAGATAGCATGCTGGGTAATTTTGCTGCGCAGAAGGCTAGTCACCTGAAACCTGTAGTAACAAACAAAAACTTCCATAAATGGTCAAACACACAAGCTACATGTAGGCCTGACATCTGAATATAAACATGTTAGCACACAAGCTGTATCCAGCCCTGACACCTGAACATAAACATGCTAGCACACATGCAACATGGTTTCCTGACATCTTAACATACACGTTTGCATGTATGCTACACGTAGCCTTGAAATCTGAATATACACACGCTATCACACACGCTATATCCAGCCCTGACATCTGTATATGAATGTTAGCAGGCGTGCTGCATCTAGGCCTGACACCTGTATACAAACACACAAGCATACATGCTACATCCAACCCTAACATCTATATGAATGTTAGCACAGGTTACATACAGTGTTGGCATTTGAATATAAACATGTTTGTACACATGCTACAGCCAGTCTTGACACCTGTATAAGGCAGGGAGATGATCCTCCAACTCTGCAGCTCAGCAAACAACGTCATTTGCAATTACACTGCAATGACAAAGGCAGGAAGGTAAGAGGCAAAAATCACTGAGACGTCTCAAGATTCAACTGAACCAGATACCTGAGAAGCATTTTATGCCTCTTTTTATGAGGCTTTGTAAACTCTGTTCAAGCAGCAGCCTCAGCAGTAAGACATATTTGGTGTCAGCTGTCAGCAGAAGGTTCTTTGAGTCCCACTAAAGTCGCCGTTTTCTGTGGTTATAGTCTGATGCAATTTGTGTTTGTGTTGCTCCAGACGCTAGTTTTGCTCCAGGCTCTTGCATGGCAATGAGAACCGCCAGGGTAGGCAGCAAATTCACTGTTTAGAGCAGGACTACTCGCAACTTACTCTTGCATAGTTTGCCTGATGAACAATCAAACAATGAATTTACTTTGCAATCAACCCCAAAAATTAGACTCATTAACTCTTTGAGGAGTAAAATGATTTTTCAGAATGTTCTTCAAAGCACAAAGCCAGTGCTCGAGAATTCTCTTCTGTCAGAGGTCAATAGATCAGCATTCAAGTGATTATGCCAGAACACCCTGCAAAAAATGTGCCATAGGAATCCTATAGCACAGTTCAATAGAATTCTGTAGAACTTTAGTACCTCGAGTCCTATAGAAAACAAGTTCTATAGGAAACGGTTCCATAGAAAATCTCTATAGAACAGCTCTTGTAGAACATTTTTTTTTCTTCCTAATTTGGCATCTTCAATCCCACCTGAATCTGGAAGACAACAAACAAAGCAACCATGTTATATTAATTCTTCCCAGCAAACCCTTCCCAATTTGCATTCCTGTAGTGCAACAGCCAACCGTGCGCAACTCTGACCGGGGCTTGAACCTGGACACTTCTGCTCCACAACACGGTGCTTTAACTGAGTGAGCTATTTCAATTGAATTGAATTGAATATGAAGGAACTGAGTGCCTTTGCTGAAAAGGAACGCCATGTTAGTAATCCAGTTAGGTGACCATGATACACGTATAAAGATGGTGGGAATAAGTCTTAGCAGACCTCAAATTGTATTCAAATGAATTCTAAATCTGCATATAATCTGCAATCACATGCATGTAAATGGAAAGGAATAATTTGACTGAATTTTTTTAAATTAAGGGAAAAGTTCAAAAGCTCAAACTTTCAACATAATTCTGTCTTCGTAAGCAAAGCAAACACGAGTTTTCCATTACAGCATAATAAAGTTGTAATGCCTTACATTTATATTTTTGAATTGCTTCCAACAAAATGGAAAGAGGTCTTCATAAACCGTAACTGAAATACTGCTAAGTTGTGCAGTCAGTCAGTCAATCAATCGTCTGATCAGAGAATCAATGAGCAGGTATGTGCCTGGTACCCCATGTGCTTAAGCACACTTTAGTTAAAAGGGACAAGATTTCCTTGCTACTTCAGTATAGTGGATATCACTGAATATTGCACATTTTCATACCATTAGTCCGGTCTCTCACTTCTAGAACCCGGGTACACATAAGGTAAATTGACCCTTCGACAGAGCATTGCAAGGAGTCATAAGATTTATTTTTATATTTATTTAACCCTTATTTAAGTTGTCTTTCCCATTAAGCTTTTGTTCTATTAGAAGGTCCTAAAGACCATCAAAGTCCTTTAGAACAGGTTTTTCAACTAGGGTGTTCTAGAGGAAGGTCTTATGGAACAGCAATAATCTTATAGGACTTTCTTTTCCAAAGAGAGTGCTCTATAGGTTTCTAGCAAATTCCTATAGAACACATGGAAAATCCTATAGAACATGCTGTTCTACTAATGTTCTATAGAGTTCCACTGATGTTCTATAGAGTTCTAAAGAATTCTATAGAATTCCATAGAAGTCCTATAGAACATTTTTTGCAGGGCAAAAAATTCACAATTCACAATTTAATTCTTGATTAAACATTCTAGTCTTAGAATATTCAGTTAAGTATATTTTAAGTATTTTTGTGAAAAAAATATTCTTAATTCCTGAAATAAATGTGCCTACTCTTTAAAAACGTTAAGAAATAATAACGACAACAGGTGAACCAGGCTTCAAGGCGAGATTGTAAGGATGTAAATAATCGGCATAAATTAAAAATATAAACTCTATGAGAGATTTATTTTAAGTTGCCACATCAGTTTTAAGCTTTAATAATGATCAATGTAGAGTTGTAAACATCATCTTATTTATGCAGCGAATCAACTGGTTGATTGCCTATCAAGCAAAGTAAACGGAATGGATTGAGAGTAACGGTGCAATAACAGGTAAAAACTCAGCCGGTCCAAACTGACCTCTGGCAGCAAGTCCCAGGTGAGAACGGGACAGGTGGTTTATGCAGCAGTTTCAGATCAAAACTGGCCTACTATCAGGACGCACAGTGTGAGCAGAGACCAAGAGGCTCTGTTCCACAAAGCAGGATTACTGAGTTAGCTGGATTACTGTGCTGGGTAAAACCAAGACAGACACTCTGACCGAAGGAGTAAGAGCAATTCCAGGTTTTACTCCAGATTAAAAATCCAGCTCATGCAGTAATCCAGCTCAATGAAATACCCCCCAACGCATGCGCCACAGTGTTTTGAGAGGATTTTTTTTCAATTTACATGAATGTGTATCTCCTTTGACTATCTACTCATTGATCTGATGCATGCTTGCTTATGAGAGGGCGCACTGTTGTTGTGAAGATAAAAATGGGAACCCCACATCAGCTTTCTGAGCCCCTGAGACCTCACAACATAAAGAGGCTTTCTAAAATATTCGATGATATAGAATAGAATAGAATAGAATAGAATAGAATAAACTTTATTATCCCAGAGAAAAACTTGTTATGGACAACAATGCCACTTGGTTACAGACAGTGAACATAAAAACCTAACTGGACAAGCAAAAGCTAACACCCATTCATTCAATATTGCACCTCCCCTATAAAGTGCATCAGTATCCATCATCATCCCATATATAAAAACTGTAATCAAATTTCATTAGAATAGCTCACATGCAGTACACATTGTTGGTTGGCACACAGAAGGCTGCTGACTGATAAATATACATATTCTGACACAGTGCATGACTGCTGCAGGATCACTCTCTTCTTCTACAGATAAAATCTGTGACCAGATCAGCGATGCGGTTCTGGACGCCCACCTGAAAATAGATCCAGAGGCCAAGGTTGCCTGCGGTAAGGAGGGCGTTTTTTGGGGGCGGGGCCAGAAACTGAAGGCTCAGCATGATTTTATTAACTAACACCAGTATTTGGTTGATTGGATGTGGCAGCAAAACCTAGTTGTAATACTTAACTGAAAATATTAATCTGTACAGCCTGTGCCACCTGGAACACCCCCCAGACCAGCCATTTTAGTTTTATATTGTAAGTTTTGCGCTTGATTGATATGTCTCAGTGCTTGGCCGGTCCAGTGTGCAGTGTTTCTCTACTCCTGATTTGTCCTGATACTTCCTTAACAACCATAAATAATAGAGGTGTAACGATACGGTGGGGTCACGATACGATACGTATCCCGATACACTACAAATTATTTTACTGCTGATTTTCTTTCTACTTACAAGTAAGCAGCAACACTGAAAGATTTCCCAAGACAAGGCTTTTGAAGTTTATTAAAACAAAGGAATACAGTTAGTTTACCTTTAGGTACCACTGTGTGTTTACTGTTCAGGTCAATGTCTTCAACTTAAAAAATTGATAAAAGCTGAATAGGTCTCCTCTACTATTCACTAGAAGAAACAGTCATATTGCAAACTACTTATCATTCGGCTAACTTGGAGTCTGGAAACTTAACCTCAAACAAGTTGAAACAACACTTCAACAACTTGCACTTGGAGCAATGCAACCACGTGGAATATGAGGCAGGTCACTATGTTTTCATTTAAAGCGATAGAAAGTGTTGCAATTTCTGGGTTTAAGAAAATATGTGGACTATTTTAAAAAGCCTTCTGTATCCCGATAAACGTCCTCCGAAAAGATGAATTGTATCGGAGGCTGTGTATCGCGATACGATACTGTATCAGCGTATCGCTACACCACAAATAAATAAGCTTGTCTATGGGATGCAATGGTGTGTGAAGTTGTTCTGCGGTTTCTGTAGAGACATTGGGTAAGTCTATCCTGCATTACCATAGAGACGGTGTGAAAGTGTGTCTTGTGTTCCAATTAAAATAGTTTGTGTCAGTTTGTCAAATCGTTCCTGTAAAGATGGTGAGTAAGTTTGTCCAATTGTTCCTGTAGAGATAGTGGGTAACCTTGTCTCGTGGTTTCTGTAGAAAGGTGGGTAAATTTATTCTATGGTTTCTGTTATGGTGAGTAAGTTTGTCCTGCGATTTCTGTTGAGACAGTGAGTTTGTCTTAAGGTTTTTGAAAAAATGGCGCTTTACTTCTGTACCGCAGCTTCCATAGAGATGGTAAGTACATTTGTCTGAGGGTTTTTCATAGAAACAGCGCGCAAGCTTGTCTTCTGGGTTCCGCAGTGTGTGGAAGAGTGTCCCGCATTTCCACAGAGACAGAGAGTCAGTGTATCAAGTTTTTTCATTGCGCTGGTGTGTAAGTGTGTACTGTGTTTTCTGTAGAGACGGTGTGTAAGACGGGCATGGTGCTGCTCTGTGGAGAGATCACATCCAACGCCAATATAGACTACCAGCGTGTGGTCAGAGACGCCATCAAACACATTGGCTACGACAACTCTGAAAAAGGTACAGCCTTAGAGGCCATACACAAGTTCACACACACACTCTCTCTCTCTTTCTCTCTCTCTCACTCTCTCTCTCACACACACACACACACACACACAAGCTCACACATAAACTCTTTACACTCTCATGCTGACATTTCCGTGCTCATTCATTGACACATATACACACACAGACATACACATTCACGCAGGAACAATCAAATGCGCTGCTCTGCTCCCAGACAGATCTGATGCTGAACAAGATACACCAAGACTGTCCACATAATCTCAATAAGAGGGATTACTCACTAAATGAGGCATTTCCTACATCTCACACCCTTCCCTTTCTGACCTACCCTCATTTTCTGTGCAACTTACCCTAATTTCCAGTGTGTTCCTGACTGTCTTCCTGCCGTTTCCTGCATGTTATACCCAATTTCCTGTATAGGGATCACATTTCCTGTGTATTTTACAGCCATTGCCTGTGCCCAGAGCTCCCATTTCCTGCATCTTATTGCTTTTTCCCTTATGACATACCCCCCCCCCACTCCTGTGTCTGGAGCTCTCAATGCCAGTGTGTCTTACAAACATTTCCTGCAATTCTTCTTCCAATTTCTGTCTAACACCCATTTCCTGAGTATAGAACTCACATTTTCTGCATGTCTCATAGGCATTTCCTGTATACCTTACCCCCATTTCCTGCATCTCTAGCTCCCAATTCTTGCATGTCTTACAACTATTTCCTTCTTCTTCATCTTTGGAGTTTATTGGCAATTTGAAAACCTACTATTGATGCATTACCGCCACCAACTGGACTGGAGTGTGGAACGATAGATTAGGCAGTAAAAAAAAAACTAGATTCTTTTATCCAATTCAGTTTCTCTCAGGAACTTAATCATGCTTTTTAATCATGCTTTGTTTTACCTACTGATTTTCCCAAAAGCCCTGTTAATGTAAAGTTGTGGTGTTTTGCCTTCTTTAGTGACTGAACAAGATTTATCCTCTGGCTATCGTAATTTTTGCAGTGAAGTATTGCATGTCCAACTGTTTCTGGCTGGTTACAGTGTGTGCAGTTTCCAGTGTGGTGCTTGCCTATTTTGTATGTGTGATTAAGACCTGTATGACCTATTCTCAAGCGCGTTATAATATTTTCTTCTCTACGTTTGAGGCCCACTATCCTGCCATCACCCACATGCCTTTGTGTTTCGTACAGATGCCTTCCAGTTTCACTGCCGTCCCAATATTCCTGCCATGCAGATTGTGTTTATTTCCTAATGGATGATTTAACTTCAGCTTTGCTTAGTGGAACTTGAAAGTCTATCTGTGTAACTCGGAGTGTTTGCTTAGCCTAAATATCCACCCTTTCATTTCCTTCCACACCCGCATGAGCCGGGACCCAGATAAGTCGAGTAAATATGCCCTTTACTTGCATTCTTTACATCAATAGGAATATTTTATTGATTATATCCATTCTGGATGCTGATCTGCCTGATCTTCTGCTTGATAGTGCTGAGAAACTATCAGATGCAATGACTGTATTTTGCATTTCCTTCTCCTCTATCCACTGTAATGCCAGTAGTATTGCCAGCAGCCCTGTGGTGTTTACTGATAAATGGTCTGATACCCTTTTCTTAATACGCGTGTCACTCACCGGGATGTACACTGCTGCACCTGCACACCCTGTATCTGGATCTTTAGATCCATCTGTAAAAATAAACACTGAATTTGAGAAATGTTGGTCAAAATAATTCTGGATTATGCGCCATTCAGGAAGTTGTTCTGACTTTAACTTCAGTTCTTGATGTATTCTGAAGTCTACATTTGGCAAAGGGAATAACCAGGGAGGAATGGAAGAAATTGGGACTGTGGGGTTATACTGTAATTTACTTAACCCTATGTTTCGTGCCTTCGTATCACCAATCCAACCAAAACTTACGAAATTAGTTTCATTGTGTTCCCAGCAGTCTGTTAAGATGCTCTTGGCAGGATGTTTGTCACAATGCCCCTGGAGATTGACCCAGTATGCCAACATTAGCTTACTCTCCTGATTCGCAGAGGCAGCTCTCCCATTTCCACCTGCATCGCTGGCACTGGGGATGTTTTAAATGCTCCACTACAGATTCTCAGGGCCTGAGCTTGCAAAACATCCAGCTTCTTAAGATTTGATTCTGCTGCCGACATGAAAGCTATACACCCATAGTCGAACACCGATCTCATGAGTGCCCAGTATATATTTTGTAGGGATGATCTGTTTGCTCCCCACTCCTGTCCTGCAAAACAGCGCAGTACATTCATGATTCTCTTACGCTTACTCTGAACTTTGTCTATGTGAGTGGTCCATGTGAGCTTCTCGTCAAACCAAAACCCAAGAAATTTGATGATTTTTACTTGTTCAAGAGGTTGTCCATACAGCTTTTATAAGAAGGGTGAAATTTTTTGACGTCTTGAGAAACACATCACTTGGGTTTTTGCTACAGACAATCTGAATCCCCATTTACCTGCCCATTCTTCCACCTGAAGTATTGCAGCTTGCATTTTCTTACTCACATAAGCTATGTTACGTCCTCTTGCCCACAGAGCCCCATCACAACTATTTCCTGCATGTCTTACCCCCATTTCCTGCATCAAGAGCTCCCATTTCCTGTTGTCTTACAGCCATTTCCTGTGTCTCCAGGTCCCACTTCCTGCAAGTCTAACCCCATTTCCTGTATTTCTAGCTCCCATTTTCTATGTGTCTTACCCCCATTTCTCTGTCCCCCTCCCCAGGCTTTGACTTTAAGACCTGTAATGTGCTGGTGGCTCTGGAGCAGCAGTCCCCTGACATCGCCCAGGGCGTCCACATCGATCGGCACGAGGAGGACATTGGAGCTGGAGACCAGGTGAGCACACACCTGTACAGGAAGCAAAGCACTCACAGATTCCATTTAGACACCTGATGCATCAGCAGCTTAACTCTGAGAGCGCAGGCTCAACCCAATCGCCCATTTTCACTCCTCTCTTCCCTACATTGTGCCTGATTCAGATATCGCTAAATGAGTTAGAGAAAAGAAGTAAGGAAGTTTTTGTTCGAGGAACGACAGCACCAGCTTTGGAGGAGGTGTCTTTTCGAGAATGCATGATGTATGCATGATGGACCTGCGAATCGACTGGTTTCAATCTGCCAGACAACTGCCAAGCCTGCAACTGTCATTGACTGACTTCACCTTGAGATGGTGTTTGTAAAGATCAAAAACGCTCCATTTTGCTAAGTTACATTTCTTGGATTCCCCCATCTCCACCGTCTTCTGTTACTTTTGTCTTCCTTCCGAACGAGTGGAGACAAGAGCCAGAAAAGCATGGATGAAAAGGTATGAAGGCAGTGAAGTGCAAGCACCACCAGCTAATGAACCACCAAGTCCCCTTTGCCACTGGCCTTGAAGGAGTATCCAACACTACACTGGCAACATCACTGAATCTGACGCTAGCTAATAATGCATTCAATCAGCATGTCATCGATGGGGTATGAAAATGGTGTTTAACCTTCGATTGGCAGTTTCCAATCAGCAGTGACTATGATATCTGACCCAAGTTCCGTACCATATTTCTGCTCTTGTAAAGCCTGAGATAAGCTCTTTTCTCAATGTATTCAAAGAGTTACAGCTACAACTCAATGTTTCCTATTGCTTCCTTTCAGATCTCAGATCAGTATTTTTCTTTTTGGACCAACAATATAGTCTCTGATGACAAACTACATCATGATTAAAACTGTTAGTTTACCTGTACTGCCTTCTCTTGTCCTGTAGTTGCCTCCATCTCCCTGATGAGGTTTTCTCCTCAGGGTCTGATGTTCGGTTACGCCACAGACGAGACAGAGGAATGCATGCCACTCACCATCATCCTCGCTCACAAACTCAACGCAAAGATGGCTGAACTCCGGCGAAACGGGACTGTCCCATGGCTCCGCCCTGACACCAAGACACAGGTAAGAGCACCGTGCTGCCTGGAGCCATAGAAACGTGATCACGGGAAAGAGAATTCGGCGGAGAGCAGCATACAGATGGCGAGGCAGGCAGACGGTGAGACGGTTAAGTTTCAGCCCGGCGGTGGTAGTTTAGGCCTGTCTGGTGATACGTTATCTCAGCAAATGGTACAGAAATATTGCAGAGCTCTTCAGGGTACATTAAGAGCAGACCAAGCTGAGGGGCCTCCATCAATTCGACACGAACAGAGAGCTCAAAGGCTTATAGTGGCTAACAGAAGAGGGACTAGGATACAGGATACCTTACTGTACTGCCTCTGAGTCTAAATCTTTCAATGCGGCTCAACCCAGAAACTGAACATTTGCGGCACAAAATGCCTTCAACCAAGCTTGTGGGAAGTTAGTTAGAGATGTCTGTATTTTTTTTCTTCTGTATGTTGTATGAGATCTCAAAAGGGCATTTCCTCAGCTATGCTCATGTTCAGGACAGGATGTGATTGGAATGAGAAGGCACACGAATGCTCAACTGATGACGGGCTGATGATGTTGGGCTGAAGTTTAGCCGATGTTTGGCTCAGCACTTTGACTTCCATTTGAGCAATATTTTGGCCAATATTAAGCCTGTGATGTCCAGGTTCACTTTTGGCTGATGTTTGGCTATTGTGAGGTGTTGGGTGATGGTGGGGTAATGATGGGCTAACTTTGGGTTGACATTAGCCTGATGATGTTTCGTCGCCGGTGGGTTGATGATGTTGAGGTGATGTTATGGTGACATGGTGATGTTGAGATGATCATTAGCTGACTTTGGGTTGATATTAACCAGATGATGTTAGAGTGATGTTGGATTGAGGTAATGCTGAGGATGGGCTTATTTTTTGTTGAATTTAGGCTGATGATATTGGGTCGATGTTGTGGTGGTGATGTTAGGGTGATAATGGGCTGATGTTGGGTTGATGTTGGGTTAATGATGAGCTGATTTTGGGTTGACATCAGCCTTATGATGTTGAGTGGATGCTGGTTTGATGTTGGGTTGATGAGCTGATTTTAGGGGTTAATGGTGGGAAGGTGGGATGTTGACGTTGTGGTGAAGTCATGGTGACGTTAGGATGATCATGGGCTGATTTTGGGTTGACATCAGCCTGATGATGTTAGAGTGATGTTGGATTGAGGTAATGCTGATGATGGGCCTATTTTTGGTTGAATTTAGGCTGATGATATTGGGTTGGTAGTGGGCTGATGTTGTGGTGGTAATGTTGGGCTGATGATGGGCTGATTTTGGGTTGACATTAGCCTGATGATGTTGAGATGATGGTAGGACGATGATGTTGTGGTGATGTTGGAGTGATGTTGAGGTGATGATGGTGATGTTGGGTTGATGTTGGGTTGATGATGGGTTGATTTTGGGTTGAAGTTAGCCTGATGATGTTGAGATGATGGTGGTATGATGATGTTGTAGTGATGTTTGGGTGATGTTGAGGTGATGATGGTGACGTTCCTCACCCAGGTGACGGTGCACTATGCCCAGGATGGGGGTGCGGTGATTCCCCTCAGGGTGCACACGGTGGTGATCTCCGCACAGCACGATGATAACGTGACTCTGGAGGAGCAACAGCGGGTCCTCAAGGAGCTGGTCATCAAGGCCGTCATTCCCGCCAAATACCTGGACGCCCGCACCATCTACCACCTGCAGCCCAGCGGGCGCTTCGTCATTGGGGGACCCCAGGTGACCAACCCTCTCATCCCCAAACAGTGTATCCCCAAACCTCGTACCGCAGGGCCAAACACAGCCTCACTCAAACACACACATACACACACACACATCTGCCATCACAATTATTGGCCTTACCGTTTTAAACAAAATGACTTGCACTTGATTAGACTAAGTAGGGGTTAATCCACGGCGATTCGTGGAATTAAGGGCCTAGCTCAGGGGCCAATAGGCTGTACTATGGCTACACTGGGTCTTCAACAACTAGTCTTTTGAGTCCGAGGTAAGCAAATACGAAAGTATTCCATTGGTGGCCCACACACGCATATAAGAGTACTAAACCAACCCCTACAAAATCACAGCAGAGGTCAGAGGTCACTACAGATCAGATCTGCAGCTGCTGCCTTCATGAAAGACCCCTACAGTGTGTCCAAGCTGACCGTACTCAGTGAGGATACACAGAAATAGCGTGCACTTAAGCAATTTTACTGAGTCACAAAACAGTGTGTGATTCACATTGTAAAATGTTACTGTAAGTAGCGTCCCCCTTCCTGTTTTTACAACCAGTAGAAAGAAAATACATCAGTTTTGGCTTAAAATGATTCTTTCCAATAACACTGTATGATGGTTTTCAAGGCCTTGAAAATATTTTCTTGCAGCAACATAAATCACGACCGCTCCAGTGTGGTCAGAGAGAAACCGTTTCGCCTGCTCTTTCAAAACTGCAGCATGTTTTTGTCAGGGGGACGCTGGCGTGACCGGGCGGAAGATTATCGTGGATACGTACGGGGGATGGGGTGCCCATGGGGGAGGGGCGTTTTCCGGAAAAGACTACACCAAGGTGGACCGCTCAGCGGCCTATGCAGCGCGTTGGGTAGCCAAGTCTCTGGTCAAGGCCAAACTCTGCAGGAGAGTCCTGGTGCAGGTGAGAGCCAAATAAACACGCACATCACACACATAGCTTTGGATTTTTCTATACTTGTGGGGACTTAAAAAATTGTGTTAGCACCATAATTTTATTTCCACACGACCACACCCCAAAACCCTAAAATCAACCCATATCTTAACTCCTTCCCTAAACCCAAACCTAACCCCAATCCTAATCATAATCCTAACCAACAAACACCCCAAAATAACCCAACTTCTAACCTTAATTTAATGCTTCACGTTAACCTGGAGCATCACTCTAATACCGAACCTTTAAACAAGGCCTAGTCCAAACTATATCCCCTATAGTAACCCAAGATATAAACTGAGCCCTAAGCCCAGGACTAAGCCCCATTTGTAAACCCCATCCTGCTTTGTGTGTGTGTGTGTGTGTGTGTGTGTGTGTGTGTGCGTGTGCGCTACAGGTCTCCTATGCTATTGGAGTGGCCCATCCTCTGTCCATCTCTCTCTTCACTTACGGCTCGTCCAAAAAATCAGAAAAAGAGTTGCTGCACATCATCAATGAAAACTTTGACCTCCGACCCGGGGTCATCGTCAGGTGAGACCAGTCTGCTGATCAGTACAGTTTATTTCAACTATTTATTTAGAATTTATGGTTTATTTTAATTTTCAGTGCTGTCCATCACTCTATCCAGTAAAACCCTTTTATAATGGACTGAGATGCTGTGGCCCAGTTATTCAAATCACGGTTCCCTCGGGCTCACAACTGCTGTTGCTCATCCTCCCTTTACCTGGGAGTCAGGTGTGAAGCTTGTCTGGCCAATCAGTAACTCTGACGGTTCAGTTAATTATCAGGAATTTAAAAATAAAAACACGAGCCACACAGGATTCAAATGTCAGATTTGAGTTGCGTTGTGTTAACAGATTCAACTATACACATACTTGTGCGCATATATATCAAAATTATCGAAGTTTTACCTGAACGTTACAAAGTTTTTTCAATGCAGAGTGGCCGCCGTGAATAGTGGGTTGCCGGGTCAAGTAGTGGAAGTGTTTTTAAAATCAGGGTTAATACAGAGCCTCTTACTGGTTAGTTCTTTGGTAAATTACATGCCTGAACAGTACTTTAGTGGCAGGGAATTGGCACACTGAGTTCAGCTGAGTCACAAACTTCCTGTCACGATAGTTCAACTGAGTCCCAGTAATTCTCTCATGATAGTTCAGCTGAGGCCCAGTCATTGTCATGATAGTTGTTGGGTCCCAGTCATTCTGTCATGAATGTTCAGCTGAGTTCCAGTCATTCTGTCATGATAGTTCTGTCAGCTCCCAGTTATTCAGTCATGATAGTTCTGTCAGCTCCCAGTTATTCAGTCATGATAGTTCTGTCAGCTCCCAGTTATTCAGTCATGATAATTCAGCTGAGTCCCACTCATTGTCATAATTGTTCACCTGAGTCCCATTCATACTGTCATAGTAGTTCTGTCATGTCCCAGTCATACAGACCTGATTGTTAAGCTGAGCTCCAGTCATTTTTGTCATGATAGTTCAGCTGAATCCCAGTCATCTTGTCATGATAGAAATAGCAACATACACTCTCTGACCCACTGAGCTTTATCCTCAGGGACTTGAATCTGAAGAGGCCCATCTACCAGGAGACAGCGTGCTACGGACACTTTGGAAGGCCCCAGTTCACCTGGGAGGTGCCAAAGGAGCTGAAATACTGAGGGATTCATCATGAAAGGGGCTAATGACTCCCCAACACCCCGCTGTTTAAGCTCTTAAAGGGGCGGAGTCCCTATAATGTATCGCTTCAAACATCAACTTCAAACATCAGTAACCAGATGCAAACATCAGCCCTTTCACTCTAAAAAGTTTTTTGTCCATTTTGAATTTTCTACTAATTTTACCCATGGCACGTGAAGGCCAATTCCTCGTGCTATGATTTGTATACTGCATCACTGGGAGGGGGTATTTGACACAGTAAAATGTATGATTATACAGTATAATATTGGGGAGAGACAGACTAATTTCATTATGGCTGTGATTCATCAGGCCCTGATTTTGGTCGTGCAGGGAGTTTGTTAGTTTCTAATTTGATGATGTGCATACAGTTCCTCTTAAAGCATCAGTAGAACTGCCCCTGGACTTACCGTACACTGGCCACATTCATTAGCATGTGATCCCGGACACATCTGTGACAAAAACAGGACATTAAAGATTCACTGGCTGCAGCTATTAAGAAAGCCTACAGACCAGAAAGCCACTAACAATGCAGCTACGGACCAAGTGTCTCCAAACAGTTTCCAGGTGCCAATTATCCCCCGTCATCCACCAGGCCTGCCTAACAAAGTCTGCCCATAAAATTCAGAATGCATAAAGAACCGGTAAAAATGTAAATACATCAACAATAAATCAGAACTGCCAAAATAACATGTTTTTTTGTAGTTTTTGTGTTGCTAAAAGAGTGTGAATTGTTTCTCAATAATTCGGCCCATTCTTTTTATTCTTTAAGTACAAATACGTACGTATAACATACAGATAAAGAAGATTTTCAAGCCACAATCATTCCCTTTCATGGCAAAAACCAACAAAAAATATTAAAAAAAAATATTGAAGCACAACATGCGAACAAAATGAACAACGATCAGATAAAGGCCACTTACTTTCTCCATTGTCTGACAAGTTGTCTAACGTACACCTCTAAAGTCTTTGATGGCTGTGATCACTAATTGATGTTGACTAAGTTGCAGGCAACTTCCGCATCGAAGATGCTTTGAAGTGGCGATCGGTTTCATACCGTTTCTTCGAGCGCAGCCAACTCGATATCTCCTCTGGACTTCGTTAATTCCCCAAACTGAGCCAATTTACAATTGACTAAGCCGCCCACGGTCTTCGCACAGAAAAAGCGGCTGCTACAGAGAGGACCGGACCGGACCCGAAACTCAGTCCAAGGAGTAATGATGCCGAGCTCAGCTTCCGACACCACTCTCTCGCGCTCAGTGAAGCACAGGCGCGTGCCCCCTCGCGGACGTCAGGTGCGGGAAACTGCCAAACTTGCTGTTTCCATCAACTCCTTTTTCGGACAGCATATGAATTTGCCTTATGGGCCCACCTTGCTCAATGTGATGCCACGTGCCCTTTGCTGTGTTCAGTGTAGGCTAATCTGTGACTATTTGGTGAGGAGAATAAGCCGTGAAAGCAAAATGTCATTATCGCCACTTGGGCCCGCGCTCGACAGATTACGTACCGTTTTTCAGTCTGAAGAAAGCTCACTACTGCCATCTGCTGGAACTAGTCTCTTTTTTCACAACGCTTCAAAACTGCAAGAAAGCTATGGAAATGTTTTAGCTAGAGCTGAAGTTGTGTTCAAAAAAGGCACTCACTGTGATTCCAAAATGAGCACTAATCCTTTTATTTATTCACATTTAATCAACAGCAATCCACCCAGTTCAGTGCAACAATAAAGGTAAAAAAAAAAAAGTGCTTTTATAGCAAAAACACAACAGCTACACAAAAGGTTATACGGAGGCACAGTCCGTAGAGCAGTCAATGCTCAGACCTAATTCAATTTGACCATGGTATGAGAGTCATCTAGCTTAAACTCAGTTAGTATTACTATGTCACAGGAGCAGCTGTATATGATTCAAATTACAGATTCCATTTATAAGCCATTTAAAGAAATTTGTTCCTTCACAAAAACTAACACACATCTTTAAATTAATCAGTTAAATGGAAACTAGTCATCAAATTTTCCCCGATGTCCCCTTTGCTTTTTTTCTCTCCGCTAGCTTCCCAGCACCCGAGCACACCTAAGCCTCTAATTCCCCAGGACTAAAACATTTTTATTGTGGTTCCGAACCCCCAAACCCCAAATCCAGGGTAGAGGGCATCAGTGAAGGTCGTCTGGACTTTGTGGATGAGAGTCATGGTGTCAGCCACGCTGTAAAAGGCCAGCTTTCCAGCTTGAAAGTCCAGGTAGACTCCGATGCGCGAGGAGGTGGGGAACGGTACGGTGGTGCTGGCATTGTTGTGCACGAAGGTGCATTTGGACTCGGAGCAGTACAGGCTCCAGGACCGGTCGTTCCAGCCGAAGTTGCACTCATTGCCACTGGACTTGCGGTTGATGGCCTTGTAGGCCAGGGCGATGTCCACCTCGGAGCCCTTCCACTCCAGCTCCCAGTAGCACCGGCGGCCCGACAGCCCCTCCCGGCACAGGACCTGCTGCCAGTGGGCGAAGCGGGCGGCGCTCTCAGGGTACGGGTGGTCCTCGTTCATCATCTCCACCGCTGTGTTCCCCTCCAGCAGCCGGAGGCTCCGGTGCGCCGTGTTCGGGTCCAGCCGCAGCTCGCAGGAGTCTGAGAGACAGGAAATGGGAAATACATGCGGAGTCAGAATCAGTTTCCTGAGAGGACAGGACAGAGAGCGGACCTCTTTTCAGGTCTTTTACTAGAATTCCTTCCATTTCTGCTAAAACATCCTCTTGGTGGACAACTATTTGACTTTTGATACGATTGGGTCCAGGGTTGGGTTCAATTACTTTTTTCAATTACAATTGATTGTAATTGTAATTACAATTACCTTCTGGACAAAACGTTCAATTACAATTACAATTACTTTTTGATAAAAAATTCAATCAAAATTTTATTGCAATTACGAAAGTAATTGATTACAATAACTGTAATTGTAATTGAAAAAAGTAATTGAACCTAACCCTGATTGGGTCCCCGTAGGTGTGGTGTTGATTACATAAGCCTGTCAGCTATCCATTCAACGCAACCACCACACAAGTTTTACACAAATCCAAAGTCATCGCAGCTCGTGAAGCGTATCCACACTCAACCTCAATCAGTAAATGTATAGCAGAGACGTAAAACTCATTAAAGGGTTTATTTTCAGATATTTCTATATCAATATATTTTACTGTATCAGACAAATTTCAGTTGAGATGCTGTCAGGCTTCCTCTGGATCGACACCAGAGGGCAATTGTCCCCCAATACACGAGACTAGTACACCGTTCTTATACCATACTGCGCACTATACAGGCTGGGAACAAACGCAGTCCTTCAGACTCTATCCCAGTGTTCCTCAGTACAGGACTATACTGGAAGAGGATCTTTCTTCATGATTCAGTGAAATGTAAACTCACATTGCTGGAAGTCCTCTCTGGTCCTGGGTTCTTCGGCCTGAATTACACTCACTTCCTTCACTGCAAAGAGACACAAGAGGCGGTTTAACACTTGAAAAACTTCACCCGCCATTTTTGAGGCAGCTGTGCCCCACAGATAATACCATTGATCAATGTATGGAATCCTAGGAGCCCCATTGGCTGTGGCATGTTGCCTGCTCCAATCAGTAGCCCGCTTCTGTAGCCACACAAACCTGTGGAGGTGATCCTGTGCAGCTCTCCTCGGCAGGTCTCCTCCAGTCGCTCCTTCAGCTCAGCGATGGCTTTCTTTGTCGGCCCGAAAGACGAGTGCTGGTCCACATTGATGCTGGAGATTTCTTCAAACCCGGAGGGCGAAGACAGCAGCTGCCAACTCTGCACAGAAGCGGATAAGTGTGCTCATGTACCAGACCTGCACATCTCCACTGTTAGCGAATATCTCTGTTATGAGTACATGTAAGTGTGAGTTAATATCTGTAATGAGTATCTCTGAGTGGGTTTATATCTCTGTTAGGAGTGTATCTCAGTATGAGTTCATATGTCTAGTGAGAATCTGTGTAAGTTCACACAGTATCTCTGAGAATGCAGCTGTGTGGGTTAAAAGTCTGTCATGAGTGCATCTCTGTGAGTGAATATCTCTTATGAGTGTATTTCAGTGTGAGGTAATATTTGTATGGAGTATCTCAGTGAGACTTTATCTGTTATGAGTCCATCTCAGCGTAAGTTGGCCAGATGCATTTACCAGAGAACTGCAGCCAGCCAGCCATCCATCCACTGCCTATCATCGACCTAATGTCACATTATCGGTCTTTAATTGTCAGCACAACTCACTGACCCCATCCTGATGATGAAATTATTTACGCACAATGAATGAATATGATCAAGTCTATAATGTTTGCAGAAATCCAAAATCATATTTCAGCCAATCAAAACATTAGGGTTATGCTTGGCATCAAAACAGTGAAAATCTTGCAACATCTTTTTCATTGGATTTCAATGCTTTGTTAATTTTCAGTTTTGAAATATGACAAGATTTTCATCCCAGAAGTCAGGTTGCAGTAGTTAGCAAATGGTGTCCCTCCCACAGAGAATGACTGATGTCCCAACTGCAAAGAGCAACCAATCAATGCTCTTAAACCACCTTCAATGGTCAATCAACTCAAAAAACTATCCTTTCAAAAAAAAAAAAAAAAAAACAAATAAAACACCCTCAAAAAATCTACAAGATTCTGATAACATCTGATGACACCCTTAACATTCAAACCTTAAACTGGGAATAAGACCAAACTGCCTCAAACACTAGAATACTGCTCATTCAGTATAAAATTGTGCACAGAATACACCACGATCAAGAGCAAATGTTCAAAATGAGATTCACAGACAATAACATTTTCACTTACAACACGCAATAAATACCACTGACGACTGTGATTACATCATCAGGTTCAGCCCACCCCTGTTTAAAAGAAAGTGTGTAAGTCATCTGCAGTAAGTGGATGTGTCACCTGCAGGAAGTGGATGTGTAACCTACAGGAAGTGGATGAGTTACCTGCAGGAAGAGGAGTTGTAACCTACAGGAAGTGGATGAATTACCTGCAGGAAGAGGATGTGTAACTTACAGGAAGTGGATGAGTTACCTGCAGGAAGTGGATGTATAACCTACAGGAAGTGGATGAGTTACCTGCAGAAAGTGGATGTGGTCTTCGGAGTGAGAGAGCTGGTCCAGGTCCACGTGTCTCCTGCGCAGTTCGGTGATCTCCTGCTCCAGCTTCTTCAGCAGATTAGAGGCCCGTGTCGTTATCCCTCTCTCCTGCGCCACAATCTGCTGCTTCACCTCGGCGTGCCACCTCTGGACCGACCGCATCAGCTCGCCAAATATCCGCTCATTCTCCTCCAGAGCCGTCTGTGCAGAGTGCTGTCGGATGGCACATGCAGAACCTCTTCAATGGCTACATTCACCTTCAGAGGTGCACAGACACCCTATAATGCCACCAGGTGCACAGCTAATTAGCCATTATGAGCCAGTTTTAAATCTCCCTTTTCTGACATCACAAGGGGGAGTGACCACCCAGATTAATGAAATCTGATTGACTGCTTGGCTTAAGTTGATCAGCTCTTCTTGCTGGTTGGTTACTTTCCCATGTGATGTCAAGAAGGGAAAGATTTTGAAATGGCTTGTAATAACTAATTCAATGTGCACCTGGTGACCCAATAGGGGACCTTTAAACCCTTCAGAGCGCTGAAATAAATTTCTTGAAAATTCTTGAGCTGTTGAAGACCTATCATGTGGCGACTTGTTTAAAAGAGCTCCCCTGCGGGAGCTCTTTTAAACAAGTCGCCACATGATAGGTTTTCAACAGCTTTGAATTTGATATCTAACATCATTGAGCAACACTCTCCATAGTTAGAGTTCTAAGGGTTAACCCTCATTTAGGAGAGCTGCTGTTTTTATTGGCTTTTCGAGACGTCCATTCAGTCGGCAGCCAGTTTAGGTCTTAGAAAACTGGTGTGTAGGCACTAGCCCTGATTAATGACTTCAGCATGCTAGTGCAGGGACAAATGCAAAATCATTTGACTGGGCCAAGTTAAAGTGTGGTAAACTAAGACTGCAGGTACAATTTCAGAACACACATGCAGAAGGTGCTTCTATCAACCTGTCCCGCGCAATTTCTTAAACAAAGCCCAACACAGGTCCAACTTCCTGGGCATACATTTTATTTTTCTCATTTGACTTTTATGTGCATTTAACTGCACAAATACACAAACCAAAACTACAAGTGCTTTTAATTACCACCATCAGCGTGAAAATAAGGCTCCTGACTGGCAGAGTTGGGTTTTTTTTTATTTGTTTCCATAGTGAAATCCCTAGGCTAGTTGCCAGACTTGATTGGCCCAGCTCCAAGCTCTGATTGGCCCTCTCAGTGGGCGGGGCGTGCCAGTATGACTCACCTTGACTGCAGCCAGAGCCTGTTTGAGGTCCTGCCATTTCTTCAGTCGGCCCTGAATCCTCTGCTGCGACTTCAGCAAAGTGGCCCCCAGCTGCTTCTGATCATCAACAATTTTTAACCAGTTTAATTTGTGTAACCAGCTTTGATCTATCAGTTTAATCATCAAAACCAGTTAAACCAGTGTAGCCAGCTAAATTAGTTTAACCAGCAAAATCAGTTAAATAAGATCACTGCATAAATCAGTGAATCATTTTTTCCTGCCACCTAAACTTTATATTGACCGGTCATTTCACAGGTTTGGATCTCATGTCTGTCAAGATGCAAAGCGGGCATGCATGTGCACTAATGCATTCTCGTGCACACTCACATGTGCACACGTACAGTCTTGCCCTCACACACACATCCATTGCCACCGGTTAGGGTATAGTTTTGCATTCAGGTAAAGCCAAGCACACAGACTTTACATTAGATTATTGCATTTTTGAGTTTGCGTGACCTTTAAAAGCATAAGAACTGAAATTACTTGATCTATAGGTGCTCTTAGCGAATGCATTTCTGTTTTTGAATTCAGACATCAAGTACAGGACCAACAATGCTCATCCATCTCAGCTAATCCCCTGTAGATAGCAGCTTGGCCAAGATGTGAGCGCAGCTTCAAGGATTCAATCTTATTCAGCAAGCAGAAGTGTTCAGAATGATTATAAGATACTACTTCCTCCAATTCACATTACAATGCTTCTTTCATCATTGCTGTTGACTTTCACAATTAACGCCTGCCAACACTGCCTCGCCTGCCGCGAGGGTCATCTGTTGAAAAACTGGAATTATTTTTACTTCTCCTAAGGTAGCATAAAGAACCCTGCTCCTGGAGAAGTACTGCTCTGCATATTTTAGATGTCTCTTGTCTAAAACATGATTTGAATGACTGCTGCAGGCGCTAGAATCAGGCGTGTAAGAGCACAGAAACATCTAAAACATGCAGGACTATGGCTTTTCAGGAGCAGGGTTCCCTACCCCAGTGCTATAGTCTTGTTTGATTAAGAATCGAGAAACAAAGGCTCCAATTGTGTCTTTCAGTTCTCTTGGCACAGAACAGTTCTGCTTTTATACACCCAAATGCCCATCCCTGATGTGACACTAATAGAGTACACACAGCAGCGAGTGCCGCCGTAACCAAACATCACATTAAAAGTTTCAGTGCTTTTCCCCAGCGTGTCTGTCGTTCCCTGTCCAAGCCTCAGTGCGTCTCCCCTGCTTTACCTGTTTCTCGGACCTCTCTGTCGCTGAGGAGACGGTCTCGTGGTTCTTGTGCTCTTCCATGATGCAGAGCACGCACACGCACTGCTGGTCAGTGCGACAGTACACCTCCAGTAGCCGGTCATGAATGGAGCAGATCTTGTCCTGCACTTGGCCCACGGGCTCCACCAGCTTGTGCTTCATCAGGGCTGGGTACTCATAGTGCGGCTGCAGGTGCACATCGCAGTACGAGGCCAGGCAGGAGTGGCAGGACTTCGCGGCCCGGCGCTTGTTCACCGGGCAGATGTCACACAGCACCGTTCCCGGACTGGACCTGGCCCTGTCCAGAGAGGCAGACTTCGTTGTTCTCGCCAGGGTCCTGCGGCGATCCCGGTCCCGTTCCCTCTCCCGGTCTCGGCCATGGCTGCTCGCGATGCTGGCGCGCGTCGACATGCTTGGACTGATGCTGTGCGACTGGGCAGGTTTCACTGAAACTCGATATATGAGAGGAGAGGAGGCGTGGAGGAATGTACACCAAGAGGCGGGAGAGGAATGCATGCGGACGAAACAACAGGCTCAACCAGTCCGTTTGCTTAGCGACAACGCAAGTACCGACTCCGAGTACACATCACAGCTCCACCCTACGCCAGCCCTGTGTGATTAGGGCTACTGTGAGTCTCACATGTACAGAAAACTTTGCGTGAGACAAGGCCAACAAGAGCCGGATGTACACTACCACTCAAAAAATTGGGATCACATGCAAATTTTTTGTTTTCCAAAGAAAAATACATTTTCATGCATTTCACAAACATTTTTTTCCATTTCACAAACATTTTCATCCATTTCACAAACGATTAAAATTAATCAGATGATTTTCAAAGAATGATCTACATTTTTGCATAGAGGCCTATTATCAGCACCTGTCAGTCCTCTGCATCAATCTCCTGGTATGGCTGCTAATCCAAGTTAAGCATTTTATAAGGCTAATTGATTATTAGAAAACCCTTCTGCAAATGTTTTGCACAGCTGAAAACCGTTGAACTAATAAGGGAGCACAAAAGGGAGCATGGCATTCTTGAGGTTGGTTTAGTACCTGAAGCATCAGCAGTTGTTTGTTTGTTTACAGGCTCAAAATGGCCAGAAAGAAAGAACTTCCTTTAGAGACCCGTCAGTCTATTGTTGCGCTTAGAAAAGAAGGCTATTCAATGCGAGAAGTTGAAAACTTAAAATCTCTTACCATGCTGTCAACTACTCCCTTCAGAGAGCAGCACAAACTGGCACTAACAAGGACAGAAAAAAGGAGTGGGAGGCCCCGATGCACAACTGTGCAAGAAGACAAATATCTGAGAGTGTGCAGTTTAAGACAAAGACGCCTCACAGGTTGTCAACTAGCAGCTGCACTAAATAGTTCCCGTCAAACACCAGTTTCAGTATCAACCTCGAAGGAGGTTTTTTTTGATGAAGGCAAAGTTTGAAGTGCATATTCATCATTTTCCATTAAAATCATTATTTCTAACTCAGACAATGTCAGCATGTTCTGTTTATTTGCTATATTTCCTATTCAGACTAATTTCATGTGTGTTTCCATGGAAAACAAGAAAATTTCCAAGTGATCCCAAACTTTTGAGCGGTAGTGCATGGCGAGTACAAATCATCCACATAAGGAAATAAGGACTCTGTCAATACTTCCCACATTATTCACGAGCTTTGGCCAGCTACTGATGAGAGGCCATGATTGGGATGGAATATGATCCTCAACACTACCTGTGGCAGACCTCGGAGCCCAAACGGGACCGAATCCAGAGCATGCACCAGAATGCTGAAGGGCAGACTCATACAGGAAGCAGCATTACACACGGCCCGTCTCACTTCCTTTAACGGGCCATTTTAGTGCGTACTTCAGAATACTAAAACTCGCCCTTCCCTGACTCCCTGCCTTCTCACACACTCCCGTACTCACAGACAGGTGACAAGCGGAGCACAAGAGCACATTTTCTTTGAGCCCTGGGATGCATCCATTGTGCAGCCATCAGGCAATCAAGGAAACTCAGCTGGATTATTACAACACTAATAACATGAATGTGTTTGGTAAGTAATGTAGGCTGCTAACATGAACACAATTTGGGTTAGAATAACAAGCACAAAATACTCAAATCTCCTGCTGAGGGACATCGGATATCTGACAGGAAACACAACTCAGTGGGGGACAAACAGACGTATAAAAGGCACATCTACACAATAAAATGTACCCATGTATGAAATTTTGTGAAGGAAAATTGAATGGTTCAGGAGTTCTGGACCAGAAAATGGCTGATATCTGGCCTGGAAACAAAACGTGGTGGTGGAGATATGGACGAACAGATGTATGGACAGAAGTATGAAGAGACACATCCACTCAATAAGATGTATCCATAGGTGAAATTTCACTGAGAAATTCTGAATGGTCTCAGAGCTTTGGCTTGGAAAAGAAACGACACTAGGAAGTCCAACACTCAGTCCGATACCCCATTCCACATAAATGGCAGGGGACAGTAAGTGTGGTCATTTTTCAGGTGGATGTTGAAAACAACACAAGTACGAAAACAATGTTGGACCACTATGTACCTTGACCCACCACTGACGGAGGCACCTGACTGCATTCACAAAAATTCAGTGTAGTAGTTGACAACACCGCCAGGACAAAGTCGCACACTAAAATTTTTTTGGACCGCCTTTAGCTCAGATCACAGTACAGGTTTAAGCTGCTTTCACGGACCTTGAAAACGAATTTTTTAAGATGACAGATTACATTCAAAGTCAACGCAAAGACGCATTCGTCTTTGCGTTGACTTTGAATGTAATCTGTCGTGCGAAAAATTCGTTTTGCGTCCCATGTGAAAGCGGCTTTATTCTGGTATTGTCTCGACAATCTGATACAATGTTACAACATTTTCGACCGGGGCTGCATTCATTTATGGCTGAGATACTGTATTGATGGGCGAGTCAAATCATTTGGTTAAGCGTTCTCCAGCACATTCCAAAAACTCAACTGCTTGAGGTCCAGTCTTGAGGATGCCGATTCAGGGGTGAAAATTACTCATATTCCCAGAACCGCTCTTTTTCAACTTGAGCCCGATGAATCTCAGCACTGTCATCCTGGAATACTTCCATGCTGTCAGGAATTGAAAAATCCACTGATGGGATAACCTGGTCATTCAGGCAGTTTGACTTCATTTTATTTCTGTATAACATTGCTGAACCAAGACCTGACCAACTGATGCAACCCCAGATCATAACACTGCCTCCAGACTGAGGCTTATACAGTGGGCACTACTCTCAACTGCTTCGCCTCATGGGCTTCCTTCTTTACCCCCAACAATCTGGCCCATCAGATCACATGACCCTAATCCATTGCCATTGCTCCAGTCACACCTCCTCCTTCTAGTAGCCTCACAAACAAGCGCCATTCTTGATGGCAAACAGCTGTGTAGTCTCAATGCACCGAGTTCTGGTCATGTTGCACATGCAAATTCCCTCAATTTCACAACTAAACATTGCTCAGTTTTTTTTTTTTTTTTTTTTTTTTTTACAATGAAACTTTGAAAATTTCAGTGATCTCCAATCACCATCATTAATGATTTTTTTCAATCCATCTCCTCTACGAAGGCGACAGCTCACCACTTCTTTCAGGATTTGATAATGTGCTGGCAGATTCTTGACCCAATTCTACAGATTTCAGCAATCTCCTTTGCAGTTTTCTTTGCTTGATGTAAGCCAACAATTAGCCCTTCTTAAGTGAACAGTTACATCTTTTCCCACGACCGATGGGATACGTCTCCTGACGTGGTAAAGAAATGAGGAGCTCCACACATCGCATCGGTCATGGTTAGAATCACTGCAGCTGAAACATAACTCACTGCAATAATGATTCAGACACGAGCTCTCCATTTTCTAACTAAAATCCAAACCGTAACTTTAATACTTGAAATTATACCCAATTTGAATAAAATGATCCTCAGAATTTAGCAGTAAATAGACCATCCTTTAGAAGGACTGAGACAGGAGCATGGATTTATACTTTGTGGAAACCTCTCCATTTCATAATGAATGGCATCACTTTGGGAACAAACCAACAAAAGTTAAAAAAAATCTGAACCTTAAGATGGCAGTGGCCCTTTAAAACACTCCACACATCGAAGGGACTGTGTTTGAGACTGCGAAAATTCTTTTCTGATGGAAAAACATTACAGAAGCCAACAAGCCAACAATCTCCAAGGTACTTCAGATAATTGAGAATTAGATCATTTATTAAGTTGCAGTCATTAGTTTTGAAAAGGGGACCCACTCATTTTTGGAATATTAACTGTGTGATTGACACCATCAGACAATGCTAAGTGGCAGCATGAGGGGGGGAAAAAGAGGATGCAGAATTGGACAGTCAACCTTTATTTATCCATAGATGTGCCACTCAACACAGATTTGGAGACAGGTGGTGTTGCCCCCAACAGAGGCATCAATCAAAAATATGGACCAATAATGGGACTTCTGAACCTCAAACTATCTACTCAGAGGCCAATCAACAGACAGGGAAATTAAAGACAATGGTAACATACTGTAAACATATTCATATACAGAGAAGTCAAAGGAAATAAGTATCGAATGGAGTCAAATCAAAACAAGGGTTAGTATGAAGAGGAACAAAAGGAGCGATTGCAAAACCTTACAAATATTTTCATTGACAGCTCCGCATACATTTCTACACAAAGCATGCAGTAAGGCACCTATACCTAACACAATGAAGAAGCCTATGCTACTAGTGAAGCACAATTTTTATCCAAAAAACATGTTCTCAACAAAAGAAACCAGGATCATCAGCGCTCACTCCCATAAAAACAATATTCCACTCGCTTCCCTTTCTAATAATCCAAACCATATTTTAAAAAATACATCAGTTTGTAAAAGAGAATAGTTTTCCCCCCCCCCCCATACACAGAACATTGAGAAAGCACAAACCAATGGAATCTCGAAAATTTGAAAGAATTCAAACGAAGGTTCCTCAGAAAAAGCAAGCCATTATATACTCTGTACGTGTTGGTAAGTATACTCTACAATCTATTACTGTGTCAAATTGGATAGCTTGTAGAATTCAATGCAGTCAGAATATAAGTTAAGTATATGCTATACAATGCTAATTCAATTAGTTTCCAAAGCAATAGCAAGGAATATTTTTGAACATTTGCAAATATGCACAATCACTTATTGGTAACATACATTTGGTATAGTACCAAACCACTGGCTAGACTCTAGTCTGCAGGAGAAATATTCTGGACGCAAGTCAATTTATAATCCTGTGAGCCCAAAATGGTTGAGATCTCTTCTAACCCAAGTTTTAAACAAACGCCTTTCTGGGCAAAACTTTTCCGCCTACTCTTATTTGGGGGTGGGGGGGTTCCGCACTAACCCTTGATCCAACAAACAAAGAACAGGCTTGCATAACTTCTTCCTCTTGGTCTGAGTGGGTGTGGACCTGACCTGAGCTCATGCTTAGCGCCCCCTAAGGGCACTAGCTCATAGCTGGTGGAGGAGTCCATCAGCGCAAGCAAACCAGACAGCGACAGGGGCGGGTCAGGGCTCACTCCACATACAGCTGCTCCACAGGTACTCATTCTGAGAACAGTTACCCTACCCCAGAGACTGATGCATTATCCTCCAATCAGCTGCTCATCAACACCCTCCCTGTAGCATTCTACCCATTTCCAAGCGCCCACAAAACAGAAAATGAAAGTCCTTTTCACTTCAAGTAACCATAACCCTTTGCTGACGATCAAAAGCGCCAGGGGTACCTTGGTCGGGTCTAGGGGGACTCAGATTTAGGGGGGCAGAATACAAACAAACAAAAAAAAAAAAAAACTAAAAAAGAAAAAAATTACCATCCAATTCTACCAGGAAGAGACTGTGGCTTGGTCCAAAGCCAAGCAACAGGTTGGTAACTCAGATACACAATCCACCTACATTAAGATACACTATCCACCTGTAAAACCACTGCTTATTTACATTAACCTATCGCTCAACACCACCTGAGTCATCAGACCTCAAAACATTTGCAGCAAGGTGTACTAACCAGTGCTAAAAGAACTGCCCCGCCACATGAATGGATATAAAATATGTACAGAGGAGGTTCACCCCAACATGTATAATCCTTAAATATCCAGATCTTAATACCTCTAATTAGGTTTTAGGGGCTCTGAAGCCAAATTACAATTTCAGCACCATGGTCTATCCAGGACACGGATCAATTTTAATGAACTCCGCTCCGGGAAAAACATGATCTGTTTAAATTCATATTGACCGCTTTTCATTTTTTCCAAACGGACAAATCTAGTCATACGAGCAGTAACCAGTGTGTTACAGTTTGTCGGCTTAGGACCTTTATCTTGTACAAATTTACCTTCATCTTTCTTCCCCCCCCCCCCCTCCCTCCCCTACATTTTAGAAATGGAATTCATCCTACTCTCAGGTCATTGCAAGTCTTAACCAATAGGTGGGGCCGCGTGTAAAAAGTGTTGCCTGCAGGGCGGAGCTATACGGTGTTATGAATTCTGTGGTGTCTGGACAGGGAGGAGGAGTGATTGAAGCCCTTCCCGCACTGGGAGCATCGGTACGGCTTCTCGCTGTCGAGCAGGTGCTGCCGCTTAATGACAGTGGGCGGGGTGAAGGGCTTGGTCGCCGGGGGAGGCGCGAACGTGGGTTTGTCTTCGAGGTGAGTGCGCTGGTGTCGTGCCAGAGAGGACGAGTGGTTGAAGCGCTTCCCGCAGTGGCTGCAGCTGTACGTTTTCCCGTCCGAGTGCACTTTTTGATGGCGGGAGAGAGAGGACGAGTGATTGAAGCTCTTCTCGCAGTGGTTACAGCTGTACGACTTCTCCCCGCGCAGCGCCCGGGCCACCTTGATCGGGGAGCTGAAGACGAAGCCCTTCGGCAGCTGGGGCATCGCCACCATCTTGTCGTCCTGGTGCTTTCGGTGGTGTCGGGACAGCGAGGACGAGTGGTTGAAGCTCTTGTTGCACTGCGCACAGGTGTACCGCTTCTGGCCCGTGTGGAGCTGCTGGTGCTTTTTAAGGTGGCGCCGCCTGACAAAGCTCTTCCTGCACTGGTTGCACTTGTAGGGCTTCTCGCCCGAGTGGATGCGCTGGTGCTCCCTTAAGGTGGAGGCCGCGGCGAAGCCCTTGCCGCACTGGCCGCATCGGTGCGGCTTGTTGTCGCCGGAGTGGGTGCGCTGGTGCTGCTTCAGGTTGGACGCAGTAGCGAAGCACTTTCCGCACTGCGGGCAGCTGAAGGGCTTCTCGCGCACGTGCATCTCCTGGTGCTTTTTAAGGTGGCGCCGCCTGATGAAGCTCTTCCTGCACTGCGGGCACTTGTAGGGCTTGTCCTCCGTGTGCATTTTCATGTGCTCCCGCAGCGTGATGGCGGCCGCAAAGCTCTTGCCGCATTCGGAGCACCTGTGCGGTTTGTCGGCCGAGTGCATCATCTGGTGTGGCTTCAGGTTGAAAGGGTCAATGCAGCCCTTCCCCACGACGTCGACCCCCTTCTTGTGGATCTTCAGATGCTCCTTCAGACTGGCATCCACGGCGAAGGTCTCCCCGCAGTGGGCGCAGATGTAGGGCGTGATGGCCTTGTGAATCTCGTAGTGGTGGTGCAGGTCGGAGGCGTTGGCGAACAGGAGGCCGCAGTCGTTGCACTGCAGCCCCTCATGGATCACCACGCCATTTTCCGTCTCCACGGTCAGCTCCCCCGCGCAGTGCTGGGGGTCACCCTTGTCGTTCTTCATGAGGTCGCCCAGCAGGCTCTCGTTGGAGACGCACTTGATCTGGTGGGCCATGTCACCCGCGGCGAAGCAGTGCAGGTCGGGCTGGTGCTCGACCTTGATGTAGTCGTGGTCGGTCTCGGTGATGATCTGGTCGGCCTCCACGCAGGTGACGGAGCCCAGCTCCACCTTCAGCTCGCCGCCGTGGATGTGCAGCTCCCCTTCGCGCTTCTCGTCCAGACCCATGATGTCGGAGCCAGGCTGATACTGCACGTCGGTCACCTGACTGTGCGGGATCACGCATTCTGAGCCCAGAGTGTCCAGGCCGGGCGTGTCGCACTCCGTCTCCGACTCGGTCATGAGGACGAACTCCAGCGCGCGGGCTGGGGGGTCCCCGGGGGGCTCCAGCTGGGCTTCCTGTGGGCCCTCCACTGTGGCTCCGGGGTCTTGACGCTCAACAGCGGTCAAGTGTTCTCTCTCTCTCTCAAACCAGGGACCGCAACGCCCGGCCTCCTGCAAATACAACGAAACCAGCCCCCGACTCAGACACACAAAAACACAATGACCTCCAGCAACTAAGAAACCAAAGCAACCTTGAGAGACAATATCCACCGACCAAAAACCCCCCAGCAATTTCCCTTTAAAAATAAGAGGAATAGTGCAAGCTCCAGTCGTTATCTGCAGGCTACACAAATGCCATGACCGCAAATTTTCACTAAAGATGCTTCCATATCGCAGAATGCCAATCAAAATTTAATCGGACACCAACGTAATAATAACAAAAAAAGATAATAAAATAATACTATCACTTATGACGTGCAAATTCACACATGGATATGAACAAATGCATTTTACGCAAAAAAAAAAATAAGACTACGTGAATTATAGACAAACATTCGATCACAAAACTAAATGATATTGCAAAACAAACTGTCCATTTGGACTAAAACCCCCAGCAAGCAGACCCAGGTCAAACTAACATTTTCTGAAATCTGCCACGAATTGAGCCCAAAAAGCTAAACCAATCAGCTAACAAAAAGCAAAACAGACATTTATCCCTGAGACCAATCCTCTCACAGCTAAAGTCATGATTTATTCCACTCAATTACAGAAATATCACAACCATTTCTGGCCACGCAATGAAGTACTACAATTTGACCAGCCAAGCACATTGGTCCCATGAACCAAAGCACATCTCCCTTGCACCACGTTACAATTTATTTTATACAAGTTCATGGCCATTTAAAGCACCAATAGTAGCCAAGATCCCAAAACATTTTTGGATTCAATTAACACCTTGACATTCAGCTTAATTACTGCACTTAGAGAATTACACATAATGTTCTCAGATGTTTTTTCAATTTGTCCCAATATGTGAGCGAACCTGGACAGATCCCTTGAAAAGCTTTGCAAATTTGCCAAGGTAAGCACCAAAATATAAACTCTGTTAATTTCCTCAAAGAATGATGTCATGTCCTTGAGTCACCAGAAGCCTTGAGGGCCTTATACTTCACATCAATAATGGCAATAAACATGACATCGCTGCAGGCGCACAACATAACGAATTAACAACATTAGCATCTTCTAAACGAGGATAGTCGATCATTGTGCCGAGCAAATACAGCATTAAAAACAAATGTCTCTATAAAACGGATTTAGTGAATGAATCGCCCGAAGAACAGGGTAAAGTCAGACTCCGCTGGGCGAGACTCTGATCCAGGGCACGTAGGCAGCCATCAGTGCGCGTTACAAGTGCCGCTATTTTTAAATAGTCATGGCGTGGGAACAGGTCTGTGGATGGTTTTAAACAAACATTCTCGTTTCCTCCTCCTGGTTTAAACAACCAACTAACAAACTACTTCAAGCAGCCTCGCAATGACTGTGCTTAAGCACAAAACATCAAAGACATACTTTGGTGAAGTTAATATTCGCAATGCATAAACTTCACCCAGGCACCAAACCGGTGGCTACCCAGCCAAGCAAATTGGCTAAACCCAGCCAACATTAGCTCGCTAACTAGCTCGCTAACTAGCAGCTAGCTGGCTAGCGCATCAAGCCATAATAATGTCTTCAGCCAAACCAGAAGCGCACTTTTTGAGCTGGTAATCCAATTTAACCTGATGACAGCAACCACTGTAATGTTTTATCACCGATATTATTCTAACCACAGCGCAAAGTGCGATGCGTGCGACGTGAATCCCATCATCACAGCTCATTTTCAATTCGGGATGCTGGGGTTTTCACAACCACAATTTCATTTGTGACCGACGATACGTCGCTAAATCTAGCCAGCGAGCTGGGGATTAGCCAGCTAACTAGCAGCTAATGTCGTTCAGGCTGCAATCTCTGGCAGCGAACATCGGTCGTGAGTCGCAGTTCGCATGGAAACAGTGCGGTTACTGAGGGGACCTGAATGAGAAGCTGCGGACGTCTGAGTTCAGAGACGCGGGATTAGCTGCAGGATTACAGGCCGCAGGGAGCGGGCATCTTAGCTCTGCCACTGCGGTTCGCAGAAGCCCTAAAATGGCCGCCGCGGGCGCGCTTATATTCCATGACCGAGTTACGGTACCGCTTCCGCTCTCAGCCACACTTCAGCCAATCGAATTGTACCTAACTACAACTGTAAACCAGTCAGATTGTACGTGACTGGAAATTTTCCCTAACTTGGTTATGAAAAATAATCCGGCGCGCCGCCGACTTCCGCCCTTCAAAGCGCATTTAATACAGCTGCACAACTAGCCACGGCGCAGAAACTACCCAAATACCCGCGGAAAACCTGGATTAACAGCCACAAAAACGTTTAATGATGCTAGATAAGCAGATATGTAGCCCACGATGGACGGAAGCGGTCTCCATGATCACGATTTAGCTTTAGCTTTTGAGAGCTTTCGGTAAGAAGCCCGCGAAAGGCGGCACCATCTTACATAACTAGCGACAATGCGCTTTCCGCCGCCGCCATGCTAGGTTAACTCAACACTACGGGTAACAACTCATCCGCCTTTAACGTGGCGTTTACAACACTGGAAACTTAAAATTAAAATTAAATCAGTTTCTCGTTCCATGATGGGGCCAAATCACGCATTACAAAGTCGAAACATTACTGGAGTGTAATTCATTTCTGACCGAAAGCTGCTGGCGACCGGGCCCGGTACATTTGCTAGCCAGCTAATAGCGAGCTAGTTAGCGGCTACTTAGCCAGCTAGTATCCGCTAGTTAGCGAGCGAGCTGCCATCTTTAACAAATCCGCTCCGAATCGGTTAGACCGCTCCGCGGAGTAAATTGCGACGTATCTGCAAATAATGAGAAATTCTGAATTACGCCACTGAAGACAAACTCTGATTCGCGTATGCAATGCGACGGGCGAAAATTTAAAACAACAACAAATAACCCTCCAGGCGCAGCGGCTGTTGCGATGGAGAACTGACGTTACAACGCAGCTAGCTGGCTACAGCTATCTTCCGGCCATATTAGCTCGCTAAACCTGCAGACAAAATCGATAATAAATATAGGGACGATTTGATTACATTACCTGTCTATTTACCTTCACGTATGACTTTTATTAGTGTTTCAGGTGAACACGCGAAAATAAGACTATCGTTTTTCTTTTCGCTTCGACGACTTTTCGTTCTTCTCGCCGCCGCTTTGTGCTCCTTCCTCCTCCCTCAGCAGCGCTGGCGCCACTGGGCTAATGGCGCCAATAACGCTGAATTGCTCGGCCAAATACGACGAGTGACGCTGAGGGACACTGCTCATTACTGACACCTACAGCTGTGGATGTACGACGAAAAACCGCTTGTGCTATCGCAAGCTTCAAGTGCTCTCCTCCTGAATCAATGCCTGCTTTATTTTATAAAATCTGAAAATGCTGGCGAAAGAAACCTTGTGTTTATTTATCCCAGTCTTGTCTTCTTTCTGTTTTTCTTAGTACTGCCAGCCATCATATGGCTATGACGTTCAATAAATGCAATCGCAACTTACCAATATTTACCAGAGATAATGTAAAATTGATAATAGCAAGTGTAACAAGGAATTTAGCAAGGAATTTTGACGACAAATATATTTTAATCCTTTCTGGAATCAAACCGAAAATGCTCATTATATCGCCACCATAGTTAGGTCATAAACATACACATTTTTCAAATCTTACCAAGCATTCATAATGTGGCTGGTTTGCATCTTTCAGACACTTCATTTAACTGAACTATCTGGTAGTGGGAAAACATAACAGGTCTGGGATTATTATTTTGTAATTCTGCATGCATTACAAAAGCATGGGTGCACAAGAAGAGGATTCGGGTGTGGGACTGGCTTGCCTGCTGTCCCGATTTGTTCCCAGTAGAGAATTCATTGCACATTTCGAAACCTAGAATGCAATAACAAAGACCTTGCACTGTTGCACGCCATAAAACTTGTTCACAGGAAGAGTAGGGCAGTTACATCTGAAATGCTTAATCACTTGGTGTCTCCCATCTGTGAACAATTATTTAGTGTTGTGAGGAGAAATGGCAACATTACTAAAAGAGGTCAATACTGTGCTGTCCCAACTTTTTTGAAATATGTTGCCAGAATCAAACTAGAAATGAGTGTTCATTTTGTAAATTTGATGGAACATCACATAATGTGCTGTTGTGATGTTCTCAATCCAGAACAGGTCAAAGATCATTTACAAATCACTGCTTTCACTATTAATCGAGCCCCTGAGAACAAAAGTGGTCTACTCCACATTTCTCTTTCTTTAACTTCTAGTCTTAAAATGATTTGTTAGTGGTCAAGCTGTTTTGTGCAATAATGTATTTATTCAATATCGTTCCAGTAGGTGGGCCATACGAAGAACTCAGAAAGTGCTCAGTGCAACGGTGGTCCAAAATGGAAAAAAAAAAATCAGTTGGACCTCTCTTGTTCTAAGGGCCTCAATTTTAATTTAACATTCTGTCCTAACTTTCTCTGATAGGCAGTTGTACAGTATATGGTTAATATTAGAATTGTACAATATGGTTTTTCAGTTACAGGGAAATGCATAAGGCAGTGGCCATTATTCTGCTATTAATTTTTTTCCCTAGGGAAACATAATCACTGGACTGTACAAACTTTCCAATGGATCACATTTATTAGAGCCATTTAACTATGGAATAAATGTTTTTCAGCCAAAATACCGTTTTGCACTCAGCAGAGTTTCACTGCTCCACAAAAAAGATAATTTTCAAGTATGTAATCATGGGTTGAAAACTGCAAATGTATAATTATGAGGCTTGACTGCTTGCTGTACATGGCCAGATATATGTTGATTGCTTCCCTTTGAGTTTATTTTGTGATAAAACATATAGACATTCAATGTAGTCTTCACTTATTATGATAAAAACCCAATGTTGTAATCAGCCCCCACACTGTTGTAAAGAATGGTAACTTAAATGACAGCAGCAGTGACACACCATTTATTCAAAGGCGCTCTGAGAGCAAGTTTTTATCAGAGGCATGAATGGTCAATACACTGACAGTCAATCAAAATCCATCCCAGTTCTGAGGGGTCTATATTCAAGATGGTAGATTACACAGCCAAGAGACTATTTAGAGAACTTCAAATCATTCTTCAGTGTATAGGCTCATATTATCAAATTAGATATCTTTTTGGTGATAGTTCTTTGCATAGGTGGGCCTTTATTGTAAGTAAATATCAGGTCAGTCTGGCCCAAGCTCCCGTGCAAAATGATGCATATTCCATGATCTTTTGTCATTGATATACAAGTCGGTTATGGATATACTCATTATCTATCCACATATGAACCAGCAACTGAAGTTATGGTTTTCTTTGCATCCTTCTACCTCTTCCCACACAGAGAGCTACAGAGAGGAGAGAACACTGGATGCAGATTGTGGTGCACAGACAGTGCAGTGTCTCCAAGGCTGAATCCGTTTGACGTGCCCAGGAAATGGGGTCATAGCCGGTTACGGCATCTCACTGTGAGAAAGCAGGCTTTATGCACAACACAATTGTGCAGGGATTAAAATGGCAGCCACAAGGTCACTCAGAAGAGTCCCCTTTGTTGTCCTCAAACTAAAAGAAACTGCACAGGCAAAGATATGAGTTTGCTAATTTCAGTCCAGTTCCAACCAGATGTACAAACCGGGGTTTCCCCCAGGCTGTCCAAATTAAAGAGCCTCTGTCTTAACTTCATTAATGTCCTCAATAGATATGAAGGATTTTCCACCTACAACAGTCAGGTAGCCATTTTGAGGCAATTTATCCTTGAAATCCTTCTGTGCTGGAGAGCAATGATGTTTCTGTGCCAGCTTCATTTCATTATCCACATTTTACTGATGTCCACCCACTTCAATCATGTGTACATGCACTGGTTGCTCTGTGTGTCTTAATATAATAACTAGAGTGATGTGCATGTGATACACTGTGATGTCCCCTGCCCCCAGATAACACCTACAAAGTTGAAACAGTTTCAGAGTTTAAACGGCGGTGCTCCGGATGGAGGCATGGAGTTACAGAATTGCGGACGGAGGGTAAAACAGCATGTCCTCCACTTTCACAGGGAACATAAATAATAACAACAATAATAACAAGTGGTGCCAGGCACAACAAACCCTGCCCCTCGCACATACTTTCACCTACTTCTACGAAATTCAATAGGGATCTATTCTGGGTCAGTGGCAATCCCTATACCGAATTTGGGGTGAATCTGGCCATTCGTTTTGCCGCTAGAGTGTTAACAAACACAGAAACACACAAACACAGAAACAAACCGAACCGAAAACAATGCCCCTTCCCTCACCCTTTGGGTGGGGCGGGGTAATAATAATGATGATGATGATGATCATCATTATTGTATCCTACTTGGCTTTGAAACCTTTCTTTTTGATACAGGTATCGGAAGTCACCCATTAACTTGTGAATACGCTGGCTGCCTGTAGTTCTTCATGCATTCATTTTCTGATTTGCGTTTGTTATGGTGATGAAATCACAGCACACGGGCTTGCACCATCATGCTTGCCAATTTGAGTGTCAAATTTTTTACCTTTTGAGACCTTACCTAATTTTTCTTATTTCTTACCTTCTGCTCGTCTACATCTGCTTGCTTGCCTAGAGCTGGAATTGCTGACTCACCGTCCCTGCTGCCTGCCCAGCAGCCGCCAGGCAGCCCGTTCACTCCAAAGGTGTCATCTTAGGAAGTTTACTCAGCATGTCGGAGGGGCGGGCAGAGACTGTAAGTGCCTATTTACATTGGCTCATTGATATGGAAAATATGTCACTGCACTGTGTGTATTTGAGTGTGTGCAAATCAAACAATCAACACGAGTTTGGCAGTATTCCCATACACTTTTGCCAGTTATTCCATCCACAATTGATACCACTGACCTGTGGACAATTTTCAATCACCACAACAATCTCTCATTAATCAACAAGGCAAGAAAAACTTTGGTCATGTTTTAATTCATGGCAAACATACACAAGAAAATCAGCATTGAAAAAATAATGACCTCATTTTAGGTTTTTAAGTCCTCTAAATTCAAGGGTAACCTCAGCGGTTTCGATATAAATCTCCCTCTGACAGAAGAAAGTACAAAAATATTATTTTTCGCCATCTACAAGGCATGAAAATGCAAGGCACAGGACATAGGTACAGAGCATCAGAGATTAAATTTTTATACACAGTTAATACATTTACACTTGTACAGTAGGCTGGGTTGGGCCAATTCAGATCGCATAGTGATGGCGGGATTCACACATTCATGGTGGGCGTGAGCTGCAGAAGAGGATTCTGGGAGTGCACGGCCTGAAGCCTCTCCAAGTCCTGCAGGAAAGCCCTCTGCTTCACTGCATCTCCCCCGTCAGTACCGCCGGAGGGCAGACAGGGACCAGTGCTGCCGAGAGAAGGGAAAAAACATGGCAACCAGGGTGCCAAATATAGGAGTCCAGCTGGCAAAAATGCCACCATAATCCTCATGATCCCCTTGAAATCAGAGGATAGTAAAGAGACAGTAATCGCTATTGTTTTTCCAGCCATTTAATATTGTTGATTATCCCAAAGGCTGGGTTTGTCACAGAAAATACCATCTGATGTTACAAAGCAGTCATGGCCAAATAACAGAAAAATGCTGCCCGCCCCATAGCTATACTGAGCGTTTTCCAAAACGTGATGGTACCAGCCGGATTCTAATAAAGCTGATATGTTGTTTGGAAATTTGCCCCCATTCCTTTTGAAATGCCCTCGGATTTTAGCCAGCTGGAATAAATATTACACAAACAAATTTCACACCTTATGTGTAACTCTCAAAGTAAGACCTTATCATACTTACTGGATACCAGCAGAACCATCCAGAAAAGCTGCCAAATTCACCAGCACATTTATATCAATGAAGATAAAACATCACTCTCACTCACCGTGGAGAGTCTATCCCACTATCTCCAGTGCTACTATGGTTTTCAACTGCCTCTCCCGCGGTGGCTGTCGTCAGGAACGCTCTGACTGGCTGTGGAGGGGACATGGCTGCTGCCAAATCGCTGGACCTCCTGTTCCTCGACTCCCTGGCTGCAGCTCCAGCTGAAGGACCGGCTCTCCGCTTCATCAGCAGACCTGTGTAGCGTCTCGGCGTCCGAGTCGCCCTCGCTGGCTTGGCTGCTTTGAGCTGCTTCGCGGACCCCCAGATATTTCAGGCCGCGGTGCAGGGACTATGGCGCTCAGGCACTGCCAGAAGGGCTGCTGGGAACTCCGCTCATGCCTCCTGCAGTCCAGTTGTTGGTTAGGTCCTAAAACAGCCCCTTGGTGCACCCCATCCTCCTCCACAGTAGTGAAAACCTCATCTCTGTCAAGAGAGGATTGATGATAGGGCATCCGATCGGATTGGCTGACCTCGCTGCACTCATCCTCATGTAGATAAAGGGAACTGCAAGCATCGTCATCGTCCACCTCCCTCAAGTAGAGTGTCTGGTCTTCGTCTGTAGAGCCATCATTCTCCACGCGTACAGAATCTGTCCGCACCGTGCTACTCTGTAACATTCGTCCAGTGTGCTGATGTGTACTATAGTGACTAGGTCTCATGTGCTTTGAATCTCCCTCGCTGTCCACTTGATGGGCACATAGACCCAGTCTGCGTTGGGTGGCAGTATTTGGCTCAAATGCCGAGGCTGCTGTACTGCTCTGATGGGTGATTTGAGGCTGATGTGGACGTGCAGGATGGTCAGAATCCTTGACATGTCTTGCAGAGTGCTTTGGAACCCTGCTCCCTGAATCCCTCTCTTGGGACACCTTACGCTTCGATTCCTTCTCCTGACCCTCCTTTACACTCCTACCCCTAACTTTAGACTCAGTCAGCTTCATCTTGTCCTCTATTCTAAGGGTACTAGACTCTGGGTACCCACAGCCATAGTCCGCAGGCAGCTCTTTTACCGGCGGGGTGTCTAATGCCAGGACCTCACAGGACCCTTTACTGGTAGTCGCTGCTCTGCCCGTCTTGCAGGACTTCTTTGTGCGGGATGGATCCCAGGACTTTGACCGGTAGCCCACATGCTCCCAGCTGTCCCCCGTCTGCCTGCTCTCCTCCAGCCTCCTCTGCATCCCATCTCTCGCCGTCCTGCCGTGGAAGGGATTGTCAATTCGTTTCTTAAACACATTTTTGGGATCTGCGGTAGAGTGCTCGCAGGCAGGAGGGACCGGCTCATCTCAAAGGCACCTCAGAGGTCAGGAGAGAGGGAACCTGGTCCAGCTCTGGGTCCGCAGGAGAGCCCAAACCTCTCTCCTTGCCCCTCAGCTTCTCTCCGCAGGACCGTCCTCTCCGCTTGCCCCGAGCAGCTCTGGAGCTTGACTTCTTCCCCTGGGCCTTGCCCGAGTGCCTCCGCTCCTCGGAGGCCAGGATCTCGGTGGACACGCCCCGGTCCACGCCCTTCTCCTCCAGCTGCTTCATGAGCACGGTGTGGCGCACCAGGTTGTCCACGGTCAGCTCAGGGTTGATGCGTTTGATGATGGCGTGCTCCAGGTCCCGCGGCAGGTTGTTCAGGTCATCTTCGTCCCTAACAGGCCACTCCGCCGGCGGAAACTGCCCCGAGAATGTGGCGTACTCCTTCCTGGGCTTGTCCTTCCTGCCCACATTGCGGCGAAAGAAGCTGAGGCCAAACCTGCGGCCCACCCTCTCCTTGTCCTTGCGGCTAACGGTGGACTTGCTCGTCTCACTGGGCTGGTAGTGGTAGGGTGCTGTGGAGGTAGCTTGATGCGTGATGGAAGGCTTCAACTCTCGCGGACCCTTGAGGCTTCTGGCCACAATGTCGTTGGTGAGGCTTTTGGCCGTGCTCTCATTGACAGAGTTCTGGTCCAGGACGGACGGGGCAAAGCAGCTGCAGGACTTGCAGTGGGCCACAGGGGGGCGCTCTGCCGTGCTGTCCATGCAGCTCTCACTGCTCACCAGGTACGTGATGGGCGGGGGGGAGGGGGGATCATGCTCGGCCCACCACTGCTTTTCCTGCACCACGCTGTTGGTGATGAAGTAGGTCTGCGGGGTGACGATGAAGTAACCCTCCCCTGTGTGATACACCTTCCTATCCTTAATCAGGGCGCCCAGGGCATTGTACAGGATGTCCTGGGTGGGAATGGTCATACCTGCAGAACAGAAGATGTCACTGCACTTGATAGGAGTAACCAAGTCTGAAATTTCAGACACACTTTATACTCACCAATAAATCAGACAAACTGGTCCAGCACTAGTGTACTAAATAATACACAGTGCATCAATGCACATAAATACTAGACATAAATATTTCCATTAATGCTTCCATTGTCATATGTCTGTTACAACATTTATCAAAACTATTTTATCTAATATTTGATGAAATGTGCCAGTCACTTGTTTTCATTAGATGGTTATATCTGCTGTAGAATTGCACTTTTATGTCACAGTTTTATTCTACTTAGCTCAATTTGAGGTCCCTCAATGCACAGCAGACCTACTGACTTCTAAACGCCAGCGAAATCAATGTAATATAACGTGACATTATGTGCTGGCTACCCAGACAGTCCACAATGGAGGAGAAGTGACTGTAGCGCCACCTTTGGCCGGAGGAGGGAAGTGGTGCCGCCCACAGCAGAGCAGGAGCCTGTAAGTGCTGAACAGCCTGAAGAGTATAGCTACAAACCACTATAACCGCTAAACCACTGGATAAATGCTGCAGGACAGACTGCTGTTTTTAATAGGTTTTGCGCTGCTCCAAAAGCTCCGATGGAAAGACTATGAGACCGATTTCTCCAATTACCCCCCACCTCCTGACGGAGTACTGCCAACTAGCACAGGCCAAATCTAAAAAAAATAATGGAGGACTTTTACTTCCTGAAGAAGGATTTAATGCCTTTGGTTAAGCGGCGCACAGAAGAACCCACCCCCCCCGTGCGGATGCGGATGGTTACCTGGGTAAGCCTTCGTCATGTGGCTCAGCAGTGCCTCCTGGGTAACGGTGGTATTTGCTGCGTTCATGTCGGAGATAACAGAGCAGAGAACCTCCGACAGGGGAATAAACTGCGACTGTGCGATGGGAGCCATCTGCATGGGAGACAGATCACCTGCAAAACACACAGACACACACATGCACACACACACACACACACACACACATTCACACACACACACATCACCGTACACGCAAATGCATAGGAGATTCAGTATTGCAGTCAAGGAAACAAATCCGTCATTAACAAGTTTAGTTCTGTTAACCACACAGATGTTACTTTAGAGCATCACCCAGTTGGTTGAGTTCTGTACAGTTAACAGTTAACTCTGCAAGGTGTAAGCAGGGACTCAGTGTGTAAAGTTCCAGCGTTGGACTCCAGGATGGAGACAGCCAGGCTGGCTGAGAGAAGCGTATGGTTGACCACAGAGAGCAGCGGAAATCATCCATTCACAACACACATCAAAATAGACATTACACGTCATGCTCAGCCTAGCCTGCAGAGGGCACTGTTCTTCTGCTCTCAGTTCAGTGCCACGTTCTGAAGGAGCAGCCTGAAAGGGAACATTTTCACACTAGAGCAACAGGGGGCGGGGCTTCGTGAGAGGAAGAGGGGCAGGGCCTGTGATTGATGGGCAGTCTCAGGACTATACAGAGCACCATTGTGTCTGAGTTCAGAGGAAGTCCGGGCTCGTTCCTCTCCATTGTCTGAGCTTTCTTCAAAGAATAAAAGGAAGAGGAAAAACCTTGACCTGATCGTTGCTGTAGACACATAACAGCACTGAGACGTGCAGCACGAGCACAGAACTGATTTTGATACAAAGTTTGGTAAGAACTTGCATTGACATTTTCACACCAGTGTGTTCACCCACAAACTTCTGCGGCAACCAGAAAAAATAAGATTTGGTATTACAGGGAAACCCTACCTGGCAAATTATAAGCACAGTGAAGAAAACTGAGCTCTTGACAATACATTAAAGTAATTTATTGTTTTCAATGTCAATGCTGTCTTGCTGCGTTGCACGGTGTGACAAACCAGGTCTGAAATCCCATTGAATCTAACAGTAAGAAGTTAAATGAACCTCCACAGCAAATACCGTCTGCCCTCACAATCAACAACACCATATTTCCTATCAGATTTTTTCCAATCAGATTTTAAGATCGTGCACAGCCCTCAAACAATGACTCCCTATGTGTCACCTGCTGTCCACTGTGACCAATGAGAACACAGCATTGTTGTTTTATTGCTGGTGTCAGGTACTGAACTGCATCGAGACTCCAGTGTAGAGAGCGGACACACACTCAGTTGGGGGACTGAATTGGGCCCCGGATGGAAACTAAAGGTGTAAAAGGCCCTCGATGTGACGCCTCGTCTGACCTGATAAAGTTCAGATGCTCAAGCACCGTAAGTCATCCCCGGGGAGAATCCTGGCAAGATCCTTGCAAAGATCCTTATGGACTCTGAAGGATCCTGTGACACGATCCTTGAGGACCCCAGCAAAATCCTTGTGAATCCTCAAGGATCTGGGGAAAATCCTTAGGGATCCTTAAGGATCCTGGCAAAATCGTTAATGTTCCTTAAGGACCCTGACAAAATCCTGAGGGAAAACAGTATTTATGCTTTATTTAGCCAGGAAAGTCCTGTTGAGATTGAAATCTCTTTTTCAAGGGAACCCCTTGGGCTTGACATGAAGTGGGATGAGATCAGGGGATGATTAAGTGGCAGGTTGGGAATTTAGCCATGATACCAAGGATAGCCCTACACTTGTTGAAGTGTGTCATAGGTCCTTTAATGACCACAGTAAGTCTGGACCTCAGTTTAACATCTCGTCCAAAAAATGGCATCTCCTTCAGTAGAGTATCCCCATCACTGCACTGGGGCATATCCCACTAGAGGTAAGATCACCACCTACTGGCCCACTAACACCTCTTCCAGCAGCAACTATGTTTTCCCAGATGGTCTCCCATCCAAGTATGAACCAAGGCCACACCTGCTTAGCTACAGCCACACAGCTGGAGAAGATACCTTTGTGGTATGGTTGCTGACATGAGGGTCCTGACAAAGTTTAAAGATTTGACTAAAAAGTCTCCACTCATAAACTGCAGCACTGATGAAGAGTTCACATTCCAAACATGTCAACCAATAATTCGAAGCAGACATCGATTAGGGGTGTACTGTACCTGGTCTGGCAACATCCGGGCTTAATTTATCTAGGACCCCTGGGGATTTTTCAGAGACCCTTCACGATTTTGCTGGGATCCTTAAGGATCCTCAAGGTTGAGGATCACCAAGGGTTTACCCAGGATCCTTAAGGATCCATAAGGATCATGCCAGGTGCCTCAAAGATCCCAATGATGGATTTCTCGAGATATTGAAGGATCCCTTAGGTTATTGACAGGATCCTTGCAGACCACCGAGGATTTTGAGAGGAATCCTCAAAGATCCTTTCAAGGATCCTATCAGACTCTCTCACAGGATACCGCTGGGATCCTTACAGGATCCTTGCAAAGATTCTCACCAGGGAGACCACAAGGATCTTTGTTTTCAAGGATACTTAAAGAATTTTTGCAAGATCCTGCCAGGATCCTGGTTTATTGCTAAAGATCCCGCAAGGATCCCTGTTCTTCCAGATCCTTAAAGGTTTCTTGAAGGATCCTTGAAAGATTCTGTCCTTGCAGGATTCCTGCAGAATCCTCATGAATCCCCAAGAATCCTGTGACGATTCCCAACAGGGATTACAGAGTCCTGCTATAACCTAAAAATCAGTTCATGTGGGAGTTCTGTCAGTAGATGAGCAGATCTCTCCTTCTGAAGTACAGATACAAAAAAACAAATAATTTAAATTACATATTTCACCACAGTTAGATTTAATGTGATGGCAGTCCATAATTATCAAGCTTATTTTAATTTATAAATTTCTAAATACTTACGCATTACGAATTATCGAAAGGTACTTAACAATGACAATCTAACCAAGTTTGCCTTGTACAGTGTATCTAACAGAACACTTCATGCCCGACCAGGCACGACTACGCAGACATTACCAAACGATCGGGATTCAGGCAGACAAAAGGCCTGATTATTAGCATCAGAAATGGCTCAGCAGAATGTGCGCAGGGGAAACAGGAGGGGTGAGAGAGGCTGCAGACTGGAGCTCTGTTCTCTCCAGCATTAGCGGGCGTGACCGCGTACAGGGAACTCTCCTGTAACAGGCCGCTGTCTCGGGGGACACGGCACTTTGGAGACCTGTAACCTGAGGACCAGCGACCGCCATCACAGCTCTTTGTCACAAACAATACAAGCACTGCTGCCCTCAGGCACCATGGAAACAGTGACGGTGGAACAGGGAGATCGTGCACACAGAGCTGCTGTAGGGGGCGCTAACCAAAACAATCAAGGAATAGAACTAACAGAGGAACACTAAAAGCACAGCTCTACACAAGAACAGGATGGGTGGAGGAACCTGAGAATCCGTTGAGCAACTTTATCACAGTGGACATTACAAGAGGAAATCTGCAGCATCATATCTCTGGTCTCAGTAGCACAGTAAGAGTGTGCTTGGAAGTGTGGCTATGATAGAAAGTCCTGATTAAGTAGGAACTTGTTTATCACAATATAATATTCTATGACAGGAGTAACAAACGCTCAGCTGCTTCATAGCTAACATTTAAAAAAACAGGGTAATATCATAACATCAACATTTCAGCAGTGTTATGAGAACATTTTGCGGGGCTAGGCAGTTGAAAGAAGGAACTCAGCTCACTTTTAAACTCTCGTTATGGGAGTGAAGAAACCCAACTGAGAGTCATGGGCAGGAGTTCTCCGCTAATGACTACAGGACCGCATCAGGTGCTAACAGGAGGAGGAATGTACACAGCCCATAACACACAGCACTTGAGTCCCATCAGCTACAGATCCTCACACATTACTGTTCAGTGAGGGAGTCACATGATTGAAATCATACTCCTCCGATTGATTTTACCAGCTCTGACTGCAATACAACATCAGGCCCACTGCTAACTCACACTGCCTAATGAGATCATTGCAGTCACAGGAAACATATTTTCTCCAAATGCATTATGGGATACCACAGCTCACACACTTGGCTGATTCAGGGAGTCTGGAAGGGGGAGAAAATCAGTTTCGCAGAGGCCACATACACACCTGACCAGGGTTATGGACAAGTACACACACACACACACACACACACACATAAACATACATACATACACACACACACCAAAAAAAAAAAAAAAAAACATACACACAGACATACACACACCCAAACAGGGCAATGGAGGATAACACACACACACACACACCCGACCAGGGTAATGTCGAACTACACACAAACACACACACATGCACACGCAAACGCAAACCCACACGCACACGCTCGCACGCATACGTACGCACACAGGGTAAAACTCGGTGCACACACAAATGTTGAACCAGGACAATAAACACTAATAGAAGACATAAGAGACATTTCGCTGACACTCTGACCAAAAGAGGCTCGCATTTCGCTGGGCTAAGTAGGGGCTCCTTCCCACAGGAGCACTGTGGGGTCACGTGACTTTACTCCAGAGTCAATGGCTATTCTGATGTCACTGTGGCCACAGGAGGCCTGACCCAACAACCTTTCCTAATCAGACCCTTTAGCCACTAAGGTGGGTCGCACCTGTTTCCGGATTTCACAACAAACTTCTGCCTTTTCTTGGACGAATTACTTCTACGATATTTAGTCCATCTTCACACAATGGACCCTCTCAGCTGCAGTTGAATGACAAGCACTGGAATGATATGATACGCAGCGGAATGACATAAATAATATGCATTGGAATGATATAAATATGACATGCATTGGAATGATGTAAATTTAATATGTATTGGAATTATATGAATATATGCACTGGAATGATATAAATATGATATGCATTAGAATGATATAAATATGATATGCACTGAAATGATATAAATATGATATGCATTGGAACGATGTAAACATGATATGCATTGGAATGATATCAATATGATATGCACTGAAATGATATAAATATGATATGCATTGGAATGATGTAAACATGATATGCATTGGAATGATATAAATATGATATGCACTGAAATGATATAAATATGATATGCATTGGAATGATATAAATATGATATGCACTGGAATGATGTAAATATGACATGCATTGGAATGATATAAATATATGCATTGGAATGACATAAATATGATATGCACTGGAATAATATAAATATGATACGCGCTGGAATTATATAAACTGTAGGCGGTTTCTGTCCCTTGTGCTTGTGTTGCACCAGTATTGTAGGGCTGTGCTGTGGTCTAACCTCTGAGTGAATCAGTGTTGGTGAGTAAGACTGTAAGGCTCAGTGAGCAGGTAACTGGCATTAATCAAAGCAGGAACACAGGACCCCCCAGCTCAGATGGAGCCCACCGCTGTACTGAACTGTAGGCTGGCCCCGCCCACAGCCCCTCCCTGATTCACTGACACTCCCACAAATCCCCACAGCGCTGCCATCACATGCGGCCCAAGCGATTCCTGCTTTTACGACCAGACGCTCCCACCCAGGAACCTCACTCAAATCTGGACCAGCGCCCAGTTACTGCAGGTAATCATTAACTGCACAGAACAGGCTTGTTCAAGACTACAGCTCAACCACCAGCCAGAAAACTGATTTTTGTTCACAGATTGCGTGTGTGTTGTGTGTCACATTTGCGCCAGCAGAATGACTGTGTGCCTGTGTGTGTGTGTTACATGTTGGTAGGATTGTCTGGCATATTACCTGCAGTAAGAGCTCACTCAGAACATGTTATTCAGCCTTCCAACCAGCAGCACCACAAAATGGGACACAGGAATTAAGCACATGAACACAGACACACAAATACGCGAGCATGCACACACACACACACACACACACACGCTCGCACGCACACGCAAATGCACACGCAAATGCACGCACACACACCCAAATTTGTAGAGTATATCAAAACTCACACCTCTGATTGTGTGCTTTGGCCCCACATTACCTGCACACATTATCCAGCCAAATTCACCGATAAAACTCAGGACTAAACACTTACAGGGCACAGTGATGAAATATTCAGAGGACTTTGACTGAATAAAGGAAGTTTAACATGGTCAATTGTAAAAAAATAAATAAATAAATAAAAAAAGTTCAAATTATTGTTTTTGAATGCAAAAATCACACAGAAACACACAAACTTTTTTTAATCCAATCACAATTCTAATTTCCAACTCCCAGTCAAAACAACATACCGTAATTTACAGAACACACACACACTCAATACAGGAGGGGACGCACACGTGCACACACACGCATACACACACACTCTAGACAGAACACACACTCACATACTCCACACAGAAGAACACACACATAAACACACTCCACACATGAGAACATACACTCTCCACATAGGAGAATACACACACTTGCAGACGCATACTTGCGTGCGCCACACACACACACACACACACACACACACACACACACACACACACACAGAGCGACAGCAGGACCACGTCAAGTACAACTGACACCAGATAAAATGAAAGTCCTGTGAAGAGAAAGTCATGGCCTGTTTTCTCATGCCGCAGGTAAAGCCAGGACCGTATCAAATGACCATCTACAGAAAGGCAGCTTTCCCACAGAGAAGGGAGGGCGGGGGCGGGGGGTCCAAACAAACGGCCTGGAGAGACTCAGCTGTTGAGGGACATTTGTCCCCCAAACTCCCTGTTTTCACAAACACCACACACAGCCTGATCCAGCTCAGCCTCCTGCCATTCCCAACACCCAGTGAGAAAACACATTTCATCCAGGCAATCAGTGAAGACCCTCATTGCTGGGACACCACAGCGGGATACGCCAACCGCCTAATACTGAGGAGTTTTTAAAGCAAACGCAAATGTCGGTTTTATAAAAGACTGCACATGAGGCACTGTTCCTGTGAGTATTAAATACCTTATATACCCCCTAATCTGTGTTTACGAGTACGTGTGAGAGTGTGTCCATATGTGCGTGTGTGTGCGTGTAAGCGTGTGTCCCATTCATTTACCCAACCTCCCCCTGACCACCGCATGTTTAAGAGCACACACACCTAAAATATACACACAAATATACAAACACATACACGCACACGCACACAGACACAGCAATACCAACACTGCTATTCAAGTATACAAGCACATATACACACGCATACGCTAGTAGCACCCAAAAACCGAGAAAGTGCACCTTTTTCCGAGAAATTCCTATTAAAACTTAAAATACACAGAGGTTTACTGAAGATTTGAGGCCAACTCGGTTAACCTCGGAAAAATTTTACCCAGGTATCCTGAAGTCTGTCCAGTTTACTTAAGTTTGGACAACACCTCAGTAAACCTCGGTGAAATTTTCCCGAGGAATACCGATGTGGGCAAGACAATCCTCGGTGTGTCTCGGGAAAATTTAACCGAGGTTTATTGAGGTGTTGTCCAAACTTCAGTAAACCGGACAGACTTTGGGATACCTCAGTAAAATTTTTCCGAGGTTTACAGAGTTGGCCTCAGATCTTCAGTAAACCTCTGTGTATTCTAAGTTTTTGTAGGAATTTCTCAGAAAAAGGTGCACTTTCTCGGTTTTTAGGTGCTACTAGTGATATGTATACATGCACGCAAACACAACAGGGTTGAACAGAATTTACGGACTCGTTTTATTAGTCTTTATTTGTCCAAAGACCAGATCAACAGCATCCTCAAGTCGCAACACCCCAATATCCCAGCATTCCTCAATAAAATGAGCGTCAGGCCACCCCTTTCTTAGCTGCTTTTAATCGCTGCAAAACACACAGACTTTATGACCCTGGAGAGCAATCAGAGGCCAAAGGTTTGTCTGGCTTTAAGTGGCAAATGTTCAAGGTCTATTTCAACTCAAAATGAGGGGTGTTGTTTTTCTGGAAACATCTCACAGTTCTGCAAATCTCTTTTCAAGACAAATCTCTTTTTCTTGACTCCGTTCTAAAACAGGGTTCGCCGGAAAATAAACTCAGTCAGATTGACTAACTGTCACATAAGAGCAGCACATGAGATTAATCTGCACTTAACAGAAGTGGTGTCCGCCTGACAGGACAATCAGCCAGTTAGAAGAGTCTGCGATCACAGCAAGAGCGCTGGTGTGTCATTGGAGAAGACCTGTAAGTGATCACAGTGACGGCCTTTTCAAACCAAGCACAAAACCAAAAATTAATTGAAATGTGGAATATTCACTGACAGTGAAATCCAAAGGTTATGGGTCCAGAATGGAAAGGCTCATAGAGATAAATAGATTTGAATTTTAAATGGAGACGCGTCAACTGTTTTTGGCTGCAGAAACCAGCACAAATGTTTGTATTCACCTCAAGCATTGGAACACAAAAACAGTGGTTACAATTTACTCACAACAACAATCTTCCAATCGCAACTGCAGCCAATTTGTGTGTTAGTGCGAACCATCTCACCTCAGACTGCTTCACCAACCACGGTCAGTACAACGCTGGCTGTGCTGCAAAACTGACCCATAAAGATGGTTCCTTACCAACTATGCAACTATGACCCAACAACGGCAAATGTGCATTTGGTAAGTGTTGCCACTTCGTGATAATATTTACAGTTTATTAAAACCAAATTGTGGTAAGCTTGGCTTGATTACAAGTCAGGCTTCAGCGTCACTGTTTAGCTTAATTTTTATATAGCTTATGGAGCTCTGCTGATGAATCAATCACCTTGTTGGAGAGACTGAGAACCGGATGGTATTTAAGGTACTTAACATATTAATCCCCGAGCAGGTGATCCATGCGTGTGTTCTGTTCAGACACCCCCAGCAGGTGTGGCCTTCTCCCCGGCTTATCAACAAGGAAAATCTGGAGCTAGCTTGCTAAGCAGCCAAGAGTTCCCACTTTAATTTATCACTTGGCTAGCTAACTAAACTGAATTCCAAGTGAAACGGAAGTTAACTCATTTGGTGCCATTGACAGAGATCTATCATTGTAGAATGAGAATTCCCAATAAGCCCCAACAGGAATTAGCATGGCTTCGCAATAATATTTAGTCCACCAAAATACAAGGTTTTGACCTAGCTAGTCTCCCTTAGCCAGAGGTGATGTAGGAGACACCTTGATATGAACTACAATCCCAATTCCGAAATAGTTGGGACAAAGTGTAAATTGTGAATAAAATCAAAATGCAATGACTTTCAGATCACATGAGCCAATGTTATTTACAATAGAACATAGATAACATTTCAAATGTTGTAACTGAGACATTTTACATTTTTATCCATAAAATGAGCTTATTTCAAATTTTCTGGCTGCAACAGGTCTCAAAAAAGTTGGGACACAGGCAAAAAAAAAAAAAGGCTGAAAAAAGCAATTAATATATAAGAGAATCAGCTGAAAGAACATTTAGCAAGTAATTAAGTTAACTGGCATCAGGTGTGTAACATGATTGGCTATAAAAGGGATGTCTTAGAGAGGCTGAGTCTCTCAGAAGTAAAGATGGCCAGAGGCTCTCCAACCCGTGAAGGCTTGCGCAAAAAAATTGTGGAATACTTGAAAAACAATATTCCTCAACATCAAATTGCAAAGGCTTTGAAGGTCTCATCATCAACAGTGCATAACATCATCAAAAGATTCAGAGAAACTGGAAAAATCTCTGTGCATAAGGGACAAGGCCGAAGACCTTTACTGGATGCCCGTGATCTTCGGGCCCTCAGACGCCACTGCATCACTCACCAGCATGATTCTGTCATTGACATTACTAAACGGGCACAGGAATACTTCAAGAAACCACTGTCTGTAAACACAGTCTGCCGTGCCATCCACAGATTCCACCTAAAACACTATCATGCAAAAAGGAAGCCATTGTTGAGCATGATCCTGAAGCGCCGCTGTGTTCTGTGGGCCAAGGCTCATTTAAAATGGACTGTAGCAAAGTGGCAAAGTGTCCTCTGGTCAGACGAGTCCAAATTTGACATTCTTGTTGGAAATCATGGGCGTCGTGTCCTCCGGGCTAAAGAGGAGAAAGACCACCCCTCCTGTTATCAGTGTTCAGTTCAAAAGCCAGCATCTCTGATGGTATGGGGATGCATTAGTGCATATGGTGTGGGACACTTGCATGTTTTAAAAAGCACCATGAATGCTGAAAGGTATATAAAGGTTTTAGAGCAACATATGCTCCCCTCCAGATGACATCTATTCCAGGGAAGGCCTTGTGTATTTCAGCAGGACAATGCAAAACCACATACTGCAGCTATTACAACAGCATGGCTTCGTAGTAGAAGAGTCCGTGTGCTGAACTGGCCTGCCTGCAGTCCTGATCTTTCATTGATTGAGAACATTTGGCACATAATTAAACGAAAAGCCCGTCAAAGGAGACCCAAAACAAGCAACTCCAGCAACTGGAAGCCTGTATTAAACAGGAGTGGGATCAAATTCCAACGGCTAAACTCCAGAAACTTGTCTCCTCAATGCCCAGACGCCTCCACTCTGTGTTAAAAAGAAGAGGGGATGCTACACCATGATGAACAGGCCCCTGTCCCAACTTTTTTGAGACCTGTAGCAGCCATCAAATTTGAAATGAGCTCATTTTATGGATAAAATTGTAAAATTTTGCAGTTTCAACATTTGCTATGTTATCTCTGTTCTACTGTGAATAAAGTACTGGCTGGTGTGACTTGAAAGTCATTGCGTTTTGATTCTATTCACAATTTACACTTTGCCCCAACTATTACGGAATTGAGGTTGTAATAGAATGGGTGAATTCAGTTTGGGAGAATAGAGCAGCCCCCAGCATAGAACATTCCCAGTAAACTGAATATTAGCCAATTGTTGCTACTAGTCAGATTCTAGCCACGAATCTGTGTCAGAGTCTGATTTCCAAATGTAGCCCAGTCAAACTGTTACGGTGACTGCATGCCATATTTCTCTGTGAATATAACTACCATCCTGACTGAGGCTGCAGGCATTTTCTTTCCATACTCATTGAGTAGTTTAATAGCTAGCTACCTAGCTACTAATTCAGTCATTTGTATTTAGAGACTTGCCAGTGGCGGAGGGATTTCGCTCTCCATTGATAATGGGGCCAGTGGATCAGTTTGCTGGCCAATAAAAGCAGAGATCATTTAAAAGAGGGGACGCCCACTCAGAACAGCCTGATTTTCAGAGGGTTAAGAATGACAGGAATCAAATTGCATAGAAATCATGGACTTTAAGTTTTTTTTTTGCTAAATATTGTATAAGCCTCCCTTTTGGACAATCAACAATATTATATCTTGTCAAAAACCAGCAAAAGATGGGACTTTTAAGAGTGCTGGAGTGTGATTAGTGCTGATTTTTAAGGGATCACAGTAAGGGGGTCACAGGACTCTTTATCTCCGGACTTTTCGTCCCAAACTATTTGTCCCTGGACTTTTCATCCCCTTGGAATTTTCGTCCTCTGACTCTTCATCCCTGTGGTCTTTTCGTTCCCATGAACGTTTCGTTCCCAGACTCCTGTCCCCGTAAGCAGCAAAACATTTTGGGGGATGTATGGTTCTCACTAGGTTTTTAAGATGGAGGGTTAAAATCAGTTTTCATAGGAAATTGGAGGGTCCTCCTTTATAAATTCCAGCAACAGTCTTTCATGTCAGGGGACAAAAAGTCCATGGGGAGCAAAAGTCCGGGGATGAAGAGTCCTAGAGCCCAGTAAGACTGCTGGAGTGTGATTAGCACTGACCTGTAAAGTGATGGACCAGCCTCCTATCTTCTAAAGCCTCATGCTTTCATCCTTTAATTATAATGCACAGAAATCACAGCTAGCACAGTTATGAGTGAAACCATAGATAAAAGTAGGATTTCATGAAATGGAAAAAAATGTTCCTCTTAATGAGGAAACCGTTTCTGATCCATTCTGTTTTACAAGCAGATGTGTGTTGAACTCTGACCCCCCTGTATTAGAGGAACATCTGGTGCATTTATTTGGTGTGCCAAGCATTGACCCCTGGGGTACCAATAGGGCAAAGGGGTGGAGCACAGTGACACCAGGGCATGTCACTCCATGCTGGGTCCTGACCAATCACCATGGTTACTTGGGCAAGTCCAAGAAGCTGTGATCTATGTGAAACCTTGAAACATCCATACCAGAGTAAAAAACACAAGGCGTTCATTCCAACTGTTCCAAATTCCTTTAGGCATATTTGGTGGACTGGCGTCTTCTTAAATGATGGACTGTGGAACTCACAAGATTCCCAGATCAGATGCAAGAAATATGATCTCTATGTCTCAAACACATCCACCCAATTCAAAGAATGGGAGGACAGGAACACAACACATTGGCTTTGGCAGAGTCAGAGGTGTGTCCAGCAGTAAGGGCTCACAGAGACTGTAAATTTGCTCCATCTCTCTTCTCTGACTGTCCATTACACACATAGAGCTACTGCAAACCCTCTCATGCCACACATTCAAATCAGACAAGAGTCATTTGTAATTACAGTCACTTGAATGAGTTTCAAAGTTCTACAGGTTGTTCAGTTTTTTAATGGTGCAAGAAAGGTCCATCATGAAGAGTGGTACTGAACAACCAATTATGATTATTAGAGGGGATTAGCACACATATATTACCCGCGGCATTAGGCAGCTAGTTTTACGCACAATCCTGGAGTCATTCAATAATGCAGGAGCCCCAAACAGACAAGGCGAATGAGTCCTCAGATTACAGCAGAACCAGCAGAGAGGGACACATAGCGATACTACAGTCAACCGATGATTCAGCAACAAAAACACTCAGGAAAGACAAATCTCTGACAAAATGAGCCACAACGATGAAAAGTACTTGTTGCATCCAACAATTTATGAGGTCTTCCCAAGCCTACAGTCTTAGACTAAACTGAACCCAAGACCAAATCTAACATCCCATTAGAAGGAAGCTGCAGGAGGATAATATCTCACCAGCGTAATTAACCTCACGTGAGTAATTAGAACTTCCATACAGCCCCATGAATTCTCTGCATTTGCAATGCCAGAACATGTCAATTAATGACACAGCTAGATCCTGGAACAATATAACCTTTATTTTCAGTTAATCACCACATAGAGCTAATGTTGAAGGACAGTCATTTTACTTACAAAATTCACAGAGGTCATACAATTCCATACAGATAGTCATGCAAATCAAGCAAAATACAACACCACCCATGTTGGAAAACACGGTCATGCAGAAATGACACCCAGCTGTGTTCAGTGTCTCACGCCCTTGAAAGATGGCCCAACTTTGCAGCATCAAAAAGATGAGAACTCTGTTGCAAGATCTGTGAGGATCTAACAGCTTCAGTCTCTGCACTCCGATCTAACTGGCCCTGAAAGTACCAGACCCACACACACACACACACACACACACACACAACACACAAAATCCAAATAAACAGCAGGGAAACTGCTACTTGAGTGAATGGAGGTCATGGAGGTCCTAAAGCGGGAAGAAAAGCGCTCTTCGTCCTCACTTTACAAAACTGAGCAGGAGGGGAACAATCACCCTCTCACTTACAGGAACAGAGCGAGGGATAGAGCCTCATAAATCAGGTCTGTTGATTTCTAAACCTCGCATTGCACTTACCCTCTCCCTGTCCGGCAGCACAATACACATACCATCCTCCACAAACCTGGGCCTGACTGTCTATAAACATTTAACACACTTCAATACGCATTACAACCCCATCATGCAGAGGCATGGCAGAGCTGTTCTCACTGACACTGAGAAAAGTAATAATAAGCTTATTTTCAGGGGCTCATACTGCAGATCACTGAATGCACTTGAAATCAAGAAGTAAAAACAAACTTTGATAGAGTAACTGTCCATAGAGAAACCAGCAGAAGTTGAACAGTCTAAATCCACCGCAACAATTACATGAACAAGACAGACTAAAGGTTGATATGACCCATTGACAACAGCTTAAAATAATCGAACCAAAGGACCACCGTGCGCGCTACAGAGTGACTGATCGCCACAGCGCGGGGGGTGAATTCATTTCCGTTCCCAGTTCCCACACATTCGGCTCATTATTGCACAACCATACTTTACGCCCTTGAAACTTTCTTTAAATTACGCACACTGTAATCTCATTGCAAGGACACAAAGTAGTTTTGCAGGATATTCTAGCATTCAGAGAATCCAGAATCTCAATGAAATAACGGCTCGAAGATTCACAGAGGTGAGTTGAGCCTTAAAGCTGAGTATCAAGTAATCCAACAAACACTATGGTCAGGTTTGGTCGGTTCCTGTTCCCGATCTGCCGGAGGAGGTACTCGCCCGAAGTAAACACAAGGGACAATAAAGGAAACTGCAGGACACTCGGGAGGATCTCGGGTCGGTGCCAATTTTCACGCCTTTATTGTTTTATTCTTTTATCTCGGCTGTCTGCTAAGAGCAGTGCACACAGTGTTTATTCCGCAGTTTCGCACGCATGTCTTCCTTGCACTCAACACCTTAAGATTGTGTTGCTCTTTACCGTAATGCGTACTGTACAGTCATTTGTTAGCAGTGGCATATTCGCAATTGTGCGTATTTTCCCACTGGGGTAATGCGAACAAAATTTAAATTATTTATTGTGGTTCAGTGGGTAAAAGGGAAAGGAGTGTAAATTCAGACTTACCCACGGCTCGGATGATAAATCCTCGCGGAGATCGCAGCGCTCTTCGCATCCATGCTTCCCGCAGAACTTCCAAGTGGTTCGCATTCCCTTGGACTATCAGCACAAAATTCTCCATCCAACCCTGGAAATAAACCTCCGCCATGGCTTTGACCAGCCTTTTGTTCCAGAAGCTCCGCATATTTTGAGCTTTAAAATCCGCGAAAATTTCACTGCCGCTCGCGCGAGCAGCTTTGTGCTTCCCCTCGGCCGTCCTCGAGCCATCCTCGTCCTTGCCGAAGACCAGCGCGAGAGACGCCGGAGACAGTTGCACGAGCCGTTGCTGTTGGGACATGATTTTAATACGTTAACGAGAAAAATCTGCTCTCATATCAAAAACATTCACACAGTGACTTCCCCTCTGTGAAAAGTACGACAATATTTCGATGTTTACTTCCTTGATCCGGACTACTATTTGCCACATTCCACCAAACTACTACGGCGTCAGACCTGCAGTGTTAACGCCTGGATAGTGTTCTCTCGCTTCCAAGGTAACCCATGATGACGCTGGCAGTAGGGGCGGTAATAAGGTGCTGAAGGTAGACCAATAAAATACTTCAACTTGATCAGAAAGGCGTGCTTTGGTCGGGTTGGAGATCACCAATCTTGAGGTCAGGTGCAAATAAATCGTCTGGCGGTGTTCACCAGTGTGGTTGCGGTCAATAACAGGGTCCATGAATGTTACGTCATGCTTAAAAGGTGATTTCAAGGACATATTCGGACATAAATTCAATAAAAAAAAAGGTTTTACATTCTGATTTGCCGTAAGGTAACTATGCCTAAAATACATTAGGTGTACTCCGATCAGGCAAATTTGAATTGCTTCACATCCATAAAATACCTTTCATAAAATATCTATCACAACGCTTATTGGAATATTAGCGCCAACAGTTGTCTAAACCAGGGCTCGCTGCAGTCGATGTGCCTCATTTATTCATTCTCTCACATTAGCTAATCTGCAGTCTGTACCTAAGTCTTCAGTACAAAAAAATAACTGGCCTCAGAGATATGTCTTTCAAAATAAATCCAGTGAAAAATTAGTTTTTAAACTAAGTTGACACCATATCAGACAAATTGAAATCAGGCTCCAAGTTGCTTTTCTGGAGCAGCCAACTCACGAAGTCGCAAACATCCATTCATCCCAAAGCATTCTAGGAAGCTTACAGGCTCTGTCACAAAAGCAACTTTTGTTGAAGGCTTCTGTCCTCCTGCAGATATCGTGACATCTGTCATGGGTTACTCCCTTGGTGGCGCAAGGGCTATACGCTGGAAACCCCCTGACTAAATTCTGGCAATAAAAACTGGAGACATGCCGAAAAACAGCAAGAAAAATGTGACAAAACATTGGACACACCAAGTCAACATGCTGGCAAGATGTTCCAGCCAAACATTTCCGACACCATACATAAAAAATACATATTTTATAAGCTGTATGCACAAATTTTGATGTCAATGGACATACAATATATATGCATAGACATAATCAAAAGGTAGACAGTAACTATGAAAGAAAAGCTTCAGAGGTGAACAAAATCAGTGTGTATGTGTGCGCGCGCACGTGTGTGTTAGTGTGTACAAGCTGAAATGTGCCACATCAATCAAAGTTCAACCAAAGAGCAAATGCAGCTGCTTTATTGAAAGGTGACTCTAAGACCGTCTTAATGGAGTAAAATAAAAGCCATCCCTCCATCCCTCTAAACCCACTGGTTTTCTCGCTGGAATTTCAGACACTGCATTCTGGGACATCGCCCATAATTAAGGTAAAATTAAAACAAATTAAAAATGCTAAACTTTGGTGTTAATGACACCAAAATTAACAGGACCCCAGAAAATGCCCTCAGTGCACAGCTGTGTCAGCCTGCATTTCTGCATGATACTGCAGCTCATTTGCAAAAGCTGAGTGACTAACCAAGCCAGACAAGGAAAAAGCCTTATGGGCAGAGCCCATGTCAGCCAAGAAGGATATGGGGCCTGTTCCAACTGCATATTTTCCATATCCTTCCTTCCCTCTCTTCCTCTCAGGTCCTCCCATTGGGGAGGCAAGGGAAGGAGGGAGATAAGGAAGTGAAGATGGAGGAATTGCAAAAATGCCAAATTAGCAAAATGAAAACCCCAAACTTCAGTATAAAGCGCGTTACTTTCAGGCATAGCAAGACAGACCCCCAGCTCAATCAGTGATACACCACACACTGCTCAAAGATAGACCCACAACTCAATCAGTGATACACCACACATTCCTCAGAGATAGACCCACAGCTCAATCAGTTATACATCACACACTCCTCAGAGATAGACCCACAGCTCAATCAGTTATACACCACACACTCCTCAAAGATAGACCCACAGCTCAATCAGTTATACACCACACACTCCTCAAAGATAGACCCACAGCTCAATCAGTTATACACCACACACTCCTCAATGATAGACCCACAGCTCAATCAGTTATACACCACACACTCCTCAAAGATAGACCCCACAGCTCAATCAGTTATACACCACACACTCCTCAAAGATATACCCACAGCTCAATCAGTAATATACCACACATTCCTCAAAGACAAGCCCACAGTTCAATCAGTTATACACCACACACTCCTCAAAGATAGACCCACAGCTCAATCAGTTATACACCACACACTCCTCAAAGATAGACCCACAGCTCAATCAGTTATACACCACACACTCCTCAAAGATAGACCCACAGCTCAATCAGTTATACACCACACACTCCTCATAGACCCACAGCTCAATCAGTTATACACCACACATTCCTCAAAGATAGACCCACAGCTCAATCAGTTATACACCACACACTCCTCAAAGATAGACCCACAGCTCAATCAGTTATACACCACACACTCCTCAAAGATAGACCCACAGCTCAATCAGTTATACACCACACACTCCTCAAAGATAGACCCACAGCTCAATCAGTTATACACCACACTCCTCAAAGATAGACCCACAGCTCAATCAGTTATACACCACACACTCCTCAAAGATAGACCCACAGCTCAATCAGTTATACACCACACACTCCTCAAAGATAGACCCACAGCTCAATCAGTTATACACCACACACTCCTCAAAGATAGACCCACAGCTCAATCAGTTATACACCACACACTCCTCAAAGATAGACCCACAGCTCAATCAGTTATACACCACACACTCCTCAAAGATAGACCCACAGCTCAATCAGTTATACACCACACATTCCTCAAAGATAGACCCACAGCTCAATCAGTTATACACCACACACTCCTCAAAGATAGACCCACAGCTCAATCAGTTATTCACCACACACTCCTCAAAGATAGACCCACAGCTCAATCAGTTATACACCACACACTCCTCAAAGATAGACCCACAGCTCAATCAGTTATACACCACACACTCCTCAAAGATAGACCCACAGCTCAATCAGTTATACATCACACACTCCTCAAAGATAGACCCACAGCTCAATCAGTTATATATCACACACTCCTCAAAATAGACCCACAGCTCAATCAGTTATACACCACACACTCCTCAAGATAGACCCACAGCTCAATCAGTTATACACCACACACTCCTCAAAGATAGACCCACAGCTCAATCAGTTATACACCACACACTCCTCAAAGATAGACCCACAGCTCAATCAGTTATACACCACACACTCCTCAAAGATAGACCCACAGCTCAATCAGTTATACACCACACACTCCTCAAAGATAGACCCACAGCTCAATCAGTTATACACCCACAAAGATAGACCCACAGCTCAATCAGTTATACACCACACATTCCTCAAAGATAGACCCACAGCTCAATCAGTTATACACCACACACTCCTCAAAGATAGACCCACAGCTCAATCAGTTATACACCACATTCCTCAAAGATAGACCCACAGCTCAATCAGTTATACACCACACACTCCTCAAAGATAGACCCACAGCTCAATCAGTTATACACCACACACTCCTCAAAGATAGACCCACAGCTCAAAGATAGACCCACACTCCTCAAAGATAGACCCAAGCTCAGTCATACACCACACACTCCTCAAAGATAGACCCACAGCTCAATCAGTTATACACCACACACTCCTCAAAGATAGACCCACAGCTCAATCAGTTATACACCACACACTCCCAAAGATAGACCCACAGCTCAATCAGTTCAAAGATAGACCCACAGCTCAATCACACCACACACTCCTCAAAGATAGACCCACAGCTCAATCAGTTCCTCAAAGATAGACCCACAGCTCAATCAGTTATACACCACACACTCCTCAGTTATACACCACACACTCCTCAAAGATAGACCCACAGCTCAATCAGTTATACACCACACACTCCTCAAAGATAGACCCACAGCTCAATCAGTTATACACCACACACTCCTCAAAGATAGACCCACAGCTCAATCAGTTATACACCACACACTCCTCAAAGATAGACCCACAGCTCAATCAGTTATACACCACACACTCCTCAAAGATAGACCCACAGCTCAATCAGCCCTCCATCCCACCCTCTCGAAAGATAGACCCACAGCTCAATCAGTTACACCACACACTCCTCAAAGATAGACCCACAGCTCAATCAGTTATACACCACACACTCCTCAAAGATAGACCCACAGCTCAATCAGTTATACATCACACACTCCTCAAAGATAGACCCACAGCTCAATCAGTTATACATCACACACTCCTCAAAGATAGAGCTCAATCAGTTATTCACCACACACAAAAGATAGACCCACAGCTCAATCAGTTATACATCACACACTCCTCAAAGATAGACCCACAGCTCAATCAGTTATACACCACACATTCCTCAAAGATAGACCCACAGCTCAATCAGTTATACACCACACACTCCTCAAAGATAGACCCACAGCTCAATCAGTTATACACCACACACTCCTCAAAGATAGACCCACAGCTCAATCAGTTATACACCACACACTCCTCAAAGATAGACCCACAGCTCAATCAGTTACCCACACTCCTCAAAGATAGACCCACAGCTCAATCAGTTATACACCACACACTCCAAAGATAGAACAGCTCAATAGTTATACACCCACACTCCTCAAAGATAGACCCACAGCTCAATCAGTTATATACCACACACTCCTCAAAGATAGACCCACAGCTCAATCAGTTATACACCACACACTCCTCAAAGATAGACCCAGCTCAATCAGTTATACACCACACACTCCTCAAAGATAGACCCACAGCTCAATCAGTTATACACCACACACTCCTCAAAGATAGACCCACAGCTCAATCAGTTATACACCACACACTCCTCAAAGATAGACCCACAGCTCAATCAGTTATACACCACACACTCCTCAAAGATAGACCCACAGCTCAATCAGTTATACACCACACACTCCTCAAAGATAGACCCAAGCTCAATCAGTTATACACCACACACTCCTCAAAGATAGACCCACAGCTCAATCAGTTAGTTACTCCTACAAAGATAGACCCACAGCTCAATCAGTTATACACCCACACTCCTCAAAGATAGACCCACAGCTCAATCAGTTATACACCACACACTCCTCAAAGATAGACCCACAGCTCAATCAGTTATACACCACACACTCCTCAAAGATAGACCCACAGCTCAATCAGTTATACACCACACACTCCTCAAAGATAGACCCACAGCTCAAACAGTTATACACCACACACTCCTCAAAGATAGACCCACAGCTCAAACAGTTATACACCACACACTCCTCAAAATCAGCTCAATCAGTTATACACCACACACTCCTCAAAGATAGACCCACAGCTCAATCAGTTATACACCACACACTCCTCAAAAAAGACCCACAGCTCAATCAGTTATACATAGACCCACAGCTCAATCAGTTATACACCACACCTCCTCAAAGATAGACCCACAGCTCAATCAGTTATACACAGCTCCTCAAAGATAGACCCAAGCTCAATCAGTTATACACCACACACTCCTCAAAGATAGACCCACAGCTCAATCAGTTATACACACTCCTCAAAGATAGACCCACAGCTCAATCAGTTATACACCACACCTCCTCAAAGATAGACCCACAGCTCAATACACCACACATTCCTCAAAGATAGACCCACAGCTCAATCAGTTATACACCACACACTCCTCAAAGATAGAGCCACAGCTCAATCAGTTTACACCACACACTCCTCAAAGATAGAGCCACAGCTCAATCAGTTATACAAACATTCCTCAAAGATAGACCCACAGCTCAATCAGTTATACACCACACACTCCTCAAAGATAGACCCACAGCTCTCAACTCCTCAAAGTAGACCCACAGCTCAATACACCACACACTCCTCAAAGACAGACCCACAGCTCAATTAGTTATACACCACACACTCCTCAAAGATAGACCCACAGCTCAATCAGTTATACACCACACACTCCTCAAAGATAGACCCACAGCTCAATCAGTTATACACCACACACTCCTCAAAGATAGAAAGCTCAATAGTTATACACCACACATTCCTCAAAGACGGACCCACAGCTCAATCAGTTATCAATCAGCTCAATCAGTTCAAAGATAGACCCACAGCTCAATCAGTTATACACCACTCACTCCTCAAAGATAGACCCACAGCTCAATCAGTTATACACCACACACTCCTCAAAGACAGACCCACAGCTCAATCAGTTATACACCACACACTCCTCAAAGATAGACCCACAGCTCAATCAGTTATACACCACACACTCCTCAAAGATAGACCCACAGCTCAATCAGTTATACACCACACACTCCTCAAAGATAGACCCACAGCTCAATCAGTTATACACCACACATTCCTCAAAGACGGACCCACAGCTCAATCAGTTATACACCACATATTCCTCAAAGATAGAGCCACAGCTCAATCAGTTATACACCACACACTCCTCAAAGATAGACCCACAGCTCAATCAGTTATACACCACTCACTCCTCAAAGATAGACCCACAGCTCAATCAGTTATGCTCCACACACTCCTCAAAGATAGACCCACAGCTCAATCAGTTATGCTCCACACACTCCTCAAAGATAGACCCCACAGCTCAATCAGTTATACACCACACACTCCTCAGAGATAGACCCCACAGCTCAATCAGTTATACACCACACACTCCTCAAAGATAGACCCACAGTTCAATCAGTTATACACCACACACTCCTCAAAGATAGACCCACAGTTCAATCAGTTATACACCACACACTCCTCAAAGATAGACCCACAGCTCAATCAGTTATACACCACACACTCCTCAAAGATAGACCCACAGCTCAATCAGTTATACACCACACACTCCTCAAAGATAGACCCACAGCTCAATCAGTTACCACACACTCCTCAAAGATAGACCCACAGCTCAATCAGTTATACAGATACTCCTCAAAGATAGACCCACAGCTCAATCAGTTATACACCACACTCCTCAAAGATAGACCCACAGCTCAATCAGTTATACACCACACGTTCCTCAAAGATAGACCCACAGCTCAATCAGTTATACACCACACACTCCTCAAAGATAGACCCACAGCTCAATCAGTTATATGCCACACACTCCTCAAAGATAGACCCACAGCCCAATCAGTTATTCACCACACACTCCTCAAAGATAGACTCACAGCTCAATCAGTTATATACCACACACTCCTCAAAAATAGCAGCTCAATCAGTTATTCATCACACACTCCTCAAAGATAGACCCACAGCTCAATCAGTTATACATCACACATTCCTCAAAGACAGACCCACAGCTCAATTAGTTATACACCACACACTCCTCAAAGATAGACCCACAGCTCAATCAGTTATACACCACACACTCCTCATAGACCCACAGCTCAATCAGTTATACACCACACATTCCTCAAAGATAGACCCACAGCTCAATCAGTTATACACCACACACTCCTCAAAGATAGAGCCACAGCTCAATGAGTTATACACCACACACTCCTCATAGACCCACAGCTCAATCAGTTATACACCACACATTCCTCAAAGATAGACCCACAGCTCAAACAGTTAAACACCACACACTCCTCAAAGATAGACCCACAGCTCAATCAGTTATACACCACACACTCCTCAAAGATAGACCCACAGCTCAATCAGTTATACACCACACACTCCTCAAAGACAGACCCACAGCTCAATCAGTTATACACCACACACTCCTCAAAGATAGACCCACAGCTCAAACAGTTATACACCACACACTCCTCAAAGACAGACCCACAGCTCAATCAGTTATACACCACACACTCCTCAAAGATAGACCCACAGCTCAAACAGTTATACACCACACACTCCTCAAAGATAGACCCACAGCTCAATCAGTTATACACCACACACTCCTCAAAGATAGACCCACAGCTCAATCAGTTATACACCACACATTCCTCAAAGACAGACCCACAGCTCAATCAGTTATACACCACACATTCCTCAAAGATAGAGCCACAGCTCAATCAGTTATACACCACACACTCCTCAAAGATAGACCCACAGCTCAATCAGTTATACATCACACACTCCTCAAAGATAGACCCACAGCTCAATCAGTTATACACCACACACTCCTCAAAGATAGACCCACAGCTCAATCAGTTATACACCACACACTCCTCAAAGAAAGACCCACAGCTCAATCAGTTATACACCACACACTCCTCAAAGATAGACCCACAGCTCAAACAGTTATACACCACACACTCCTCAAAGATAGACCCACAGCTCAATCAGTTATACACCACACACTCCTCAAAGATAGACCCACAGCTCAATCAGTTATACACCACACACTCCTCAAAGATAGACCCACAGCTCAATCAGTTATACACCACACATTCCTCAAAGACAGACCCACAGCTCAATCAGTTATACACCACACATTCCTCAAAGACAGAGCCACAGCTCAATCAGTTATACATCACACACTCCTCAAAGATAGACCCACAGCTAAATCAGTTATACACCACACACTCCTCAAAGACAGACCCACAGCTCAATCAGTTATACACCACACATTCCTCAAAGACAGAGCCACAGCTCAATCAGTTATACATCACACACTCCTCAAAGATAGACCCACAGCTAAATCAGTTATACACCACACACTCCTCAAAGACAGACCCACAGCTCAATCAGTTGTACACCACACACTCCTCAAAGACAGACCCACAGCTCTATCAGTTATACACCACACACTCCTCAAAGACAGACCCACAGCTCAATCAGTTATACACCACACACTCCTCAAAGATAGACCCACAGCTCAATCAGTTATACACCACACACTCCTCAAAGATAGACCCACAGCTCAATCAGTTATACACCACACATTCCTCAAAGATTTCCCTACTCAATATACCTCGAGCAAACATCTCACCCTTTTCCCCAATTCTTTTAATGGACTGGAGTCTCCTTAATGATGGAGGACCATGATTGGATTCCAGATCAGGAGGAGGAAAAGAGAGGAAGAATGCGATTGGAATGAGCCCAAAGCCCTTGGAAACGCAATTCTCTCTCTTGTTCGTTCCCACGATGTTTGGGAGTGTCGGGAAGTTAAAATCTGCAGCATGTCCTGAGGTTGTACTAAACATCCCAAGGAAACAGCCCTTGGTGTTGTGTTTGGACACGGCTGTGTTTAAACAAATGTGTCACCCATGTCAGACGGCGGTGGCTTTTCCGAATTACAGGAGTGTACGTTGGCAGGAGATTGACTGGATCTAAACCCACTTCCCCCTCACATTTGGCAGCTGCAGAACCCTGATGCAGAACACAGGCCTGGGCCCTATCATTTATAAACACGCAGCATGGAGCGTGTGACCACAATTACAGGGCATACAAAATTATACTGCACTTGAGTTTAATCACTGCCTGTGAAATTGGCCTATAGGGTTTATTGCATAGAAAATCACCATAAATAATCCGATGTGGGCCCCAGTATAACTTACCCGTAAGACAATCCTTCAGTCCATCCATGAATTTTCTACTGTTTAGTCCTGCCCAGGGTCCTGGGGGGTCATGTCCAATCCAGGGCATCCTATGTGTGAGAGGCGGGAACACACCCTGGGATACATTCCCAAAATCTTAGCTGCTAACTATGTTTACAGCTTACTTGGTTTTAACAATTTGAAACACAGCTCTGGTTCAAACTATGTAATTTGCTAACATAGCGGGCAATGAAGCTTTTGGGAAAAATACCCCTGGATAGTTCTGCAAAGTCCCCCAATCCATCTGAGAAATTGCACACCATTCGTGTACAAACTATGGTTGAACCACACCAGGGTATCTTGACAGAAAAGATTATTTGAACAAACAGTTCAAATTTACTATCAAACATAATAGCATTCCTGCAAAATGAACATTTGTTACTGCATTACGCTTCCCCCCATAAAAAGCCAATTAAATAGAGTGGTCAGAATATTGCTAATTCACAGATATTTGTCCCGACTGTAGCCATGGCAAACTCTGGAGCGCTCATGAAGATCCAGAGGTCAGGTATCGGTGAAGACAGAAGGTGCTAGTAGAAAAACACCAGTGTTCAGTCAACCCATCATGTATAAATAAACATTAATTCATTTAACCAAAGGAAGGAAAATTCTGGGGTGCCGTTACCATGGTGACCAGAGATCAAAGTTAGTCAGGAGTGGGTGTCACCAAATTATCTGAGTAATCTGTTCATCAGAGATTTGTAAACCTTGTGTCTCTTCAATGGAACGCATCCAGCGACACACACACACACACACACACACACACATCAGTATGTGGCCTTCAGGACTGTTTTCACTATATTATCTTTTCGAGGTTCAAAAAAAAAAAAAACATTGAGGCCAGCCCTGGAGAACATACTCGGAAATATTTCAGTTTCTGATGCGTTTTATGACGTAGCTTTCTCCAGACGCCGCTTCCTTGCTAAGTATTCAGCTCAGCTAACTGTGTAATTATAAGGGCACATATGGCTCAGCGCTGACGGAGAGGGAGAAAGAAGCTCTGAGTCGTTTTCTGTTAGATCTTTTACTGTGTGTATTGATGGACAAAAAGCAGCAAACAGACGCAAAGGTGTTTTAACACAGTCCAGACTTACATATAAAAATCAATGCGGGCGGCTCGGAGTGAACTCGAAGGAGACGGCGGTATCGAGAAAAACAGGCTCATGTGCCCATAATGACTTCGGCTCGGATCGTAAAGTTTAATTGCTTCTGCAAGATCCTAATGGGTCTTCCTGTTTTAATGTGAACACTGAAAAACCTTTTAAAAGTGGCACTTAACTGCATGTGCCCACGAATGCAATCGCTTCGAGGGCCATTTCCTCAAAATGCAACCCGTGTCCCTGCCCTCATGGCTGATGTTTTGATGACAGTCCAGGCAGGCCACATCAAAAAAAAGCATTATTACCTTGCGTGTTTTATTGGGTAGCGGTTTCTGGCCACAAAGCCATTAGGAAATCGGGCAACACGGTGCTGAGCACCACCATGAGTGACGTGTAGAGTCTGAAAGACTTTGCAAACTGGTGGATGTAACTGCAGGTAGATATGCATGTGTGGATAGGAAGAGAGTGTCTGCCCTGGCCATCACAGACAGGTTCAACAGAAGAGTTAACACCAGTACGGCCCAGCAATCTGTGACATTCCCACAATTCCCAGTTTGTGTGACAGGCTTAAAATTTCAAAAATCTCAGAAATTCAGGAATCTAATCAGTAGAATCTACTGACACATCACAGCAGTCAAAGGGCTTCTGTTTGGTGCACAAATGTAATCAGGTCCAGAGTAGATACAGCAGCCTGGAGTATGTCAGCACTTCACTGAAAGCACCAAAGCTTTCCCTTGTCAATAATTTAATTTAAAAAAAAAAAAAAACTACCATTTTATACAACTACAAAACAACTTTGCCATTTTATTTGACCGGGAAAAAAAACTTTAAAAAAACAACTACTGTTTCATATGACAGAACAAATTTTACTTCTTATACGACCGGACAAACTTTGCCATTTTATATGACAGAACGAGCTATCAATTTATCTGCGTAAAAACTTAACTACTTTAAATAAATGAACAAACTAGTTTTACATTAAAAGCACAGCCTGAAAAATCTGTTTTGTGGAGTTCCACAAAGGACCGACCCAAGCTCCAGCCAGGCCAAGTGTTAATGACCTGATCGTGGGCAGCAGAGTGTGTGTCCATGCGTGGAGCTTTAGGGGCCTGTATGGGGCCCATTACCCAGCCATTACAGAGCCATCAGTGTGGCCCCCCCCCCACAGCCACAGGGGCTGGGACACCCCTCCCCCACCCTGTACCCGGACCCAGTCTGTCTCACCTTTAACAACCCCTCCCCACAGAGAACAGAGGAAAAAGACTCCAGAGATCCGGGACTAGACTCCATTTCACAGATTCTGTGAAACAGATCCTCCATTCCAGTGTTCAGCAAGAGGGCAATCTCATCTAAGCATGTTTCTGTTGTTGAGTCGAAAGGCACCGTACAGTGCTACAGCTTTAACAACAGGCCGAAATGAAAATTCAGCCTTTCTTCACTTGAATCAATTCTGAATAATCATTTGACGGTGCATTTAAAGTACATATTTCAAACAAATAATAGAATTGTGAAACTTGTAAAATTTCAAACCAAAGACCCTCTGCATCTAAGAAATGGTGGGCGTGAATCAGGAACCGACAGTGTTGACCGAATGCGTCATTTGTCCAGTTCCTCTCCAATCAAAATACAAAAATACATTCATGCGAGTTCACATCCTTTGTAGTCTGGAATGCGCGTCCACGTTACATGTCAACCAAACAAACTTCCCTTCTTTAAAGATTCTGCAGGACAGTCATGTTGTTTCGCTGTGATGCTCGTCACATTACAGAGGCTTATCCTGCGCTCACCTCTGATACTTAAGTCGTTTCCATAGCAAACACTGTCTGCCTGAGTAACATACAAGACACATAAAAGCAGCCAATGAAAACCCTCCTTTCCACTTCCTGAGCAGTGTGTTTAATCAGAGTACGGTGGAAAAAAAACATCCACTAAAAGGACACGTGTAGCACTGAACAGCCAACTGTATGTAGCCCCCTGTAGCAGCATTTTAGCATTCTAAGTGCACAAGGGCAAACATGAGACACAATCAAGTTTTCAATGTCTAAAGGACTTGCGCAATTCCAGCTGCAATATTCCTGGACTGAAGTATCTAGTGGCTAGCCCATTCCACCAGTAAAATTCCTCATCTTGAGTACATGGGGCTGCCAAAGTTTTTGCAGTTCAAAGGAAGATATGAGCTTTTCTTTTCCAAATGCAGTTTCCCCAAACTGAAGGACCAGTGGCCTAATATATATTTGGCTCCATTAAAAACGCACAGATGAGGTATGTACTGTATTTGCGGCAAATTGAAGAATCGATTGATTTTTATTGCTTTTCCAGTGAGACACGAGAGGAAATAAAGAAAAGCGCTTGGTATTGCAATCCTGACGCGCACCACGTGCACGCGCCAAGCACTTCAGTAATAACAAACATTTAGCTGTTCGTGATGTGTACCGTGACACTTGACTTGTTCTTTTTGGTGTGGTCAATAGCCTACATAAAGCCAACAAAAAAAAAAGAAAAATACTATTGCATCAAGAAAATGGAACAGCTTGTGACACAGGAGAGAGAAAAAAGAGCCTTTGGCATGTTACAGGCAGGTCTCAGCCGAGGAGGTGGTGCGCCATTTGCACTGTTACCGTTCAACAATTAGTCAGCTGTCTATGAGAATGGAACACAGGCACTGTCACTGACCGACCCCCGCTTCTGGCAGCCACGAGTGACGATGGCAGCTCAAGAGCGCCACATCTGGTTACAGGCTGTACATGACAGATTCCGGACAGCAACCAAAACTGATCATGAGATGAGGGGTCCGAGACGATTGAGGGTGAGCGCAAGTACCATTTGACGCCGTCTACGTGAGCAAAACATGGGTGCACACGGCCCCTACAGAAAACCCATTTTTTGCCCATCAACTGGAGTAGGACACTCTTTACTTCTGACTGGGGGCACCTGCCTCTGTGTCATTTTTTGGCACTTTATTTCACTGTTTCTGTCTGAGAATGGAAAACAGGGACTGTCGCTGACTGACCATGGTAAGGGCAACCATGCGTAAATGGGCAAAAACTGGGTTTTCTGTAGGGGCCGTGTGCACGCATGTGTTGCTCACATAGATGGTGTCAAACGGTACTTGCGCTCACCCTCAATCGTCTCAGACCCCTCATCTCAGGATCAGTTTTGGTTGCGGTCTGGAATCTGTCACGTACAGGCTGTAACCAGATGTGGCACTCTTGAGCCGCCATCGTCACTCGTGGCTGCCCTAAGCGGGGGTCGGTCAGTGACAGTGCCTGTGTTCCATTCTCAGACAGCTGACTAATTGTTGAACGGTAACAGTGCAAATGACGCACCACCTCTCGGCAGCTGAGACCTGCCCGTAACATGCCAAAGGCTCTTTTTCTCTCTCCTGTGTCACAAGCCGTTCCATTTTCTTGATGCAGTAGCATTTTTTTTTTTTTTTTGTTGGCTTTATGTAGGCTATTGACCACACCAAAAAGAACAAGTCAAGTGTCACTGTACACATCAAGAACAGCTCAATGTTTGTTATTACTGAAGTGCTTGGTGCGTGTCAGGATTACAATACCACACGCTTTTCTTTATTTCCTCTCGTGCCTCACTGGAAAAGCAAGAAAAATCAATCGATTCTTCAATTTGCCACAAATACAGTACATACCTCATCATGCGTTTTTAATGGAGCTAAGTATATAAACGTTGCCAAGGCACAGAAAATATGCACACGTTACTTTGATGATTTTGGATTTAAAAAACAAACCTTACATGAAATAAACATCTCAGTGGCCAGGAGGCAGACACAAGCCATAAATCAGCAGCGCAGAGCAGTTGGTTCCCTAAGCAAGGCCACACCCTGCAGGATGGACAGGCCCCTGCTTAGTCCGATTGAAAGCAAGTCATTTTGTATACATGGTTGTGTAGTTGCGATGAAATTGCAGGCATACTCATTTTGGGAGGTTTTCATTTTGGTTAGACTCTACATTTTACATCACCTGAGCAGATGTACTTTCTCTCTGTCATGCATCTCTGCATTGGAGCCTCATCTTAAAAGTAGAGTAAGGACCTTTTATTTAGGGCTAAAACTCCTGCCTCAACAGTGTTTCCATAATTTAATTCTACTGCAACGATTAATTTTGTTAGATAGTGTTTTTATGTGACGGCTCTTTAAAATGGCTTATTGAGTTTATAAGATGCAGCTTATGACTGGACACATCACCCACAGTTCTGGCAAGAGGGTTCCATTGATGTGCCGAACAAGTGCGCCCCCTAGTGACGTGGAGGGTACAGACAGATCATTTGTGCTGCAGAAATGAACCCAGACTGACCAAAAACACAAAGGGTCACAAAGTGTAAAATCAACCACTTTTATTTGCACATGGACAACCACAGAGTACATCAGATGTAGAAAAATATGCGTCATTCTGCTTTTGACGAGTCTAAATTTGGCTCTCATTCCTTCAAGCACATTAAAATATCGTCATTTCCGCAAGGAAAGCTGAGGCAGAACCAGAGAAAAATCTATACTCCGCAGTCACCATCACTCCCACCACACGCGTGTTCAGAAACTCACCCGCAACATTCAACACTGGACACCAGGCATTATGTACTCAATCACCGGAACTCGTCAGAATCCCTTTAACGTGAACAACCTGATTAATACGGCGAGCCCTGCTAAATACAACCAGCAGGCAGTACGAACTGCACTTCCACAAACCAGAGAGCGTTTCTTGTTTTCTTTTAATATACGATTTTAAAGGAGTTTAACTCAGGGATTGGACTAGTAGCGCTGCAAGTGAGCAGTAATGCAGCACCTATGTCTTACCTCGATAGCAAGAAGGAAAGAAATTCCTTCATTAAAATGAGTTTATTGATCAGCCAAATCGCAGGAATATTGTTAAACTCTGCCGAATAGCATGTAATTGCACGTGACACCATTGTGTTCACTGGACGGGTTTTACCGTAACAAATTTTACAAACTTGCACCATTTTAAACATAAATAAACATACTATTATTGCTAATCAGGCCTTCTGCGTCAGAACAACACACATACGGGCACAAACAATTTGTATTAGGCAGCAAAGCAAAACAAACCATATTAAATAGGAAGCCTTAAAATTAAAATATTAATTGCGCATTATTTTGTAAAAAAAAAAAAAAAAAAAGTCTCCTCGTTAAGACCAACTAATTTCAAATTTCAACAACAGAAACCTCAACAATCCACTCTAAACAAAATAATGCTTTTTAAATACAAGTGTAAGATTTAGCCTTATTATTTCAACATATTACAAATTAGAAAATTATCCCATTTACATTAAACATTAATTGAGCTAGCGTGTCAACAGATTTATTCCTGGATTTCATTTGGATTCTATGCCATGAACGTGACCTCAACAAAATGACACCAATAAAACAGGACTCTAAACAATTAAAAATCAATGCTCCAAAATATAACAAGCAATTGGATGGTTAGTGCTCATTTACAGGTGCATTCGTGCGCATTTACAGCATTTGAAGCGGAGAAAGGCAGCTCATTCAGATCCATTTGTTTGGGAGTTTTGGCCATCGTCTTCTGATGGAACTTCCTGAAAAACAAAATTTATTTACATTACCTTTATGTATTTCTCTCAACATTTTCAAAGAAGGAATAAGGACTTGATGCACTAGTTTAATGGTGTTCTTTTCATTTCTCAGAAAACATTATAATCGGGACAAACTGATCAAAACCTAAGAGCTCAAACTAATGGATAATAAACAGTGAAGTCCCATTTAGCCCTGCATTGTCACAGCCACACGCTGAATACCAACGCACATTTAAGAGGCAAGTCTGCACAAGCTAGCTAAAGAACACAACGTGGGAAAAATTACAGGACTTCGGTCATTTAAAATTTTGCTTGCCACGTTTTAACATCTGCGATCAACCCATTACAGCTTGTCTTGTACCCAGACCACAAGATGAGGCATCTTCCTTTACGGTGTCAAATTTGTCACTCAATTCATTCAAACGCAGCTGGAGCCTAATCAGACGCGCCACTCCTGAGCGACTGTTTTACCTGCAGAGATTTCAAACTCGGAATAAAATATCTGAAAATCTGAAGAGGACAGATGTGCCCTACAGCCTAGAATGGACCAGAGCTGGAGGCTACGAGCAAACTGATACTGATAAAATGGGCGGTCATCGTGCTTAATGCAGATTTCTCCCTCGTGCTGTTGGCAGTCCTCTGAAGTAAAACTGAAAGAAGCAGCAGGGAAGTGACAGCAAGTGAGGTTTTAACACCAGTGCCTGTTCAGACAGACATGAGGAGGATAAACAGGTGTGACCAGGTTACAAATCTGTTTTCTTCCGCTTTCCACACTGATGTTTACGATTTTGGCAGCACAGAGTCTAAACTACTACTCAGTTAGTTTGAATCTGAACTCTTAGACCAGGGGTGTCAAGCTGGTTCGTAAAAGGGACGAGGGGCTACAGGTTTTCAAAGCCAAGCAGAAGCATACCTGATACAATTCATTTAATCAACTGGTCTCAGCCTACACAGCTGATTAGTTGTAGCTCTCGGTTGGAATGAAAACCTGCAGCCCCCCTCAGCCTGACTTACATACTGCCAGAGAAACAAGCATACTATACGTAGTTATCCTCAGTCAACGCCCATCCTTCTCTATCCCTGTGATAATACCACATCTGTACACACCTTCTGTAAAACACTTTGCAATTCCTGGATGACTCCAGTCAGGTCGGCGACGGTTTTATGCAGCTGCTCTCCGTAAGAGCTCTTGGTCTGCTCTGTGGCCGTCAGAGTCCCCTCGGTCTGTGAAAGCCTGGACTTCACATCCTCCAGGTCCCGCATGAGGTTGCGGTTCGTTGTTTCCAGGTCCAGAATGTGTTTTGCATCCTCATCTGTAACGGAGTCGCTTTTGGTTAAAAAATAATCCATAGGCAAGCTGGTGGAGGTTAGTTAGACATGTCTGGGACAGGGACCATCAACAACAAGAAAGCTCCATCAGCTAATGGGCCGTCCCAGACATCTCAGCTGACCTGAATCAGATTCTGCACTTTTGAGTGAAGGATTGGCATTACAAAGCTCAAGATTTATCATAATCAAAGGACTGGAGAACTTCAAAACCTATTCATGTTTTTGAGACTGTCACAGTAAGAATATTTAACAAACAGTGGAAAAGCACAAACTTCGGTGCACAACAGTTTCCCTTACCAATTTCCATCTCCACTCGCACCCCAATTTTGAATTCCCAATTGGTAAACAACAAAAATATGCTCATACGTGGGCCCTGCTACCAGCTTAGGCCAGTGAACACAATCACAGGTTTTGTTTTTCTCTGAAACACAAGCCTGAGAACCAGCTACTTCATTCAACAATGTAGCCACGAGCCTCATATGCACAGGGTTGGGGAAGAGGAGGTCCGATCGCGCACTTGAGCACAGTGTGCAGGCCACGGACGCACGAGTCCCAACGAACCGACACCAACCCACATGCCTGAGAGAGACTAAACCACACAGGCTGCCAGCCACCATCAGCACAGGTGCAAAAGTTGGTGGATTAAAATTATACCAACCTGCTTTATCTTTGCAGGATAAAACCCAACACTTGTTTCTTAGCAATTTTGGGGTGCTGATTCCAAAAATAGAGTGTTTTGCTCCAGCAAGTCATTTTTACACTATGTATAATGTGCTTTTCATAGCACTATCACTTTGGACAAACATTTTAGGTAAAGTTGTCTTGTATCATCCCTTCATCACCAGAAAAACTGCCACAAAGACATGATTTCCATCTTCCTCTGAGAACTATTTGTTCAACTCTCGGCTTATTTTCACATGCAAGAAAGATTCTAAAGACATTATTTTATGCCTAAACGTGATTGCAGGCTTAGTAATATGGCCACTGACAGAAGAGAATGCAAACACAAACCAGATGTTTTCTGCTACATCTGCGGGAGTTGAACTACATGCAAACAGCGACAGAAAATTGCAGACAAAAAAGCTACATATGATGTAATAAGGACAATCTTCATTCTTATTTTGTGTATGTGATAGAAACTTTTTGCTTGCATTTAATTTTCACTAGCAAATCTCGGCATCATCAAATTAGGTAACACGACACCTTTTTGGGAATTAAGCAGAATTTTTTTTCAACATGCAGGGAGGCGTAATCAATCCTACTACAATTTAAGCAGTTTCACCTCCAACAGATGAGTGAACGCTTCTCTCCGAGGCAGATGAATAGTGGAAGAATTATAGCCCGATGACTCTGCTACGCACCCATTTTAGAGTCTTGCGTCATCAGCTTCAGCTCCAGATCCTCTCTGGTTTTCTCGCTCTTCTCCAGTTTCTGCATCATGCTGCTGATGTCCACCATGGCCCCGTTATACACGATCATGCCGCCCGACTGCGGTTCGCTCGCCTCACTCCTCTGCCTGCGAGATGGCAGCAAGGTCGTGTTCCCTGGAACACACCGACAAAGCCCGTCAGGAAAAACAAAGAAAGCCCGGCCTGCGCTTCATTGCATGACCCTTTCGACAAGAGCAGTATAAAGAAAATGACCAATTCTTCAGAAAAGGTTTCACACTACGCTGCCTCAGTCTTGGGCACCTCAAGAATTGTGTTATGAACTCGATATCATACTTAGTTGCACAGTTTTGATCAAATGGGTAAATCATGAAACTCAAACTGAATGCAATGGATAACGTTTTTGTGTCTTCAATAATGCACCTCAGAAATGTAAATAATAGTTTAGCATTTTTTGTACCACAGACCATGCAGACCATCACTGCATAAATGCAAAACGTGGTACCACATGCATTTTTATTGCACGACTTTTCTCAAAAAGGTTGTGTTACAAAGCACAAATTAGAAGTAAATAATCACATTTTGCATTAACATTAGTTGTATTTATGAATACTATCCTACCAAATAATGATTTCCCATGTGGGTTCCTCAAATGCAGCCTCTTTATTCTGACCTGCGTAAGTTAAGGCCCATTTTAAATTCTAGAGAAGATGCCAAGGTTTCAAAAGATCCCAAATATGTCCTGCTGAATTACAGGGAAATGTGCATAAAATGATGCACAAGATCTAGACATTTTCTGTTTAATGCAATGCTATGACCATAAAAACATGGCATCCTGGGTTTTCACTCGATAAAAGTGTGTTGTAGCTTCAGTGAAGTGCTACACCCAGCAGATACAGAATATGCATGATGCACAGTCCTCAAATACGGAAAAAAATGCTTTTTTTAAAACTTTGGGCCTGCATAAGGGGAAATTCCAGTGAGTTGAAGGAGTTAATAGAATAGAATGACGACTACAGAATAGTCGGTGCGGATGCACCAGTGTTAGACAGATTTAGTCACCTGACCATATTCTCAGCACGGGCTGCACTATAAGACTGGTTTAGTCACCGGACCGTATATTCAGCGTGAGATTGTACCTAAGAGGCCGTCTGACGAGGGCTCCGGGAGAGAGGGGGAGTTCTCATCTTTCGCTCGATCGGTCAGTTTCCTGTAGAAGCACGACTCCTTCACAAACGGCTTACTAAGCAGCTTCTTCACCTGGTAGTTGACAAAAATAATTTTACATTCAGGTGATAATTGAGACAGTTGTAAAATTTATCAACGAATGAACATTCACAAGTAAAACACAGGAAGTTCATGGGTTTGCTAAACTCAAGCATCAACAACAAAATAACTCTGAAAACTGAACTATAATGTTGACTAGCAGATTTGTGGGGAAGGTTTTTACCTTCATACTAAAATACAAAATAAATTTTATAGAGGTGTATTGAAAACAACAAATAAAACTAAAAAGGGCATTGAGAACAGCTTAATTTTAGCAATAAGTATATTTCTGTAAGTGCATGTATGGAGCCCTTGACACAAGCGTAGGTGTGAGCACTAGCGTTACCTGTGCGCGAGACAGGTGTAGGCCCAGAGTGTACAGTATCTCTTCCAGATCCTTCTCCAGGAGGTATCCACAGTGACTTTGATCAAAGTACACAAACGCCATCAGCAGGTCTCGGTTGTGTGTGAGCATCTGCTTCTTCTCCTGAGACAGACAGACAGACACACACACACACAAACACAAACACAGTTAAACCCAACAGTTGCTCTGGTCTTATTGAGGCTGCAAAAAGACCTGAAACAACAATTTTGAAGCCCCGCTGAAACACCTCAGCCTCTAGGTTAGATGCCAACCTTAAAACAATATATTACCTCATCTCCATGTATAAGAGGCTCCAGAGTAACAGACACCCCTGATGGGAAATGCACTAATATATGATAACAAAAAATAAATTACCAAGCGTTACCAAGATAAACTCAAAATGTCAACAGGCGACTGAGCTTGAAAAGATCTACATGCAGGAATTGTCCTAAGTCCCTTCAGATGTGTGCCTTAACCTCGTCTAACTGTACAGGAAAAGACATCATGCTGTGATTCCCTTCAGGAGTGGATGCATCAAGCACAAAAACAGGTGTGCCAATAACTATGAAACCTTAATTTTGATAAAATTTGTTTATTTATTAAATAAATCTACGACAGTTTGGCTGGTTCAATTGGAACATTAATGAAAGGAATTTTTTTCCCCCATCTTGGATATTTGAGCATCTCCATTGTTATTTATCTGTCTGAAGTATTTTTACAGAACACTTCAACACAGGAGTGACAATGATTTTGAAGCACACTGTATATATCACTTTAGAACAGGAACAAAACAAACCTTAGGCCAGATTGAGTAAGTGATGGATAAACATGGGGAGTAACACTCAAGTGCTTCATAACATTTTAACACTAATTAAGCTTCCACTGTCATCGGGCTTCGATGGGAAGCTTTTAATACTCCTTTGAGTTAACCCCTTTTTCACTGAAGTTTTCCCTAAAGTAGGTTCAAAGTCAGAAAAGGTTTTTTTTTTCATATTAAGGGACACTGTCACATAAGCATTCTTTGGAAATGAGGCACCACGGGTTTCCCACCTTATCTTTTGAAGACCTCTCTCTGGACTTCCTGTCATCTCTTCGATCATCTCTCCGGTCCCTTCCATTAGAGTCCTCATCGTCTTTATCTGGGAAGAGTATCCGATATTTCACAGCTGCGCTCGACTAATCAACACCAATGAGACCACACTGCGCACGAACACTCAAAACCAATCAGCCTGCAATGTGTGTGACTGATCAGCGCCAATCAGACCGTGCTGCGCGTGACTAATTGGCACCAATCAGACCTTAATAAGTGTGACTAATCGACACCAATCAGACTGCACTTAACACAGCTAATCGGCACCAATCAGACCTCACTTTGCGTGACTTATCGGCACCAATCAGACCGGTCTTAGCATGACTACTCGGCACCAATCAGACTGCACCAAGCATGACTAATCAACATCAATCAGACCACACTTAGCGCGAGTAGTCAGCAAAAATCAGACCACACTGCATGCAACTGATGAGCACCAATCAGACCGCACTTCTTGTGACTAATTGCCATCAATCATACCTTAATTAGTGTGACTAATCGGAACCAATCAGACCGCACTTAGCACAGCTAATCGGCACCAATCAGACCCCACTTTGTGTGAATAATCGGCACCAATCAGACTGCACCAAGCACGACTAATCAACATCAATCGGACCACACTTAGCACGACTAGTCAGCAACAATCAGACCATACTGCATATAACTGATCAGCACCAATCTGACCCCATGAGCGTGACTGATCAAACCAAAAATCAGACTGCACTACATGTAACTGATTAGCACGATTCAGTCCACACTGTATGCAGCTGATTAGCACCAATCAGCACACACCAAGCGTGACTGATCAGCACCAATCAGACTGCACCGAGTCTGACTGATCAGCACCAGTGAGACCACAGCTGTATAGAATGATTTTTTCAGCCATGGAGATGCATTAACAGGAACACTGTATTAAAGACATTCTAATGACTTCTAGGTGCTTATTGGTTACAGGACTGAAGTTGAGCTACAAATACATAATGAGTATTGTATCAAAAATAAGTCTCCTGTAATATATCCATATATATTTTGATGGTAGTACAAGAGGTACATAGCAAAACTGAAACAGACTTCCTTCCCCAAGGTGCTTGCATCTCTCACAGATTTCTCTCACAGACTGTTTGCATTTCCTTTTGTTGTTGTGGCACATGGAAGATTCCAGACACCCAATCCCGTACCATCATCATCATCATCTTCATCAGCTTCCTCTGCCTCCATGGGGTCGTACTCCTCCGCGTTCATGTTGCTGGCCTCATCCTCGTTATCTTCCTCATCTTTCGACTCCTCCTTCTTCAGCATCCTGTCCTTCTCGTCCACCTGGGGATAAACATTGGCAGGTCACCACCCTTCCTTCGCAAAATTCACCAGGCGTCCACATCGGCTGGACAATTAATTCGGGCAAATATCGGACATTTTGAGAACACCGGAGTAGGCCACAGGTGGCGGCCATCTTGTCAATCACTAAAAACAGTTTGCACACTCCGTTATATCAGTTCCAATATCAGCAGACAAACCGGTAGGAACTTTGCAGCTTTCACTAGTTATGCCAGAGCAGTAACAGTAAGTTTCTGGGTTTTTACCTCTGCCAAACGAAGGTTGGCAGGAGGTTATGTGATCGGTGCCATTTATTTGTTTGTGAACAAGATAACTCAAAAAGCAATGAACGGATATCTCTGAAGTTTTATGGGTGGGTCGCTATTACATCAGGGATGGACCCTGTTGATTTTGACTGCGATCAGTCAAACAATATGGCTGCCACGGCAGCCATCTTGAAATCCCATGACACACGATAACTGAACTTTGCTCCCACTCAGCAATATTTGGACTGTGCTGCCTTGGCGTAGGTTTGCACTCGAGGAGTGCCTCTAGTCTTCAACTAGTTTTATATTTAGTTTAGACATGATTTAAGTCCAGCAATTGTATTTCACTTTATATCAATAAATTGCATATACTTTGCTATACCGCGAATGACATTTGTACCAGCATCACATGGACCATTGGCAAACATGGTTGATAGAAATCAGTATTTCTCCACCATTGAAAAACACAAATCGCTGAAAGACTCATCCAATCACCTCCCTCACCTTCTTCTCCTCTCTCTCTTCCTTAATCTTCTTCATCGCAGGCTCTCCATTCTCTTCCTCTTTTTCCTTCTTCGGGTCTTTCTTTTCCGCCTCTCTCTTCTCCTCCCTCTTATCCACCTCTTTCTTCACCTTCTCCTTTTTCCTCTCATCCTTGGAGGGTAGCGCAGCGAGAGCCTTGTAGATCCTGTAGCCAAAATCTCGCTGGAGCATCTCGTTGAAGAGCTCCGCAAACAGGGACACCTGGAGAGGCAACCAAAAACACATAGGATGACAGGTCGGCCATCAAACGACCAGATGCTAATAAATTCTCTAAGTGAAGTGTTTACAATTAATGCACGCAAACAACTACAGGGAGGTCAATCTTCCTAGTACTGCTCAAGGTTTCAGCAGCAAGCCTCACATATACTGCATGACTAATGAGGCACCAATTTCAATCAGTACACATTCCTGGATCGCTAGAGCGACAAACTTTCAAAGCTCCGCTGCTCAAAGAAAGGTTTAAGGCCTTTCCCCTGAACGGTGAGGACAGTTATGAAGCTGAAGTGAGGGTTTATGGTCTGTACCTTCAGTGATGATTGTTCTGCGGTTGGAAGTGAGGGTTTATAGACTTACACCTCAGTGTTGAAGATGGTCTGGGTAATGGTCGTGCAGCCAGCTTGCCGGAGAGTGCTTGCTCACCTCGAAGGAGTGCTCCTTGTTGTCCTCCAGCCTGTAGTCCAGCAGGACACTGAGTGACATCACACTGCAGTCAAATTTGCCGTTTTTGGCGGCCCAGTTCGGGTGCACGATGATGGTAGGCTCGTCCGGCAGGACGTAGCGTCTTTCCCGCCGCTGCCGCTCCATGTCTTCCTGCCGCTTGCGCTCCTCCTCCTGAACGAGATTCCAGGGGATTTATCTCAGAACATTCGGCAACAAAACCAGCCGGGAATACCAGTCGGCACAGAATTACCCTGCTACAGCTCAGCTATAACAGTTAGCAATGTCAGTCTGTGCAAATTTACCCTGGTACGGCTCAGCTACAATAAGTAGTGGAGGAATTTGCGGAGGAACTGTATGGTTGGAATGCAGGAATGAATTTATGTAGTGCTTTCTCACTGGTACTTAATGCACTTTATAGTAATTTGGAGGAATCTCACACCACCACCACCAATGTGCATCATCTACCTGTTTGATGCAAAGCAGCCATTTGGTGCAAAGAAGCTCACCACACACTAGCTCAGGTAAAGAGGGAGAGGACAGTTTACGCAGCCAATTAAATTAGAGGGCGACTGGGTGGCAGGTTGGGAATTTACGCAGGACACTAGGGAATCTCCTAGTCTTGTCAAAGAGTATCACAGGTTCTGTAATGACTACAGTGAATATGGACCTCAATTCAACGCAGGGATTAGCCATTCAGTTCCGGTGGCTGGTGTATTCAGGTTTTAGTTTCCATAAATTACTCTAACTGAGCAAATAGGCTCAAATTATAAACTGGGTTTTCTCAATCTTAGGCCAAAATAAAGTTTCATTTATGGAGACAAGAACAATCCTAGGTGGTCATTATATGGAATTCAAAGAAAAGTAGAAATGTCAGATTTCATAAATGGTTTGGCTAATTAAGACAATCAACCAATTAAAGTCCAGATGTTTGTACGAAAACCAGGGACGGATACGGCCCTTGTTGCCCAGCTCCATTTCAACATCTCATCTGAGAGACGGACTGAGAGTTCTGCACCAAAACCAAGCCTTTCACGATAAGACTGGGACCTGAGCACTGCAGCCGCGTCTCACCTCCCGGTCCTCCTCGGGCCGCACCAGCTCCTCCTCCTCCACAGGGGGCGCCTCCGGCTTCTCCGGCTCCTGAGTCTCCTCCATCTGCTCCTCCACCTTCAGCTGCTTGGTGAGGCGCGCGATCAGCTGCGACTTCAGGCCCTTCGAGCTCAGCGTGCGGCTCTCCAGCTCCTTCCGCAGGTCATTCACCTGCCACCAGCGCAAGAGGGCGATGGGCAAATGGGAGTAAAACCATGCAGCAAAACCAAGGCCACACCTCGAAGCGCGGGCCGCATCCTTCAACTGCTGCAGTTTTAGGCTGCAGAATCATCGCAGGCTGTTCCACCGCGAGGGCGCAATCGAATACCGCTGAGAAATGCAGCCTTCACCTCACCTAATTCGAGACGGAAATGTAAACATGGAAACAAGCTGTAAATTCCGTCTGATATCGGGCGAGACGAGGGCTGCATTGCCCGGCTGTATTCGAAAGCATGTTCACAATGGAATGAAGCTGCCAGAAAATGAAGCCTTCGAAGGATGCAGCCTACGATTTGAGAAAAAGCCCGAGATGATCAGTCGGGAGGCCGCTGTTGATTTGAGGCGCAATGACCCAATAGTGCAACATCTGATATTAACGTGATTTAGACTTATACCTTATCCTTACTGACGACAAGTGTATGCATCCGTTCGAGTCTTTGACTCACTATGAACTAGCTTAACAGTGCAACCATGTATATGGTCTAATAGCAAGCTAAAAATGCTCTTAAAAGTGCAATGATTCATGCCATTAATTAGCAAATTCAGAGCAAACCAGTGCAACGATACCACTGTTAACTAAGCAAGAGCACAACAGGGCAAAGATTTATACCCTCAACTAGCAATGCCTGGGCTTAACTATACAGTCAAATAGCAAACAAGGGCACAGCTATTAACATTACTGAAACTATTCAAAGCAGAGAAATCATGGATAAAAACAGCATTTAAGTTAATAAAGAGTGCAGTGCGGTTGATCTCGAGTCCAGTCGAAGTTCATTGCCCTCCTACCTTCATCGATTTGGGGTCCAGCTTAGACCAATGAGTCGGAGTCGTCACCTCCTTAGAGTCATCTTCATCCTTCTCCTCTTCCTCCTGAGGAAGAATAGTCAGGAGAAAAGAGACAGGTGGCGAGAAGAAGAGGGTCAACCAGCCACTCCTACATCTCCATGACATGTGACACAAACTTGATCCGTGCAAGCAGAAAGGTCACAGCAAGGTCACTCTCATTGCCTCCTCATATTAAGTTCACGAATGGTTCTCAAGGTCCACTGCTAGGGTAAATGGAAGCTCTCTACCCTTTCCCAAAACCAAAAATGCCACCCATCAGCCAATCAAAGCCAGTTCTGTGGAATACAAAAAGGTAATCAATGACAGGTCCAAGAGATGTGTAGGATAGATTCTCTCAAAGCTGGTGTCCACACTGTGCGAGTTAGAGCCCCAGGCCTAGCGGCCGTATGCTAATGTTATAATAAATCTAATCGTTAACTGTCACTGCAGACTGTTCTTCACCCAACCAACTTCCCTGGAAGAATCAAGCTGCTTCACAGAAGGCTAATTCCCGTCCAATCAGAGGACACCGCACAGTACAATTGGATGGAAAGGAGAGGGAGATGGGATAGTTTTGGAGCTCAGTAAATACTGAATTAAAAAGAACCAAAAAAGGGAGACAAAATGGGGGGTAAACAAACATTTACACAACTGGATCTCCAGGTTCCAGCTGCTTTTCAAAGTTCATTTGAACCTAATGCTTTTACTGCCAATTAACTTGTCTATTTTGCATAAATTTATAGCTGGCGTCCCAGCAGTTACTTTTCAGATAACTGGAAAGTTTTCCAGCAGAATGTTAGCTACGTGGTTAATAAGTAACGACACTGAAATCAGATTGAGATAACGGAGGTCCTAAGCGTGCAGCTGGAAGCTGTTTCGCCAGTTGCTGGAGTGTGGTAAAGCTTCGAGCTAAACTCCTCCCACTGTGTGTAACGGCGGCCTGACAGGGGGAGGAGGGGAGGGGCCGGCGGAAGGGCGGGAGGGGGAGGGGCTGGGTATGGTGCGTGTGTGTGGCGTGCGGTAGGAGTGTGTGTGTGAGAGGGTGTGATGTGTGTGTTTTCCTGTGCCTGTGAGAATCGGAACTGAGGAGAAAGTGATTAGCGTTCAGTGCCTGTTCAGCATCTGCCTCCCTGCGCTCGGCGGTGAGTTTGTCAGCCAGCTGGTCCTTCAGGCGGCGAGACAGCCCCTCCCACTCTGTGCGTGTAGGGAGACAATGCCAAACATCCGGGAGAAACAAAACCACTGTCTCCACATGAGAGGGCACTGTCCGCCCTTTGTGCGTCTCCTCGGGACGGTGATAGCGAATCTCTGCAAAGCGATACCTGTCGCAAAGGAAGAGGCGCATTGGAGAGAACGGTCCCCGTCACTCATCTCCCAAAGCCCCGCCCACAAAATCAGACACCCCCGCCCCCAAACTCCCTGAAATCCCGCCTCTTTTCCCCCAACCTCCTCTCAGTGCAGCTCAACCGTCACTGCCACGCCCCTCCTTATCACCATGACAATTAAGCCCAGCCCAAACCCACCCCCCAAAAAAAAAAAAAAAAAAAACAACAAAAAACATTTGGAATAAACATCTTAACAGGAGAAAAGGTTTCAGTCCATCTCCAGGGTCGATTCTCGCAGGAAACATCAGCTAAACGTTGCAGAAACTCAGACAAGAACATCCCCCCCACCCCCACCCCACCCCACAAAATCACAGTGTGACCCAGAAAGTGTTAAAAGTGGCATTTGACCCAGACACACAGTGAGAGCAGTGGGTTAAACGAGATTTTAAAGTTCAGGTCGAAACGGGGACACGGTCTCGCCATTCCTCCGGGCAGCACAGAATCGACGGAACTGCGGCACAACGTCGGCGCGAGAGAGCGCGAGAAAAACACAAAATAAGTAAGATGTACATAATGAGTAAGTCCAGGACAAATAAAGGCTAAATAAGTACATAAGGCATCATATCCAGCTTATATCAGTACACGGGTTTGGGCGAAACCCCTGACAGAGTTCGGTTCTCATGGTAGCATATTTACGGAACTCTTAGCTGTTGGTCGAAGCTCAAATTCACACAAAAAGTAAGAAACAATGCAAAGTTTTGGCGGGAAGGGTCACTTACCACTGCGTGCATAAACTCAGATCAATGCCTGTCAGGGCCTTACAACAACGTATCGCCGTTTTTATCAGGACGGACGGGTCATTCTCCGGGTCAGCCCCGTCCAGAGAGGGGGACCAGTGCCCCCCGATGGCCATAGCCTCATCCTTACCCCTCATTCCAACGAGGAACTACAAACACAACACACAGAGTAGCCAATAAGAAACATTCTGCTGAAAGCACAATACATGGAACAGCCAATCAGAAACGCCCTGCTGTTAACATTACACACAGAGCAGACCTATCACAAACACCCTGCTTCAAATACAACACATGGAACAGCCAATCAGAATCGCCCTGCTGCAAACACAACACACTGAGCAGCCAATCAGCAACTACCTGCTGCTAACACACAAAGCAGCAAATCAGAAACAGCCTATGGCTAACAACACACAGACCAACCAACCAGAAACATCCACAACAAATAACATACAGAGCAGAAACATCCCGCTGCTAACAAACTGCCAGCCAACCATACGCACCTTGCTGCTGAAACAACACACATATCAGCCAATCAGAAACACCCTCCTGTTAACGGCACACACAGAGCAGCCAATGAGAAACACCCGTGCTGCAAACAAAACTCACAAACCAGCAAATCAGAGACATCTTTCTTCTAACACACAGGAGCCAACAGGAAACACCCAGCAACAAACACGACACACAGACCACTGAATCAGACACCAGGCAGCAGGGACCATCATCACTCAGACGTATTCTGGTTGTTAGTTTTTATCTGTATGCCCATGAAATTCCTGCTGACGCGAGTTCATAAGAGCCGAGTATGCACGATCTCAGGGTGACGTAAAGCTCCATACTCGAGCAGCAGAATGGAAGAGCCGTCCTCAGTTAGAGATTTTCCACAGGCTGTTTTCAGTAATGGAATAGGATTCTGACATCACAGGGGGCTCTCCAGTACAGCTGCTCAGCTAATCCATCCATATTCACCAATTACTCATTATGCTAACAGCAAATAACCCTACAGCAGGTCTTTAAGCAGTTTACTGTCATGAGCTCAAGGCGCCTGACTAGGACTAAGAAGAATGATGGTTCAAGTCCCAGTGAAGCTACAATATGGTCACTCTAGCAGCTGGGTCACCGGAGCGAAACTCCGATCCCCACACTGCTCCAGGGGTACAGGCCCTCAACTTAGTCTAATCAACTGTAAGAGAATGTGGATCAAGGGTGCAGCTAAAAGGCTACACGGTCATGTTAATTTCAATGCAAATGATGTCAGGCCGTCGCACCTTGATGAGGCGGGCAGGATGCTGGAAGGAGTCCCTGATCTCGGCAGGGTCCTCCGCCAGGGCACAGGACTTGTGGTACAGCTCATCCAGACTGGGGTTCGCCAACAGCATCACCTGGGAAACACGGCGCGAGAGCTGAACTTGCAGCAGACTGACCCCGCCCCACAGCTAACGCAATGTCAACACGCTAACAATAACGTTCCTGCAGTTATCATCTGAGCACTATGAATGCACAAGCTACGCCCAGTTAGCTTAGCATGCTATGAGGGCAACATAGCGCTAATGTAACATAACTGCTGATGAAATTCAGCTGCTCAAAGGGGAAACCGGTTAACAATAAGGAAAGGAGGGCAGCTGGTGCAGCAGAGATAATTACACAATACATCAGCAAAAAGGGCTAAAATGCTTACAACACTGAGGAAGAACTGCAATAGGTTCTCCATTATGCAAAACCAAAAAAGCCAAACCTGTGTCATCAATTTTCAGGCAAAAGGTATTCAAATCAAATGTTGATCCGGTTCAGCTTTTAACAGCTCACAGCGCTTTATGGTACATTCAATATTTAGACCCCATTCATTTCAAGATTTTAGGAAGCATCTTTGCCTCACAACATTGTTTTAAATGCGCCTCAAACTTTTGCATAGTGCTGTTCATACACTATATACGGTTACCACAGAGCCAGGAACTTATATATAAGCCATGTCCAGTCAGTGCAGCTCTTTCCCAGGATATACATTAGGGCCAACTTAGGAAGTTTCAATTCCAAGTGACAAGGTGACAGACTGAATGACTATGCCAGCGCACTAAACGTACACGGCAAGGTCATCTCTGCACTGTTAAACATTATCTGCATGGCTACCTCAGTGCTGTAAGGTACACATGATGATTAGTATTGCCACCTTAGTGCTGTATAAATATACATGGTAAGGTTACCTTGGCGCTGTAAAACAAATTATATGGCTGCCTTAATGCTGTAAAATATAGATGGTTGGGTTACCTTGGCGCTATAGGTGTGGTTAGCGTCTGGCGGATCCAGAACGGCTGTGTTCTTGACCAGCGAGTCCACCTCTTTGTGCATGATGTGGAAGTTGCAGTAGTTCCCGAACTGGAAGGGGCGGTTGAGCGGAAACGCGTCAACCCAGGGGAACTCTGCGTGGAAGAAGTCGCTCGGGATGTACAGGCTCTGGTAGCGCCGCCTCAGCTCCATCATGTCGCAGTTGTACCTGCGGGGGGTTAAAGGTTATGCCGAGCGGCCGTAAAAACTTTATCCGCTGGTAAAATACGCCCCCCCCCCCTCCCTCAGAGGCAGACGGATGCTCAGGTTACCAGCTGTTGCAAAAACAAAAGGCTTGCACTAAATTCCTCTAAAACCGAATAAATGTTAAAGTGTCTATATTTCAACACATCCAGACTATTACTGGATTTGGTCAAGGGAGTGTTGAAATGAAAATGATGAAAATGAGTTCTTTCAAATGACCTAGCTTTCAACGACCAATGAGCTACCCCCCATGGCATTACGTGTAGACAAAGTTTGACCAAAATTAGGTTTTTCAAGTTTTAAGATCTTCCTGTAATTATAAAACAAATCCTAATGCATGAAAATCATGCTTATTTTTATTGTTCTGTATCTTAGCCATAAATCTGATCACAGCTCAGTTATCAAAGTTGCATATTTCCAAAGATATAAATGTCTGAAGTTGGCTGCCAAGAAAATCGCAATCACAAATTTTCAAAGTTTGACTTCATGGTGCGAGACCACAAATACACATGGTAGTATTATAATTAATGTTTTCAACAGAGCAGATATGTGGCTTCCAACCCCGAAATTTTCATTCATCTACCTACATCACATACAAAGTTATAAGGACTCAAAAATGGCGGAAAAAATGAAGCTCCCAAATTTCGATGTGCACCCGTGTACAAAAGTCAGTAACTCGAAAATTTTTTACATGATCCAAGAAAAATTTGGCATGGGTTCATTGAATATGTTGTAGTAGCAGCTGTTTTAGGGAACTCACCCGTCCAGGGAGAATTTGGAGAACTGGACGGTGTATCGCGGGACGACGCGTCGAGGACGTCTGGGGGAGCGCTCTCGGCGAGGAGAGCGGTCGCGGGAGCGTTTGCGTGTGGGAGAGCGTTCCCTCGACCGACGGCGCTCCCGCTCTCTCTCACGGCTGCAGGAGACAGACAAATCAATCACAGGAAGAGCAGAGGAGGATGGTATGGCAATGGGAGCATGGTTAGCATAGCGATGGGAGAGCAGTTAGCATTGCAATGGGAGAGCGGTTCGCATGGTAATGAGAGGGTGGCTAGCATGCTAATGGGAATGCAGTCAACGAGGCAACAGGAGTGCAATTCACATGGTGATGGGAGGGCAGTTATCATAGCAATAGGAGTGCAGTTAACACAGCAATGAGAGTGCAGTCGGCCAGACAACTTGCCTCCGGTCGTCCTTCCTCAGGATGAGCTCCGGCCGGTCGCTGCGGTTGGGGAAGCGGGGGGGCGGCTCGAGTCGGCGCACGGGCTGGGGCATCATCCTCACCGGGGGCTGCAGGAGCCCACCCTGAAATACATTCTCTACACACAAAATATACACGTCATACACACATATTAATAGCCTATGCAACACCTGAGACACAACAACATACAATATTAACAAGAGTCATCACAAGAGGACATATCCCCCCAGCCCCCGCAACCTCTAAATTCAACTCATCATGGAAAAAGTTAAAATCTCAGAAATCCCAAAATATCAAGAGGCACCAGTCCAGGACCTGATTAACATGCACAGCAGGTTTCCTTATATTCGTGTTCCGCTCAAGAAACGAAATGATCAGACGGACAGACCTACGGACAGATGTACTGATGACTATATCCCTCCGCATTACATGCCGGGGGGGATAATAACAACAAGAAACCATCACTGATCCACACTCCCGAGCCACCAGACCCTCCCCTCACGCTAGAGAACCCGCCCAGAGGCAGCCCAGGTGTGCCGCAGGTGAGACTCACCTTTGGGGGGCGGCTGGGGCAGCAGCGGCTGGGGCGGGGTCTGCAGCAGCGGGGCCACAGCGGAGAGCTGCGCCTGCAGCAGCGAGGGGGGCGGGCCCTGGGCCGGCGGGGGCAGGGACTGCAGCATGCTGGGCGGGGCAGGCTTCATGAGGGTGGGGCCTGGGTTCTGAGGCTGCTGGGGGAGGAGAGTACAAACTCCGTCAGAGCCAATTCACCGCATTTAAACCATCAGCCCACACTGGGAACAGCCAGATATTTGGAGTATCTGCAGCAGGAAGAGAGAGTGGCTCAGGGGTACCAGCACAGACCAGCCACATCCAGAAACTGTACTGCTGGAGTTACGTCAGGAGGCCCAGATATCTTGCACGACTTCGTAACAGCATTTAGCAGCCCTAGCTTAGCAAAGATACCGCACCAAAACCACGCATAGCGCAACTTCATTTGAACCAAAAAAAAGCTACTGCAGCAAAATGGAGCTACTGCAGCTATTCTTTGTTGGAATTTAACCCTTGGAGCACCATAGGCAACTACTGTTGCCCAACGACGCAAGATATCAAAATCAGATGCTGTTGAAAACCTGTCATGTGGCTCGCTGCGCGAGCTCTTTTAAACAAGTTGCCGCAAGATAGATTCTCAACAACTCAGGATAATTACATTTTTACTCCTTGAAAATGTATTCAGCACTCTAAGGGATGTATTTATCACCGTGTCTCATGCTTGCCCACACATTTACGCAGAACATTTTTTCGCGAGTCAAGGAGACAAGAAATGGGAATAAAAAATTCATAAACTGTCATCTGAGTTCAAGTAGCACTGTTAATGGAGACACTGGACTAATTGCATTCATATTTTTTGTGTAACAAATTTTTTTCTAGGCACATAATCCACAGCACAGCCATTCAAAATTAGTACAAATACATGCAATCTGTTACAAAGAATTAATCTCAGAGAGCATGTTGGCTAATGTTAGCACCTGATGCGCCTGGAGTTAAACCATCTCTGCCATTACACCGTGTCCCAAAAGTTCATGCACCACAGAAAAAGTCAACTCAGATTGTGAAAATTCAACAGAATGCATTTATTCAAAAGCCAGTGTATCCCCCCTGCATCTTAATTACTGCCCTCAGCCTGCGGGGCATAGAATGCACTAAGTTGTTTAGAACGGAAGCTCAAAGTTGCCCCACTCCCGCACAGCCCTCGCACTGAGCTGCTTCATGGTGGTAGGGGGTGGGCTGTGGAAGACCCGACTGTTCAGGATACCCCAGGAGTTCTCAATCGGGTTGAGGTCCGGGGAGTTGGGTGGCCATTCCTCTTTGTGCAGAAAGCCAGGAAGCTGCTCAGAACACCACTGCTGAGGTGAACGAGCAGTATGTGCGGGGACATCATCTTGCACGAAAACCATTTCTGCACGCCTGTTGAACATCTTCCTAGCAGTGACGGGGCCCGATTTCTTTTCTCTGGTGAGTATGGGAAGTAGTACTGGCTGGAGAATGTTCTTGACATGATACTCAGCATTGATGGAGGTGCCCTGGGGTACAACATGCAACTCCAACAGCCCTGAAGATGACATCGCCCCCCAGACCATGCAATGGGCGCTGAACTTGACTTGTTCAGAAGGTGGCACTTTCTTTCGATCGTCGATGTAGATGCGGTTGTTTTGGCTGTTGGGAGTTGGAAATAAGTAGAGTGGGCACTCATCAGAGAAAACCCAGTTTTCCCAGTGTCTTGGGGTCATTGCGGCATACTTCTTTGTAAAGCCAGCCGCTTCTCCTTTTGCAGTTTGGTAAGGCGAGGAATCCACTGTCTTCTGGATGCTCTCAGACCCAGTTTCTCAGTCAGAAAATGATGGATGGCACTCTTAGAGACTGCTTCCCCAAGATTCTTCAGTCTTCGACTGAGTCTGCGGCAGGATTGGTGTCTCTTTCCCTTGGCCTTTTGGATGAGGTCCTTGGCCCTGGAACTCTGGACTGAGGGGCTCCTGCACGGGGCTCGTCTTTAAGGAAGTCACAACTCTTCTGTCTCTGCCACCACTTCTTCATCCGTCGTATGCCTCTGCCAAAGTCCTGAGCTCCTCCCTGTGAGTTTTCCCTGCCCTGCGCAAGGCAATGGCTTCAGCATGGACCTGAGGCTCTGAAAGAGCAGCCTTTCCAGTTTTTGTTTGGCCATCATGGCAGCACTACCAAAAAGGTTCTCTCAGTGACAGTTCTCTCTTGGTTCCTTGGTCAACCAAGAAATTTATAGGCCTCTTGCAAACAGATGAACTAATTAAACAACCTCACAACACCTGGCTGACCAGGTGCAACCCATTTTGGAGACAGACATGTTGCCCATTGGGGTGCATGAACTTTTGGGACACGGTGTATTTGCCTCTAAGAGTGTCACGGCTAATGCTAAGGGCTGACGTGTCTCCGCCGAACAGTCTCAGATGTAGCTCGTCTGACAGCAACCTGAACGTAAACACACAGGCGGGTCAGGAAGACACGCCCAGCAGAGCTGCCAATTTGCCGTTATAAAGCTGCAAGAGTCAGTTTAAGTGTGAATAAATATCAGGTGACAGAATTCCTGTGGAATGGAAAACACACCAGCTTTGGTGTCCTGGAAGAATAAGACCGTTATGTAAGATTTACCAGAAGAAAGATGTTGAGTTATGAAAAACAAACAATATCACCATTTGACCTGACGACCCTTAATCAGCTGCAACCATGCCTTCGACTGTATGATTACATGGACTATGGACTGAATGAACTGACCCTCAAACAAGCTTCCGTACCCCAAAAGCTGCGATGCTAAATGATAACAGCTGGCCTGTCACAGCTTGGCCATACTAACAGAACTCTTTGCTCCCTAGAGTGCGCTTTGGAACTATGGGTAACTGGCATTAAGAGCTAAAGGGGAAGACACTCTCAAACAGTCAGCCTCATGGTTTCCAGCTGGGAAGATTAAAACTATAACAACCTACAGGACCAGAGGGGACACCTCTGCAGCAATCGCGGGCCGATGGGCGAGCGGCCTCAGGGCTACCTGAGCCACAAAACAGGAGAAAGGAGCAATGAAAAGAGAGGGATGGTGGAACAGAGGGATAAAGGGATGGGGAACTGGATAGAGAGATAAGGAGGAACAGAAGTAGAGAGGAAATTGGGAGCAGAGGAATAGAGGGATAGGGGAACAGCATAGTGATAGGGAAACAAGAAGAGGGATGGGGAACAGAAAACTACAGTGATGGGAACAGGATAGAGTGATAGAGGACCAGAGGGATAGAGGGATAGGGAACAGAAGGATAGAGGAAAAGGAGAACAGAGGAATACAGGGATAGGGGAACAAAAGGACAGAGTCAAAGGGAACAGTGGCATAGAGGGATGGGGAACAGAGGATGAAGGATAGGGAACAGGACAGAGTGATAGAGGCCCAGAAGTTTAGAGGGATAGGGGAAAAGGGGAAGAGAGGGATAGAGAACAGGATAGAGCGGAGGTGGGCAACGAGGGCCGTATCTGTCCCTGGTTTTCACACCTTCTTCTGGCCTTTAATTAGTTGATTGTCTAAATTACCCAAACCATTAATGAAATCTGATATTTCAGGCGCATTTATTTAAATTATCATGAACGACCACCAAAGACTGTTCTTGTCTCCCTTCATAAAACATTTTTCTTTGATCTAATCATTGGACAAATCTATATTTGCGTATGCAACCAATTAAGTCAATTAGTCAGGGTAATTGATAAAAATAAAAGCCTGCATACACACCGGCCCTCCAGGACCGGAATTGCCCACCCCTGGGATAGAGTGATGAGGAAAAAGAAGACAAGGGATAGTGGAACAAAAAACTAAAGAGGCGGGGGAACAGGACAGAATGATAAAGGATCAGAAGACCAGAGGAATAGGGAACGAAAGGAGAGAAGGATGTGTGAGGAGAAGGGTAGAGAGATGGAGAGATGGAGGGGGAGGGTTACATTTTGTCTCGTGTCCACGTTGGGGTGCGTTTCAGAGTAGCGAGCCAATCCTGCATCAGAGTAAAAGCCCACCTGAGGAGAGGCTGGAGGTAAGTGCTGAGGAAGGGACTGCTGGTGCTACAGGGGGCAAGAGAGAGGCCGTTACCCTGCGTGCTAACAACCTCATACACTCTCATATACACAACCCAATACATACACTCTCATAGATACACCCTCATACTTACACTCTCATATAAACACCCAAACACACACTATCATTCACGTTCATATTTTCAACTTAATACACACAAACTCTCATACACTCTCATACAGTTGCAATCAAAATTATTGAACCCCCGTTGCAAATGAGGTTTACTGGCAAAATTTACTAACTTTCAGCTGCTTGCAATGAAAAAAATCAAACAACAACAATTTAAATGACTCAACTCAACAAATATTACAAGTGGCTTATCCAAATTCAACACAAAATGCCACTTTTAATGACTGCTGCAGGCTCAAAAGTATTCAACCCCTTCATGACGAGCATCTTTAATACCTAGTAGAAAACCCTTTTGCCGCTATGACCTGCTGGAAATGTGATGCATAGGCAGATGTCAGCTTTTGGCAGCATTCCCAAGGAATCGTAGCCCAGTCCTCATGGACAATGGCCTCCAGTTCACTAATATTCTAGGCTTTGCATGCTGCAACTGCCTTCTTCAAATCCTACCAGAGATTTTTTATGGGGTTGAAGTGAGGCGACTGTGATGGGCACTCTAGAATCTTCCCAGACTTCTTCTGAAACCAAGCCTTGGTGGATGTTGAGGTATGCTTAAGATCATTGTCCTGTTGGAAGGTCCAATGATGCCCAAGCGTCAGCTTCCCAACAGACGGCATGACATTTTCTCCTGGATATCCTGGTACTTGACTGAATCTATCTTGCCCTCCACACTTTGCAGGTTTCTAGTGTCAGAGGAAGCAAGGCAGCCGCAGAGCATCAAAAAGCCCCCACAATTCTTCACTGTAGGCAGGGTGTACTTTTCAGCATATGCTTCTTTATTCCTCCAGCAGACATACCACTGATTCATAAGCCCAAAATATTCCAGTTTTGTTTCATCACTCCACAGAACAATATCCCCAAACATTTGCGGCTTATTCATATGGTTTTGAGCATATTGGAGCTTGTGCTTTTGGATCAGTTGTGGTGTATGTCTTGGAGACCTTCAATGTTTAGAATGCGCCCTACTGTGCAAACTGAAACCTCTGAGCCTCCTGCCTCCCAGTCTTGCTGCGGGTCTCCTGCAGTCACAGAGGGTTTTTGACCACCCGTCTCCTCAGGAATCTGGTGGCAGCCATTGATAGCTTCCTCTTTCTGCCACATCCTGGTACTGCAGCCACTCTTCCTTTAACTCTGAACTTGTGAACTATGCTTCCAACTGTATCTCTACGAAAATTCAGTGCCTGTGCTACCTTTTTGTATCCTTCTCCTTGTTTGTGCCAGGCAATGATCTCCTCTATTAGCTTTTTGGACAATTCTTTTGACAGCCATATTTCTAATATGCAATCAAATGTCACTGTCAACAAACCCCTAGCGAGTGCAAGTATGTGATGTGTTCTATCTCAAGCAAACCTGATGCAACTAATTAAGCTCTTGATTAGCTGCATTAGTTGTGCTTTAGACAACACCTGATTAGCAAATATGCTCTTAAGACGGATTCTATTCGGGGGGTTGAGTAATTTTGAGACTGCAGTAGTCATTAAAAATGGAATTTTGGCTTCGGAGGAGAGCCGCGAACTGTCTACACTCTCCTGAATTGGCAGCAAGGGGTTGCATACAAGCAAGCCTTGTGCCTTGTACATAGCTCACCAATTGGGCATTCCAGATTTGGGTGGGATTGGAGATGCCAAATTTAAAAAAAAAAAAAAAAAAGGAATTTTGTGTTAAATTTGGAGAAACCACTTGTAATAGTAGCTGTGTTGAGCTATTTAAAATGTTCTTGTTTAATCTGTTTATCACAAACAGGTGAAAGTTTGTAAATTTTGATATTCAACCCAATTTGCAATGGGGGTCGAATAATTTTGATTGTAACTGTATATACACTCTAATACACACACACATACACACTATCATAAACTCTCATATATATGCTCTAATACACACACACTCTCATACACTCATATATACACCATAATGCATACATGCACTCTCATATATACACCATAATACACACACATACACTTATATATACATACATACATACACACACACACACACACACACACACACACACCGTAATACACACACATATACACACACATTCTCATATATACAACCTAAAACACACACTCCTATATATACACCCCTCATACACACACACATACACACACAATCTCATACACTCATCTAAACACCACAATACACACACTCATATGCATACACCAAAATACACACACACACACACACACACACACACACACACACACACATATGCTCTCATAAGTATATATACCAGTATACACACACACACACTCTCATACACTCTCATATATCGAGGGCTGACTGCAATAAACAGTCATGTCCAGATGTTATATAATGGACATAACTGCTTATTGCAGTCAGCCCTCGATATACACCCTAAAACACACGCAAACACACACACACTCATATATACACCCTACTACACACACCTACACACATTACACCCACAAGCACTCATGTATGCCATCATAATCGATCCTCTCACATGCACTCTCATACACCTGCACAAACTCGTGCGCACACACCCTTAGAGCAAACAAACACACACACACACACACACACACACACACCACACAAGCAAAGAGACACCCATACTGCGTACAAACACACATCTGAACAGCCCGCCTCCCTGTAAGACCCGTCCAGCTCACCGGTTGTGTAGTGAGCTGCGGTAGGGTCTGTATACGCTGGGCGTTCCACTTGAAAGGCATGTTAGGATTGTAGACGGCCTCCACCAGGACCCGATCACCAACCTGCGGCGTCTTCCCCTTCACAGCGCTACAAAGACATCAAGGTCATAAAAACGCAAACCCGCAAAAAAAAAAAAAAAAAACAAAAAAAAACAAAAAAACGCTCCCAGAGTCTGGCCAATACCCGATTAACACCAACACAGAACCCCGGATCAGTACTAAAATCAGGTATGCACGTCTGCCCTCAAAAAGCAGCGAGTTCAGCTCAACTGTCATTGGGAGGAATAAAACCCAGCTTAGTGATTCCAGGAGATTCCAGAACACGCCCTCACACCTGAGCTGGAAGAAGACATCCTCGTCCACAAAGCCGAAGGTGTCGTGCAGCTTGTTGACGACCCCGGTAAAGACGCGCTGCTTCTGGGCCTGTGGCTGATGGCTGGAGCGGGGGCTCGGGTACGACACGGTGATCTGGGCCGTCTGCTGCGGGTTCGACAAGCCCAGGCTGGTAGGCAAGGCAACCGGGGGCTACAAAAAAAACGGGGCCATCACTGAGCCGGGACTTCTGGGATACAGGTGGGAACCTGTTCATTTTAATTTAACTTTCTCAACTGCAAACCCTTGTTTCCCTGCTGACTAGTCATTTGTATTCTCCCATTTAGCTGAGGTACGCCAACCTTGTAATTTTCGCAATAGTTCATGACTGAGCTGACTGATGCTCAATATGGATTCTGCCTAGTCTGATCTGTTCTGTAACTGTTTCAATAAGCTCATTCTCTGCACTTACTTGTGCGAGAATAAGTGTTTGTGTTGTGGTTAGCATGAGTGTTAATGCTGCGGTTTGTGTTTTAGTTAGTACGACAAGGTTAGTGTAAGTGTTAATGCCACGGTTAGTGTTGTAGTTAGCATGAGCATTAATCCAGTGGTTAGGGCTGTGGTTAGAATGAGAAGGTTAGCGTGAGAGTTAATGCTCTAGCTAATGCTGTGGTTAGCATGAGTGTTAATGCTATGGTCGGTGTACTGGAAAGTATAAGAAGGTTAGTATAAGTATTAATGCTATAGGTAGTGCAGCAGTTAATATGAGTGTTAATTCCATGGTTAGTGTGGTTAGTATGAGTGTTAGTAGCGGGGCCGGGACACTGACCTGTGAGAGGAGGGCTGGCTGTGGCTGGGGTAGCTGCAGGAGGGAACAGCAGTGATTAAATACCAAACACCTGCTAAACCAATCACACAAATACAGGCACATTCACGCGCTCAATCAGAAACTGAACTACAAATGTGCTTCAAACCCAGTGGCTCTACAGCCCGTCTGACATTCTTCCACAAAAGATGATCTAGACTGATCACTTAACTCGCCACGGAAACCACTACCAGTCTCTGATTGGCTGACGGCTTAAATCATGCAGAAAACTTGTTATACATTCCCTTTAGAGTCAGCAGGGCACCGTTCCTGTGGCTCTGTGCTGACGGAGGGGTGGAGCATACCTGGTGAGGGACACTGTACAAGGTCTGCTGAGGGGGCGGGGCCTGTGGAGGGGGCGGCGGCTGCTGCTGCTGTTGCTGATACTGCTGCAGGGCGGAGTTTATCTGGGACTGAAATTGAACACACAGGTTACACTGCTGCAGCGTATAGTTTACCACAGACTGAAATTACACGTACAGGGAACAATGGTGGAGGGTACAGTTCATCTGGGACCAAAGCAGCACACGCTGCGGCAGGGTAAACGCTGAAATTAGACACTGACCTGTTGCAGAGCCGCAGCTGCCGCAGCTGCGGCCGCTTGCTGCTGCAAGGCCGCAGTTTGCTGCGACAGCTGGTAATTGGCGGCCGACTGCGAGTTGAGGGATGCCGCGGCAAGAGCCGACTGCTGGGAGTACATCGACGGAGACGCCCCCAACAGGGAGGGCTGCTGTACACCCAGTGCTGGATGGAGGGAGGGAGAGAATGAGAGAGAGAGAGAGGAGGGGGCAGGAGAGATGGGATGGGGGTATGTGGGGGGGAAGGAAGATACAGAGAAAAGCAATGCTTATCATCTTCATCAACTGCGCAGTAACAGCACAAATATGCTTAGCTACCCGCAAAATTTCACCAAGGCTCAAGATCTTCAAACCCCCATTATGCACAGCAGGGTGATAGAGTACAGAAGCAGGATAAACACCACTGCAAAAATTGGCCATTTTTAGTTTGAGAATACCCTAACCTGGATGAATACCAAACAGCAAAATGATTTCATCAGGAGAAAGCTGATTCAGAGATATAAATCCCTGTTTTGAGGAGCAAGATGCGCTGTGACATTAAGAAACATTTTCTCCCCGATACTGGCTTATCTGCCAATGTGTTAAACTGCTAGAACAAGAGGCCAATGTTACTGCTTAGAACAAAGATCAACTGATCAAGTGAAAGAGAGTGACTTAAAAGTGATTACTATAAGGCATGCTGAGGCAAAATGGCGCATGCAACTTAATTTTCAATACATAAAGAATTGCATGTATGGACTTGAAAATGAAAAAGCAAAGTGGAGGATTACATTTATATTTTCATGATACAAATAATGTATTTGCATCTCAAAAATGAAAAAGCACTTCTGAGAATGCACTGTCATGATAAGATTTGCATTATTTTTGCTAGCAACATGGCGGGACACTTTTTGAGAATTCAATAGCAAATGGGGAATGCAGTTTCTTTTTCGAGTTGTCAAAAAAGTGCATACATGGACTTGAAAATGAAAAAAAAAGTGGAAGATTTCATTTCCATTTTATGATGAGGCAAATTATGCACTTGTTTCTTAGAAAGCGGAAAGCATTTCTGAAAATGAATTTTCATTGCAATTTTGCTAGCTTTGTGCCACCACACAGCCTTGCTTAGGAAAGCACTAATTTGCATCAGGAGATTCTGCGAGGCGTTGTGCTGATTGACAAAGCTTTACCAGTGTATTTCCAAGCCCATAGTGTGATACCTATTACAGTAACAGCGAGTGGAGATCACAGGCATTCAGAGGTGGTTTTCAGCCTTGAGCACTCAGATTCCCCCCGGATTCCTTTCGCCATTCAAGTACATAACGCACAGTGTGAAACTAGTAGCACTCAGGTTTCCAGTCACACACAACTTCAACGGCTCCTGGTGCATTTCGCCCCCAATCTCTGATCTTAACAGGACCCGCGATAAGCAATTTCCTATAATAGTTGCACGCTATTCGTATTTTTTGACATTATATTCGCTCAGCACATCATAAAGGCGAGTACATCCATTTAAACGAGATCATTTCAGATATCAGGCACGCGCAAAGACGCGTCACACTGGTTTCACATGCACACTTACAGTGTAAACTGTTCAGGTCCAGCGGCTGTCCTGGGTTGTGGCCGGGCTGAGACACCGCCGTGGCCGCGAACTGCGCCGCCCACGGGGGGTTCTTCTGTCCACCAAACTGAGCCATGGGTCAGGTCTCAGGTTTCTTGGCAGAACAGGTTGCGCTAATTATCTGTTGGGGGAAAAAAAAATCAGTCCATTTCAGCAGCATCACTAAAGTCAATGAATTAAGTCATCGTCACAAGCGTGCAAGCTCGCTCGCTACGTTATCTGGCGTGCTTAGTGACGAATTGCACACGCACAGGAATTGCCGATTAGCCAAAATGAAGAAATGAAAATCAAGCCACGATGCTCAGAAAATAAAATCGTGCTTTGTTCACAACAAATTTTACAAACGTTAGAGGTGGGCAGCCTAAGCGAGGTTGGTAACTGCTCGCCAGTAAACGAGCAAGCTAATAATGGACAGTGTTGACCACAAGTTCTCCTCAGAGTTAACGTTAGCTTTGCTTGCGGAACACAACACGCATCTGTCATCCCTCAACAATCACAACAGTAAAAGCCGCTTTCACACCGGACGCGAAACGAATTTTTCGCACGAATGCAAAGACGCGTGTATTCGTGTCTTTGCATTGACTTTGAATGTAATCTGTCGTGCGAAAAAATTCGTTTCGCGTCCGGTGTGAAAGCAGCTTAAGTCAGGTAAACGTTAAAACAAAATTACGAAAGAATAGAAACAAGATACGAGATGGCCAGGCCGTAATCTACTGCAACATACTTGCAAGCTGCTGACCAGCTGTCGCGTTAAAATGTTCTGCTTGACCACAGCGAGCGGTTTTGTTTTCACGCCTAACGCGATAGCCCAGGCTCCGGGCCTTATCGCTCTCCAGTTATTAGCAAGATCGGTCGCTGCATCAGCAAGTTCACATTTGGCTGCTAGCAAGCTAGCTAACGTTAGATGGCTGGTGATCTGGCTTTGAGAAACATAATAAAATTATAGTTTGCTTATTTATAGCCATCGCATTCTCCAGCTCCAAACATTTTATTCTATAATGCATCTGGGAATTTTTGCACGCCTATTCGTCCCACAAAACAAGGCATTTAATATCTTGTTCGCCATTTCAGTCTGCTTACCTCCTGTCGTTCGTGCACCGGCAGATAAACAGATGTGCGAGCTAGGAAACATCACAGCGCATGCGCATTCACGCACGGCGCATGCGCAGTATTGATAATGCCTGTTGATGGCCAATAAAATCATTCTCATGGCGATGTCGAAGCGCCGATTAACTTTGCGGAAAGGGAGCAAATCTGATTGTTTGCGCGAGTACGCAGCAATATATCGCTAGTTCATCTATTTATAGGCGCGGCGAAAAATTTGAATATAATTCTGTTTATATACCCAACGCTGAACGTAAATTGCGTGGACATGGCTGCTGAAGTTCTGCAGGACGAAAGCGGCTGACAATACTGATTTGCCCCCTCACGTGGTTGAACTTCTGCACGGCAGGAGGAAGAAACCAGCTAGTCCCATACGTTCTAACGGGCTTTCGACGTCATTTTTGAGTCCTTTTTTCAATTTTGAATTCAAAATATGGATTTTCCCAACTGGTTCTTGTTAATACCCCGTGAAAATGATTCTCTCGCAGTATTCTTGAACAAGTGCATGCCGGTGGAGGGCAAAATTGAAAGTGGAGGTTCTGGGTCACCCCCGCATCCTTTTTCTCCTCTGGCGGGAATAAAGAAACAGTATTTTAACTTAAATATTTGGAGACTGTGGACAGCGGTATGAATTTAATGTAAGAATTACTCATGCTTTTAATCCAATTTCGTGCTTAATTGAATCCAACCATCGCCAAGATTTACTACGAGTTGCAAAATCGTATGACGGACTTCAAAAGCAGGGAAGTCTAATCAGAGCTCAAATTAGAAGAAAAAACAGAATGATGCGGCGTACAGCTTGGACATCTTAAAATGCATCTGTGATGATGCAGCTTCTTCACAGCTTGCCAGTTGCAAGTGTTTGGCTATTTTCCATGATTTTGCATTGTTTCAGAGGTCCAATTGTTGGGCATTGGGAACTTACACATGCTCCTTTTGAACAAAATGAGGCCAACTGGCAACGCAGCAAATCACATCGAGGAATGCATTTTAGCAGCGTAAATGCCCATGTTTTATTCTTGGAGAACAGACAGTGGAGCATTGGGCCAACTGCAAATTCTTGTCTGTCTATTCCTCCTGCAGCACGTACTTCACCTGGCATAGGCTCAATCCAGAATCGGTCATTACACCCTCACCCTGCCCGCCACCCCTCTGTCTATGTGTTCATGCGGAAGGTCCGCCATGTTGAAGTCTGTCCCAGTGCACCGCGTGGCAAGTGGGACTGGGCTGTACAACTCTCTTGACACAGAGGGTACTTTTCATTACTCTAACGTGACCACTTGCTTCCCTCACTCACATCTCTTCCTCGCATCTTAGCTCCTCCAGTGAGGATGTGAGGGAGATGCGAGGAAGAGCCGCAGGGACGGGGGGGCTGGAGCTGCCAAATGACAATCATTAGTTCCATTCAGCAACGTCAGACTCCAGCGTGGGATACGCATGTTAACTTGCTCTAAGCTCCTCCAGAAGTCTCCTCTCTTCTCGTCTCCACGATAGGGGTTTTAGGGATCCGAAGAGTCTCCATGATGGCAGAGACAAAAAGTTCTCTTGGTCAGGAGAGGGAGTAGTACACAAGAAAGCATAAGACCGCAAAATGAAAAGCATCCTGAATCAGCACTGATCTCAGCATCTCACCCTCCCTCACTGGAAATGGGACTGTTCTAGCTATTGGATGCATCTAATGTTAGCCATGGTGGTGACTCCTTCCATTTCCTAGCAGACTTCGGGCAAGGACGCCCCAAAACTCACGTCTATTATTACGCGACCCCTTAATGAGGGGTGCCCTCCTCAGTTGCAAGGGAAAGTTAGTGTGGAGTGACGCTCGGGAGTGAAGTGCTGGTGGTGAAGGGGCAGTTTTTGGAAAGCGCCAGTTTCCCAGCAGAAAGCCCTTTGTTCGAGGTCAAGTACCATTGCTAAAGATGGTTGTCGACCTGAGGTCACTCAAAAAAAAAAAAAAAAAAAAATCAGTGATTCCCAAACTCAGTCCAGGGGCCTCCCTGTATATATGCCAGCTTTTGATCCAACTAATGGTGTGATGTTAAACCTTTAATCGAGAGTTAATAATGTGCTCTTTCCATGTTAGGGAAAACTTACCCTCCTAAACCATATTGTGAGTGAAATAGTGGAGCACACCATGAAACAAAAAACTCCTGTTTTTATTGCACTTATTGTGCCAAACAATGGCATAAAATCTGTCAATTCTCGAAATCAGATATTTGAAGAAGGTTAATCGATAGGATCCACATTAGGTTGCAGGACCGGTGTTCTTTGAATATAACTTCAAAATGAAGTCTTCGCTCGTCACTATCAGTTTTGTTTTCGAATCCATCATTATTTATATTATTGGGGAATCGGTCCTAGTGATCAAGAGGCTACACGCTAACCAATTCTGCACCAATTGATTCACTCTAATTAAATCCTATTGAAGCAGTTACCCCTTATGAACATTATTAATATTAGCCCAAAATGTACATTGAAATGTTATTTTTCATCTCATGTATTTCTGATATGAAGAACAAGTACCATCACTGTTGCAACAAAGACCAGAAAACACAGGGAGGCCCCAGGGCCAAATTTGGGAACCACTGGATTAAAGAAAATTGTCAATAATTAAAATTAAGTAAATAAAGGAAAGTCTAGTTATCCAGCATTACTGTAACTGCATTTATACCAACACACAGTCTTATGATCTTTGACAATTTCCAACGTGGGGTAAATCTCTCCTTCTCTCCCAGCTCTCCTACTGAGCGCCATACTATGACTTACCCTACGATTCTTTCTTTATCATACAGTTCCAGGCTGCCGAGTCACATTAAGAGCTGAATTACATCAGATTCCTAGACATTCAGCAAGTCCGTTTATGATAGAAAACATCCAACATAGAGATCTTTGGCAATACACCCTAGAGGTAGTTTTGCTGCAGAAACTGAACTAGATAACTCGGTCGCCACAGGGACCGAGTTGTGCATCTCCCCGATCCCCATGAGAGATCACATAAATTTTTACAGCTGCAATGTCACCGTCTTTACTCTTGCTATGACATTAATATGCATCCCTGTACATGTATATATATGTAAATGTGGCTCAAAATGAGCAGAAAAAATCTGAACAAAAAGTTTTTTTCGACAAAATGGCCGCCAGCGGCCATATTGGACGTCGGATATTGCAGAGAATTGATCTTTAGCATTGCCAAATAAACATCTTTGACTATGCAAATTCAGAGAAAAATCCTATAAACTTTGAAGCCTCCAGAGCCTGGAACAGAAAATCACTGCGGCGGCGGGAGCGGCCCCGGAACTAAACCAGTGCGTTTATAAAGACGCACTTCATTTAACACTGTGGGGTAATTCGTTCTCTGCAGCTGACCCATCATTGCAACTTAGGAGCAGTGTGCAGCCACAGCGCAGCACTGGTCAGCAATTCTAAAGCCTTGGTCAAGGGCACCGCTGTTCCTAAAGAGCAGTGGTGCTCAACCCTGGTCCTGCAGAGCCACAGAGGGTGTGCCGAGTTTGGTTTTCTCCACCCTATTTAAACACAAGACACCAGGTGAGATGAGTTAAGCGTGTAATCGACTGCTTTAATTCATCATTTAAGTGCTGAGCAACATCAAAAACCAGCAGACACTGCGGCTCTCCAGGACCAGGGTTGACCACCACTGCTATAGAGCATGTCTTTCTGGGTGAGGAAATCCAGAGTAACAGGAGGAAACCTGCACGTACATAGGGAGAACACGCAAACATCATGCAGTGAGGTCTTGGTCCACAGGAACTCAAACCCAGAACCTTCTGCAAGGCAACAGTGCTTGGGACACCCTGAACTCAATCTGCATTCAGTCACGCTAGGATATTACTGCAGCCAAATAGACGCTCCAGACTCCAGTTTGAGGTATAGGAAGCAAACAGTTTATTTAAGAGCATTAAAAGACTCAAGCATGTTTTGTTTTAATTCAGCACAATGAATATTCACATTAATGGGTCCTTCCGTGTTACAGAAGAACATTCCAGAAACTAATCCATTAAAAACTGAAGGTCATTCTGGTGTCAGAGGTGAAGTCAAAACCAAAGCATAGCTTTTCCAAGCATTTGTACTCAACTGCTCTATTCCAAAAGACCGTACAGCAAACATTACGAGAGGAACTGAAGTGCTTTTATAGACCTAAACATGATACAAAAATAAACACTCATATTCCGTATTTACAGTCTCAAAAGAAGCAAGTGACAGAGCACAAACATGTACCAGCATCTCTGTAACAGAATCAAAATTTTTATCAGTCCTTCTGAAATTCCGCTTGGATTTTCAATGAGACATATCCATAAAGTGCAAATCAAAGGACAATTTACTTGAAAGCATGATACTGCTCCAAGGTCCTAAAAGCAAAGGAAGATGTAACCATTCAGCAAGCTGGGTGAATTTATGGACAGACTTAAAACTGTGGCTAGTAAGAGGCCAGCCAATCAGGAGTCTTGTAGTTTCTTTTCCAAATCTGCAAAGACTCGCTCATTCACTTCATCCAACTCATCTTCCACCTGCAAAAAAATAAAGTTCTTATTAGTTATGATCTGGATAGCCATGAATTGTTGGTCTGAATCCAGTCAATGCCAGTGCTAATAGGGCCTGCAGCTCTATTTGGCGCCGCGCTGGAGGTAATTTACCAGCTGAGGTGGACAGAGTAGCCAGGGCTCATTCCAATCACTTACATTAGCTCATGTAACCTGACCCAGGCTGCGTCCGAATAGTCTTTTTTGCCCAAGAAAGTTCCCAACTCCTAAAAAATGATCTGGAAATAATTACGTGGCAGCCATGACAAGGGGATTCAAATTCTTTAAATGTTAAGGAAAGGTGTCCCAGTACTTCCTAATTTACCTCCTTTAGCACAGGGTACACAGAACCATCCTTTTTGAAAAGAAAGGAGATCACGCTATCCCACAATTCTGCGCAGCAGCAATATTTTAAGCGACGACCATTCATCTGGCCAATTGCGTAAAGAAACGTATATGATGGGCAGGGGACTGATGATTACGTTGCCTAGTGTAAGTGCATTCGGATTTTCTAATCAGCGCGGTTGTCTTCCTAAGTCGTTTGGAATTCCCCTTTACACCTTTCCTTTATCTTATGACGATTCCACAAAGGTTAAAGACAAGTGGTTAGGTTTTAGTGGATAGGACGTAATTTTTTGACTATTCGGACGCAGCCCAAGATTCCAGTTAAGGTCTGCCATTGTCTGGTAAACTTCGAGGAATTAAGAGTCAGTAAACAGGTGCTCACAAGGTAACATGCACCAGGCACACCACGAGAATTATCTGCAGAGGTATTCTCCCATGAATGCATGACACACACTGCCTGGCCAAAAAAGTAGTCACTGTTTGGATTTAAATAAACAAATACTTTGCATCAATTTATCATTGCGGTGATTACTACATTTCAATTGGCAACAATTCTTTTAACACCAACTGATGTAGTGCGTAGCTTCTCCTTTCTACAACAACTACATCGGAAAACATACAGTATCCTACGGTGGTGGAAAAGATGTTACGGTGTTTCAGAGGGGTGCAAATTATTGGTCTGCATCAGGCAAAGAAAACAAGAAATGAGGAAACAAGCGCGAGGAATAATTTTCACGCATGAATCGGCCACCGCAAAGCCCTGACGTCAAACCCACGGAAAGTCTTTGGGATGTGCTGAAGATGATGTCGCAGAGTAGTTCGACTATCCCCTCATCAATACATGACTTCAACCAAAAACAATGCAACTTTGGATGGAAATAAATGTACTGACATTGAATACTGTTGTCAACACAATGTCAGGACAAATGAATGCTCCCATCTAAGCTATGGGCGGTTCACTAAACATTAGTGTACACAACTCCCTTTCTCCGGCCAGGCAGCTTAATGACGGACCTGTCAATCTCTTTCTGTCTGCCACACCTGTAACTGTCAGTTGCGCAATTTTAGCATGACCTCAGTAAGAAGGAGCAGCGACATTCCTTTTCGCCAATTCATGCTTCCCTGATCCCCGTCTTCACTTCCTTTTCATAATTTTTTTTTTCCTGGTCCAAAGGCAGGTGCAGGTAAGAGCTCAGAACAGGTAAGAAGGCCAAGAAAAATAATTTAAAGGGAATGAGCCCCAGGTGACAAGACCACCTAGCAGCCCCTGCTGGTCAATCGTGTGTTGGAGAACCCCAAAAAACCCTCTAAAGCAGGGATCTTCTAATCTGGACCTCAAATCCAAATTCAGTCCAGGTTTCTTTCATTCCAGATAAGTAAATGAACATTTAGCGCCCCCGATTCGCCAGATTGTCATCTCGCCTGACTCCCAGGTTAAGGGGGGGTAGAACACCAGCAGTTCTCGGCCCTCAAGGACCATGATTTGAGGACCTGGGCCCAATCTCATGAAACGCTTCTAAACCTAGTTGACAGCTAAACTGGCCTGTAGTTGGCTGCTATCCCTAGTTGCCTTCAAAGTATTTTTCATAAAATGTCACTAGGCCTAGTTACACGCCAAGTTGACTGCTAAAGTTAGAGGTGATCTGGGGTACCTCTAAATCTCTAGCTGGCAACCATTTTATCATTTGCTTGCTTGGCATCAACAAGAGAACAAATCAACATGGCAAGAAGGGTACTTGAGCTTGTGGAACTTGTGGAGAGGCGCTGTGCTTTACAATGAGAGCGAGCTTTTAGAGATCGTCGGAATCCTCTGGACATCTTTAGTGACGGGGAATTGCTTCAAAGATACAGATTCTCTTGAGAAGGGATCATGTTCATCACTGACTTAGTCACCTCAGATATTGAGCATCCAACAAGACAAAGCAGGGCTCTGCTTCCATATGAACAAGTCCTCATCGCCCTGCAGTATTACGGGACAGGGACATTTCATAAGGTTGTTGGAGATCCGTTGCAAGTGTCACCGCCAACTGCTAACTGAGCAATCCATCATGTTTCCAATGCCTTGGCTAGAAGGATAAATGACTTCATCAAATTTCCAGAGGGGAATGAATTGGGACCCATTAAGGATGGGTTCTAAAAAAAATGCGACACTTTCCTGGTGTGATAGGGTGTGTTGATGGGACTCATGTCTGGATTATCTCACCACATCAAAACGAAGTTGACTACGTGAACAGAAAGGGTTATCATTCCATTAACGTGCAAGTGATCTGTGATCACAAGGGCAAGTGGATAAATTTAGTTGCTAGATGACCTGGTTCGGCAAATGACAGTCGAATTCTTAGATCAAGCCAGGTTTGACGCACAATGGAGGCTGGTTTGGTTCAAGGCTTCTTCCTTGCTATGACAGATATGAAGATTGCACACAATGCATCGATTTATCCCCAGGACACACCCCTAATGACCTAAGTGTCCTCAAAGTCAGCACTCAGCCCATTGAAATTGAAATTGACATGTTGTGGTTTGTGCGGTTTGGACGTCTCCCCACACTTTAGTTAACAACTACTTTTCCTAGCTGGCAACTAGTTTGCTGGGTTCCTAGTGTCTTTTCGTGAAATTTAGAAGTCAACTAACAAGATGGCAACTAGTGATTTAGAAGCCAACTAACCCCTAGTATGCAGCAAATTTAGCAGCCTTTCATGAGATCGGGCCCAGAGCTATAAAGCGAAATTAGAAAGGTCCTCCTTTCAATCCACTCCGCGCGCCTAGCAGCAGCACGCAGCGAGAGAAGCGACAGGTGCTAATATCATGCGATTCAGACAACAGCCATCAATCACAGAGCACCTATGAGCCAGCAGTGGGTTTTCACATGAACATAGCTACAGTGCCGTCATTGCAGATGAATAACAGGCAGAACCTGAAACACGCACAGACATGCAGTCATCGAGGCAGCGACTCCAACTTTTGGCACCAGATTACACTCAACCTGTTATCGCAAACGTTATCCATAAAACAACTTATTTCTTCAATAAAGACCAATGTATAGCCCAGTGATTAAAAATGCTAATGAAAATAAGATAAGTGGGCTACAATAAATTGTGAAGATGCCAACAATCAGTGTATTTTTTTGTATAGACATTTCAAAGCGGTACTTGATTTCATTTTAAGCATTAAGTACATACATTTCAAATTGACCGCATCTGTCAAGCTCATTGGACCACCATGGAATGATACACTATTTGTTCAAGAGACATCACATTTTAACAATAACGTGGTCAAAATATAAACTAGCAAGTCATTCTAATGATTACTATCAGTTATCAAGCGAATAAGTAGTTTCAGTCATTGAGTAAATGTATGATATCTTGGCTCCACCAGCACATCGGTCTTAAGAGCCAAGAAACGTGTGCAAGTTGTGTGCAGGACTGCTTTGCATGTGTTCGTGACTGCAGAAAAGAATGTGAGAGTCCATGTGTATGAGAGTGCGGGCGTGCATATAAAAGATATTGTGAGCGCATGAGTGTGTGAATAATAGCACACGAGTATAAGGCCCATGAAAAAAATATTACTTTATCATCCCCGCCCACATCAATTTTTTTTATTTATTTTTTAATTTATTTAATTTTTTTTTTAAGTATTTTTAGTATCGAAACAAGAGGCTCCTCAGAGCCTGTACTCGGTCCGGGTCTAGGCCTGGGCCAATCCATTGATATATATATTTAGAACACTAGATTGCTGATGATGTCATATTTACATTATCCAAAGTGAAGCACCCAGCCGCCATATTAATACATCTAACTTCTTCATAAAAATGAATGGTTTCCTATGAGGCCAATTTCAAATAAGTCAATATAAGCATTAAAATGCCGAGATGTGTAATTGACATCCAAGGACAATATTTCTTATCCGCATAATATTTAAAACAATGGACAAGTCGCTTTGTCTGTTTATACAGAGTTCCAAAAGACAAGGAGGGGAGAAAGGCTTGGCTGTTAGAAATCAGGAGAAAAAAAACTCTCTCTATCCCTTCGATCCGTGCTGTGCAGTGATTATTCGTTGAGAGCAGTGTTATAATGGGACAGGGGCAAAGATGACGCTTAGTAAAGCAGCAGCCAGAGTTAACGAGCGCTTCCTTTTAACAACGTTGGCATTAGCCATATGATTCAGAATGAACAATTCGGTCAACAGCAAATATGCTCAACCAGGGTACAATGAAGTGAGGAAACCAGAGAGTAATTTGATAACGTATACAGACATTCATCGACGTTTGTGAAACGGCAAAAACTTCCAAGCAATGATGTTATCAGAGGGTAATTAAAAGCCTCGTCACGTTAACTTTTCTGCTCGCACTTTAACGTTGACACCGAGTCACATTTCGATCTTCCCATTAGTAAGTGTGCCGCTTTCCACCCTCCAAAAAAGCACATATTTAGGGAGAGAAAATGTTGCTCTGCACAGCGATACCAAAATCACCCCGACTCGCACCCAAGTGTTTTTGAAAATATAATTTTACAGTAGGCGAAAATGAATGGGAGTGTACGCTCCTGGAACAGATGCTTCACTTGAGCGTACCCTATCAGAAATGTAGTGTTCGATATATACATCTATCGCCAATCAAGAATCAGCAGGCGCGATGAGATGAGCAGGACAATTGCGACCCGAAAAAAAAAAAAAAAAAAAAAAAAAAGAACGGGCGAAACTTAGAAAAAGGGCAATCGACATAATGCTCTTAGCAAGTGGTGAAAATGTACCCATAGACAGACACGTTAGCAGTTTACTTGAAAGTTATGTTCCTGTGTTGTTGAGTACTGGAAAATAACTGGGTTTAGAAACCTAGAAAAACATGACACAAACACATAAGCAAACTCTGTATAAAAATATATTTACTTAAAAAAAAAAAAACAAAAAAAAAATCCACCCGCCTGCATCATGTTTTTCAGATTAAAAGGATGATACACCAATATTTTTTTACGAGGCCGAAGTGCTCGTGAGCGCATACAAGAGCGTGCACGGTTAGTACGGAGGACCTGCAGGACGTCGTCCACTTCGGGAATGTAGAACTGCAGCATGTTCTGGATGCCGCTGCGCAGGGTGACGGTGGAGCTGGGGCAGCCCGTGCAGGAGCCCACCAGCTTCAGCTTCACCGTCCCGTCCTCAAAGCCCTTGAAGATGACATCACCACCGTCCTCCTGCACCGTAGGCCTGTGGAGTAGCAATGATGGACACCATCACTCCAACATTAGAGTGGATTTTACCCATTCTATACGAACTCAACCAGATGCCCCACGGTGACCGTCTTGGTTTTAGCTCTGAAAATTTGTGGGAGGACCTCCACATATACAATGAACAGGTGAAAAATTTCAGGCTTCAACTCCTAAGGGTTTTTGAAATATGCCCCCTCGTAAATAGGGTGGCCATGTCGACCTTTTCGCGAAAGTTAACCGTAGGGGGTTTTGGAGGCCAGTATCTTGAAATTGAATCAAACCTTTGGGCTGAAAATTGCCTCCCAGAGTAACTGGGGCCCGAGCTTTCAGAATTTGCAAACAAAATTGGTCTTCCTCTTCTCATTTCAGTGTTATTGGCCTCTCTAATGTGACCCTTTTCATGAATAGAAATCAAAAATTCAATTTTCAAGGACCCCCTGTCAACCCAGGATCTCTTACAGAGTGTTAATGATGCAGGATGCCTTTTAGTTAGGGACAGGTCTGTCTGCAATAAGAATATTGACCATATTTAAGCCTCAATATGGGAGTTAAGAGCCTCTGAAAAGGATCCTGGCAGAGAAAAATGACTTTTTGCCAATTTTTAGTTGACAAGTTCCTCCTGTGGGCAGTTACCTTTGGTTATTGAATTTTTTTCTCTGCATAATTGTATGCGTCTTCCCAGTATTTGTTCTGAATTTCAACTCATTGTCTCCTCTACTCTCAATTTTTAAATGATTTAGTCAAATCAAATCGCTTTCGTCAAATCAAATCGCTTTTGTTCTGCAGTCAAACATTGGCATTGGTATAGACATGTTTAATTGGTTAAGTAATGATAAATGATTATTCATAGCATATTTTTTTCTTAAAATTCACCTTAATAGTAAAGTGAGCTGCACAGAGACATAATTTGCCCAGAAGTAACAATGAAAAGTCATGAAACAAAAGTGTCTTTCATTGAACACCAAGAACTAGCTGTCAACAGTTAACGTCAAAAACTACACAGACCGTGAAGAAGAAATCCTACTCGGTCACAACACAATGAGTTCATATAAATGTTGGCAACTTCTTCTGAATGAGGGGAGTATGCCAAAGAGCAAGCTTAAAAAATCTGGCACTCTGACCTTACAGGTCAGGTGCAGAGGCAAAGTATATAATATTCTGGAATGGCACCCAGCAGGCATTCTTACGAATTAAAGTACGCCACGAGAGAGGTCCTGTGTTTGATCGCTGCATTAATGAATGCATCACCATGTCATCCGAACGCTCAACAATGCAGCCCATCTACCACTCCTTAACATAAATGCACAAGAAATACTTTCCTGGTTGTAGCTTAGCATTCTCCATCTTAGCTGCTGACAGTGCTTCACCAACAGCAGTATAATGATCATCAGCTGATATCCCCTTCATTCACAGACCAGTTTCAGAAATAGTGAAGCAATGGTGGGATTCTTCTGATGGCAAAATGGATTGTCACAGAACTTCTGTGGACTTCCAAAGCGTGACAAATACACCTTTTCATTATGAAAACCGATCTGGTCATCTTCACTGAATGAGGCACCAATTAAGACAACTATGCAGAGAAAAATTTCATAACCACGGGTAACTGCCCGCATGGTGACCTCCTCAACCATAAACTGGCTAAAAACTCGATTTTTCAGCCCTGAGCCCTTTTTCAGAGGCTCTTACCTCCCGTATTGAGCCTTGAAAATACTCAGTATTCTTATGGCAGACAGACCGATCCCTAAATAAAAAGGAATCCAGCATCAATTACCCTCTGCTAACCATCCTGGGCTGACAGGGGGTCCTTGAAATTTGAATTTTTGATTTTCGCCCATGAAAAGATTGATATTTTTGAGGCCAGTAACACTGACACGAGAAGAGTGTGTCTACTATTTGAAAAGTGTTATGGGTGGAGATTGAGAGCCGGATGCTCTCTGTGTTCTTACGGTTTCAAGTTTATTCCTCATATACTCAATTGTACAACCAGTAGTGAAACGCTTAGGCACCATTCCAATGTGTAGAACAATACAATAACAATACAACATTACCCACATAAAACAAAAAAAACAATACATTACCCACACAAAAATATGAAAAATATCCCCATACGTCACCTAAACACCTAAATACAAGGGGATGAATAAATACCCACACCAGCATGATCCACCCAGTGTAGTATAATGTGTTTGTGTGTACGGGTGTTGGGGGGGGGGGGGGGATGCTCTGTCACCTGGAATGTGGATGCCACCTTCTCACTGTTGGGTGGAATGTGGTGGTCTTCTATGGCCTGTGTGTTCTCACAGGGTGCATAAAAGATGTTAAGTTCATCTGCGAGGGAAGTGTTTGCATTTGAGATGGATGTGGTTTGGGTTTATAATCTGTGATCGTGTGAAGACTGCCATAGCCCCTTAGAGTCCGACTGCGGAAGTTTTAGATCTAGTTTCTTCCCATATCGCCGTTTTGCCTCTTTTACTGCTCTATGGACATAGCAGAAGGCAGCCTAGCATTCCTCCTTGTTCCCAGTTGCTAGCGCTGTGTTGTAGGCGGCGGTGCGGGTTCTGAGAACGTCACGGATATTTTTGTCCTTCCATGGTTTTTGATTGGGGAACATTTTGATAGTATGTTTAGTGACACAGTCATTCATGACTTTCTCAATGAAACCCAGCACCGCTTCCGTAAACACGATGTCGTCAGAGCTGCAGCGGAACATGTCCCAATCAGCAGTGTCGAGGGCGTCTTGCAAGGATGCTTCTGATTGGTTGGACCAGCGCGTCACCTCCCTCCTTTCCGGAACTGCCCGTTTCAGTCTTTGCTTATATTTTGGTATAATAAATATGGCGGCATGATCAGATTTGCCGAATGGAGGGAGAGATTTGGCTCTGTAACCATCCTTAAATGGTGAGCAGCAGTGGTTTAAAGTTCTCTCTCCTCTGGTTCTGCATGTGATATGTTGCCGCAAGTCCGGCCGTACTGTTTTAAGGTTTGCACGGTTAAAGTCCCCAGCCACAATCAGCGCTGCACTGCGATGGATGGTTTGGTAGCTAGCAAGCGCCTCATGTAGCTCAGACAGGGCAGTGACCGTGTCCGCTTGTGGTGGAATATAAACGGCACTGATGATACAGGAGTGGTATCCACATGCATTCCAAGTATATTCATTGTACATTACATTGTATTGGATACAGTGATGCAGTAATCACAGCGAGAAACAAATTAGCTTTTTTTGGAAGAAGAAGAATAACTGCATATGCTTGAGATTTTGTGCATTCAATACAAAATGTGCTCAAGTTCATACTGACCAATGACTTGTCCAACACTTCATATTGCAGAACTAGTTTTTATAATCAGTGATTTAAAAACAGGACTCTGGTTTGTCAATGCACCTGGCGCATTTCTCCAAGTTGCATCTCAGATTCACTTGCACTTGCTGGGTTTTTCCCAGGGTTTAAAGCAGGAAATTGGATCCGTTTCATTTCATTGTGATGCATTTGTTAAGCTCAGTAAAAAAATTATGTACAAATGGACTGGCAATTATAAAATTGTGACTTAATGCATTTTACCGCAACACTGTGGATATTCTGCACCATGTAGATGTAAAGCACTTTGTAACCCATGTTAAAAAATAGCTACGCTGACGTCAGCAGTACCCCTCAGCCCACATTGAGCAGTATATCAATGTGTGACGGTCAGTTTAATACTTGCCACCATTTGACATGAATTTCATCATGAAGACAGTTAATTAATGTTCACCTGTTTTGTGGAGCTTTGTAACTTTCTCGTGAACAGAAACAACAAGATGATGTCAATGCAAATTCAAGATGGCAGCTCTGACAGCCATATTGGATAACGGAGTGCCGCCAAAATCGATAGGCTTCTGTATCTACTCGAATCCGACACCCATACCAAAAATGGGGTTGATCGACAACGGGGTTTGTGAGTTAATGCAAGGAATACAAGTGTGGACGAACAGACGGACGCCGTGCGTGACAATACCCCTCTGCCCCTTAGTCGGGGCTGAGGGGGAAAAAGATGTTTGTTAACGTCAAAGTTACACTTGCATGCATGTAGAATCTCAGAATTATACCTTATACAAACATCTAAAAGCTTAAGAGTTATATCTGGTGTGTGTGTGTGTGTGTGTGTGTGTGTGTGTGTGTGTGTGTGTGTGTGTGTGTGTGTGTGTGTGTGTGTGTGTGTGTGTGTGTGTGTGTGTGTATACACACACCAGCTTGGTGTTATAACTCTGTGTTCATCTAGAAGCCCAGAGTTACACCCAATACCTGCATCTATAGGTGCTGAGAGTCATACCTTATGCGTGTATCTAGAAGCTCTTTAATCATGGAAACAACTTCATCTTCATCCTCCTCCGATACACCTGAGTGAAATTAAATGCAGATGCTCAGCCTGAATGTTCACGACAGGTCAAAAGACTGACAAACTATTGCTCACAACCTCAAGACCTTACAAACAAAAAAAACTTACATGAAAGGGTTTCCTTAACTGAAAATCAGTATATAAATGAGTTGCAATCATATGCAGAAAACTTCATTATACAGTGCACAGGCAGGCAGGCAGGCAGACAGACAGACAGACACACACCTCGTCCGACAAGCTGAGAGGGAGGGCGTTTCTTACTCACTGCTTTCTGGGCGCAACTCCTCAGTAGTGATGGGATTTCCGCTCTCAAAGAACTTTGTAATGGCCTCCACCACGTTGCGTTTGATATCGGCCCATTCCACGTCATCATCCCTCTGTTCACAACCAGCGTGAATATAGGTCACTACTAACTATTCACTCATTCACTGCGTGTCCATAAGCACGAAAGAAACATGAATGTAGATGTCCCTCAACCCCCACCCTCTCCAAACAAAAAAAAAACAAAAACGCCAATCTGGAAACATCAATCCTGCCTGGCACAATTAAAACACGTTTTGCAGTTGTGTGCTTCAGTTCTCAGCTAATCTAGATTCCAACAGGCCGACATCTTGCATTAGTTTGGAGGGAACAGCTGCACAAAGAGCTCCTCATTCATTTCTGTAACTCTCCATTTGATTTTTAACGTGACATCCGTACATTTCACAATAAGGTAAGTCACAAGAAGCTTACGCAAGTATCAGAAACATTCCTCCTTGCATTCCTAAGTCAGCGTGACCAACTTACAGTAAACTGTGATAATTATAGTTTACCGAGGACGTTGTACTGTCAGATATCAAAATAAGGACACATACCGCGCCAACAAACAGCAAGAAAGCCAAGAACTCTACAACCTCCTGCCTCAAGGGTTCCAGACAAAAAAAAAAAAGAAGAAATAAAGTTAAACTGAGTAAACGTAGCCAGAGCAGAGCTTCTGCTTTTCATGACTGTAATTTCATTTCAGCGATTCAAATGGGTTTGCTCACTATGCTCTTGCATTCTCACCCCTAAAATCACCAGAGACGAGCGGCATTCGCAACTCTCGCACACGAATCGCCAAGAACACTTTTCACAGCACTCACAGTACATTGAGAAAGTATAAAATATAAGTATAAGCAGGCTTTTATGCACAATCTAGCCAGCAGTACTTGGTACAGAGTGTCTCTTTTTGATGATGTAGAGCTGGCATGGAACTACTTTTATGACAAATTCACAAGCTTAATTAATAGGCATGCTCCCATTCGCAAGTTCAGGGCTAAGGGACGAAATAACCCCTGGTTTTCATCTGAGATAGGAAATGTAATCAGAGAAAGGGATACTGCCTGGGCCAGGGCAAGGAAAACTCAGCTCGAGGGCGACTGGCTCCGCTTTCGACAGCTTAGAAATAAGTGTACTTCTGTCGTTAAGAAAGCCAAATCTGAATTTTATTTGACTGAAATTTCCAAAAGTTTAAATGATCCTAAAAAATTTTGGAGAGTCACAAAAACACTCAATGGCTCTGAAACAGCCAGTGATTTCCCAAACGTCCTTGTAAAGGATTCTCTTACTGTAACAGAAGAAGCTGCTATGCTGAATTGTTTTAATGAACATTTTATTTCGTCTGGCTTTTTATTTGATTTTTCACATTCTGAGTCGTCTAATTCAGTTTTATTTCCTGATACTCAGGTTACACAGGTTGCACCTAGGCACAATAATTGTGTTTTTCATTTTACTACTGTGTCGGCCTTTGATGTTAATCAGGCTCTAAAAATGCTGGATATTGGAAAAGCAGTTGGTCCTGATAATATTGAGCCATTCTTTCTCAAACTGGCTGCTGACTTTATTGCAGAGCCTCTGTCGGTCATTTTCAATTTGAGTCTCACTAGTAATAAAATCCCTAAAGTCTGGAAATCTGCTTTTGTTCTCCCCCTGCTAAAAGGCGGGGAACCTTCAGATGTGAATAATTACAGGCCAATCTCCAAATTATGTATTGTGGCCAAAGTCTTTGAAAGAATTGTCAGTAACCAACTTAAAGAATTCCTTGAGACAAACAATATTTTATCATCATACCAGTCTGGTTTTAGAAAAAAAAAAAAAAAAAAACAGTACTGTGACAGCTGCTCTTAAAGTTTTAAATGATATTTTCACGGCATTGGATTGCAAAAAATACTGTGTTGCACTTTTTATAGATTTATCAAAGGCATTCGATACTGTTGACCAGTTTGTTGCTGAATGTCCTTCAACACATTGGTTTATCAAACCATGCAGTAGCTTGGTTTTCCAACTATTTATCAGAAAGAACACAGGGTGTCCAGCTGGCTGGCTCTACATCTTCTTTTATGGAGGTCTCTAAGGGTGTGCCGCAGGGTTCGGACTTAGGGCCTGTTTTATTTACTATTTACATTAACAACTTGTGTGACAATTTGTCAAACGCATTTTACCATTTTTATGCAGATGACACAATCATTTATTGCTGTTCTTCATCAATTGATCAGGCCCTTGAGTTTTTACAGTCTGCTTTCAATGCGGTCCAGTCTCGTCCGCAGAAACTTAAATTGGTCTTAAATGCAGACAAAACCAAACTTACGGTATTCTCAACCAAAAGTAAATTAACAGGGAACATCCCAACTATTTCAACCGTGCAAGGTAGGCCTATCAAGATGGTTGCAAGTTATAAGTACTTGGGTTTTATTGTCGATTGTGAGCTTTCCTTCAAAACCCATATAGAAAAATTGGTATCTAAACTTAAGATCAAACTAGGCTTCCTTTACAGAAATAAATCCTGCTTCTCACTCAGAGCTCGTAAGCATATTGTATCAGCTACTTTTCTCCCTGTGTTAGATTATGGTGATATACTGTACATGACTGCCTCGGCCAAATGTCTGCAATCTTTAGATTCTGTTTATCATAGTGCTCTTAGGTTTGTCACTGGTTGTAGACGTCTCACTCATCACTGTGAGCTCTCTTAAAGCTGACTGGCCCTCTCTGAGTGTCCGTCGCTATAGTCATTGGTTGACTTTGATTTACAAGGCTCTTCTCGGCTTGGTCCCCTCTTATTTTCTATTTTACAAAGATCTACAAGCCATTATGCCCTGCATTCATGCAACACCCTTCACTTGCTTGTTCCTCGTGTCAGGACTGAACTAGGCAAAAGGGCATTCTGTTTTGCCGCACCTTCGGCCTGGAATACTCTCCAGACTGACCTGAAGATGTCAGAACTTGTCCCTCTTACAATCTTTCGCATTATTTTAACTGACCGACAACGTGAGATAATGAAACAGTGTCTGTGTTATTGAAATTGCTTCTATGTTTTTAAAAAATGCCTGCACTTTACAAGATTCGATGTATTAATTATTAGATTGAATTTTATTTATTTTTACCAGTGATTCTATTTCATTGTGACGTGTGCTGCTGACCTCTTGGCCAGGTCACCCTTGTAAAAGAGATTTCGATCTCAATGGGTTTTTCTACCTGGTTAAATAAAGGTTAAATAAATAATAAAATAAATAAAAAAATCTTTCACAGAGGCAAATAAGGTGAAGATCCAGAAGAGATACCTTGGTGACTGTAATGAAGTCCGGCCCCAGAAACACACTCTTCACCCCCTCCACCTGAAAGAGCTCCCTGGGAAAATGCATTTTCATCAAATGGCGACACAATGCAAGGACAGTTTTTAAGTATTACGTTTACAAATACTTCTAATGAGTCTTACTTTAGGAATCCAGATATCTGTCAAGTGGCAAATAGCCATGATCTCCAGAGCCTTGCCAATAACTTAAAGGAGGACTATCATCAAAAAATTTCTGCCCTCCTGTTATTTCAATTTGTTAATCTCCTGCTAGTTAAACTGCATTCATATAGCTCAGTTGGCTAATTGACGCAAAAAAATCAAATTTAATTGAGCCTATTGGGCAGCGCCATTATTTTCCGTAGCACCTGTCGCATCTGATTCTGGGGCACGAGATCATGATGTCAGCGCGGAGGTCTGGCGCTTCCAGGCATCATGGCCATGCATTCGATTTAATGAGATTTTCTTGTCAGTGAACAGATTTGAAATCGCTTTGAAAATGCTGCACTGTCAGGCATACGATTGTGTCAACGACACTAATCAGAAGATGGCCAGTGTGACAATGCACACGTTCCCAAAGGACAGGGATTTAATTCGCTGTTGGGTTATAAACTTGCACAATGGAACAATGCATATCACTGTTCAGAGATGCTTTGTTTACACGCACAGCCGCCGCATTCACGTCACGATTATGGCTTTCACGGGCTGAAACTCCGTCTCGCGAAGCTTGAGTTTAAAACAATGGCGGCCTCCGTTTTGGATTTTATCATGGAAATTACGGGCAATTATCGCCAATTACGTGGAAAGGACCAATTATCTTGCGGAAATACTTGAAGCGGGTGCTGTTGAACTTCAGTACAGTTCATATAAGTCGAAACAGGTAAGCGTGATAACGCTCCTTTAATAATAAAGAACTCAGTGATCACTGTGTTAGAAGTTACAGTATGTGTTTGCATCAAAATGCCGTTAATTTCCTAACCTGGCTAATGGTGAACATTCAGCTGAGCTCTCTTTAGGAAAATCCAGCGTTCCTGTTCCCAACACAGGTTTGCCAGGAAGGAACTTCATACTCCTTGGATTCGGGGTGTCCAGAGTCTGAACTGACAAGCTGCGCCCTGCAACAGTCAAAGCAGCAATTCGAGCCAAACACGGTAAAATGACTTGGAGGACCAGGGCACTCAACAATAGACTAGCACAGCACATACTTTCCTAAATGCATCTGTAACAGCTAAATACTTACTACTTCCGCCCAGATGCAGATAACTGTTAACTGTCACCATAAATCTGCACTCACCTGAAAAGTGGTTCACACCCGGCTGGCACAGGAGCCTCGCCGTTTTGCTGCTTTGGTTGTAACATGTTAAATAGGCCCGATTTTTTAATTTGTTGGGAAGCCTAAAATGGAATATAATTTTGCAAAACATCAGTGCGTCATCATTTCCATATGCTGCAGATTAATGATGCCCAGTCATGTGTCACGGAGAACCGAGAGTACGCAGGATTATCTTCCCACCGATCACTCCGCCAGCCGATTTCAACGATTACTTCCCACCTCTCTGACTGACTGCGTGCTAATCAGGGAAATGCAGCGGTGTAGTGAGTGGATGGAATGGAAACCTGCACACCCTTGGCATTCCGTGGCACATGATTGGGCACCACTGCTGAAGATAGAGTATTAAATGCAATATTAATAAGGTAAGGTGAACTCTATATAAGGTGAACTATTTCAATTCTATAATGCAGTACTAATTGGCCAGCAACCAACACATTAGAATTTAATGCACCACCAACAGTTCACATTTTTCATACAATTCCTTACATCTGAGAACTTTTTCCACGATTGGTTTGTTAACCCCTTGAGTAGACTTAGCTTGATATCATTTTTCTGTGCAAAAGATCAAATGAATTCTTATCATATGTGAATTGTGAACGCACAGCAAGGCCATTTTGTGTTTTACTTCGCACGTTTCACTTGCCATTCATAGATTAGCCCATTCCCTCTCATGTAAGGTTTAAGAAATGAGTTATCGGGGGTTTGCGCGGTGGCCAGAAGAAATAAACGACTTCGCCCAAGTGGCAGAAAAGGTTTGACGACGTGCAATTTCTCACGTAGGCGGAAACGTCCGCCTACTTCCGCGTAAACGCTCAATTTGGCCCAAAAATTTCAAGCATTTATTCAGTCAGCAGTTAATGCTTACTTTTTTTTTTTTGGTTAATGCTCAACTTGCTAATACCTGCCAAATACTTGAAGCTGCAGAGCGCAGAACAAGCGGCCTGAGATCGCATGTATTGTCATGACCTGAGAGCGCCCTCCAAATCGAGAAATTAGGGATCACATTCAGCAGAGAGTAAATCAAAAAGCATGAAAATTATTAGACGAGTCTATGAGCACGTAATTTTAAGGGTAAACCATTCCATAGCTTGATAAAATGATTAAAATGTGAGGAATAAAATGTCTCAGGATTAACTTTGTCACCTCTTGATAAAATATTTATGCACTCAGATGCATGGTATTTGATTTATGAAAAGCGTACCGGCAATTAGCATAGCAAATTTCTGAAGTCTATCGCTCTTCATTCAGAAATTAGCAGCCTTTAACAACAGAAAAAAAAAATCGCAACTATTGTGATTTTGCTAGCTTTTGAGCTCAAGGGCACAAAAATGATTACAAGCAATTAAAAAAACGACTGTTTCAAAAACAGAATGCTGGTGTCTGCTCACCCAGTAGGCATGATTCTCGCCGAGAGCTCAACAGTCAACAAAACCTCATGATCCTTCAGTATTCAGAGAGCTACTCATGCAGCCTAAAGCTGCTTTCACACCGAACGCGAAACGAATTTCTCGCACGACAGAGTACATTCAAAGTCAATGCAAAGACGCGAAAACACGCGTTTATTCGCGTCTTTGCATTGACTTTGAATGTAATCTGTCGTCTGAAAAATTCGTTTCGCGTCCGGTGTGAAAGCAGCTTAATGACGCCATTTTCATACCGTCCAAAGACGATACAACACAGTATAATTCTACACGTTTCCCAAAGAGAAAAAAGCGAGAGGAGACAAACCTATTCTTCGCATCCGAACGCGGCCACAAAACGTGCAACAGACTCCATCTTCTGATCGCCGCCATTTCATTTGTTTTGAAATTCTAGAGGACCTCCTTTGATGCGGTCAATAAATGTCCTGCATATAAAGAAAGTTTTATAAGCAACGAACATTAATTTATCGTCAATATCGTAGCTAATTATTTCCACGTTATTTTCACCGGTAAGATTTGTTTTAATTTATTCAGAATATGCGATCTTAAATAACATTACGTTACACGGCACTGTGTTGGTCACCTATAGATAATTTTTCGACTCGCTATCAGCTGTGTGACACGCATGCCAACTCTACCGCTTTCGGGGTGTTTTTTTTTTCCCAGAATGAGACGCCCGAAAGCGGTAGTCTGCCGCCAGAGTTGCCAAGTCCGCTTATAATACGCGACTTTGGGCTTCTTTTTTCCTGAAGTCGCTTGAAAAAATTACGGGTCGCGGGTTGCGGTTTTTTGGGCTTGTTTTTAAAAATATGGTTGCTCGTCAGCAAAGTCTAACAAGCGACCTAATTTTTATGCATTTATGGTTACTATTTCCCCCTCGATTCATTGATTGGCACTGTCTGCTCACAGCCTCACGATTAATATCAGAGCTGTAAGGTAATTTACCCTTCTACAAATCCCCACGTTGATCTCCCCCGCCGCCACCTCGCCCTCATTGGATAAAAATCAGCATCATGCTGCTGTTTGCCAATCTTAGCTTGAGTGAGTGACGCTATTCGCGTCAATTATATATATATATATATATATATATATATAAATATACGTTAATTACGTTATTGCAATAATTATTATAATACTTTAAAAATGACTTAGTGTCCACATATACACAAATAGTAGTTACATGCTACAAGCTTCCCCTTGGTGCCCTTATCTTTTTCTCCTATAGGCCTATACCATATTAGTATTGTCTAATTTATATTGGGCTTGTTTTTGAAGCTGCAGTTGCTTATTTGTCTTGCCAGAGTTGGCAACCCTGTCTACCGCCAAAAGCGGTAGCGTTGGCATGTATGGTGTGAGAACGAGTGCCACTACAATGAATCAATAATGCGGTTTGGCAGATTGGACAGGAAGTCTGTTGTCTACCATGTCTTAGTATATCATTGTGGACTCAACAGAAATGGTTTTCCTCGGCTTCGCTTACCAAATCATTGCTGTGGGCTATCCTAAAGCCGCTTTCACACTGGATGCGAAACGAAAAACGCGTGTATTCGCGTCTTTGCATTGACTTTGAATGCAATCTGTTGTGCGAAAAATTCGTTTCGCGTCCGGTGTGAAAGCAGCTTAATTCTATTGCAGACCCCCTCATGAGAACAGAGCCTACGTAGACTGCACGGAATGTGCATCCACGTCCGAAATGGCCAACCTGAATACTTCTACGCCAGAAGGGGTTTAATTTAAGCATGTCGTAAGGACAGTGTTCATTAAATACATTTTTGTCATGTCATAGTGTCACTGATACATTGTATGCACATTCTGGTTCCTGTCGGCTCATTTCAATGCCCCTATTTTCGTGTGACTCCTTTTAACTCCTTGGCGACTTGTTGTTTTCTCGCTCTCAGCTCTCATTGAGGACGCTACGGACGAGAAGATGTTGGAAGAAACATGAATCGGGAAAAAACCAGAGATCATCTTGGGTTGTACCAGGCGCGATATCGATGACAGCCAACCTTTTTATTTCAGACTCACCTGTCGTGTGTCGTGACTACATCTTAACAGGTTGTGACGTGCATATAAACACCAGAAAAAAACACTCAGAAACAGCTTTCATAGTAGCTTTATATAAGTTTTACGGTAGTTTCGCTGTGGATTGTCCAGATGACACACGCACGCACTCACGCAAAGATCTATATAGACACACACACACACGTACTGAGAAGCATTAAAAACGCAAAGTGGTTTTTGTCGTCTAATTTGAAAACTGATAGTTTTTCCTTTTGCTAATTGACATGATGACCATCAGGTACGGTAAACATTGCCAAATGTCAAGTGTCTGGGTTCGAATTCTTTCTTGGTTTAACACCTCATCATGATTATCTAAATGCAGCACAGTTCCCTGGATCGTGGTCGTGAATCACATTGGGAGAAATCATTTTGCACATGAAAAGTTGAAGATCAGGGCCAGTGAAAAAAAACACATAAACAAAGTCACATCATTCCCACTTCAAATGCCACAAACAAATGAATCTCGGAAGAATCAAACATTTTGAATGTTATATGATGGCCAGTCTCAAAGAAAAGATTCTGGACACATTAATGTCCATTATATGACTGTATTCAGACTGCAGGGATGACACAGAATGACCAGATGTGTCAGCTGTCGTCCCCGACAAAGTGCGTCATCTGTGACGCCACAAAAACACATTCCATAAAACATCTTCTGCCATGTCAGATAATAAGGCAACATTGTCACCAATATCCCCTGCCACGGTAAGAATGGTCACGAGATTCCACATTCATACAAAAAAAAAAAAAAACAGAGCAATGACATTATCCACTGAAACATATGCAAGGAGATAATAAAATGAAAGGACAGTTGCCGAGAAAACTTGTCCCCATTGCAAATCCCATACACCAAGTCGACAAACAAAAATAAGGACCATAACTCCGTAAAAATAAATTTCTCGGAATCAATTGTCTCATTCAATAGGGTCATCTGTACTGGCCACCCACAAAATTTAATCCACGTTGCCAAGAAAACTTGTCCCCATTAAACACCCATACACCAAGTTCAAGAGTCAAGGGCCATAAGTCCGTAAAAATAAACTTCTCGGAATCAATTGTCGAACTCATTCAATAGGGTCATACTGGCCACACACAAAATTTCACCCCTGTAGGTGCAATAGTTGCCAAGAAAACTTGTCCCCATTGCAAATCCCATACACCAAGTCGACGAACAGAAACAAGGACCATAACTCCGTAAAAATAAATTTCTCGGAATCAACTGTCGAACTCATTCCATAGAATCATTAGTACTGGTCACCCACAAAATTTCATCCACGTAGGTGCAATAGTTGCCGAGAGAACTTGTCCCCATTGCAACACCCATACACTTAAATCCACAGAGTCAAGGGCCATAACTCTGTAAAAATACATTTCTCGGAATCAATTGTCAAACTCTTTCAGAAGGGTCATCAGTACTAGCCACATACAAAATTTCATTCACGTAGGTGCAATAGTTTCCGATAAAACTTGTCCCAATTGAACCCGGACGGACAGACAGAATGACGGACGGACGAGCTCCATTCCAATATCCCCCGATCCACTTCGTGGCGGCAGATTATAATGCATAAGAACTGCTGAATTGACTGCCAATGTAACGATAACAGTGAGGGCAAGTCACTACTAAAAGCACAGTTTCTCGAGACCGTGTTTTGCAACATATTTTACAGCATATTTTATTATGCGTTTTTAATGCCTCTCAGTATATATATATATGTGTGTGTGTGTGTGTGTGTGTATACACAATATCAAATGTCAGTCCTTGGCAATGTGAGTTGGTGGTGGGCAGAGGCGGATCCACTGGTTGTGCGTTCATACGTGGGGCTTATGTTTTCCACAAATCCTATGCAAATGACGTGGTACAGTGGCACAGTGGGTAGCGCCTTAATCTTATAAAAGTATAACCAAATGTTCAAAGCTGGCCCTGGGTTTTTCTGCGCAGAGTTTTCATACTCGCATTAGTTTCCTGCCACAGCTATAGAACAATAATGCCAGGTTAATTGGAGCTCTGACATTGCCTATATGTGAATGGACTCATGAGCTGTTCAGGGAGTGTACCTGCGTTCAGCCCACAGTGAGCTAAGATAAGTTCCAATTCCCCTACAACCCTGATAAGAAAAAACCTATTGAAGATAATGGACAGAAGTGACTCCTGCAAAGGAAGCTCCCAGGATTATAAGATTCATTACTTTGCTCAGGGTATCTTGGGGAAACTCTCAAGTTCTTGTAGTTGCTATCAGTTGGAAAAATTAAAATACCTTTTATTATTTTAAGTAGACCTACTTGGTTCTAAAACATACAAGAATTTTATTTACATTTCAACTATTTTCTCTTATCAATTTAAAATCTATTTATTGTTACCTTTCTTTTGCCATGAAATGGTGCCAACTACTGCTAAATCAGAGGGAACCATGGCACTGACCGCTCCTCAGAGCAGAATTACTGTGTCCCCACACTGGCTTTCCTGACTGCTGCAGTGTGAAATCCTGTGAGAACATGTTCGGACGCACAGACAGGAAAGCCGTGGGTGGGGCCTCATCTGCCTACCGCTCCTTGGTTTGGTTGGTGAACTCCCGCGAAGCCGCAGACCTGCTTACAGTATGATAACTGGCTCGGCGAGGTAGGAAGCCGCAAGATTTTTACAGAAACGAGGAAACTTGGTCTTGGAAATTGAGTTGTGAAGGTCAAAAGAAAGAAAAAACAGGGCAGCACTTTTTTTTCAGCCGTGTGATGACTCCAATGTGGCTCTAGGCAGCCCCCACGGACGGATCCCTGGAAACTTCACCTCAGAAGGCTGAACTTTGACACTTGGACTAGCCGTTATTATCTGTGCCCTTTCTGCTTGGTACACCTTGTCCGCCGTCCAGCCATGAACTTCTGGTTCCTCCTCCCCATCACCCTCTCTGCTGTGTCCTGCATCGGCACCTGGTCTGTGTAAGTCACTGCTCTCATTCAGACCTGCTCAAAAACAGCGCTGAGACTTCCTAAGAAAACAATTGAAATTTAAAGTCGATACTAAAATTGCTGCTATGTATCAGGAGCATGTTCGTTGATCCCAGCTGAAATGCAGAGGAAAAATTTTGAATCGTTTTTGTGGAGAAAAGAATAATATTTTAATGCATATGGACTAAACTTGTGAGTGGAATAAAACTTTTATGAGGACTAGAGTTGTTCTTGGCTGTCCTGAGCCTCGGATTGAATTACATTTTATGATCATACAAAGAACAAATATGCTCTAGGTTTTACTGAACTTCAAATATGTTTCAGGAGTCGATTGACAATTTAAAAAATTACACTTCTGTTTCTTTCCCACATCTTTCAAATGTATGCAAATGCTTTTACATTATAGCTGAATGTCATCACCTGAGATTCCACAGTGCGTCTGACAGAATGTAAATTTCCCTTGCTGCCTGTTAAAAGTTGTGTATCTAGTCCTGAGTTGGGCTTTTTTGCATGTGACAGAATTCTGAGTATAACTTCCTTTGGGAACCAAAACTCTGTGTCTTTCCAACAAGTCAGTCGGCGTAAAATTAAATGTCAAAACATCCAGATCACACACTGATTTGTAGTCTTAATGTTAGAGGACTTTTTTTTTCAGTATTATCCTCTCATTTGGAATCAGTTTCAACTGTCATTTAAGCACTTCTTGCTATTTACAGTAATTAAAAAAAAGTGTTTGTATGATACTAAATTGAATGAAACAAACACCAAAATATATATTTTAAGATATTTTATTTTGTATTTCAAGTATTTTAGGGCAAAGGTCTTTTTTAATTGATAAACAATACAGTTATCTCGGTGATTTTTCCTAAAAATATGCTTTTGTCAGATTTAAGTACTGCTTTGCAAATTTTATTATTTCATTTAAGTTCACAAAGAAATGATTCTATCCGGATTTCCTCATGGGCTCTTATATATCCCACATTTAAAGATAGGCACATTTGACAATCTCTGTGCTCTGACAACAGCTCTTTGGGGTTTAAATCAGGTGATTTTGATATTTTGTAATTGCCCCTCAGATTTATCCCTGCACGGTTTAGATTTATGTTTTTGGTCATTGTCTTGCTTTGACACAAAATTTCTTCCTTTAATTCTTGATAAGAATCACAAAGGACTTCAAACATTTGAGTGGTAGCGTAGCTGAACCGAGACAGATGCCCTATAGGCTGGGCTGCTCTGCCGCGTTCTCGCAGGTCCACCAACCTGTTCATTTTCAGCACAATTGATGAAAATAAGGGACGCCTCAGCGAGATCTCCAACAGTTGTGTATGGTGTACTTTGTTAGGGTTGGAATGAAACTCTGAAGGACAGTCCATCTTTGGCAGCTGTGCTCATATAGGCATTACAGGAAACAATATATCAGTAGAGAAACAAAGTGCTTATGCGTAGAGGGTCCTGAAAACATAGGAGTGATGGAGGTGAACACATGAAGTGTAATTGGGCTATAAAAAATTTGAGAATGTGGAAATATTTTTTCCAAAAGGTTAAAGAGTGTTCAGTGTGAGTGTGCATGTTGTTTCTCTGTGTATTTGCTCTCTGCCCTGTAAGGACCGGGATTTTAAAATTTTAACTTATTGAGAAATTTTGGTAGAGCTTTGTACTGTCTGTGTTAAAATGGTGACCTACACAAGCCACTTGACCCTGAATGAATCAGCTGTACGAAAAAATCTTTATTCATGCCAGGCGTGGCAGAGTTTAAGTATGTGAAACTGCGGGTCTTGAAAACAAGCTTATCGCGCGGAAACTGCTCCATAACTCTGCTTGGAAGCCTGGAGGAAAATTAAGTGCTGCAGGGTGGGGTTACAAACTATACACTGATTATACCCATTCGACACTGATTATACCCCCTATACACTGATTATACCCATTGTACATCGATTTTATCTCACTGTTCCACACTGAATGTAGCATACTGACTGTATTACTTACTCACTTACAATACTTCAAATGACATAGGAAAACGTATCAATTGCATTTCAACATGAAGACATCGGCACATGCATAGAAATTCATTAGATTTCTTTAATAGAGCATTTTAGGGTCCCTGCTGCTCTGCTGGTCTTTCCCACTTCAGTAAGTCTTCCTTCCATGCCGTCTCATCCCGACGTGTCATATAGTGACGCTACCTGACCAACTGTCGATATATGATGCAAAAGGAGGCTTTTGACATCCTTATTTGACACCAGTTTAAAACTAACCCTACCCCCTCACCCCTAACCCTTAACCCTAACCACAAGCATCAAATCAGGTCACTAAAAGCTTCCCTTTGCATCATACAGTATATTGATGCTTGGTGACGTAGCTTCACTATATGGCGATTCAGAGTGAGAATGTGTTGTCCTGGAGTATAAAATCAGATGGTAATATAATGCAGCTGTGATTTCAAATATTATTGATACATAGAGACCTTTCCCGTGTGATTCTGTTCCAGGTGTATATGGTTAGACAAATGATTCTTCACTGTTGTTAAATCTTGGTGTAAAATGGGAAAAAAAACAGTTGCTGACAGAGAACTCTAAAGTGATGAATCCTCAGAGTTTCATGAGGCTACGAGGCTGTCTGGAGGATTCTCTCTCTCTCTCTCTCTCTCTGGATAAAAATGTCAGCTAATGAGCAAAAGTGAACTGGCTGGGTTTGGCGTATAGTACTTTTGTTATACTTGCTGTGGTACATACAGATGAAGTTTTCTCTCTCTCTCTCTCTCTCTCTCTCTCCCCCCCCTTCGCTTCCTACTGCACCTGCTGGAATCCAGAATATTTACACTTAGAAATTTCGTAATGACTGTTACGACATTCGGTGACTTCATACCCGTACGCTCACGCAAACCGGCATGTACACTCGCACATGCGTACGCATTCCTGCATGCACACTCATGCATGAACACACAGTCACTGACACATGTGCTCACACATGGACACACCTAATAGAAGGAGTCATTGTGGAGGCTGAGTCATAGTTTTTCAAGACATTTAGAGATTGACTTCTTTTTTTTAGATGGAAAAGTAAATTGAGAAAGATTAAGAGAACTCAGAAATATTAACAATTTTTATTTTTGTGCGTTTAAACTCAGATCACACAAATTACTCTAATGAAGGGTTGAGGCAAACTTGAAACCACAGGTTTGTTGTCAGAATACTGTTGTTTGTGTTCAGATTTCTTCAGTTACACCCATATTTAGCCTTCTCGATGGGTCCACATTGCCTGGATGTCTTGTTGCCAGAGATCACTTCTAATCCCCAAGGAAACATGCATAATTGGCATCAGCCTGATGAGACACATCTTTGAGGTCATAGACAAGCAGCTAACAGATACAATCGGCCTTTAACAAAGCAGCCCTTATCCTTGCGCCCAATCCACTCCCTTCTGTTTGCACAAACACGCAGAAGGTGCGCCATATTAAGTGTTATCCCATATCAGTAAGTGCAGAGACAAAGTGGACTCTAAAATCCTCTGCTCCTCGTCTACACCCACGCAGCCTTAGGCTCTCGCAGTCATTTTGAGCCCTTTATGAACCCTTTCTGCAAGTCCACACTTCTGCAGACTATGGCTGCATTTCAATAGTCGTTCAACATGCCCTCGTTGACTTCCCCTCTGCACTTACCCTTGGAGGAATCCCTGTCACCATCATAAGTGTATTTCCACTTGTCCGAAAAACTGAATGAACTTGGTGTGATCGATCCTCAGAGGGCTGAGGGATCGAGTCAACAATGATGGTCACTCCAAAGATGTATATCACCCAGAATTCATTGCAGCTAAACTTTGGTTGCTTAATTCTTACCACTGAAGAGAGAGATTAATAAATCGAACAATAAATTAATGGCGCTAAACCTGTCGTAGTTTAACTACGCTTGAGAGCAGCCAAACATTGATTTTCTCAGTTGCTGAGACTAATCAGTAGAAGGACCAACCATTTCATTTTTTTTATAAACTTTATTGTTTGCTGCATCATGAAGTTATTAAGCATTTTCCTTTGCACAGAAATGAGGACGAAAAATATTGTCATGCCTTTCAAACATTCTGAACTTAGCTGCCAGACTTATTGTACTTAAAGCCATGCCTGAAAGTGTGGTTTGATACACTTAAGATTTCTTCCTCTTAAAATGTATTCATATAAATTCTTAAGACACGATGAAATCAAGAGCCATGTTATGATTAATTACGCTGCTGAAATATGCTAAAATGAGAGACGGAACTCAGGGAAAGTAAAAAATTTTTTGCATTTAGTCAGATTATTGCCATTCTTACAATATCACATCCCTCGTATTCATGTAGCCAGTTATTCAGCAAATAAATAGTCTGATTGTAAATCGTGCACAAAAACTGGAGTAATCAAGCGAAACACCGATCGCCAACAGAAATTTCTAAATCAGAAACTTATGCAGCTAATTAGGCTACCAAGTGCTGATGTATTGGGATTATCTGCAGGAGATTCTGACCCGTCACAAGCCTCTCACCTCTCAAGTGCAGCACATTTTTTTGTGTCCGGGATAGAGGAGCTGCCACATACCTACACATTTCAGTTCTGTACGGTTATTTTCAAAAGATAAGCAATAAACTTCCTCAGATATTTTATTGAATATTTAGTCCACACACTTTGGAACTAGAGGTTGCATCGTATTTTGGAATGAACATGCTGTCATGTACCCAAGTAAATAGTTTATGTGTTGATTTAATTTGACTTTATTGCCTGTGTTGTGCGATTTAAGGGACTGGAAAAATCAACAACCCATTCAGTTTAAGACTGCATGGCAGACCAAAAAAAAAAAGGAGAAGAAAGGAAAAAAGATCCTGATTCACAGTGGATTTGACCCAAAATGAGTGATGATAGGGAAGTTTAATCTTACTGGTCCTATAGTGTCTGTCCATGAAACGTCCAGTTCCTGGTTATTCATTAAACAGACAGGATTTCGGCGTGGCAGCTGGGTATCTGCACGGCTCGCTCAGGCTGCTCGGGAAGCCTAAAGTCTCTGGGTTCTCAATGTCCCCATAATCGCTTCAACTCCATAAAAACAAAATACGAGCAATTGGATCAAACGAAACCTCATACAGGTGTGCTTGCATATTCAGAAAAAAAAAAATGTTTGGTGTCAAATCGCCTCTTAAAAATTCAGTTTGATCCTACTATGGCAAAAGTGGGCTGAAATAAACTTGACTCTAAGATTTTCTTGTATACGTGTATTGTGCGTTTGATATGTGTTTGTGCGTCTCAAAGTGTTTGACGCTTTTGATTATTTTACTGTATATGCCTGATGGCGGTTTCCGTATTTTTATGTGTATGTTAGTGTTTGATGTTTGTTAGTATATGCCTCCATGTTCAGTGCTGTGGAAAAAAGTGTTTGCCCCCTTCCTGATTTTTTCTATTCTTGCATATTTGTCTCACTTAAATGTTCCAGATCATCAAAATAATAATCTATGCCAAGGAGGCTACATTTTACCTTTGGTATGTGGGTATGTTTGTTTGTTTGCAGCATTATATAAAAGGTTATGCATGCATTTTTATGAATTTTCACCAGGGATGAGTCTTAAATGATCTGAAATATGTTAATAGGCTAAACCAAATGAGGGTCATTCCATGCCAAGTGGAAACACACCTGGGCCATCATGGTCTTGGATTCTACTTTAACTTTGTCTATTTGTTCATTTTGGCCCAAATAACGGATATCTCAGATATTTTCGCAAACTGCCCTCTGGTATTGGTTTTATGGACCTCTGAAGAAATGGCCTGTAGGGGGCGCTTTCAAAACATGCTGTAGAAAAACCCTTATTTCTCTGGCCCTATTACTGATACAGGTCTGGGGTTTGGGTGGATTTGTAATATGAGGCTTCCTCTAGCATTACTATCATTTATAATGGTTGTATCTGTTCTTGTTTCCAAGGAAATTGTGTTTATTGTTAAGGACATGTTTGTATTTGTATGTATATGTACTGCATGTGTTTGATGTGTTTGCCTTTGCATGGGTATGTACTGTTTGTCTAAGACATGTTTATATTCATACGTGTATGTACAGTGTGTCTGACATATTTGTGGATGTATGGGCCTGTACTGAATGTGTTTGAGTTGTTCGTGTGTATGTATGTGTGGTCTATGTGTTTGACGTATTTGTGAACGAATCAAGTAAAAATGGACATTTCATGACACTTGGACTTTTTTGACTTTTTGTTATAGTTTGTCGTATGAACGTTTTAAGTATTTGAGGTCGAAAATTAGAGTGATTCACCTATTAGTTTCAATGGAATCATGTAAGAAGTAGGGCGCTAAAGGACATCAAGCAAAACGAGCCCAATTTTAACAACCCAGATCTCAAAATTGCAAAGAGTCACCAAATGGTCAAAAATGCAAATTTGACCATACTAAGCGGCCATATCAAAGTGTCACTTGATATGGTCAAATCTGTATGAATGCATTTGATATGTTTGTATGTGCCAGTATTGTGTATGTTTGACCTGTTTGTATGTGTTTGTGTCTTTACTGAGTGTGATGTATTAGTGTGAAAGTATTATATGTGTTTTGTGTTTGTATGTGACTGTGCTGAATGCGTGTGACATATTTGTATGTATGTACTATATGTGTTGTACATGTTTGTCTTCATCTGTGCGTGTGCTGAATGCATTTCACGGGTTTATATGTGTCTGTACCGAACGTGTTTGATGGGTTTGTACGTGTCTGTACTGTATATTTTTTTGACATACTGCGTGATGTGTGTGATGTACTTGTGTTTTTGTGTACTGAATGCATTTTACTGGTTTTTCTCCACACAGATATGGTTTGGCCGTGTCTTATAACCACGTGTGTCCCTTGGGTGACTGGTGAGTGAGTCTGTTTTTACTGCAGCAGACCCTTCATCCCTGTAATATTTATTCATATGTACTAGTTTTTAAATGCTTTGATAAGCATGCTAGAGAAGCAGAATATTTCAACTGCTGAGGTAATTGCAAGGGTTCAAATGTACCAATGGATTTCCTAATGGTGGAATGGGTTGGAATTAGTTGAAGGCACATCCATCAGTGACATCAGGCATTATTGTTTTCATAATGAGTTAGCTTGATTGAGAGACCGTTCTGAAGTTACGAAATGACGGTTTACACTGGAGTCATTTTGTGTCATTGATATTCCAGGTTATAATGTAGAGTCCGATACTGTATGGCTGCTTAAGCAAATGTTTGAGGCAATGCTGTGCATTAGATATTCTTATCAATATATTCTTAAATCTTTAATGAGCAGCCAAATACCTCATGCTTGGGAATAAACCCGTTTTCCTGAGCTAAACTAGGCCTCCTGTTTCATGCATCCGTCTCATTATGATTGTGTGGTTTATCCTCAGGAATTTCAATAACAGGTGTAGATTCAATAACTCAGAAGGATGCTGCCATGTTCCCACCATCAGGTAAGCCAGTCTGCTGTCTGCTGTCAATCACGTCAGAATGGACTAACAATGCAAAAAGCTGCAGTCACACCTTGCCGGACAGCATTAATGGACGACTGACGGAGAGCAAAATTTTCAATCCGTTTGTCTCCGTTCGCACATGTTTCTTGTCCGTTTCTCATTCAGCTAATGCATTTCTTGTCAGGCAAGGTCCATTCAATCTGGTGGAAAGTTTAGTGCATTTTGAGCTTTGAGCAGCAAGGGACACAACTTTCACCACCAGATGCTTTTATTTTGCAAAGTTTCTATCTGTCGGATGTCTGTTAAATCTATCCGGTGAGGTGGGACTGCTAATTAACAAACAAATATGGAAGATAAATGTATTTAGAAATGACATTCTGCAAAATAAGCACAAAAGAATTCATTATTTTACCTAAATCAACCCAGTTTTTACACACCTTTTTAAAAAAAGCTATTCTCACATTTTTTTCAAAAGAGCCGAAAATATTGTCTTGACTTTTTTTGTCTCAACCAACAGTATATGCGAGAAAAAAAATTACATATATTTGTTCTATTTTCGAATAAATATGTATTGGGCTTAAACAATTTGCAAATCATTGCATTTCGCTTTTATTTACATTCTACACAGCGTCCCAACATTTTTGGAGATAGGGCGATGTGCAAGTACATATACACATGAAATATATAAGACGTGAAATATGGGGAAAAAGAAAACATAAAACCTTTGGTTTTGAAATATAAACTTGCACTGAATAACATTGAAACTACATACAAACGTGGAGCTTGGTTGGCACAGCATTGCTGCTGATTAGAACACTGCGATGGAGACACATGCAGGAATGAAATGCTCGCTTTGGTTTCATATCACACAAATTCCAAACTGTTCTTCCCATTTTTCAGCACCAGTGGAAGAAGTAACCCGGAAAACTCGCTGTTTACGGCCACATCTAACGCATGCGCCTTTCTTTGTAAGTGAGCAGGGTTATACAATGGGTTTTACAATTCATTCCTTTATTTGACCACATCCACATGCATAAATGCATATTTCTGTAAATTTGTCATTATTTTCGAGAGGCTAATTTTCAACTGTAGACCTGGGGTCACCTTTTGCAAATGTCCTTGCATACTGCAGTGCTATATGCTTAGTGTGTTACCATAGCCACATACCAGACCCAAAGCGTAATATGAGGTGAGTTACATTACAATATACCAGACCTATTGTGTAATATATGGCATGTAACAGAATTATATACCAAATTCATACCGTGATATGTGATGTACAACACCAATGAATACCAGACCATTATGTGGTGTATTACTGTCATATGCCGGACCAATCATATCATATCAATCACTATCATATACACGATATGCCGGACTAATAGTGTGATATTTGGTGTGTTTCTGTGCAATATGCCAAACCAATAGTGTGATGTTTGTGGGTTACTGTGGTATATGCCATAATCACAGCATGATATGCGTGTGTCACTGTGCTATATACCAGACCCATAGCGTGATATGTAGTGTGTTACTGTGGTTTCAGTCAGACCCACAAAGCGATATGGCCAGTGGTACTGTGTAATATGCCAGACCCGTGGCGTGATATGAGGTGTGTTAAAGTGCTGTATGCTATACCTATCATATGATAGTTGCTGCGTTTCTCTGTTATTTGCCAGACCCATAGCGTGACGTGGTATTTTAGAGATTATGAAGATTGCCTCAGCTGACCCAACTGTTTCCTCTCTGCAGTCCTGATGTTCTGTGTTTTCCATCACGCCCACATTATGGAGCGCAGTCGCAGTCAGGCCCTGCTCAGCAAGGCCGCTCTGCTCTTCGGCTGCATCGTCTCTGCTGGGGCCTTCATGGCTGGAAACTGCAATGTGAGGACCATACTAGGCTGGCTGCAAAGCTAACGTGATCTGATCTAAGGGTTATTTATGTTCTTGTTTTTATTTCAATGAATATACTGCCAGCCAACATTCCTGAAGCTGAACACACAGCAACTCACAGTCAGCACATATGCTAATCTATATCAGGCTATCTTGTCCACAGCTACCATACAAGTTAACCTCTAATGGCTGACATCTCCACAGTTAGCACAAATGCTAATCTATATCTGGCTATCTTCTCCACAGTTACCATACAAGTTAATCTCAAATGGCTGACCTCTCCACAGTAAGCACATATGCTAATCTATCCCAGGCTGTCTTGTACACAGTTACCACATAAATTAATCTCCAGTGGCTGACCTCTCTACAGTTAGCACATATGCTAATCTGTCTCAGGCTATCTTGTCCACAGTTACCATATAAGTTAATCTCCAGTGGCTGACCTCTCCACAGTCAGCACATATGCTAATCTATCTCAGGCTATCTTGTACGGTTACCATACAAGTTAACCTCTTATGGCTGACCTATCCACAGTAAACACATCGAGGGTTTGGAGTGCAATGGTTATATGTCCATTTTAGAGGTTTTGAGAAAAATTGATTTTTAGGTTTGCAAATGTTCTATTAAATCAGGTACATCATTTACATCATTTTTAAGTCAGTCACTCTTTTACTGCATGTTTCAGAAGTATACTGGACACGTAAGTTTTCATTAGTGTGGTACCGCGACTTCATGGCCAAAATTGCCAAAATGGACGTCACCTCCATGCTCCAACAATTCTAGCACTTGATGTGACATAACACAATGGTGATGGATTGAAGTTAGATTTGTTGCAATGGAAGACAGATGATTCTGTAATACTATTCATGTTTATTAATCAAAATATCAATGTTTAATTCATATAAGCAGATTTTGTTGGACATACCACAAAATGAAAATGTGAATTCTGTTTAAAACTGAGGGGCATGGACATATAATTATTGCGCTCCAAGAATTAGCTGATAGAAATGTGTGACAGGAGGTAAAAATCTCAAAATCACAAAATTTGGACATATCACCATTGTGCTCCAAACCCTCAACATACAGTATGCTAATCTTAGATGTTGCCTTCCGTTCCTCTCCTCCAGCCGGCCTACCTGTCTTTGCTGCACTACCTGGGCGCGGCAATCAGCTTCGTGTGCCTGTGCTTCTACTGCCTGCTCCTGACCGTGCTGACCCGGAACTACACTCTCAGCGGCCTGGAGTTCCTGCTCTATCCAGTGCGCATCTTTTCCACGGCCATACAGGCCATATCCACCGTCTGCTGTATCCTTCCACCCTCTTGTCATTCGTTTTGCTCTGATAAACCTCGTACCACGGAAGTTAGCGCAGCGCGAAAAGCTTGTTTCAAATTTCTTTAAAAACCCTTCACTGGACCATCGCACATTCATTGAGGACAGAGACTGTGTGTGGCTTCTTAACCCTTAGAGCGCTTGAGGCAACTATCGTTGCCCAATGATGAAAGATATCAGAATCAGATGCAGTTGAAAATCTATCATGTGGCAACTTGTTAATGAGAGCTCCCCTGTGGGGGCTCTTTCAAACAAGTTACCGCATGATAGGTTTTCAACAGCTCAGGATAATTACATTTTTAATTCCTTTGAAAATTTACTCAGCATGCTAAGGGTTAATTAGCCTTGAATGTGTTTACCGCCAGAAATGGCCTCATGTCCACCTAAGCATCTGACCTGGGCAAATCTCTATCTCAATACAGCTGCATGCGAGTAATTTAATTTTACCACATTAAAGAAATGTGGGTACGCAGTCATTTATATTTGTGTTTGTGTTTGTACATGTGTGCGGGTATTTGTGCAGGACTGCGTGTATGATGCACTGCGTGTATGCGTGTGCGCGCATATGTGTGCACGAGCATGTGTGTTTTTATTTGCATCTAAGCGTGTGTACGTGTGCATGAGTTTATGTATAAATGTGCACATATATATTTGTGTGTGTGTGTGTGTGTGCACGTTTTTATTTGTGTATGTTTGTGTTCATATATGTGTGTGTGTGAATGTGCACTCATTTGTGTTTGTTTGTGCATGTATGTGCACGAGTGTATTGATGTGTATGTCTGTATGACCACATGAGCTCATTAGTTTACATTTGTCTGTATGTTTGAGTGGGAATGCGAGATAAAATTGTTTTTCCTTAACTGAACCCCTTCAGACATCATCTTTTTCATTAGGCAGGACGATCTCTCCAACCACCTGTCGGCTGTTTTCGAGTGGATTCTGAGCACCAACCTCCAGCTCTTTGAGCTGAGTTTTGTGGTGGAGTTTTACTGTTTTTCGTCATCAATGCTGACCGTGCTTTTGGGAAGACGGGACGAGGAGAAGTCTTTGATTCTCACTTGATGCACTCTCTTTTTATCATTACATTTCGACGACATATTGTACTTAGAAAGCAATTCATGTGGACAAGAGGTGGTTGAAAGTGCATGGATCAGATTTCCAAGCCAATGATGAGTCATGAGCACAACTGTTATTGGATTTTATTATGAGTTTTGTACAAAAAAAAAATACAAAGAAAAAAGCCAAAATGGATAGCTTTCCGTGAGCTGTACACAGGCTGCACTTTTAAAGCTCAAGAACAAATATTCTTACTGTATTCTAGTTTTATTAATTTCTTTTCTCCTTCATTTTACTCTTTTGTGAAGATTTGTTTACCCAGTTATATTTATGGATTTTATATGCAAGCAGGATTTTTTTTACCGGTTTTCCAGAAAGAATGAGTCCGTTTTTAGTCAATGGTTTACAAACCTAAATATTCAGATTTGGAAAGGTGTCTGATGCTGAATGATCACCTTTGCTTACCTCAGTGATTACCATAATAAAAAACGTTACTGTTTAAAGTGTTCGTGGCAAGTAATGGTGACAAGACTCCATTTGAATGGCTGAAAATTGGACAGGAGAGTCATGGAAGGTTCGTCAGGTTACTATGATTATTATTGTATTACAAGAAAGGTACCAAATTCAAAGGGCAATTGCAGCCCAAGAGCAAGAAATGTTTCTCTATGTTATAGTTGTTGGCATTTCCTATGATCAGACAAATATCAGTGATGGAACATTTTGAATGAATCAAACCCCATGATATCAAATTTCAAAATTAGAAATGATGGAGGGCTTATAGATGACTGAATTAAAAATGTTAGCAAGTTTTTGTATGTCTAAATTAGAAATGTTGGAGAGCTCATAAATGACAAAGTTAGAAAGGTTGGCAGGATAATACAAGTAAATTAATAAATTAGAAATGTTGGTCAGTTTACAAACAACAAAATTGGAAAGGTTGTAGATATTATAGCCTAAATAACTAAATTAGAAACAAAGACCTGTGAGCAAGAAGTACCTAAGTGACAAAATAACACTTATTCAAAAATTCAAAAAAAAAATTTCAATAACACAGTTTTTGAAACATGTTGTTGATATATATTTTTTTAATGGTACCATACTGTGGAGCCTGGACGTAAGTATATTTACCTCTAAATCCTGGACTTAAGTACTTTTAACTGATGAAGCTGACTTTCTAGCCTCCATGGTTGCCATTTTCACAGCTAGTCATGTGACACATTCTTGGATTTTGACCGGAAAATCATGAATTTTTACGGACTTGGGTATTTCTTGCACTAAAGTTTAGTGAATTTGACAATGGCCATGCACCAATACACAGAACTTGAGTACTTCTGAGAAATCTTTGCTATCAGATGATGCTCTGGCCATCGTGACTTTTAATACTGGTATCAGCTAATTTTTTGCATGCAGGTCTTCAAATGTTGGTGGGCTTGTAAATGACTAAATTAGAAATGTTTGAGGGCTTATGACAATTATGAATGCTTATAAATGACTAAATTAGAAATGTTGGAGAGCTTATAAATGACTAAATGACTATGACTCTTCAGTGGAGATGCGTGTTTTTGGTCTGATTGAATACTGAGCTCTTCGATGGAGACGTGAGTTTTTAGTTTGAATGAGTATTAGCCTCAATTGTGATGAGTTTTTGGAGTGAATAAATACTGGACTCTTCCATGGAAATGTGTGTTTTTGGTGTGAAAGGATACTGGACTCTCCAGTGGTGTCGTATGTCTGCATGCCCGGGAAGGCAGGGAGATCAACACACTTTTGTCTGTGCAGTTTGCATGTACTGAGTCACTCTTGGGCAAGCGCTGAAGTGTCCTCATGAAATAAGGTGTTGCCTCACATTAGTTTAAACATCAGGAAAAACCTGCTTCATCTTCAAGTGTTGACTTGACGGCACCAACTGTATCAAAACTAATGTGAAGCGAGTCACTTGGCCAATAAATATTATGCAGGTATAACAACTTCGATATCAAATTTTAAAATGCACTTTTCCTAATGTCAGTAATAAGTGTAGCTGCGTAAATATAGTTGCCCGGATTAAGTGTAACCGAAGTAAAACGGTAAACATGATCAAATATACACGACTTCCTCCTTGCATTAAGCTTGCAGTACTGGTTTGTGGTGCTTGACCAGTTGATTCTCACCAATGCCTTCCCCACCCAAATGACACCAACCACACAACAAATTGAGGGTTTGGAGCACAATGGTGATATGTCAAAATTTTGTGATTTTGAGATTTTTACCTCCTGTCACACATTTCTATCAGCTAATTCTTGGAGCACAATAATTCTATGTCCATGCACCTCAGTTTTAAACAAAATTCACATTTTCATTTTGTGGTATGTCCAACAAAATCTGCTTATATGAATTAAACATTAATATTTTGATGAATAAACATGAACAGTATTACAGAATCATCTGTCTTCCATTGCAAACAAACCTAACTTCAATCTATCACCATTGTGTTATGTCACATCAAGTACTAGAATTGTTGGAGCACGGAGGTGACGTCCATTTCGGCAATTTTGGCCATGAAGTCGCGGTACCACACTTATGAAAACTTACATGTTCAGTATACTTCTGAAACATGCAGTAAAAGAGTGACTGACATAAAAATGATGTAAATGATGTACCTGATTTAATAGAACATTTGCAAACCTAAAAATCAATTTTTCTCAAAACCTCTAAAATGGACATATAACCATTGCGCTCCAAACCCTCGAAATAAAACCTCGGGCAATGTCAGCTCCACTGTCCGCACTCCGTCAACTCTGTTTCAATCAGAAAACTAGAGGCACTCCTAGAGTGCAAACCTCCGCCAAGGCAGCACAGTCCAAATCTTGGTGAGCGGGAGCAAAGTTCAGTTATTGCGTGTCATAGGATTTCAAGATGGCTGCCGTGGCAGCCATATTGTTTCACTGATTGCAGTCAAAATCAATAGGGTCCATCCCTGATGTAATAGTGACCCACCCACAAAATTTCAGAGATATCCGTTCATTACTTTTTGAGTTATCTTGCTTACAAATGAACAGACAAAAAACAAACAAACGGCACCGATCACATAACCTCCTGCCGACTTCGTTTGGCGGAGGTAAATAACTAAGAAACACTCACCTAGCCGGGTCACACCAATTTCCATCAGGTGGCCTCCCGAGTGCCGCAGTGCTTTATTCTGATAAGCAACTGCCGGCTGATGTGTCTCCATACTGACATTAGTGTGGTGGTTTTTAATCTCAGTCCGGTTAACGGCAGACCACTGAGTATAATGTTGTTTGTTCAAACCACAATTGCAATTCCAGAATTTCAATGTTCTCTTTGTTTCTCTTAATGTTTGGAGATAATTTTCCATAGAGGGGTCAATATTATGTCAAAAATTGCCACACGAGTAAAGAACAGGGCCGGATCTGGGAGCGGGCAGGGAAGTCTTTGCAAATCCTAAGTTTGGCTCTGCCCACCCAATGGGTTTGTTGGGTTGCGTGCTTTTTGAATCCAGCATTCACGTTATTCCCCATCTTCTGCGACTTACAGGCGCATCAACAACTTACTTGTCACATGCTATACCTGGCCGGAGAGATTAGCTCAGAGCAAGAATCTCAGATAGTAACAGCCAACACCGATATGACGTAAAATTGTTAATTGAATCTGCAGATCCAACTTAATTAGCATAAATTTGTTGGAATTGTTTGTTTTATCGTTGTGCAGAATACGGAGCTCCGCTGGTGGCGGGTTTGGTTTGGCTCGCTAGCTAACGTTGGCTAGCAAGCACAGTGGGCCACGACACGCTGTCTTTAAGTTGCAGTCAGTGTAGGATTCATGCGCCATCTGTGACTGCACTAGAGACTGGCATACCTCAGATTCTTTCTCCGCAGAGTTTATAGCCCAAACTCCCTTCCATTAAACCATGCAACGTAAGGGGAAAAGGAATTTGACCTATTTGGCTCACGAAAAAAAAATTCAAGAGAAGGGTAATTCGTTTCTTTGCCAGAAGACGACTCTTGCTCGGAAGATGTTCCTTCGCGTGCTGGAGGAGAATTCCTTTTCTTTTTTGTCATACGCCGAAAAAATTTTACCAACAATTTTATGAGAAACCAATGAGGGTCATAACAGTTTATAATTAACGCATCCAGATGCACGACGTGATATTGCACATATCACGTCTCACATTTTACCAGGGAAAGCAAACAAGTGGATCACAATTATTAGGCATGTACCTGCATGGATAGGAAAAAAGCATGCACCCAGCCCTTTCTAGATATGGTTGAAGACCCCAGGTGTTGACCATTGCATAAAGCACTCTGTGATATGAATGCAAAGTTTCCTCCCAAAAATCTCACATTACCTCCTTTAATCAGGGCACTCAAAACCCAAACCTGCTAAAGAATAACAATTGTCCTGTATTCACATACCGAGAGGGAAATTAATGAACTGGTCCATTTTAATAATTACCATTGATTTAGTAATGAATAATAATAATAGTCTTAGCTTGTGGGATTGGTTGAAGCATGGCCATAAAAATCTAATGCGTAATAAATGACAAATTTAAAGACAATGCGACTAATGAGACAAACTCACGTAGTGTTTTTAAGGTTGTAGTTCAAGCTGAAAATTTTTAAAAACTTATTTTTGTTCAGTAACCAGTCGAGTCAGTCTTTAATTTCCTCAATAGATGACAAAATACAGTACCAAAACATTAACAAAATATGAAAATGGGGCTTTTATTCTGAGTGGCTAGAATAGTGATTACTTTCAGAATCTATCTAAAGATGACAGATAACACCTCTGGTCCCCTAGAATGCGCCAAATTAAGAAAAAAAATTAGCGAAAAAAAATTTTTGAATTACAATTGTGGTCAGAACCAGCGTCCACACAGAATCCCCCAGGGCTGAGTTTACAATCCACTGCACTGTTTCCTGCCGAACAGAACACCACACACCAGAGGCGGGAAGGTTTCACAGTCCACAGCTGCCTTTCCTGTCCCCAAAATGCACTAGGTGGGTATTTCATGGCCAATTAAAAACTACACTTTCAAGGGCCCAATGGTCAATGCGTATTCCCAGACCCCTCAAGCGATATCTCCCAGAATCAACGGGCTTCGTGACCTTACTACACACAAGGCCTGTGGAAAATATGAAATGGAACGTTTGAAATTTGTGGCCTGTAGAGCGCTCATGAACAAATCTCGACAGAGATCGCTGATCCATAGTATCCCTGACTCGTCGTCAGGGGATGCAATTGCATACAGTACTATAACACATCACTGTACACTGTATATTTGAACACCAGCAGGTGCACAGGATAGGAGTGAGTTGATGACGTGCTGCCTTCAGCCATCGGTGTTTGCTCAGAGCCGGGCGTAAGCCGCGCAGCTGGCGGAATTTGACCCTGACATGTACGGAAAACAGAGGCACGATGTTGACTTACGCCTCTACTGTTTGCCTTGCGACAGGAGGCACAGTTGCAATGTGTGGTGCGTGCCCAAGCAAATCCAAGCCGTAATATGGGGCAACCTGGATCCCAAAACGCGTAATTTGAGGAAACAAAGGATATCCGAGCAAGTTCTCACAGAAATGGCCAATGACACTGCACACAATAGATTGTGGCGTACCAAGACTGCCATATTCGAGTAAATTAAAAAAAAAAAAAAAAATTGAGTCAAGAGGCATTACATTAAAAAGCCAAGTTAAATAGGGTATTGTAAAAAAAAAAAAAAAAAAAAAAAAATCAAAATTGTATATAACAAAACATTGTATGCATTTTTAATTTCAGTGATTCCCAAGTTTAAAACAAAAAAATCATGCTCTTACAGTAATGAAATGATCCAGCCTATATTGCACACACGGTATACAGGTTGTGCAGATGAGGCACATGAACAACGATGATGTGACCATTCAAACAACAGCATGATGTAACCAACGGATTTCCCAGTATCCTGGGCTTCGCTGATTTCAGCTGTTTTACTCCCTGGTGGGTGCGTGGAATATGGAATAGGCAGGCGTTGCTGTCACTAATTACCTCGCCAGTCGGATGAAGAGATACTAAGCATTTTGGTGACATTTACTCTTGATCAAGTTACTGTGCAGCACCTAGTCATTCAGCCATGGCCTTTCGCCGTATGTGTTTGAAATGATAAGTTTATTGATGAAACTGCTTGTCAGGGAGCTAAATGATAAGTCAGCTTACAGCCAAGTTGTGGCACAGCAAGCAAACAATTTTAGAATCCTTCAAGGGCCGATTAAAATGGAGTAGTCACACAAGTTAGGACTCTGATAGCTGCATGCATTGCGCAGAGGTCACCTGCACAGGAGCACAACACGGCCACCATTTGGATGCACTCCCCAATCCAAACCCCCGAATAAGAACACTGATGCACATATTAAAACCACCTTAAAAAAAGGTAAACTATGCAGGATTTTTAGCCTTGCTGCAGCATCCCAGTGGCCGGGGCGTAACCCTTCACACTCTCACTCGTTTTCCACCTTAATTCACCCGGTTCCTGCAGTGCTGTAGCCAACTTCTGCCTCCTAGCAGCACCCAATTCACCACAGAAAAAACCAAAGCGCACACCCAGAAGCTTCAGGAAGATGACAGACGCGGCCACAAATGTGAGGAACAGGAGTCAGATTCCCAGAAATGTAAGGAACAAATGTCTGACGGCCGGAAACGCAACACACTATAAACATTCCAAGCAACACCAACAAATGTCAGGAACGTGGCTTAGACACACCCAGATACTTCAGGAACACTTTCTAACCATGCAAAAAAAAAAAAAAAAAAAAACAAAACAAAAAAAAAAAAAAAAAAAGGGTGAGAATTAAGTTTCAGACACGCCCAAAAATGTCAGCACATTTTAGCCACGCCCAGAAACATTAGGCAGCATTTCCCAGCCCTGCTCCTGGTGCACCCCTGTCCTGCACATCTTAATGTCTTCCCGATCTGACACACCCACTTCAGCTCATCAAGTGCTCCACTAATGAGCTAATTGGCAGAATCAGGTGTGTTAAATCAGGGAGACAGCTAAAATACGCAGGGCAGGGGTACGCCAGGAACCAGGTCAGGAAAGACTACTGTAAGGAACACATTTTAGATATGTCCTCAAATGTCCAGTGCATGTTTTAGACACGCCCAGAAATTTCACGAACACATTTTAGTCATAAGAAAAAATGCGAGAATATCTTTAAGACACGCCCGAAGACATCAGGAATGCATTTTGGACCCACCCAGAAATGCAAAGATCAAGTTATAGATATGCTCAGGAACATCAGGATCACATTAGACACGCTCAAAAACGTCAGTAACACATTTCAGACACGTCCAGTAACGTGAGGGATACATTTCAGACGCCCCGAAACATCAAGAACACATTTTAGACACCCAAAAATGAGAGAAATACATTTTAGACATGCCCAAAAACGTGAGGAACACATTTATCACATGCCCAAAAACACAAGGAACACGAGGGCTGACTGCAATAAACAGTTGTCCAATATATAACATCTGGACATAACTGTTTATTGCAGTCAGTCCTCGACATTATAGACACACCCAAAAATGTGAGGAACACCTTTTTCGACACGCCCAAAAATGTGAGGAAAACATTTTAGACACGCCCAATAATGCAAGGAACACATTTTAGACACACCCAGAAACGTGAGGAACACATTATGGACACGCCCAAAAACGAGGAACACATTTTCGACACGCCCAAAAATGTGAGGAACTCCTTTTCGACACACCCAAAAACGCAAGGAACACATTTTCGACGCCCAAAAACGTGAGGAACACATTTTAGACACGCCCAAAAATGTGAGGAACACATTATGGACACGCCCAAAACCATGAGGAACATATTTGACACGCCCAAAAACGTGAGGAACACATTTTCGTCACGCCCAAAAGCATGAGTAACACATTTTAGAGACGCCCAAAAACGTGAGGAACACATTTCAGACACGCCCAAAAACGTGAGGAACACATTTCAGACACGCCCAAAAACGTGAGGAACACATTTCAGACATGCCCAAAAACGTGAGGAACACATTTCAGACACGCCCAAAAACACTGATGTTAAAGAGCATCACAAAGATTCTCATGGACTGTTATGAAGCATCATAAATATTCCCGAAGACCGTTATAAAGCATCATCAATATTCCCAAAGAATATTACTTTACAGTATTCTCAAGGTGAGTATCCTACAAAGTAGGCCTCTTGAGGCCCAGCCCGAAAAGTGTGAACACGCACATTAAAAAAAACACACACCCAATCTGACATTAATGCAAAGCACTTAGCCTTTACTTGAAACAACTTAATATACATCCTGAAAAAAAAAAAAAACAGATATAAACACACGTTAAGAGCAAAATCAATCATGATGGATTTTTTTTTTTTGTTTTTGTAGTAACCTTCAAACAGAGCGTGACCTGCTGACAATGGCATCGTTAGGCAGAGAAACCGAGAGAGGCAGAACAATTTAAAAAATCAGGGCCTCCACACCTGTGACCGACCCTGTGTCACTGTACCAAACACTGTGAAGCATGGAGTAAGTAAACACAGGGACAGAACAGGCTTTCTCCAGCTCTGTTCACCTGCAACACACACATCACACACAACCATGAGGAGGTGGCAGCAGAACAGTCCAACGGCAGCTCCACAAGTGCGGATCTTCAGTTTCAAAATGGCCGAAAAGCGCAACATGGTCATGGCCGTTTTCTGAGGGAGTATCGCGGCCGGATCAGGTGAGGTTGCGGGTAACTGTGCTCAAACACAGCCCAGCTGCCGCACACACAATCCAGCCAAGCCCAAACATTTACCACAAAGTACCATCTTCCCTCCGGCACTGAGAAACGTGCCCATAAAACTCAGTTTTCTGCAGGAGATTAACAGAAGCGAAAGCTAATTCATGTTTATTCGTTTAAATACAAGCCTTGCCAGCTCTTCAGCTAGGGTAGTCCATATTAGTCATACACATTTCCCAAAAAAACTACAGCTCATTATCATTATTCAACGCATTGTTAAACCACAGGCTTCAGCTGATGCCATCTCCGCAACTACCGTTTTCCCGGCACAACATCGCTGTGCCGTCGACCGGCTACGCAGAAGCATTACGGTTCATGTTTGAATGTTTATCTTTAAAAAGGACACTACAGTAGTTGACAACTCAAAAAAGTATTAATTATGATGCAAATGGGTAAATTTCATAGATCTACAGCAAAATCAAAACAAATCATCTTCAAACTGAGTACATGTTCTTCGTCGTGGATCCGCTTTTGCTCGAGGTGTCGTCGTGTGACTGGTAGCCGATAAGGAGTTTGATGGGGACGTTCAACCGCTCTTTGTACTGTTGCCTGCAGAGCAGAAGACGGAGAGCAGAGCATTGTGGGACAGAGATAAATAAACACCTAAACTGAAGAGCTTCAGAAATTTAGCAGAGAGCAGGGTGGGAGAATGAGTCCAGAGCTTCAGATTTCATTGGATTTCTGCCATAAACTACAAATCCCAAGGTTCACACTGTTTGCTACTCCTTCCTAATGAAACACTGATTAACCCTTAAACTGCTTAATTTTTACCCACCCTCTCCCTCCAAAAGTTAATCATTCATTATTCAGTTGACAAACGTTCCTCAGAGGGACTCACAGGTACCTGCAAACTCTTTTGAAGGTCATTGCGAACTAATTTTCCAAATTAAAATAAACAAAATTGTTGACCTTTTGATGGCTGAAATCTGAACTTTAGCTCTGATTAGCTGTGATAAGCACTTTAAGGCTTAATGTGACGTGAGCGCCTCCTTAGCAGACAGACTGCATGTGCATAAGTTAAAAGAACATTACACAGTATTTATTCATGCATTTTAAACTCACTTTTCATGCAGTGGTAATCCTGCTCACACTCTCACGGTGTAAGACAGGGCTGTCAAACTGGTCTGTAAAAGGGCCGAGGGGCTCCGGGATTTTCATTCCAACTCAACAGAAGTACACCTTATACAACTTATCAACTGTGCAGGCTGAAATCAGCGGAGTAAATTAGTCGTATCAAACGCGCTTCTGCTTGGTTGGGTTGAGAACCTGCAGCCTCTCAGCCCTTTTACAGACCAGTTTAACACCCCTGGTGTAAGATATATGGTCTCTCTATTTCTATATTTCACTTAAATCCAGGAATATATCCATTATGCATCTGTTCCTGTAACACTTTCGACTTTCAGCTACTACTAATATCCTCAAAACTCAACTCAAACTTCACAGCAGCAGTCTGTCATTTCAACAAACAATAGATTATTCCGATCGAATGGTTACGGATCAAAGAGAAGTTAAAAAAAACGTACAGGTCACCAAACACATGGAGGACTGTGCTATGTGATGAATGAGATGCACTCAGCACCTACTTACAGAGTCAGCTCCCTGACTGAGCTGATTAAGGACTGCAAACCTACACTCACTGCGCCCCCTAGTGGGGAAAGAGAGCTACCAAGAATAAGTGCCTAGCAACAAGAAACGGTCAAACACAGCCTTCCAGTGATCTCCGAGGAAGACCAAGCAGGGCTGGGTAATTTAATCGTGAAAGCACAAGTGTTGTTTAAAATGAACAGCTTTGACCATGCCAAAAATAAACAAAAATGAGTACAAGTCATGAATGAAAAAGAGTAAAAGGACAGTTGGTTAGACTCACCCTATTGTCATGATGGCGTCCCTGTTTTGGCAGTTCCCGGTCCAGATAGAGAGTTTGTCCCCTTTCGGCCGTACATTGACCACAGCCCCACACACCTCATCGCTGGCCTCGTCAAAAGACTCTCCGATTAAGCACAACAGCTGAAAAAACAACGCGTGGACACATGAAACAGCAAAGAGAAAGAGAGAATATGATGACTGAGCAGTGTTTGCGTGATGAATGCTCACTGCAAGAGGAGGAAGGTGATGACTGCACGCCGTTAGAGGAGGAATGGCATGACTGCACGCCATTAAGAGAAATGCGATGACTGCACACTGTTAGAAGTGGACCGCCATGACTGCAAATTGCAGATGACAGCGCATTTATTGACATCGAACACAATGACTGAACTCCTTTGGAGAAACTCGATGGTTGCACACACGGAATTAAACCAATTAACAGTCTGAAGCACACTGCCCATTGCTCTGCCGTCACGAGACTTTCGAGCATCATTTGACTCAGGAAAACATTAATCTGCCTTCAACCAGGACACTTACCGTCTCCATCCAGTAACGGTCGAGGTCATTGTGTCGCTGCTGTCTGCTTAGAGTTATTAGCCATCGGCCTCCCAATTTATTCCTGTCATCCTCCCACATGGGCTTGATGCCGTCCTGAAACAGTGAATGAGATAAGAAACAAAAATTTATAAAAGAATATATGCAGTAACATATTATGACAATTATGCACAAAAAATATACAAGTTAAAAGTAAAAAAAAGTTACATTTACATCACCAAGAGAAAAGGAAACTAGACTCTATAAGCCACCAGAATGCACCACAGGGCTTCAAATTTTCAAAATTTTCTTGGGGCAAATTTCCCCCGAACCCCCCCGGAGGACTTCGCATCATTAGCGCTGGCATACTCGCCACCAGCCATACCGCCTACTCTATTCCGTCAATCGTCTACTCTAAAAACTTCAAACAATCCTCAAAATCTCAAAAAACATTTACACATTTATGACACAATAACATACTAGAACAAGACAGGATGCAAAAACTAAAACTGCTCTAAAGAGTAAAAAGAAAATGCGGACCTTTGAAGTGCGACCAGTAAGGGGGGCTTGAGCAAATCATAATTAATAATGTAATCTCATGTTGTGTTTTACTGGCCTGGTGAATGTGGCCCTTACTGGGAGACAGTGACTGACTCTATACAGAGCCGTGGAAGCCAGCCAATGCAGTTAAAATGTGTGTCATCTAATGCTTCATTCTACAGTAAATCATGCACATCTCCGCTTGCTGCTATCGATGGTGTGATTACACCCAACCACATGCTGACAGCAAACATCTGACTGTCAACCACGCAGGAAGGGAGTGCTTTATTTAGCCACATCAGGACCACCGTGTGGCAAGATGTCACAAAACTGAATATGCTAGCTCTTCTCATCCTTCCTTAAATAAAAAAAAACTCTCATCTGCATCTCATCTTAAATAAACAATACTCACATCCAGGCCTCACCTGAAATAAACAATACTCACATCCAGCCCTCACTTTAAATCAACAGTACTCACATCCAGGCCTCACCTGAAATAAACAATACTCACATCCAGCCCTCACTTTAAATCAACAGTACTCACATCCAGCCCTCACCTTAAATACAAAATACTCACATCCAGGCCTCACCTGAAATAAACAATACTCACATCCAGGTGTAACCTTAAATAAACAATATTCACATCCTGCCCTCACCTGAAATAAACAATACTCACATCCAGGTGTAACCTTAAGTAAACAATACTCACATCCTGCCCTCACCCTAAATCAACAATACTCACATCCAGGTGTAACCTTAAATAAACAACACTCACATCCAGGTGTAACCTTAAATAAACAATACTCACATCCAGGTGTAACCTTAAATAAACAACACTCACATCCAGGTGTAACCTTAAATAAACAATACTCACATCCAGGTGTAACCTTAACCCTCTCATGCATGAATTAAGATAAACTCAGTCAGGATTTTTTTTCTAAGTGGTTTTATACATCCTTAGGGATGTAAAACAAGTTTTGATTAAAAAAAAATTCTATCTTTATTCCATGTAAGACCACTTTTTCCCATTGCAATAACCTGCTAATGGGATTTTTTGTATGGGATGATGCAGTAGCTTCCCACTACAGTGGACTATATGCAGCAGAGCCCAAAATTGCAGGCATATATAAAGAAAAACACTTTTAAACAGCTGTACACTGTAGTGACCTCCATGCATGAAAGGGTTAAATAAACAATACTCACATCCAGGCCTCACCTTAAATAAGCAATACTTACATCCACATCTCACCTTAAATAAACAATAGTCACATCCATACCCAAGTTTGCTTGGCTGCTGTATGTGGTTATATAACCTAGAGGATGAGATCAAAGGGACTGATTAAAATGATATCAAAGGTGCACAGAAAAAACTAAACTCAATACGGCGCTATAAAAGGGCAAAAATCAAAAAGGCAAAAAATAACGCTAGTGTTAATGCTATCGTGCCATTATTATTACAACACTAACTTCACAATCCTACAGACAGAAGTACAGACAAGAAGATGGAGATAGAGAAAAACATTCCACAGTTTTAACTTTTAATAGATTGGCCATGATGAGGAAGTCTAAGCTTAACTCTAGATTCATCAAAGAAGGGCAATGTCATCCAAGATTAGCATCAAATCTATCGAAAAAGAAAACAGGCAAGTTCTCCATTATGCAATTTCGGCTGAAACCAGGGAAATGGACTTACGCCCAGAAGTCTTCAACTGTGTCGAACTTAGCAATGAGTCGCAGGTTTTCTGTCCAGCTTTTGCTTTTGTCATTTTTGAAATACCACAGGGCCCATCTACAGAGCAGAGGAGAAAACACCATCAACTCTCCAGTCAACAGGCAAGCAGTACCACGTCTTTTTCAAACAGCGGCAGTAATTTACCGTCGATAATTCAAACCCCCCTGGAAAACGTATCTATTTTCCTTTCAGAGATAATCTAACCCCAAAAATACACTTTTCCACCAGTGCCAGTACCAATTTTAATGGTCGCAGCTCAAAAAGTAAACATTTTGAGTGCCATGTTGGTAGTAAATGAGTGATCAGAGAGAACTCTGCCAACCTGAGATGATGTACAGGCTTGTACCAGGTGTAGCTGAGATACAACCCATGGAAAATTCTATTTGATTATTTTTGGCATATTCAGACCAACCAGGAACCCAGAGTTGGAAATTTCACCCTGCTCTTCATGTGCAGAAATTGCCCACTTAATCACTTGGACCAGAACGATTTCACTCTTCAATGCAGCATTAGCTAACCGTACATGGCTCAACCTGCAAAATCAAAAAGCCCAAATTTTCAGAAATTCAGCATCTATCTCATCATATCTACCGATAGACAAAGAATTAAAAAAAAAATAAACCATGTTGTAAATCCACCTTGAGCAGTTGATGTGGAATGGCCCTTGGTGGATCTTATTTCACATAAATGGATTAACTTCTAAATAGACAATATTGAGACGATGCGATTCCCCCCAAATCTGTCTTTTAAACTTCAATGAAAAAATCCTCAGAGAGCACTGGCCACACACAAAAAGAAATGAATGAAATGAAATATTTATTTTAGTTTTTTTTTCATGAGATAATGAGGAATGTTTGGCTCAGTTGAAGTCAGGCAGATTCACTCATTTGTCTTCAGAGATCTCCCGGATATCCATCCACGATATCTACTAGAATTTGAAGTGGCGCTATGACACTGGGAGCTCAATTTAAAAAAATGAACCCAGTCACAAAGCATTAAAAATTTGTTCAATGAGCGCTGTGTAACAGAGCCGAAAACGAACAGCCACGAGCCAATACATTAAAACCACTCACAGAAGGAGCAGAGAACATGATTATCTTGCAACAACGGTGCATGCTAAGGTCCGCAGGCAGACCTAGACGGTGAGGGAACAGACAACTCTGATAGTTGACGTGTTGGATGCAGGAGGAATAGGGCCCGAGTGACTTTGACGAGGGCCAAATCCTTCAGGCCAGACGACAGGGTCAGGGCAGTACTGATGCCGTAAGGCATCTGGGTGCATCATGTCAGCAGTGGTAAGTACCCATCAACAGAGGTCCAAGGAGGGGTGAATCGTGAACCAGCGACAAGTGCTGGACGTCCAAGGCCCATAGATGCACAAGGGCAATGAGGGCTTTCCCGTCTGGTCCAAACTGACAGAAGGGCTCCCATGGCACAAATCACAGAGAATTTTAATGATAGTTAAGTAATACCCCCATTCCACACAACCGTTCTAGCTACCGTTCCCATACCGATCAAGGAATGGTACCGGAACGGGAGAGGTTGGGAGGGAACCTTAATGGAGCCTTACTGGAACGGCACTGGACGTTAACGGAACTCCTTCGAAAGGTAGGAACGGTTGGGACGGCAACTGAATACGTTTGATATGCGTCTCGCCTTTATAACCTCTGTAGATCGTTACGGCAACGGTAACATAACGCTACTGGATGGTTAATGGATTGCTAACAGCACGCTACGGTCGCTGTGAAATCGGTAATGAACGGTAGAGGACGGTACACTCGGTACAGCAACGGTGTGAGATCTGAAAGGAACATTGCTGGAACGCTAGTGATCGCTATTAAAACGGTAAAGATCGTTATGGGCACGCTGTACGGACCTTACATGGTCGGTACTTGAACTGTATTAGAACCCTACAGCATCGTTACGGTCGTTAACAGATTGCTACTGGAACGCAAGAATGCCAAAAACGGCCGTTCTCCTAGCGTCTGATCGGTAGAGGCAGCCGTCCTGAGGACGGCTTAGAACAGCTGAGAACGGTAGCTAGAACGGTTGTGTGGCATGGGGGTATTAGGAATGCGTCACAACACTCAGTGCGAGGCACTCTGATGCGTACAGAGCTTCATATCTGCGGACCAGTCCGAGTCGGATCCTCTGCCAACCGCACCGATATTGGACACGTGAGCATAAAAACTAAACCTTGGAGAAAATGAAGGTCGCCAGGCCCAGGAAAGCCCGTTTCCTTTAACGTTACATGCATCAGCTAGGCACAAGTTCATCATTTACCTTGGGAAGAGATGGCAACAGGATGCACTATGGGAAAAAGACAAGCCGGTAAAAAGAGGGTAATGCTGCAAGACATGTTCTGCAGGGAACCTCTTGGTCCAGGAATTCAAGTAGATCAGTTTGACAGAGTGAATTGGGCAGTAAAAAGGGCACCTACACAATGTTAAACCGGTGGTTTCAATGTTGTGGCTGATCGGTGCACTGGGGAATAAAAGAAAATGGTCAGAAAATTAATCTCAGCAAGCCTGGCAGTCTGCCCAATGTGAATGTAATTCCGACGAAGGTAGCCCGGCAGATACGGGTGGCGCGTCAGACCTAAGCACTTAAACATATGCTGCGCCGATACAGAGACAAACTCGGTCAAGATATCAATGCTGGCTGAGAACGTTTCTGCTGAGCCCAAACCTACTGTTGTATCACGATCGCTTTAAACCACCACTGTATCCGTAAATGACAGTTTAACACCATTGGCTGATACAGCACTGGCTCCACCCGGATACAAAAATGCAAACTCAACAACAGGCACACATAAAATCAAAGACAAACACACAAAGGCGTGCACCAACAGAGACAGGCAGACAAATGCGCAGTTATACACTAAAAACAGGCTGCACTGGCACTGGGAGAGGTTAAGAGGGAGTTGTTATTGCTGAGTGTGCAAGGCAAGACTCAAGCCATAGGGCTGCAGGATTCCATCAGGCGCGAATTACAGCACTGCCAGCCACGAGCCTGATCACATTACACATCATCTGGGGGGTGACATCGGGCTGCCAACTGGGTTCCAAACACAGCTCAAACATACAGCACAGCTGATCCACAACCAAACAACACAGCTAACCCACAACTCTACAGCACGGCTAACCCACAACCCTACAGCACAGCTAACTCACAACCCTACAGCAGGGCTAACTCACAACCCTACAGTAGGGCTAACCCACAACTCTACAGCACGGCTAACCCACAACCCTACAGCACAGCTAACCCACGACCCTATAGCAGGGCTAACTCACAACCCTACAGCAGGGCTAAGCCACAACTCTACAGCATGGCTAACTCACAACCCTACAGCACGGCCAACCCACAACCCTACAGCGCAGCTAACTCCCGACCCTACAAAACGGCTAACCCACGACCCTACAGCACAGCTAACTCACAACCCTACAGCAGGGCTAACTCACAACCCTATGGCAAGGCTAACTCACAACCCATATTATCTCATCTTACTTTTTCTTAATATTTCTTGTGCACTATTTGTTTCATGTAGTACTGCGGCCAGTGTTCAATTCAATTTCATTCCCAGGCATCATTGACACAGGAATATGCGGAATTGACAAAAAAAAAAAAAAAAAACAGTCTTAGTCCATGTCAACAAACCAAGCACAGCTCTGCCAAACACGGCACAGCACCTACAAAGGCAGCTTCTCATTTGCGCAGACCTTGGTTGGGAAAGGCTGGAAAAGATGGCATACAGGATAAACACGCGCAGTCACTGCTAGGAGCTACGGTGAGCAGTTTAACCGGGTCAATAACACGGCCGGAGGCAGATCAAATGCAGGTGCGAGTGTGAGTTACCCTACCCTTGAGAGGTCAGACCACAGGCAGGCCTGGAGTGGGCAGAAGGGGAGTGGTCAGCACTCTTGCACCTTAATGTGAGCCAGTCATTATAAGCTAGATTGCTGCAATATTCCCAGAAAGTTATGCACGCCCATCACAACAAGATTGTAATCGCTCGAACTGGAGTACAAGCTGAACGGAAAGTCCAGAACTGAAGGAGAGGGAATTACACTCGCACCCAGATGACAAAGTAAACATCGCTGTGCCCGTGCTTTCGGAGGCAAGGTCTCCCTTCCTGATTGTGTGTACATAGAGCAGCAATGACAAACAGCCAATATGGGACATTATTGCCGTGACACAGTGGAGCAAGCAAGAGCACAGAAAGGCACACTGGTGGGTTAGGCCCAACGAAGACCATGAAGAACAACTGTAGAGGATAACGGGAGACTAGCTCCCTGGCGAAGTAAAAAATCCCATCTAAACACCAGGCCAGATCAAGAACATCCTCCACAAGGCATGCAAATAAATGTCAAAGTCAATAATCAAGACCGCGTACATATAAAGGGTTTACCACAAGAAGAACATCGTTTCTCGGCCTCAAACAGGAAGATCAGATAACAGTCAACCATAATACATCTAAAAAAAAAAGAAAAAAACCATGCAAATTCTGGAACAGCTGCCAATGAAAAGATGAAACAAAAAAATAACTTGTTCCAGAATTATAGGAAGAATGTGGAGAAGAGAAAGAACTGCTCATCGTGATCCAAAGCACATCACCGAAAACATGAAAGTGGAGGAAGTGTTACGGCGTGGGCACGAACAGCCAGCAGAGGAACTGATTCCCCTGTATTTATTGTGACTTTGTGTCCACTGACAAAGGCAGCTGGATGAATAGTGAATTGCACAGGTCCATTGTGCCCACAAAGATTTAGCCAAATGTTTCAAAGCTCATTGAATGGCCTTCACAGCAGAGATGAACAGTGTTGAGCACTACAGGAGCAACCCAAGACTGTAAGACAAAGATACTGGTCTTTCGCCAATGTCCACGTTAATCACCTAACCTGAATTCAACTGAGCTCGCACTTCACTGGCTGAAGGCAGAAGTGAACCCAAAATGCCGGAGAGGAAGCAGGAACTGAAGTTTGCGGCAGTGAAAGGCCTGACAGCGCATCATCAGGAAGGAAACCCAGCTTCTGATGATGTTTACGAGTTCCAGACTTCAGGCAGTCACCAAGTGTTAAAAACTAGAGTTTCAAGGGAATCTGAAACTCAAAATGGTCTGCCATCCCTCCACATCCGTTTCAGATGGGCAGAAGGCTGGAATGAGATACCAAGCCAGTTTATGTTGTAAAGATGTTGCACGCAATGTTTCATCTAATTTGTTCAATACTTTTGACCACTAGAGGTTGTAGGTGGATCACATAGGTCTTTGAGTGACAGAAGGTCAAAGGTCATGTCAAAGGTGCATAACAGTTCTGTCTTTATGGGCATAGAAATTCTTTTGGATCCTGGATCAATAATACGAGTTGGATCTTCACCAAAATTTAATCACTTCCTCCTTAGCACAGTTACGATCAATGCACGAAATTTCATTTAAATCTATCCAGAACTATCTAAGATATCCCATTAACTGACTAAAGAACAAACAAACAAAAGTGAAAATAATGAAATGGTAAAATGATGAATGTGTTGGTCTGGCCAATTACCTGAGCCCCTAAAATTGGGGGAAATGCATAAAAGTGGTTGTATTTCCCACACATTTTGTACAATATGTTCAAGAAAAAAAAAGAACTAAACTTCAAGCAAACTTTGATCGTTTCATCTCAAATCCATTGTGGTGACGGACAGAGCCAAAGAGATGAAACTTACATCAATGTCCAAATACGTGGGGATCTGACTGTACCCATCATGAACAAGAACGCAATCCTGAATATGGACCACACAGGTTATATGAGTGTTGTTTGATGAAATATCACCGTCACACATCTCAGATTTTCCCAGGAATGTGCACATTAGGGCTGCCGATCCCGTGGCTAGGAGACCGTACTAGTCAAGTTTCCCAGAGCTTCTTTTTTGTTCGTTTTTTATGTTTTGTTTAGCGCATGGACAACTTTTCTGTAGAAACATGTTTTTAGCAAATACACACATAAACACATGGTTTAAGAGGGTGAAACACCACTCTAACCCGAAAAGCAACTAATCAAGCAAAATTAACATCTTGTAAATTCTGGGATAGTAATTGTGTTTGGAGAAAACACCATCATACACAGTGGGTCCCCAAGGATGGGTTTGAGAATCACGGCCATAGGGTAGCAAAAGTTGATGGTTGCCTGACTGGCAACTCAGACTTGGGGTTCTGACTTGCATCAGCAGTGATGTAGATGCAGAAAACTCTCGCCTTCGGGCCCTTGAACAAGACCCCTGACTTTAATCCACTTTCTCTCCGTCAGGTTCCAAACTTGACACAGCACACTGTGGCATTACTTGCGTGGAATCCATGTAAATAAGAACTTGTTCTTAAGTGACCTGCCTAGTTAAATAAAGGTTAAAAAAAAATTACTGGTACCGCCACAGCAAATCGCCGGGAGTTTCATAATGACACGGCTCCACTTCAGCGCCACCATAATAACAATCTGCAGTCGAGACAGGAGGGCAGCAGTCGCAGTTTGTGCCACCCCACCCAAACATGACGCAGCACACTGTCAGCAGCATACAATCTTGATTCAAGAGGCCAAAGGTCATTGCATCAGAATTTCCTTCATAAAGGCAAAACCTTTTTTTGGTCCGTTTACATTCCAAAACAACACCACGCCGAGTTGAGATGGTGCCTTTGTGCAAGCAAAAATGCACCAACTGCGTTAACATCGCCTGCAATATTTAGACTGTAAGCCAAATTCTATGCCAGACAATATCATACGAAACCTCACACGTAGTTTATTTCAATAATTATTCCACTGATATTCTCCTGAATGTGCCATTGAGCATTACCATTCCAATGAAGTATGGTGAATGCGCGCAGTGCGCCAAGAAAACTCCTACAGAGTCACAGCACAAACCAGACAGTGCAGTCGGCTGTGAACGCATGGGTGCAGCCCTCCCAAGTGCTCGCTTGTGAAATCTTGAAAACCTCTAGGGCATTCACAAGCCACACACTAAAACATGCACATTTTTGGGTATAGGTCATTTGGACCCCGTACCAGTTAGATCCATACCAGTTGGACCCAAACTGAATGGACCCAGTACCGATTGGACGCCAGACCATTTGGACCCCTGACCACTTGGGCCCCAGACCCTACCCAGTTGGACTCCATGATGTCTGGACCCCAGTCCCTAACCCTAACCCACACCCAACTAGCCAGGGGTCCAACTGTTATGGGGTCTGAACAGTTAGGGGTCCAACTTGTATGGGTCCAACAGGTACAGGATCCAAATGACCCATTCCCCACATTTTCAGCATGAAATTGTGCTTTACATCAGTCAATTCTGTTGCCATGGCAACCAAAATGCATCCATGTTGTGACCTAACAGTAACCTATGCCCGCACCAAACAGCAAAGGAATTGGCTGAAATTTGCGGCCAGTAGAGCATCCACAAGAAAATCACGATGGAAACGGCGGCAGTGGTGGAGACGACGGCCATGACTTTGTCCAGGGGCTACAATAAGGACAATACACGCTGATAATGCCCTTCAATAATGTGACTAATATTGGAATGGTCCAGACGTCACATTGTTAATTGAAAATGCACATTTTCCCCTCTGTGACCTTATTCAGGTCATCAGAAAATGCCGTATACGAGACATCTGGAGCAGTCATGATGAAATTAAGACTGAAATATTGCGTTCCACACAGTGAGAGAGCTTGACGTTCCATATGAACACGAGACCGCAGGTTACAGCATACAACGGTGCCCAGGTACCTGTTTTGCAGAGGATGTTTGATGTACTGATCAGGGCTGGTGACTGCGGGGAGTGAAATTTCGGCTGGTCCCTCCTCAGTGTCAGCTCCACGCTGCGTCAGATGAAAAAGAGAAACAAAAAAATCCTGATATTAAAAAATTGGCAAGAATATTACATGCGTTCCCAGCCACCCGGGCCCTTCATTCAACATGTCAACAAGTTTACTGCGTGCCATGATTTTTCATCAAAATATATTACTGCAACGACCCAAAATGATGCATTGAAGCCAAAGAACATTTTAGCTGTACAAGTTGTTGAGAACCCAATTCTGTTGCAATTCACTCATGTGTCCAACCACTTTTCCTCAACATAAATGCACATCATCCGGTTTCATTCGCAGTGAGATAATCAGTGGCATCAGTGGAGAAAACTGCAAACAGAAATGTTAATGGCAGTTGCTTTATCTTGCTCCAGTGAATGCAATTCCGAGACAAAATTGCAAGACAGTTCTCAGGTTTGATGTTTTAGATTGACAAAGAAATCTGAAACATTGCGAACTTCGTATGTTTTTGTGAAAGGGGTGAAAATCTGTGGTTGAGTATATGGACACTTGTTCGACTTAGTTTCACCAACATTGAGCTCGCTGCGGACGATCAGAAATGTGATTATGAAACTAGTACTTCTGTGTGAAGCTGTGTCCAGGTGTCACTATCGCTAAGATTTAAGGTGGGTTACCCGGTTACGATTTCAGAACTATTAAAATCTTGAAATTCCCATGAATGAATAAGCCATTTATCGAGGCAGAACGATTCAATCCAGACGTCCTGATCAACAGCAAACTGAATACAAGAAGAGCTGACGTTACAGAAGTTGTGATGTTACAAGAGTGGAGACGTGTCCTTGTTGCATACGATGCCAAAATGCAAATCTTTCAGTTTGTTTCAGTGTACGGTACAACATCTGATAGGCTTCATATCGAAAACTTGGTCAACAATAACCATCAAAAGAAACATTCGGCATCCGTTTATCTTTCAGGGGGGCGAATATAAAGGAACGGCCCTAATTACCGCCTCAAGATGCTTTCACACCGGACGCGAAACGAATTTTCCGCACAACAGATTACATTCAAAGTCAATGCATTCGCGTCTTTGCATTGACTTTGAATGTAATCTGTCGTGCGAAATATTCGTTTCGCGTCCGGTGTGAAAGCGGCTTCAGCCTTTCCCAAAGTGACTCAGACTGCACGTATGCGATTCATTCAGCGAACTTGCTAGCGAAGCTAAAAGGCACTGCTGTAGCGGCTAACAACTAGCGCTCACAAGCTAACGGTACAAAACTAGCCAGAGCAGGAACACACGTGTCTTGTTCGCAATTCCATCGTACATGAGAACTGCATGTCCCAGGATGCGGATGGCTATGGTCCTAAATTCAATTTCGCTACATTATGTTTCCAATAAAATTATGCCACACAAAGCAATGAATTACTTGACTATGGATAGACCAGAACTGTCCACTCCATGTAGCCAAGCCGACACTGGCCAATGCAACCCCTCTATCCATTAGCAAACTAGCATTACGTTGGTGGCATTTGGGATGAACATGTTGGAACCCAGACATCAGCAATGGTATTTTTTTTCTCATATTATACCTTTCCTTTACAGCCCTTTGATTTCAAGGTTAAATTTACAAATAACACTTTGTCTTATCTTAACGTATCTATTTGTCGTTCTTGTGCATTCAAGCTTGCTTGCACCCCGACACTTCATTCTCCCTTACCGGCTCCGATGTCGCCATCTTGCCTGTATAACCCTCCTGCCGCTCGGCGCTGCTGCGTCACACGAGCCCTCGCAGAACTACGGTAGCCGGCTTAGTGCATGTCTGCATGAGAAATGCAGCGGTGCATGCCTGCGTGGCCATGCGGCCAGGTCCACTACCCACATCAGAAGGCCTATGCGTGCTGCACGCAGGTTGGGCACGGTCCCTGAATTTCTCAGATCATGACAATCCGGTTTCATAAAGGATTCTCTTCACTTTGCGTGCGACAGTTCGGAAGCTCAGGGGAATAATCTTCACTTTCTCACATTTTATACATCGATGTGTTTCAGAATATTTCAAGTACTGTCTCTGCACCAGGCCCATGAAGAAGGCCGATGACTCCGGTGACTCACTGAACCCATGCGGACGACTGAGACTCAGGTAACCCCCCTGGCCCATAAGGAAGATTGAGACAAACAAAACATATATGTATATATTGAGCTCTCCATCAACAACATGGTTAAAAGACATTTACATTATCTATCAGGCTCATATCCTGATTTTAACGCATAAATCAGCAAGAAATGCACATTTCAAGGTGACGAAATTCCTAAAAAAAAGTGACATGAATTTCTAAGCGTGGAACAGGAAAAGACGTCTAATTATAGGCTGTACAGTGCCCTGTACACCGCCCGCAGGAACACTGTAATGGCGGCAGAAAAAACACTGTGTTGAGTAGCACCAATCAAGGCCTGCAATACATATAAAGCTCTAGCAGCCTAACAGAGCACTGCCCAGAACAGAAAGTCCTGCAAAAACTGTTGGGAAGCGCCTATAACTGGGAAAATTTGATGAAGAAAATCATTACATCAGGGGGGCTGTAATTTTGAATTTGGATTCAAAATTCAGACCCTGTCTTGAGTTTGCTTATCTTCCAAGCAATCTCTCAACTGAACTGAGCAACTTCTTGTTAGAGAAACAATGAAGAGTGAGTCAAAATCCATTTCCTGTGGCTCCATGCTGATAGGAGTGTCCCAAGTTCATAAAACAATGGCAAAAAGACAAGCTCAGACAACAAAAAATACACAGCAGTTAAACTGAAAAATATAAATATATCTTTATTTTAAAATCACCCATAAAGGTGGGCACCATTAGGAATGCTGAACTTAGGATCTTCATAAGTCTGTAGAATTGATAGTTGCCGAGCAGTTTTACAAACAGTAATACATTTCAACCCAAAGCAGAAGATTCAAAAACCTTGATCTACAACAGGGAAAACAGTTTAAAATGCAAGAAATTATAACAGTTGTTTTCACATGGAAAATACCGGAAAACAAGATAATTTTACATGTAGCAGATGTCTACTTAGTACATTTAATTGCTTCCGATTACAAACTAAAACTTCTAAAGAGCTGGTGTTGGTTACATGTCATTGTTCTTGTGACAGGTTCAAGTTACATACAGGTACAACTCAACAATCTTCAAGTAAAATGAACAGTTACACAACTCCACAAGACATGTTTCCTTAGCATTATGTACTGCTCAAATTGAGGGGCAAAATGGAGACGTCTCACAGTTCTATTTCACTGACTTGCATGTTACATTCTTAGAAAGGAAACATACATTCCTTAACATTTCATTCAGCATATGTGTCCAGTCTTATATTATTAATGCTGTGATATTTATGATCTTTTAAAACAAAAACCAAACTGTTGACTGTATAAAATATAAAATGGTGGGAAGGACGTCTAACATATGGACACACAACAGTCTGGAAGACGATATTTTCACAATCTCTATCCTGACTGAAATGCAACAGTGAAATAAGGGCTCCACACCTGAGAGAATAGAAACGTAATGATTGGTATGGGGGTCAGGGGTCAAGCCGTCCTTTTCTTAAAACGGCCAATAATAGTTCAAAGGCTACACAGAGTAACAATTTGGGCAACAGCTGCAAATATTATATTAGTCACTTTTATTAATCTCTCTGGGGTCTGTATATTAAATATTTTGGCTTAGCTTCTTCGTGGGGCATCTCTGGGGGCTGTACAACATAGGGACCCGCCACCAGGGGTCTTTCGTACCCACCCAACTTCCCTGATGTCATTAAACAACAAATAGCCAACCTGAACCATTTTAGACATGTAGCCCCTGGCACAGAAAATACAAAACCAAGTGCAAACAGACAACTGCTAGGTCTCTGACACACACACACACACACACTGGTTCAATGTTTACAAACGTGATTTAGGGTTCAGAAATGGTGGACTTTGAGAATTTCAGCCTACATTTCACATGAACTTTGTCACTGTGACTAATTTAATGGACAGTCTGATGTCTGTAAAGTTCCTTTCCAACTTAATATATTCTTCTGCAGATTTTATAGCACATGATTTTATATACCAGACTGCCAATTTTTCAGGAAGCTGTACAGTACATTTAATTTGCAAGAAAATACAAAAAAATAACCCCTTAACGTAAAAATTCTTTTTTTTGGGGGGGGGCGGCTATTACCCACTGTAATGTGTTCATGATGGCACAGTTCATAGTGCCTGAATATACAGGTACAATCCTAAACATAAGTGTGTTGAAAAAGCACCAGTCACAGTTAGAGACATAGAGCCTCAAAGCTTGGCTCGTTAAAAACGAACAGTGGAAGTGACACATCCTAATAACAGATCTATCGCAGGAAACTGGTACCACTGCATAAATGACCTCACATTAAAGGTGTGCTGTAATGATGCAACGGGCCCGAAGGCCAGGAGTTATGTATTCTAGCACAGAGGACACTTGGACCGGGGGCTCATTTCAGGAAAGTACCAACACGTAAGATCTAAGAGCTGCCAGAGAGTTTTTTGGAGCGTTTCTCTCAAATATCATTTCACGTTACTTTATGGAATTGTGGCCGCTATCACAAAAGATTCCCCCAGCATCCAACCTCGATCAACACTAAGGAAAGGGTACATTTGAGAGAAAAAAAAACTGCCGTGACAAGGGTCAGTAGTCCTCGCATTTTTATTCTCATTATCTACGAATTGGAGTGAAAGGCGTTTCTTTGACATATTTGATTCGCTTCTGACAATCCTGACAAATCGCTTTCGTGAAACAAGCCCCAGTGTCTCACAGCACTCTCCGTGGTGGAGTGGTAGCATTCCCTGCAAATTAGCACCATGACTAGGAGGAGAAAGTTCTGCTCAGGAAAACTGTGGGACAGAAATCCTAGGCTGGGTGGCCAGGGGAGCTAATTTGGACCGACCACATTGTGAGGCGCTCAGACGAGCCAATGTAGAGTGACTGCTCTCTGAGGTCACAATATGGCGTGTTTGGCCATATTGAGCTAGAATGCTCACATACCTCCTCCTCTGCAGTGCGACACATTCATCTGGCTCTCCCGCCGAGACACCCAGCAAAATTATCCATCAAGTACAACAGAATTAAGCGACAAAAGGTTGGGTTTTGGATAAAGGGACTCGAGCTTTGCAATTTCAAGGTCATTTGCAATTGTGCCTTTGTTGTAGTTTAAGCTTCAAAGACCATGAAGGGTCACATGACCAGAACACTGCCGCTTGCAATGCAGTCCAGACAGACGATGTACGTAAGTACAAAGCTCATGCTCATTTCAGTGATTGAAATAAACAGGCAACAATTTGGTAACGAGCACCATAATGTGAATTGCAAGCAAAATCATATTTAGAAGGAGAACAAATTTACGCACCATTGATTGTAGCACCGTGATTAAAAGCACAATAAATGCTGGAATATAAATCAACTCAAGTCTCAAACATTTGTCAACCTCCGAAGCCCCCTTTTATAAGATATCTATACTCTTAAAAAAAAAACCTAAAATGTGAAACAGTTGAAAATAATAGTCAGACATGGCATAGCACTTTTTCACAGACACAATAAAATGTTGGTGAGCACCAAAGAAAGGGTCGGACAGCAGAAATCCCTGTGCTGCTACACTTTATAAAGATCCGAGTCTTAAGAGGACAAGTCTGGAGGCCTCATCTGCAGAGGTGAACTTTGTCATAGACGGGAGTGTCGTTCTGTGGCAGTACTACTTAAACAAAATGGCCGAAATCCTGCTTGGCACAACTCTACACGGATGCTAACCAGGAGTAACGATAGCGGCAAAGTGCGCACAAACCATGAGATACTGTGATCTCGCCAGCGTCAGAACAGACCTGGTCTGAAGAGTGATCTCACATGATAGAGTGCTCCACCTCGCAGGTTATTAATCGCCTATTTAATCTTACTGCAATTGTATCCAACGGCAGATTGCATTGCCCTGCATTACAGGCCGTGGTGGATGCTTGTCTTTTCAATATGACTTTTGTGACGGTATGCGCCATGCCCAAACTCAGCTGTGTTCGCGTGTGCGCGTCCACACTTGACACTTCAATGCCTTCTACCTGAGGACAGTTAATACGACCTGGCGTGATCGGATCGCAAAAGTCCCATTGAAAAGACAAGTGCAACTACGGCCTTAGCCGTGAGATCTAATGGTCTGAGAATTCTGTAGCTTTTTTTAAAAAAAGAAATCTGTGCATGTGATTTAATTTATGGATTGTAATGGTCCAATAGCTTTGACAGCATCTTCTAATGCAGCTCATCAAGATTCTCAGTTATTGCTTGAAACTGCACGTCATGATGGAATTTGGCTATTAAAAAGGTGAGGAGTTAGTCATGATGACCACAACACATGGATTCCGGCATCTGCCACAATGTCTGTTCGGATTTTAAATTGATCGTTTTCAAGTTATGCTTTAAAAATAAGAAAGTGCTTTTTTTACACAGAAAGTTTTTTTTTTCTACACAGAATATATGCTCATGTAACAAATCCAAAACCATATCAAAAAAATAAAGTACCTCTCCTTCATTGCTATAATTAGCCAAAACACAGTCGAAAAGGGAATATTTCCGCCCAGTGCTACAGGTTTTTCATTACAAAACTTATAAACTCACCGACAAAACAAGTACATGTCTATGTTTTTCAACTTTTCTCCAACTGCGGTAATGGCACCATTAAATCCGAGTTCAACAAAACCCACCCTATAAAACAGCACCAGGGACCGGTTCTTATGTCCAAAGCTTATCAACACAAACAGTAAACAATTACATCAGAGTGTTTACTCTATATGTCGGGCGACACACACTACAGTTGCAGTAAACAGGCATAATTAAATTAAAAACAGCTTTTACAACAGTCAGAATAAATAACCTCACCTATGCTTGTATTTCCTTTTTCAAATTGTATAGAAAACCTGTTCAAAACATTTTCAAAATCTGTTTGGAGCACCATACTCGTTAAAAAATAAAACAAAAAAAAACGAAGCGTGCGTGTCAATGCGCACACATACCCAAACGAGCACACAGGTATATACAGAAATACTCACAGTTAAAACCCAAACTAGAAACCCTCATTCCCACAACTGAGATGAAAACTAAATGAAAATGCACATGAATATTTAAAGAAGAGAGGGCGGGAAAGTGACAGAGGAAAGGCCCTGCCGATGGACTCCACCAAGCGACTGTAGGGCCCTGTGAGCTGCAGGAGGGCGTAGGGGCCAGAACCAGCAACTCTGGGGCCCTATGATCTGTGTTAGGGCGTAGGGGTCAGACCCAGCGACTGTAGGGCCCTATGATCTGTGTTAGGGCGTAGGGGTCAGACCCAGCGACTCTGGGGCCCTATGATCTGTGTTAGGGCGTAGGGGTCAGACCCAGCGACTCTGGGGCCCTATGATCTGTGTTAGGGCGCAGGGGTCAGACCCAGCGACTGTAGGGCCCTATGATCTGTGTTAGGGTGTAGGGGTCAGACCCAATGACTGTAGGGCCCTGTGACCCGCATGAGGGCGTAGGGTGAGACGGTGACGAGACTATCCTGCGTGATTGACAGAGCATGCCGCGTGGGGACCTGCAGACGCTTTGCAACCTTTGGCGAGGCCTCTTCCTCATCGTCGCTGTTCTCGCTGCTGGGGCGAGGGTTTTTGGGTTTGGGTCCGAACGAGCTGGCCTCGCCCCCCTCCCCTTCTCTCTCCCGCTCTCTCGCCCTCTCCCTCTCCGCCATCTTGGCCTCCCACAGCTCCAGGCCGTGGGCTGGCTCATTTAGGTTCTTGTGTTGGTAGAACACCAGCGAGATTCGGGTCGGGTGGCTCCGGTTCGGTTTGAGGATGGGCGTGGTCGCGTGCAGCTCCCGACGTGCGCACTCGATCAGGACCGAGCCGTGCGACGGCGCCACGGCAACCCCGCCGATGTCCTCGTCCAGGAAGTTGTGCTCGCTGTCTGACCAGACCTCCTCGGGTTTCCCGCCGCCTGGAGGATCCTGGACGTCCCCGAGGAGTCCGTTGGGCCTGTCTCTCAGGGAGGAGTCTCCAGAAGTGCGTTCACTGGGTGGCCAGCTGTGGTCCTCCATTTTGAAAGCCAGGGGAAACTCTCGCTCCTCTATTTTAAGCGCTGGGGGGCACGGGCTCTGCCTCGCAGAATTTGGGGGGAGCCCATTAATGCCGGGGCCTAAGGTGCTGTACTTGGGATGGGGGGGCCCATATTCGGCTCCATCACTCCCTGGCTGCCCCAAAAGCTCGAATGGGGAGGCAGAGACTCTCGGCTCGGGGGGTGCCTCCATTTTGGGGCTGTGTATCACAGGGATTACAGCGAATGGGCTGCTGAGTCCCGCTGGGACAGAAGTGCTGTAGCTCTCCGCTGGGCAGCCCGCAGTGGCAGCCATGTTGGGCAGCTTCACAGGACTGTAGCAGCTCTGGGGCTCCATTTTGAATTGTGGAATGGGCTCGGCCGGGATGTTCTTGGGACCTGCAGGAGGATGGGATAGAGTTTTAAAAGGCATGGTATACAGCAGGGCTATTCAACATCATCCTGCAAGGGCCAGTGTGGGTGCAGGTTTTCATTCCAACCAAGCACTTACACACCTGATACTACTAATCAAGCTCTTTAGTAAAGATTGTTGGGGTTGACTAGTAGTATCAGGTGTGTAAGTGCCGGGTTGGAATGAAAGCTGCACCCACACCGGCCCCTGCAGGATAATGTTGAATAGCCTTGGGTGAGCAGTGTTTTTCACCCGACATTATTACAGAGAGCGAGGTAAAGTGCCCGTACTGTTGGCAGTCTTGGCGGCGAGCCGTTTCCGTTCCTGCATGGCCTGGCGTTCGGCTCGCGCCTCTCGTCTCTTCCTGCAGGCGGACTTGGCCGGTTCTGGGAGCAGACGAACCTCGCGGGGGAAGGCGGTCAGCACCTGGACGGCCCCCGAGTTGGTTTTGGCCCACTGGCCCTCGGCACTCCCGAACTCGTCCCGCGCCGAGAGCTTGTACAGCGGCAGCACGTGTAGCTGCTCGTCTGCCGGAATGTTCCGCACCGCTCGATTATCCTCCTTTGTTAAAGTGCATACCTGTGTGCAGGGAAGGGTTCAGGTCAACATTGACACCCTCTCTCCTCAATCTGTGCTCCATTGCTTCTGTCTGTGCAAGGAAGGATCTGAGTCAACACAAGCTAATTCTGTCCTTTATCTGTGCTCCATTGCTTCTGTCTGGGAGTAAGGGAGGCTTTGATTCAACAAATGAATTCTGTCCTTAATTAGCGCTCAGTTGCTTCTGTCTGAGTGTAGTGAAGGGTCTGAGTCAACACAGGCTGACTCTGTTCTCACTCTGCGATCCATTGCTCCTGTCTGTGTGGAGGAAACTATTATAGTTACGAGAATAACTTTGTCCTTAATCTGTGCTCCATTACTTCTGTCTGTGTGCAGGGAAGGATCTGAGCCAACATAAGCTAATTCTGTCCTTTATCTGTGCTCCATTGATTTTGTCTGTGAGTAGGGAAGGCTTTGATTTGACAAGTGAATTCTGTCCTTAATTTCTGCTCAATTGCTTCTGTCTGAGTGTAGGGAAGGGTCTGAGTCAACACAGGCTGACTCTGTTCTCACTCTGCGATCCATTGCTCCTGTCTGTGTGAAGGGAACTGAGTGAGTCAACAGAGAATAACTTAGTCCTTAATCTGTGCTCCATTACTTCAGTCTGTGTGTAGGTAAGGATCTGAGTCAGCACTTGCAAACTCTGAGCCCAATCTGTGCTCCATTGCTTTTGGCTGCACACAGGAAAGTATTTAAGTCAACGTGTGATCAGTCTGTGCAGTGGAGCACAGATTGAGGACAGAGATCAGGCATGTTGATTGAAACCCTTTCATGCACACAGACAGACGTACTGGCTGTCCTCTCCCATGTGTGGCCTGTAGGGAGTAAAATAGTCCCGAGCTCACCTGTAGTGCTGTGTTTGGTCTGTATGGTGTAAAATAGTCACTGGCTCTCATGCAGTACTGTAAGTCAGTGGTTCTCAACCTCTGTACTGGGGGACCCCTGTGTATGATGGTTTTTGTTACAACCGTGATGGCAATCTCAGAATTTTAACGAGCTGTTAATTTTCCAAATGAGGAGTTTATACTATGGGATTACTTGAACTCTTCAATTCCATTTGCTAGAAATATCGATGCATGCCGTGGAAAATCTATCCTCTAAGGGCATGTAGTACTTACTGGATTAAAATTTCAAACAGTTAATTTCAATGCGCATGAAAAGAGGTAACTTATCTATTACTGATGAAATTAAAGACTGAGGTCAATCAGCAAGCTATGAATTGGTAAGTACACCTGGCCACCAATCCCAACCACCTGGAAGATAATGAATTGAATGACAATGCAAATGATAATGAGATCCTCCTGTTTTGAATTGAAGTATGGGGGGAGCTAATTACTGCACATTCAACAATTAACCTAGTTACCTGTTGGTAAATTGGCCAATTAATTTCATTCATTTGTTATTTAATTAGTTTATTTATGTATATATATTTTGCCTATAATGCAATAACAACAATACAAAATTGGTAATCTTTGGGGCATTGCAAAGCTATGTTTGGCATTCTGTGGATTAAGATAGTAAATTACCTCTCTGGTAACATCGAAAGCACCAAATTAAGAAAGATTAACAGCTTGTTAAAATTCTGGAATTGCAGTTGTGGTTGGAATGAAAACCAGCTCACACAGGCGTCCCCCAGGACCAGGGTTGAGAACCACTGCTGTAAGTGGCCTGTAGAGTGTAGAATAGTCATTGTCTCTCCTGCAGTATTATGTGGCATGTAGGGTGCAAAACAATCCCTGGCTCACCTGCAGTACTGTGTGTGGCCTGTAGGGCATAAAATAGTCACTGGCTCGCCTATGGTACTATGTGTTGCCTATATACAGTAAAACAGTTAAGGCCCCTGGCTAGATGGCTGAATGCACTTAGGCATGTTCAGTTGGACACAGAATCATCTCACAGAGGGAGAAATTAAGCGTGAGAGCACATGCGAGTTCTGCTAAAGACACACACCACCGTGCTGCCGTTGTTCATGTTGTGTGTGTCCTTATGGGCGTGAGCACAGAAGTCCACGCAGGCAGTCACTCCCGAAAACGGCCGGCCCTCCTTCAGGCCGAGCCGGCAGTCCCGCCCCACGATCTCCTGCTCCACCTACAATACAGGAAATCTGGAGTTAAGCCCTGCCCATTGGTGCTGAACCCCACCCTCGTGCGTTAAACTCCACCCACACTTGTTACACCCCGCCCACATGTTCAACCCCAACAAGAGATTCCGCTGTTCAAGACACTTCAACAGGAGCACAATCATGACTATTGTGGTCATTAGCTGCGCAATGTTTCAGCGCCAAAAAAAGTGCCGAGTGTCAGTGCATAGCGAGATAAATATTTGTTGTTGTGCCCCATAATTCATCCATACGTTTCAGCCGACGGAAACTGAAATCTTAGTGGGCCGCTGATTCTGCTGGTTCATGATGCGCTCCAGCTCTTAACTGCTGATTGGAAGGAATTTGCCTACGCCAACAGACTGTGATCCTCCAGTGTTAGTTTGAGTGAATTTTCATGATTTATTTAGATTCTTAATGACTAACTCATCAGCAGTGAGGCAGTGAGTTTGCCGTACCTGATTCTGAAAGGCTTCAGGGGCCAGTCTCTGGTACACAGGGGCCAGGTCTGTGGCCAGACTCTGCAGACTCCTCTCCAGCTTCTCCTCCTGTGACGGTCATACAGAACGAGAGATCCTGTCAGAGAGGCCCTCTTCATCCCCTGAGATCTAATCAGTCAAAGCTGCTTATTTGTGTAAGTCGCTCTTTCGCCTTGCAGTCACATGAACTTCAGCTACAGCAGGTCCAGGTGCAGAGCAGCCATTCGCCTGAAGCTCTGCTTGTCCAACACTGAGATACTGTACCTCACAACCAAACACTCCCTCCCTTCCTGAACCATGGGTGGCATTTCTGTTTCACCATCTTTATTGTAGCCCTCGAACGAAGTCGAACGGCTACTATGGATTCACGCGTCGTCTACGCCGCCACCGCCGTGTCCACTTCCGTAGACACTTCCTTGTGGAGGCAGTACAGGCTGCAATGTTTCAATGATTACTTTCATATTTGGTATGGACATGTGTTATACTTCACTTATGACACCTATCGATTTTGGTTGCCATGGCGACAGTATTGGCCGAATAATACGCAAATTGGTGGTAAAACTGAGAGATTTCCTTGTGGACGAAGTACAGGCTGCAATTTTGGACTGATTATTTTCATATTACTAATGGACACGCGTTATAGTACTTTGCTTATGACACTTATCGATTTCGGTTGCCATGGCAACAGTATTTTCCAAAAAATGCGCAAAAAAGGGGAGAAGCGGGCTTTCGGAGGCCACATCCATGCGGTCGCAGCCGACCGGACTGTCTAGTTAGATTATATTGCAGGAATTACACTGGCACTTTTCTCCAAAGTGACTTACAGTTAATTGAACTAAGGTGTGACTAATCGTCCCTGGTTCAGTGCGGGGTTAAGGGCCTCACTCAAGGGCCCAGCATTACACTGGGGCTTGACCCTCAAGTCCCAGCCAAGCACCACGGCCAATAGGCGAAATAAGGGCACCTTTCCCTGCAAGGAGCCTTGGATCGGTACTTGACAGCAGACTGTGTTCACCATTTACCCCTGTTTTATTCTCATTCTCCCCTAATATGAACGGTCCTCTCTGGAGCGTCACCCAGCCCATCTGCGTAAACAAGAACTGGTCTTAGTCGTTCAATACCTGGATATAACGGTTAAAATACTCCTCTGTGGAACCTGAGAGAGCTGTTTTTGTGTCTCGTGTCCCTGGCTGTGTTCTGCTGGCATCAACTGTGCGAAACATCCCCCCTGATGACCACATAAAAGTTAATCCCGAAAAAGGCGTGTCTCACATGATTAAAAATTTTCTTGTGCACAGAGCACCAGAAGCTGAAAATAAGATTAGACTTGAGTGTCCTGCAAAAACTGATTTCAGCACGTGTTTGGTGACTTATTTTAAAAAAAGAAAAAAAAAATGTGCATAATTTGTGTGGGGTTTGGAAAATCCTCCAGCAGTTATGTCAATTTCAAAGTAGTTTTAGATTCACATACAACCCCAACACAAAGAAAGTCAGGGTGGACTGGAAAATGCACATAAAAATAGAAAGCAGTGATTTCTAAATTTAGTTTGACATGTATTTCACTGCAGACCGTATGAAGGCAAGATATGTATTGTTTTGTCTGATCAAATTAATTTCATATGTGAAAATACATCCACTTCTGACACTCAGGTTTGCCGTGCATCCAGAGTTAGAAAGCACGCGGAAAGCACATACTTCCATCAGCACATTTAGCACTTTACTACCATCTAGTGGATTTTAAGATGTTTGGCATTTATTCCAATCATGTAATCCCGCAATTCTGAAGAATCTTTTTAAAAATTACTGGATCTAGACGGTGATCCAGATCACCCCCGAAATCTAATGGATTGTCCCTTGAGTCACGGCCCACACTTCCACAAAGTATCATTGACAGAGTAATTTGAGAGATATTGTCTGGACAAACAGACAAATAAACAGACATGGGTGAATGAATGCATAACCTCCGCTAAATTTTGCTGGTTGACGGAGGTAAAAAGTTGGGATGGCGGCACTTTGGGACTTGTAATGAGGTTAAAAAAAAAAAAAAGTTTGAATACTGATGTGATTTGAAACAGCTGATGTCAGTGGATGATTGTAATTATGATTTGGTATGAAAGCACCATTTTGTGTGTAAGAGGCATGAGTGTGAGACTATGCTGGATACCCGTGATCTCTGAACACTCAGGCGGTGCTACGTCAAGAACCGTCATTGATCTATAATGGATAAAACCACATGGGCTCAGTAATATTTTGGGAATCCTTTAACATTTACTTATTTATAGTTACATCCACAAATTCCAGTTAAAACTTTACTGTGCAAAAAGGAAGTCTTATTTAAACAGAGTCCAGAACCGCTGCCGACTTCCCTGGGTTCGAAGGCATCTTCCCTGGACCGTCGTATAGTGTAAAGGTGTTTTGTGGTCAGAAGAACCAATATTTCAGGTCTTCTCAGGAAGAAATGGACACGTGTGCTCTGGAGCACAGAGCCATGGTCTGATGGCACAGGGCTGTGTCAGTGCCCTTGGCAACAGGGTAACGTGCACTTCTCCGAGGGCACCATTCAGGCTGAAATGTTCACAGATTGCGGAGCACTATATGCTGCCTTCAAGATGATATTTTTTCCAAGGATGCCCAATTTAATACAGGTAATTACAAATTGCACAGATAATTTACAAATCACTGCTTTAATTTGACATGATTTCCCAACTTGTTCTTATTGGGGTTTTACTTTTCAATGTGTACCATCTTGAATGAAAATTTGATTTATACCTTTAAGGTCCATTCTGATAAATAGATTTTTCCCAGGATTTGTGTTTTTTAGAACATTTACTGCGTAACAACAAGTGGCCACACCTTTCATCTTGTCATTTGGAGTTTCAGCTTTAAGTCTGGCCAGTTTTACTTCTAATCAAGAAACTAGATCTTCTCGCCTCCCAGAGAGCGCTGGGTTGTGACATCACACACCGGCTGCCTGCAGCTACCCAGAGATTCGTAAAGACATGACTGAGTGAATACCGGACTGTCATTAAATTCTAAACTCAATGTGAGTGCCTGGAGCTAAACATTTGAGGAAGACAAGCGGTCCTGCTAGAATTCTCTTGCTGTAAACCGCGAACACCCGCCTACTATCATTTCGTTCAACACGTGAAGAATACAGTATAATTTTGGGATGCAAACCAGCGGACAGAGCTTTATTTCACAATTTTCGCAAAGGCCCGCTTTTACCATAGAAATGGTTTGACCACATCAATAACTCAGCACGATACAGTGATCGCATATCTGCAGTGAATACTCTTCTCTTGTACACGCTACTTTAATTATGTTCTTAGGTAAGTTAGGCTACATCCACACTAATACATTTTCATTTTAAAATGGCGTTTTCAAATGAAAACAATCCACACTAGAACACAATCCCGGAGTGTTCAAACTAAAACAGAGTCAGTAGCGTTTTCAAAAGTTCCAGTTTTTGAGGCTCAAAAATGCCAGAGTAGCGTGGACGCTAGGCGAAAACATAGCAAAAGCTATGCATTATAAAATGTAAACGTTTTGGTGTGGATGTAGCCTTAGAATAGAGCATGGGAGTGTGGATTTCAGAAGGCAGGAATTGTGCTCGAAGGCTTGGTAAATTACATAATATTACCAAATTTATAGATCCTCACATTAGTAATGAGGACCTAGGGAGTGGGGTTTATCCGGGCCATTTCAAGATACAAGGGAACATTTTTGGGGGAAAGAATTCCAGGCGGGAACAGAACAAGATTTAATGGTTTTAAGGACAAGTGCAAAGGGCCTTTCATATCCTGCAAAATTTTGACTAGACTTGGGGAAAAAATTAAAAAATTCCACAATCCTTCTGAGGTGAGGTATGTCGTCCAAAGTGACATCACACATGAATTTATACGGTTATTTAATACCTTTGTATTATCATCCTGCTGCTATTGTAGGATATTATGACCGCTGCACAGCGCAGCAGAATAATTTGATCAGGGAGGCTGCTGTCGAAATCTCTCACCTCCAGCGGAGAGTCCCCCTGCAGGCGAAACTTGCGAGGCGTCTTGCTGCGGGCGAACTTGCAGCCATTGAAGTACATGCTCCAGGAGCAGCCAAAGGAGAAGGACGCGCCGCAGGTGTCCGGGTCCAAACCCTGGCAGGCACAGGTGCGGCTGCAGCAGAACCAGCAGAACAGGTGTGTGGGTCACTTTTCTCTGAGGGTTAGTGTTAAAGTTATCGACATGAAGATCTCTCTTTACAGAAGGTTAGTGTTTTATATGTATGATATATATGAAGTTTACGGATAGGAGCTAATGTTATCTAGCTATTCGGCGAGTGGTCTGATGAGGTTCTTTCCACAAAGTAAGTCAATACTTGGCTAACAAAATTTGCTTGGGAAATAAAAAGGCTCTCATGGACATCTGCATTTGTCTATTACTTGAACTTAATATTTGGGAGCAGCGTCCAAGTAAGCTGCATGCTTCCAGTTCAGCAGATCTGCCATTTCAAAGTGGAAACGCCCAGAAGTGGCCAGCAGCGATGAGCGGCAGCAAATTAGATTCACGCCGGGCCTCTGTAGTGAGTTCTTACTGTGAGAGACAACAACTTTGTTTCTCTTCTGTTCTTTAATTTCTTCACATCGTGGCATCATGTGCTGCTTTTTGCCTACTTCACATTGCCAGAGGCCAGACAGGTTGTATTAAGTGACATTTCGATTCAATACGGCTTGTAGTAATCACACCTGAGTGAGTCCAGGGAAATTGAACTCAATTATCAATTAAGTTTATTAATTAGTTGTTTTAGTGACTGAGGGGGAAATTACTTTTTCACATAGGGCCAGGTGGGGCTGTATATGAATGAATGAATGAATGTCTTTATTTCAGGTATTTCACCCATAGAAAACAACTGTACAAACATAAAAACACAAACTATACATACAACATCTTATACACATTTTTAAAAAAAGAATAGCTTTTAGCTTTTATATATTATATATATATTTTGTATAGCTTTTTTCCTTCAATTAATAAAATCATCATTACTTGCAAAAGCTCGAGTTTATGCAAGTATGTCAATCGTCATGTTTGTGTGTCTGTCTACCTGTGCTCATTCCAGCGTCCGCAATTCTTGGTCAAGGTTGTGGCAAAGGTCAACAATATTTAGCTTCAGAAAAATGATAGAAGCTTCAATAGGTCCAACATAAGAATTTCCAGTCTTTTCTCGTGTTTTTGAGTTTTGGCAAGTGCTGTTCTATGAGCAATTTCATTTAAAAACTCCATTTCGTGTTTACTTGGGATATATTTGACTAATCAGTCTGACGATCTGAAACATTTAAGTGTGACAAATATGCAAAAATAGAAGAAATAGGGAAAGGGACAAATGCTTTTTCACAGCACTGTATATATAATCGTACGTATTAACCCTTCTTTGAGGTTAAGTGTTTGAGTAAAACATAAATAATTTGCAATCTTTGTTGAGAATCAGTGTTCAGGTTACATATGTAATTCCTACTTTAAGAGTTGGGCTCAGGGTTATATTTGCAACTAACCGTTTGTTTTCGATTAGTGTTAGGCTCATATATATAACTCTCAATCTTCATTGAGGGTAAGTGTTCGGGTCATATATATATTTCATTCTCGCTCTTTGTTGAGGGTTCGTGTTAGGATTGTATATTTAAATCTCGCTCTTCGTTGAGGGTTAATATTAGGGTTACATATGAACTCTCCCACTTCGTTAAGGGTTTGCGTTAGGGTTATATATTTAAGTCTCTTTCTTTGTTGAGGGTCAACATTAGGGTTGAATATTTAAATCTCACTCTTCGTTGAGGGCACAGCGACGGCTGGTTGGAGACCCGTATCTGCTCAGCGATTGGCTGAGATCCTCGTACAGCTGGTCGGCCAGTGGGCGGGGCAGCCCCTCCCATGCCAGGATGAGGATGACCACCACGGCTTCGTCACAGGAGTGTCCCACCCTCTCGCGCACCAGGCAAAGCAGCTTTTCCTCCACACCGCCACGCCGAATTACCTGATACACACACACACACACACACACACAGGCACACACGGGTATACATCATAGACTGTATAAAAAGATGGACGCAGCACTCGGCTCTGAAAACTGAGGCAAATGCGGAAATCTCAAAAATTTGCATTCTATTTAATGGCCAGCAGATGGCGACGTCGGTGGTTGCAGAGAGAAGTTCAATGCTATTGAAGTCTATGAGAAAATGACCCTACTTTCCCACCTGATTTATTATTTAAATAATGATATTCCACATTACATTATTGTATCTATCGCAAGTTTCAAGTCTCCTTCGATATACCATGATGTTCATTTTTGTAAATTATGGTTCGAAATAGACTAGAATAAAGGATAAAGCCAGAATATGCTTTAGGGGCATGGCTATCCTCTGGTCCTCGTCCGATACGGTCAGATCCACACCTAGATCCACCCCTCGCTCCTCCCTGGATATTCAAGTCACGCTCTTGTCCAATAGGAATCACATCCGGTTTCAAAATTACAAAATGGCACAATTCAAATTGCCAAAATCGAGGCTTCCTAAATGGTATGCTGAAACCAATGGGTGATGTCACGGTCGCTTCGTCCATCTTGTTATACAGTCTATGGTATACATACATACACCCAAGGTGTGAATGCTTTAGCTCTTGTGCTGCTGAGTACCTCATTGTGAGAGAGTATTCTCTGACTCAGTAGCTGCTAAGTCACTGCACTCTCACACTGGTTCAGCGTGATGGTAAACGCACTCTGTTTAATGGGGGCTAGAAATGCACAATGCAAATCTCTATAGCCTTAACCCCAACCCCGGAGAGAGAGTTCAATGAGGACCACAATGCAGAGTGGTCGAGTACTCATGGTATCACGGTAACTCCTAACTACCCATATATTCTCATTCACCCTAAGAGCGCTGAAATAAACTTTAAAAAAATATATACATTTAATTATCTTGTGCTGTTGAAAACCTATCCAGTGGTGACTTGTTGGGAGCTCTTTTAAACAGGTCACCACATGATAGGTTTTCAACAGCTTTGATTTTGATTTCTTACGCCATTGAGCAACAATAGCTGCAGTTAGGTGTCTAAGGGTTAAAGTCATGGGTTATAAACAGATGAGGTCACTCACCCATTTAGCGATGGGACAGCCCTGAGAGCTCCTGCCTTCCTTCCCAGTGTACACCACCACCTCCACCCGCACAGCATCGCCTTTCTGCCCAAACCTACAACACACAGATACACACACATCAATAACACACACGCGCACACACACACACACACACACACACACACACATCCTTGTACTTATATCTTTGTGAGGACATTACATTGACTTCCATTCATTTTTCTGTGTCTCTACAGCCTTTCCCTAATCTTAACAATAAGGAATGTATGCCTAACCCAAACCCTTACCCTAACCTTAACCTATCCCTAACTCTAACCTTACCCCTAACCTTAACTAATAAGTCACAATTTGCCTTTGTAGTTGTGAGGACCGGCAAAAATGTCCTCACTTCCCAAAAATGTCCCCACTCTGTAGGAAAAAAACTTTTTTTGGTTGTCACTTCGAAGCAAGTACAAGAACACACACACACACACACACACTTGTGCGCACATTTCTGCCTCCACCCTCACAGCATCTCCTTTCTGCCCAAACCTACAACACATACACGCGCGTTCACACACATGCACACACATATACATACACTACAGACACACAAACACAGAAACACATCGGTACCACACACACACACACATATATACACACACATACACACATTAGTCAAAATCACACGCATACACACACTACCTCCACCAACCCCCCCCATCCACCCACCCAAACACACACACACACATCAGCTATCTCAGGACTTGCCCCTGTGTCAACGCAGAAATAATTTATCAGGACATATTTAAGATTACAAGCCAACTGAATACGGTAACCCCCCCAGTAATCAATTTAAACAAATAAAGTGAAGCCTGGAACTACTTGGGTGGTGGAAAAAAATTTGAATGGTTTTAATTCCAACACCATTCACCTGGAGGTATTTGCGTCAACCTTGAGTGAACCATTAGGGAGTTATAGCCCTTTAATATGGTGTTACCAAATACTTATGATCCTCAGAGTGGCTGTCCGTGGACACCATTTACTGTGGAGGGGGAATGATAAGTATATTTAATACCTAACAATTATTTGGAATATGGTAATCTTCAGGAAAATACAAACAAAAGTACAAAAAACCTGATAACACAAAACACAAAATATTAGGAATGAGAATGGATGCTTCGGTAAGTGGAAAAAGACATCTTCCATTTGAATCGCGAGTAAAGCAGCAGTTATTAGTTATATCTCTGGATTGTATCTCATTAAAGTTTGAAATATTTTTGCAACATAAATAGGACAAGCTGCACTTAAGGGAGGTTATGCTCAGATATATCTACTTTACTATTAACAAGCCTGAAATGTTTAAATGTTTCAAAATATCACCCTCAAAAAATGTGAGACAAATTCAATCTGGTTTGGACTCGGATTGCTCTCATATATAACAGATTTAAACACTAGTAAACAGGTGCACTTCTTGGCACTTCACTCTTGTTCGATCTATGAACTCTTCAAACTTAAGTAAAAGCAAACGCTAGCACTTCAGTCATAGATAACATTGAGGCCATTTTTCAGAGGTTGTGTACACGCATAGCTGAAATATGAACGTGCTCTTGGTAAAAAGAACCATTTATCAGACGTGAGAGGCAGGAATGTTTGGGGCTGAAGGACTGCGCTGCTCTGGGCCCCTCGGACGGAACCCCGGGGGCTTCCTGTTCCTGTTGCAACTTGCAGGGCGTGTGCAGTGAGCTTTAAATGCCTCCTTCCTGCGCACACAGCATGTACTTAGATCAGACACTAGAGGGCGCAAGAAATGAGTTCTGGCTGAGCTTACTTTCTTCCGCGCTTACTGCTGCGTGAAAAACAGAGACACTCTGTTTGTCTGCCATATGAGGTCCATGTTCCCTGAAGACCAGCCTGGTGGGACCTGAGAGTCCCCAGCATAAGAGCACTAGGACCCGCTGGGGCCTCCTCCTTTACAGGGTGTGTAAAGCCTCAGTCCAGCTGCCATTAATCATATGAGATGCAGCGAATATCACTATCACAGATTTTACAGAACATCACAGGTCAGTTCTGTCATTCAGTGGACTGAAAATGTTAACAAAGCTGTTAATCAAACCAGTGGACCGATATTGGTCTCATGATAAAGAGCAATGGGGTGACAAGTGGCTGATAATAACAGAAACAGACTGATAATGGACTGTTAATGGAATCATTGAACTGATAATAAACTGATGAGAGTGGAGGACTGATAAGGGACTGTTAATGGGATCAGTGAACTGATAATGGACTGATAATGAGTGCAGTTGGCTGATAATGGGATTAGAAGACTGATAATGGACTGGAACGGAGCGGAAGATTGACAATGGACAGATAATGGGAGCAGTTGACTGACAGTGGACTGATAATAAGAGCAGTGGACTGATTATGAGAGCAGTAGACTGATAATGGACTGATAATGGGAGCAGTAGACAGGTGGACTGATTATTAGAGCAGTAGACAGATAATGGACTGATAATGGGACCAGTGGACTGATAATGGACTGATTATGAGAGCAGTAGACTGATAATGGACTGATTATGAGAGCAGTAGACTGATAATGGACTGATTATGAGAGCAGTAGACAGATAATGGACTGATTATGAGAGCAGTAGACAGATAATGGACTGATTATGAGAGCAGTAGACTGATAATGGACTGATTATAAGAGCAGTAGACAGATAATGGACTGATTATGAGAGCAGTAGACAGATAATGGCCTGAGAGCAGTAGATAGATAATGAACTGATTATGAGAGCAGTAGACTGATAATGGACTGATTATGAGAGCAGTAGACTGATAATGGACTGATTATGGGAGCCAGTAGACTGATAATGGACTGATTATGAGAGCAGTAGATAGATAATGAACTGATTATGAGAGCAGTAGATAGATAATGAACTGATTATGAGAGCAGTAGACAGATAATGGACTGATTATTAGAGCAGTAGACAGATAACGGACTGATAATGGGAGCAGTGGACTGATAATGGACTGATTATTAGAGCAGTGGACTTTTATACCTGTTCTCCATCATCTCTCTCACAGCTGCCACACTGGGGCCTGATCCGAGGTGTGTGTAAAACGGCCCCTCTTCTTTTTCTATTATTTGCTCTGTAGAGAGATTTATCAGCATTTATGCATTTTATCAAAGCAAACGCAAAACCACAACTTTTGGGGTCACATACAACTCATTACACAACATTGCATCGTCTACATCTTGATTCTCCGTCTCCTATTGAGATTTCTATCTGAATGAGACGTCCTATTCCTACACAGTGAACAGGAATAGACTTCTCTCAAAACAGGATTACTCAATTCTTTGGGAAAAAAAAAGTTCTGCTATTAAACTATCGCAGTAATAAATTATTGCATGCATACAGCTACCATTTCGTTAAAAAAATCTGAATTGTCTGGTAGAAGAGAAGGTGCTGAGGGCGGTCTACCGCACCCTACAGGTGGGAAATTGAACCTCAGGCTATTGAAGTCACTAGAAGAAGATTAGCATTTTAACTCAAATGTGTGAACCAGGTAACCTGAAGGGTCAGACTCACCCATACAACCACAGGACGCGGGCTCTGAGCCTTTCTTGGATGGGGTGTCAATTAAATTCTTGGTCGGAGTATCCAAGAATTTGAGAGGAGACTCCAAGAAACTGTTGAGAGTGTTTTTGGTGGGAGTGGATTCACCAGAAAAGATTCCAGTGTCGCTTCCTCCACTGCTGTGGCTGGAAACGGACAGGACAGTAACAGACCCAGACGTCTCCACCTTGAATTTTCCCTGGTTAGTTGGGAAAAGGATTCGCTGACCCTCTGTTGAGTTGCCAGTCAAAGTTTGGTCAGAAATTGCAGGCCTGGGTCTGGAGATATTACTGGGCAAGGACGCCTCCGTTAAGCCCGCCTGCAGCTTAGCACCATGACGGAGAACGTTGCCGAACTGCGATTCCTGAGTTAATGAGTCCTGCTGACATTCCGTTTGCAGTGGAGAGTCCAAGTGACCGTTGCTCTGGCCGTGATGCTGGTCAGCATTACAACTTCGCCCATCCTCATGGCAGCCTATGGGAGCAGCCAGCCTTGGCGACTTGCAGTGGTCACCATCTTGAATCCAGGGCCCTGAAAACAAAGGCCTCTCTGGCTCCTTGTAGCAGCTGCCACCTTTCTGGAACCTAAGCCTCTCATAGTGGGCTTCCGCAATATACCTTTTCAGGTCCATTTGGGCTTGCGGAGGGAACAGGTTCCTGTGGTTCCCCATTATCTTCCGCTGTTGGAAACCTTTTTGGATCTTCGTCTTGTGGGGGCTCTTGCAATTGGCTGACCGCTTTGGGACGAGCAGCCCATTGCCGTTGCTGGTGTCGGCCTTTTTCCTCGAGGCTCTAGGCTTGGAAGGCGTAGCTTTAGGCTTTTTGTGGACAGGCATGTGCAGTAGTGAATGATTGCTCTTCCTCACATTCCGGTTCAATTTACTTGAGGGGCGAGAAGAAGGGCAGAGCTTACCGAGGTCTGCTTGCGACTGGACTCGATGATGAAGGCGAGCTGCGCTAACTGGATAGCCACCTCTTCCTCTTCCTTATTCCGTCTGATTTTGCCAAGTGCTGGTAGCCGTTCATTCTTCCCATGTCCCCCAAAAGTGCCGTCTAACTTCCCCACTTCGTCAAGTGCAGGCTCATTTCTCCCCCTGAGGTCTTGCTCCTGATTACGGAAGCGCTTTTCACAGTCGATAGGCCGAGACATCTTCTCCGCTTCTGAGCTGGCCTCGATGAGGTCCAGCAAGGAGAGCTTCCCTATTTTGGACAGGCTGTGTGAGCTATTGGTGAAGTTATTTCTCTTACTTAATGGAGACTGGATGACAGAAGTTTGGTTTGATGGACCGCTGATTACCGGCACTTTGTACGAACTGGCATCTGACGATAACCTGCTCAGTGGCGGATCTGAATGTGTACTTGAAGCCAGACTTGATAAGCACCTGTATTTGTGGGGCTGGTCGCGGTCAACCGCTCGCGACGGGGTTGTCGGTGGTGCCAGTCCAAGTTGCGTTAGAGCCTCAATAGCGATAGCCTGCTCAATACTGATGTGTCGCTGCTTGACCAAAGACTGCACGCCTGACAGAGAGAGGCTTTGATCATCGAGGGTAGGGTCAGGGATTAGCTTAGCGGTCTTAGCATTGTCGACCGCTTCCTCTGGCTCGCTCTTCAAAGTGCACAGTGTGGGAGGAGAGGGACAACAGGGCTGCTCCTGTTTGTTTGAAATGGTGAAGCACACGACAGCGGCCAGCGTGGACAGGCCGTCCTCGAAGCCGTCGCCGTCCCCCGAGAGCCCAGCAGGCGGCTCATCTGCCCCGGGACACAATTCCTCCATCTTGATCTTTTTAGGGGGGCTGGCCGAATCGGTTGGCGCGGCGGGTTTCGGGTTCGGCCCGAAACTGTGCTGCAAGAGCGAGGTTCTTTGGAGGGCAGAGGACAGGTCCACACAGGTAGCACCATTTGGTTTCAGATTCTCCGGGTCCGTGCGCGGATCCCCGCTGATGTGGCGGAGGAGGAGGAGCTGACTGATTTTATCTCCGCTCCTTGGTTCCTTCTTCTCCAGAGGTAGGGCAACATCACCCCGTGAGTGACCAGCACCCAGAGGGTCTGTGTTTCGCTTTGAGGCCTTTTCATGCCCCGTGAGCAGCCAGCAATCTCCCTTCTGGGGCGGCTCTGAGCCATTGACTGGGGCTTCCTTCAGCTCTCCCTGCAGAAAAGAGAGAGAGCGAGACATTTCACTTCATTTCCTATGTGCATGTCCGAAATATATAGAAAAATATATTTCCCAAAATTTGAAAAAGTTATACCAGGCTTTACTCTGTACCCTGACGACAGAAAACTTCCATTTTTTTCTGGGGGAGGATAAAAATACAACGTGGCGCTCGCAGCAAAGTTTGTTTTTTCCTGCCATAACTCGAGGCTAACGATCTAACTGTCATATTACATCGAGAGACAAGTACAGTATTTGATCATACATCATCTTCGAAGATATTATAATTATCCCGAGTTTACAAGTATGATCAATGCTTGGTGATTTTTTTTATTTATTTATGTATATATTTTTATGTATTTATTTATATTATGCTTTGGCAACACAGATTTATTGATTTGTCTTGCCAATAAAGCAAATTAAATTGAATTGAAAATTGAATTGAGAGAGAGGAGAGAGAGAGAGAGAGTCGACAGAAAACTTCATCTGGATGTTTCACCGCAGGTATGACGAAAGTACTATACACCAAACCCTGCCGGTTCACTTTTGCTCATTAACTGACATTTTCATCCAAGTCGATATACCGTTGATTTGACCAAGCTAAGGCCAGCCCCATTTCAAGCAATGCAGGGACAAGGGCCTTGCTCAGGGGCCCAATGACGTCAGTGATCTCACTGATGCTACCCTGAAACACCACTTAAATCACCTTTTTAGCCTGGGAAAGGGTGCACATGATTACCATACAGTACAGTAAGAACAGACAAATGCTCTTGGTGAAAGGCAGCTGGGTAAATTCTCACACCAATAGCATTCTCCCGAAAAAGTCATAGTTTGACTTAGTTGTGGCAGTTCAGGACAGAGTATAGGGTTATGAAAATCGACAGGGGATCTACTCTTGGCTGCAGGAATATTCACTGCCAATTTTATCCAATCCCCCCCAAAAAACTAAATTTTTTAAAGTTTTTAAGTTAAGTTTGGCCTGGTGGTGATGCAACAGGGAAAACCACAAGGGTCACCAACATCACTTCTCTACACCAGGAGCAATCAGATTTGACCGTAAAAACTGAGTTATTACATTTGGAAATGCTCAATTTGGCCCAGTGGTGGCCCTACAAGCATAACAGCATCACCACTACCAGTAACTTCCTCCTTCGAGCACCTTAAGTGCTGAAGGCGAATTAGACATGATTCTTCTTGAAGCTGTTTCAGTTTTTGCCATTTTTAACTAAAAAATTTGTGCCCATATGGGACATGGATGCCCCTGAGTCAGAGAAACTCAACAAAATGAGCCTAGACTGAAACAACTGAATAATCATCAAAATTTTTGAAAATACAGAAACAAAATATGAGCTGCACAGCTTTTGGGTCCCTTCAAAGTACTTAAGCTCAATGGATTCTGCTGAGCAGATTTTGAGAATAACTAGATAGAGTACACTCCCTATTACAGCAAAGGGAGAGCTAAACTTGACCAAATTTACCAAAGTTCAAACGCCCAAAAAATCATCAAAATTGCAAAACTTCAAAAACTAGGTACGAGATCCACAGCATTAGTGCTCCTACAAAGCACATGTATATGCTCAACCAATTATGCTGACCAGTTTTTGAGAAGCAGATAAACAGTACCCCCTATCAACATGATCAACACCATATGGATGTAGACGTACGGATGGACGGACAAGGGTAACCCTATAAAAGTTCGGTCTAGTGGTGGCAGTACAGCAAAGGGTGACCAGCGTCAATAACAGCTATTCTCTATGCACCAGAAATGCCCATAAGAATTGTGACATGATTCTCATAAAAACTTTTTGAGTTGTTACAATTGGAAATGTAAAGCTTGACCTGGCAGTGGCTGGAAAGGTTGTGTTGGCTACACAAGCAATAGAGTCTGTCATCTATGCATCAGGAATGAAAACAAGCAGTGTCACACCATTCCCATAAACCAGCGGGACAGACGCGCACACCTATTGCACCTCTATATGTGAAAGTGTATGTGAGTGTATTCACATGATGCGACCCTCGGAGTAAATGTGCAATCATCTGATGCAGAGTAAATGAGTGCACATTATGCCGATGTAATCTGGCTGATTTCTGTCCAAAACACTAGGGAACTAATTTTAGTTTCAGCCCCTTTCTCAGGAGGTCTTTTATGTGTCATTCAGCCCTGTAAATCCATTCCTGGAGTCCATGACACAGACCAACTGCAAATGAGTAAATCTACACATGCAGCCCGTGACACAGACCTATTACAAACCTGTAAATCTGCGCATCACCACCCCGAAATTAATTAAACCAACCGCTGCGTACAACCTCATAGCTTAATACCTTAATCGACATTTGCTTCCATATGACAAATATACTTGCAGCATTATCCATACATAATTAAAACGATGTTTAGAATATCACTTATTAAACACTAATGGGAACTGAACAATGGCTAATATTTGACCTTATTTACTTTTAACTTATTAGGCGAATGATAGTGTTTCTCCTCTCTCGCAGTCTGTTGCTGGAGTTCACCAGGCTGCATAGGAAGCCGTCACTCGAGCTCCACCCTCACTCCAAACACAGCATGATGCAATAGTTTGGTTGGCAAGGGAGTGAAGCAATAGCTTTGCGGCCGATGCAATTCTTACAACTGAATTGTAACCTACAAAACCTGCTCCCTCTTTGATCGAAAGTGAAACCTTTCGTGACACCTAGTAACAACCTGCTTTTCCGAAGTATTATGGGTAATGATCCTCCTCCATGAATGATACAACGGTCACGTGTTCCCTTTCAAGTTTAACAGCCTTAACCTGTACGGACATGGACCCCGCCTGAAGTATACACTGATATAAACTCACTCTCGTGACATTCCAATGACTCAGAATACTGTGTATGAGAAAATATAAAAGCAATTTTACACTTTACATTTTAAAACTGCAAGCCAGGCAGAGGATTCCAGGAAAAGATAATAGCGAGTTTCGTTCATCACTTGGCGACTGTGGAATGATTTGCATAAACAGTCTTGGGAGCAACTTCATTACTAACACCCAAGTGTATGGGTTCATCTCAGTGCAGGAATAACTCCAAATAATTGTCACATACATGGGAGGGTAAATGATCAAGCATATTTTAAGAACATTATTTTTTCATGACATAACAGGCAATATGATGCACACCACAATTTCTACGGTAGAACGTTAAATTGGAAATTGTCAGCACCAGCGGAACACAACAAGATTGCACACAGGCTCTGCCAAACAGCATTTACACGGAGAGTCTGGTGTTCAAAGCCTTCGCTGAATGTCGGGACAAAGTGCGCTGAACAAAACAGATATTTCAGTCAAATTTCATCAGTTCAGTTACACTTCAGGGCTCAGTAATGTTTAAAATGATCAACAGGTGTTTGTTTTACACCTACCATCCCTTACAACAGCAATAGGATTTTATTATTTCACACCGGCTGCTCACATATGTTGAATTAAATAATAATCTCCAACTGAGTCAATCCACTGTGTCTATTCTCCTTCAAAGGACCCATTCACAGGATTGAACAGAGATGTCAAACTTTCAAAAACCTCAGCTGTGGAATATCTCGCTGTCCATAAGCACAGTCAGACTGCAATATCTCACGTATAGGCACACCTGGACTGTGTTATCTCGCTGTGCATAAGCACACCTGGACTGTGTTATCTCGCTATGCATAAGCACACCTGGACTGTGTTATCTGTCTGTGCATAAGCACACCTGGACTGTGTTATCTCTCTGTGTACAAGCACACCTGGACTGTGTTATCTCGCTGTGTATAAGCATACCTGGACTGTGTTATCTCGCTGTGTACAAGCACACCTGGACTGTGTTATCTCGCTGTGTACAAGCACACCTGGACTGTGTTATCTCTCTGTGTACAAGCACACCTGGACTGTGTTATCTCGCTGTGCATAAGCAGACCTAGACTGTGTTATCTCGCTGTGTATAAGCACACCTGGGCTGTGTTATCTCGCTGTGTACAAGCACACCTGGACTGTGTTATCTCGCTGTGTACAAGCACACCTGGACTGTGTTATCTTGCTGTGTACAAGCACACCTGGACTGTGTTACCTCTCTGTGTACAAGCACACCTGGACTGTGTTATCTCGCTGTGCATAAGCAGACCTAGACTGTGTTATCTCGCTGTGCATAAGCAGACCTAGACTGTGTTATCTCGCTGTGCATAAGCACACCTGGACTGTGTTATTTTACTGTGCATAAGCACACCTGGACTGTGTTATTTTACTGTGCATAATCACACCTGGACTGTGTTCTCTGTCTGTGAGTAAGCACTCCTGGACTGTGTTATTTTACAGTGCATACGCACTCCTGGACTGTGTTATCTCACTGTGTACATAAGCACAGCTAGACTGTGATATTGCACTGTCTATAAAAAGCATTATTGGACTGCGAAATCTTAAGCACAGCTAGACTGTGATATCTCACTGTCTATATGTTAATGAAGATACCTGTAGCATCATATCTCACTGTCAATAAGCACAGCTGGACTATGATATATCCAAATTAACATAATTTTCAGTGCTTTTAACTTTTCTGCATGGTTTCCCGAAATATTATTCTGAGAATAACACACACACAGCAGTGTACGTACAGACCCTATACCTGGGGCTCATGGCGCAGCTGTATAGAAGACATACTTTCCCCAGATCACACTGTATTCTCATTCAGATTTCCACAGTTTCAAAGCACAGCTACTCCATGCCAGCTGTGCGCAGGGAACTCTGGGATACAGCAGATACTGTATTTACAGTAAAGAGCAGCAGTCACACCAACCGGTTTAGTTGCTGCTTCTAGAATTCCATCTTAAAGTCCTAATATAGCGACACGATGAAGTAATAATGGCAATTCCTTCAGCGTGGCTAGGCTGATTACTATTGTGCAGAAATAAAACTACATTTTAAGATATCTACGCGGCTTAATTTACAGTACTTGGCCGTGTGAACGCGACTACAGCACAATAGCGTTAAAGCGAGCGCCTGGCGACGGAGGTGTCCTCTTCACGAGTTTAGAAGCGTGTGGCGAGTGCAGGTTTTGGGGCTGTAGAGTCCCCCTTTGTTCTGTTCTTTTATGTCTCCCCAGTTCTAAGAGGGAGGCAACGGCGCAGTGGAGTCTGACTCTGGAGCAGCGCTCAATAGCGGACCCTCCCTTGCCTCCTGCATAGCAACAGGGCTCGGATCGCTCCCAGAATCCCGAGGACCGGCCCCCTCCGAGAGCTGCTTCCATGGAAAGTTAGCGACGCTAGCGTCATTAGCGTCGTTAGCGGAGGCAGCGACTCGCCGCGTACAGTCAGGGGACAGGCGCGGCGGGGGGATCGCGGAGGCTGCTGTGCGTTCGCTCACGTTCGTGCTGAGTAAGCCTGCGGTGCAAGCTTTGAAAAGCCAGAGTGTTACACATGCAAAGAAGCGCAAATCCACTTTCTCTACCTGAATCCTCTGACGCGTGTCTGGAGCGTCTTGAGCAGGTGTTCTAAAAGCTACAGGACTCTGTTTAATTTTCATGCAAGCGTGAACATCAGTGATTCTTCATAATCTCAAGTATTTCATTTTTGTTTTGTGTAAGCAGCTTTCACCTTTGTGAGCTGTCTGGTGAGCTTGCAAACTTCAAACGTACAGAATTACCAGCTTTAGAGCTATAATCTCACTCGGGTGAGTTTAAAGCTCAAATTTCTCCACAAAGCAAACTTCCTTCCTGCCATAGATGAGGTGTATGCGGTGATTACTGATACTCTACCTCTGAGCTACTATTCACAATATTCTGCAGCAATTCTGCAGACCAATCACAAGCAAACTGGAACGAAAACCTGCCACAAATCATCTACAATAGATGTGAAAATCCACGAAACAAGCGCAGCACAGCACTTTTAAACGATGCTTTCATGTCACACTTAAGAAAGGATTTTGTGGAGAAAAAAAAAACTCAGCACTGTCTGAGCCACCAACATTACTTCAGACGTGAAAAAGTGGGTGCTCGTTACCTTGGAAACTCGTTTCTTTTTCCGTGGTTTGGAAATATCCTGACATCCCAACTGCAGATCAAGAGGCAGAACAGAGCACAGTGGAGCCCATTAAGGGTAATTAAAAATGAGAAATAACAGACAAATATCACAACAATGGCAGAAACAATGAGGGGAAATTACCCCACGCTCCCGTAACAGAGACGCAAAACAAAAAATGTACCTTCTCCCTTTTCAAAAGCAGACCCTCAATTTTTGGCAACATTTCTCATGAGGTAGCCATCTTGCTTCCTTTCCACTTCAGAAGAATAAGTGGCTACTGTAGCTGGTTGTGTTGCGGGCGATCACAGCGCTGGGTGTCATGATCGCGACGCGGCGCACTGTTCTGGCCGCCCGCTGCAGACAGACAGGGTATGCCTCTCGCAGACGCGCACAGACCCGAGCCAGCCAATCACACGGGACCGTAGCGGCTTGTAAATTATCTTCCATTCCTAGACCCTCCTAAACAAAGGATCCCCTATGTGGCCTTTTACTCGACGACTACGCAGGGGAAGAGAGCCATAATCTGTGGACTGGAGTTTTTTCCACGCGCTGGACTGGACTTCAGGTCTATACAATATTCACCTATGTGCATTTGCAATAATACATGGAATTTTGATGCTGTTTGCCTGTTACAGCAAGGTTTGTCCAACAGTACAGCAGAATTATATTTACTCACATATTTAAATGAATACAATAAAGGACATTGCCCTGGAAATTATTCACACCAATGATAATGATAAATAATCAAGTTATACAATAAATGAGCACTGAGCTACAAATCATTTCTTCAGTAATTATTTGATGCAATCATTCACCATTACTTCACCAGTCATAGATCTGGAAGCAATTCATGTTAACTTTGGCCGGAGACAACATTACCTCTCAGTGGAAAAAACCAATAACCTTAGAATTACATACCCAGAGCCAAAATTATTGTGCTACACATACAGTCTATAACCCCAATCTCATACTCTCAATCCCGATATAATCTCAAACCCAACTACACCTACTAAACACTAGGTACACCTTGTTTTATCAAAATTTATCAGACCCTTTGCTCTGCACGTTTGAGAGTTAAACCTGATCCTTTTAAACTGTCAGTAAGGAACCTGAATAGTGTATAAAATAAATCATAACTACTGCTGTTATGCAGAACAATCTTTACAAAGTTTGTACATTTTATAACCGTTGGTGTTCATAACCAATGCTGCAAGTAAAGCTCTCACTTGCCATTTTCAACCTAGTTGAGCAGTACAAACAAGATAATTGCATCTTGCAAATGAAACAACTATGACATACAATTGCCATCAATGCCAGAAATGAGTCGTCTTGCTTCGTCGAAGATTTACCATTTCCGATCATTTCACTGCCCGAAGACACGTATTTGACCTTGAGACTGAGATATTATTTTTCAATGGTCCTCATGAAATTGTTAATTTCACGAAAGCAACACGACAATCACGTTCAACGACGGAGTTACATTCCATTGTCAGTTCCACTTGCGTTCAGATTTTTGCGTGATCATAGCCTTAGAAATCACATCAGATAAACCGCTAGAGCACTTCAGGAATCAGTCCCGACTCGCAGTTTTTTGGGGGTTTTTTTTCCACAAAAACGACCGAGATTTGCGTAATTAACTTCGCGATTTAGCCAAGCGTGACTGATCTCCAAATGACTCAAGGCGGAACAGGTCGTGAGTGAAGCAAGTCCGGTTCGTGCTGTTCTGAAAGTCACGCTGAAACAAAAAAGCCCGCTTGAACAATCGCCAATCTTTTGGAGCACTCCTAAAAATAACAACTTGCATCGGCCACCTACTGAATCGCCCGTTCTGAAAACGACAAATACAACACAGCGGAAATAAAATCATACGAACTACTTTTTCATTTTTTTTTTATTTACAGCGTAACGACTTATCTTGTCCGTTAATTCAAGACGCACAATTCATCTACCGGGTAATTATGCCGCTCTACTAATATTGAGTACGGTGTTCCAGCTGTCACGTGCCCACCTGATAAATAATGTCAAGCTGAAAATAGTTCGTAGGCGCAAATCATTAAGTAAATAAATGCAACACAATGTAGCACCCCTCAGAGAGTTTAACTGAATAAATACAAATTACACCAGAATCCACATTGACAATTGCTGATGGTTTCTCAGAGTGGGACTTTATCTTGGAATATGTAGTGGACTAGTGAGCAACAACAGCCTTTCCAAGCACCACTAAATATAATTTCCTGAAATATTACGGATACTTTTCATTCAAAACATGCATAATTCATTTAAAAATCGGCAAAAGCAACGGACAACATAAATCTCCATTTTGAAGAGGCAATAATGTCTCTTGATAATCCCTAAAATCCGTACTCAAACAATGATCAAGGAAACTTTTCACAACAACCATAACAAGCTGCAAAACTACTAGAAAAACATTAGAAAGTCCTTCAGGTTTAGTCTTAAATTCAGCATGGAGTTGCATAACATAAGTTCTGTACTTTTATCTTTTACAAAGCTTTTCCCCCTTGTGCGCGGCAGTTGCAGTGCGATCTGAGTCAGCAGCTCAATAGTGAACACAAAAAGTCTGGAGGACACACAGAATCCTCACAGGACTGGGACACACCACAGACTGTATAAAAAAGGGAACACGTTTGTCCCACACGAATCAGACTTAGACTGGGGAATAGAGCTGTTTGCAAGGGTATCTCTGTCCTGACTGGCGTACTTCACTGCATCCAGTTCTCTCTGATTGGCCTCTCCACCCTCTAGTTCTCTTGGTTTGTCATTGGCTCCGCCCCACAAACCACACCGTCACCAGTGAGCATCATTTCTCATCAAGACCAGGGATGCGTTACAAAGGCAAACGTTGCAATCAATCGCTGCAGCAAAGCTCGCTTACAGCTGCAGCAGCCATAGAAGGGTTTGCTGCAGCACGCTGGCATTCAACATAGTGTCCATCCGCGAACACATTGTGCCGATGCTGTCAAGTGTATTGGTTGAGGAAGCCTATGAAGATATCAGCCTGGATATGGTACCGTTTTATATGGGTGCCACATTAAAACGACACCAGAAAAAACACACGGCCCTTGCACTGTCCCTCACCACAGGTGGAAACACACCTACTAAACAAAGACGAAGTGACCTGGTGTCACTATAAGTGACAAATTTCCTTTGTCGCCGTGTAGTACAACGGTCTTGGTCGCCATTTGGAATCTCCCTTGCAGCAGTGTGAAGCACCTCTGTGGGCTGCTGGCTGTTGCTGCAAATCGCTGCATTTCGCTGAAGCGAGGTAGGGTGCAGTTTAGCGAATCGCTGTAAAGCGATACACACATTTTTTTCCCCAACAGACATATCAGTGGGGAATATGGAGAGCAGGGCTCCCCAAATCACAATCCTTCAGAGCCGAGAACTTCTGTCTTACCACCCTTGCTTCACCTGAGAGTCAGGTGTGATGGCAGTCTGGCTAATCAGTGGCAATAATTGTTCACTTAATTGCCCGCAAGGACAGAAAACCAGATGCACCTTCAAGACCAAAGGGTCTCATGCCTAGGTCTTGCAAAGGCAGACTCTGGACTTTGAATGACTCGCAAGTTTTTGGAAGTTTTCCAACATGGCTACCAACTAAGGCTTGCATCAAATTCCATTGAACAAGCTGTGACAATAAGACGCCATCTTGAAAAGCAAGGCAAGACTGATCGCAGATCTTCCCCACTGGTCTTCGTGAGACCTACTGTAGTTTAATCCTTCAATTGGCAAGAACTCGTGGGCCCTCGCACGACCCCATGATCTTGAACATGCCCCAAGGCAGCATTTGGATTCGAGGGCCAGATTTGTTCAGCCCTGATTTGGAGGCTTCTGATTGGCTCGAGCATTTAATGGCTATTGGCTGACCATGCACCAGTGCATGTGAGTCACAAATAGGCTTATTGTTCAATACAACTGTTCTTGCTTGGCTGGCAAATGAATCGTGGAAAACTAACAACAAACACATTTTTTTCCCTTTAAAACTAATTGAACTAACTCCCAATTTATGCCTGGACATCACAAACAAAATGCATAACTTTCAAACTTACATTTGTGGTCACACATCAATAAGCAGTTTAGGCATTGCCTTTAGTGTTGCGCCGATACCGATACCAGTATCGGGTATCTGCTCGATACCTCGTTAATATACTCCTACTCGTACTCGTACTCATTGAACCATCTGCCGATACCGCACCGATACCACTTAATGTAAGACGCAAGGTAACTGCCTGCTCACGGTCGCATTGGCTACAGTATGTTGTACTATCTGTCTTCTATGTCTGGGGGGAGACAGCGAGTTAGAAATAATAAGAGAAAGAGAGCTTTATAGTCATCACATCACATGCAGGCATACACACCTGAGGAGTATAGTAACGAAGCACATGTACATTCGTTGCAGTAGGCTACTTAAGTAGTTTTTTGAGGATTTGTACTTTTTTTTTTTTTTTTTTTTTTTTTAAAACCGGGGCTTTTACTCTACTACATTTAAAAGATAAAAAGTAGGCCTTTACTTTTACTTCGTTACTTAGACACTGGCCACTTCGTTACCCGTTACAAATTAAAATATTAATGTATTTCATCATTTAAGGGTTATCTGGATTTGGCGTGTTCGAGAAGAACAACGGTGCTCGGCAGGGTATTTGTGCAGATGTGACCGCCAGCGGACATGGAGCTGCAAATTTATGCACGCAGTTACAACATTCTATCACTAGATGGCACACCCGGATCAGTTATTAAATATTAACAAGCCATTGACTTTAGTTGGATTGAGTGCCTATGAATGTGTGTGAAAACTATCTGTGCCAATTAATAGTTCTACTTTTCATGAAGTTGGGTGTGTTACCTTGCCTATGCAGCGAGTTTTATTTCATTTGTCAAGCTTCAGTAATATTTTGCCTCATTTGATGGCAGTGCTTAAAAGGCTTTTTTTTCAGCCCTAAATACAGAAAGATGTTTAGCAGTTAGGCCTACTTTTTTTTTTTTTGAAACAGCCATATGTGAATTGTTTGATATTGGCCTCCTTTAGGCTTGTTATAAAAAGAAAATAAAACCTGCACTCCAAGAATTGTCATTGTATTTTCCTGGAAAACATTTCAGAAATATTGGTATCGGTACTCGGTTTCGGCAAGTACACAAGATAAAATACTCGTACTCGTATCGGATACTCGTGGTATCGGAGCATCCCTCTTTGGATCAGTATCTGGAAAGTAGGCAAAAAGCAGTTGTTTTCAGACAACCCCTTAGTATATGTATTTGGAGATGGTTCTTTTGGTCCCATGGGGTAAACATTAGCGATATTGTTGTTGAGTTGATTGTATACTAATGGAACGGTAACGACCAACTTCGGGCTACTTTCCTTGATAGATTAGTTTGTAAGCTATTGACAACAGAATGTTTTTATAGATGAGAATACACATTGTAAACTTGAACCAGATAGTCAGCTATCGCCGATTCGCATATCAGCCTCCCAAAATGCCGATGTTCATTTTTTATTTTACATTTAGTCAGCAGTGCCTGCGACTCAAATATCCTGCAAACAAAGTGTCGGCAGCCATCTTCACAGTGACTACCGCAGATATTACACTACTATGAAAAATACCACGGGCATAAATGGAGAAGGCCATTTTGAGCGCGTAGCTCGAATGCCAAAATATCAGCCCAAATCGAACTGAATGAAATCGGTATGATCGATTTAGCGATAGGATATGACCACTTCAGCAAGACGAGATACATAACCAACACATGACATTTTAGGTAATGGGCAGAAAACAAAAACTGACAAGCAGTTTAAGTAAACTTGAGTGTATTGTAAATACAGTACTAGGCAATTAGCTCCTTCATTGCTTTCTTCCAGCAAGGAAACACAAGACGAACCTTAGAAGAAAGGAAAGACTATGGACCATAATCCTTTGCAGCAGTCGCATTTGAGTACATCATTTGCATCTCTAAGTTTTCTGATAATTTACGAAGGCCAACTTTCCTTCGACTCATGTGACATAGTCCACGGAGGAAACATGTAGAGGAGAGGAAAAAGGTCGGCGATTTAAGAGAATACTGATACAGCCTAAATATTTCACTCGTCTCTTGTTCCTCTACCTTGGATCAAGTCATAGGATGTCCGTAAGAACATGTGACGCGTCTACTCTGGTATTTTTGGGTCTGCGTCACATCCTTCTGGTCAAAAGTGGCCAGGGAAAGCACGGGAGGGCAACACTTTCATTGAATTGGACGGCAGCACCGGAAATATGCTTCTAAAATGACATCATAGATTCAGGCCGCTAAACCTGGCCCAAGGCAGCCAGATACAGAGCCGTGCTGTATCGACTGAGAGGAAGGAAACCGCTGTAGCACCAACAGTGTCTGGCACAGTCCGCCACTCTACAACCGGCCTCCAAGCCAAACACCTTGAAGCCATGAAGACAGAAGCTGGAACTTGTTTCTGACAGGATATTTATTCCGCTGTTTATAACACACAGCATTTCTAGATTATTTACATCAAGGGGTGCCGATACTTCTGCACCTGACTGAGACAGGTGGAGGGCTGAGATTTTGCCGAGCGAGCAGCTGAGCAAACACAAGCCTATTGGCGGCTGGATTTAATTATGTGTCCCCCCCCTTCATTCTGCGAGAGTCGCTTTGGCTCCTCCAGACGCCTTCTGCTGGCTTAACTGGCGCGGATCTGTACCGGACCGCGAGCACGCGGCAGTCTCTTTTCAAAGCGCAGAATGAAAGGCGCGACAGAGCCCCCAAAACCCAGAGAGGGGGAGAGCTTTGGGCATACTGCCAGCTCCGTAAAATCGTGGCTGTGGCGCCCCAGTCCATTCTAGCTCGCAACCGCCTGCCCTCAGTCTCGCTAGGTCCTCAATCAAACTTAGTCCATGCACGCTTCGGCATGGAATCGGACTGGAGGGAGCACGATCTCTTCAACAACCCAACTAAAACGTAAAATGAAACCAAAGCTTGGCTATATTCGAACAGCTAAAAATGATCCTGAGAGTGAACGATAAACGCTTATAGGAAGAACGTTCAATATATCTTAACTTCAGATTTGAGAATGAAATCGGAAACGGTTGATTCGAAGTTGATTAATGTTATACGCCCGAGGTTTAAAAATCTAAAAATGGAACTACACCTATTTTCTCGACCCCTTATGTCAAAAACATAATTAAAATTTTAATAATTTAATTTTTTTGCCCATGAACATGCAATTTTTGTGGCAACAGCTTCACAAGTTCCCATGCATTCTGGATTATCTTGCGAGCGCCCTCTATATAACAGGAAATTCTGAGAATGGGAGTTCTCCCTATTTAGAAATTCTCTGGTTCAGCACTAATCAGCAATCAAGCAGGTTGCCACGGCAGCCGAAGGACCCCTGTTTGTCCAGCACTTTGCCTGAATAAATTGACAGTGATAACGGCGGCTAGACAAGAGTACATAGTGATGCTCGCGCTGGTTAATAAACAGTGTGTTTTTTTTTTTCTCAAAGGCATATCTGCCCTTCAGTCTATCCATGAGTAGACTATCCTCATGGGCCCGCCCCAGGTTTTGGGGAAAAAAAAAAATGGGGGAGTGGATAAGTAAAGGATTAGAAGATACACCCCTAGACTAGCCAGCCTTGACCCCCTGCGGTGGCAGCTGCTGTTGGTTTTATGGCTATAAAGAAGCCACCATCATGGGTCAGTCAGAGGTCAAGGTGACACTCTATGTAACCATAGTAACAGCATGGACCTGGCCAGGTGACACGCTTCCATGTGGTCTTTCACACCAAGTTTAGAACCAGACAGCTTTCTTTGCTGCATCATAGAATGAAAATGCCTGTAATGTAATGAGATCAAGCTGCAGATTTAAAAACAAAGGTACATTAAACTTGGCAGGAAATGACTCTTAATGGAATGCAAGTGGACAATATGCAATCTGGTAAAGGTATGAGCAACAGGTGAAATTTCAGCAAGATGCCTCGAAGATGTACTTTCGGGCTACCTCGTGTGTAGTCGCGTAATCACGACGCACAGAGCCCTGAAGACACAAACCTAAAGGCTTCTTGGTAATTTCCAACTCTCATCGTAGACAATAGCTACACAGATGCATAGATTGACAGGCAGATGGACAAATGGGAATCTAGACTTGGGCCCCCAACAGGCCCCCAACAGGTTGCTCGAGTAAAAATTAAACTGTTTCAGTCAACCTGAGCGAGTTCGCCGAGGGAATGTGTTTAATTAATATTCTATCACTATGTTATAACACTGCTAATCTAACATACATTCACATTATTTGCTAATAAATATGCAGCAGTGAAAAACATTAAAAGAATAATATATTTGATTTACCAATGAGAGAGAACTGGTGATGAGGACCATGGTAGGACTGAGCCTGAGTGGTGAACAGTGTTAATCTCTTAAAGCCGCAAAGATCGACGCTGGAACGAATTTTTTTTGCTGACAGATTACATTCAAAGTCAATGCAAAGACGTTAATACACGCGAAACGTGTGTATTCGCGTCTTTGCATTGATTTTGAATGTAATCTGTCGTGCGAAAAAATCGTTTCGCGTCCGGTGTGAAGGCGGCTTAAGGCTGCATTTCCAGCCTTAAAACACCAGATAATCCTCATGCTGACTACCACGCCAGCATTGGCTCTCTTACGCCAATTGCAAATATGCGCCAAAATGGTGAATCATTTTAACGTCTTCCAATTTATTCTGGTTTTTAGCTCAACACATCGGTCAGACAAGTGAGCAAAAACCAGGCAGAAGAAAAGATGAGGATTAGTGAGATGGAATGTTCTTGCTCTCACAAGCATCATTATTTAAAACCAGCATCATGTGCAGCAGGTTACAGAGTGGCGGATGTCAGTCAGATGGGCAGCGGCAATTACTGATGCGTCATGAATTTCAGGAAAAAAATACATTTGCGAATGATGTTACAATTGCTGCGTAATAGAAATTACCTAAAGGAAATCTCTGTTCTTTATTCCTAACATGGTTAACTGACTGTAATCTCCTTACTGATGGCAAATTTCAGTTAACTTCTGTACCAGGTGCAGGGAGTGAGACAAAGATAAATGTTTTGTATGAGCCCATTGCTTCTGGTTTGGTTATGTGCATTGCTGAATACACCAGCAGTATTGCAGGTAAAACTAAGCATGCCATTCTGTTTGGTTAGCATTTATGAAATTTGTCTCAACTCCAATTTTTAAAGTAGAAAATAAATTTCAGCCATAAGCTCTCGGCTGTGGATCTGGTTTTACTTTCACGGATGTATCAGTCGTATCTTTAGAGGCCCTGCTCATTTAACACGTAACAGAACAAGAACGGAGGTGGCTTTGACTGTAAAACATGCTGTGCCTGTCTAATAGAAATTCACAGCCAAAGGGAGAAGGTCCTAGTGTGAGTTAGCAAGTTAGCGCATGTCTCACTGCACAAATTTTCAGGCTTGTGCAGTAGAAAATATGGTTCTTTCCAGTGACTCAGCATGAATATGATCATGAATAAGCCTGGCTATATTTAAAGCAGTAACTACATCTATAACGTGGAAGGCCTGGACAGTTGGGCAGTTGAACGGTATATGCACCAACATCAGTGTAAACACAGCAACAGGACACCTCGCACAACCTCGGGGAATACCTGCATGTGTGAGCCGGCCATGCTTCTTACAGAGTTGAACAACCATGCAGGTAACAGGATGATGGTTAATCCAAATTCAACTGCTTTATATACCATATGACTCCCGGGTAATGTGAGCTTGCATCTAGCCCCCTTAGAGCTGCACTGTAAACTCTGACAAGTGTGGTGAACTCAAATGTTTTGTGGAAACCTATTACTTCAAAAAAATTGAGTATGCCAACTTGATGATCTTGTGTTCACATGAAAAACATGTAAAAAATAACTTCACCTTATTATCTTAAAGTTCCTTCCACACATGCAATTAAGTTGGCCTACACAATTTTTTTGAGGTAATCTGTTCCCACAAAACATTTGAGTTCACCACACTATCAGGGTTTACACTGTAGATCACCCTTACTAAATCTCCATTCTACAACCCTGATTCCGATAAAGTTAGCTCATCATGGAAAATGGAAATAAAATGAAAAAGGAATGATTTTAAAAGTTCAACCTCTGCTCTGTTGAAAACATTCCAACAACTATTGACTGTGACAACTACACATTATTTGGTTTAACTTGTGAAGTCAAATGTTTATATAAAATCTATGCTTATTTCAAATCTGATGACTGCAACAGACCCATTTTGGATCATTAAAGATGGGACAGGTTGCAAGAATAAGGAGATCAGAAGCTAGTGATGTGAAACAGATGAGCTACTCATGTTTGGCATAAAATGAACTTCCAAAAAAGGCCTAGTGCCTAAAGAGCAAAGATTAGTCAAGGCTCACCAGTTTGTCGGTAGACGTGACAGCTTATCCATTACACTGAGAAAAATGTTCCTTAAAGACAAATTGAAAGGATTTTGGGAATTTCATCCCCCCACGATTCGTAATATAGTTAAAAGATAGGAGGCAGCTGGTCGAATCTGGGGCTGTAAAGGGCAAGGCTGAAAACCACTACTGAATATGCATGATCTCAAAACCCTCAGACGTTACTGTATAAAGAATCATCAAGCGACTGTAATGAATATCACGACAACAGCTCAAAAATACTTTGGTAAATCTCTGTCAGTCAAAAGCATTTGCTGCTTAATCCCACAGGTGGGAGTTAAAGCATTGCTGAGCAAAGCTGAAACCACACATCAACCCTGTCTAAATCTCCGCCCACTTCTCTGGGATCAGTGTCATCCGAGATGGACAGTTGGATCGTGGAGGCTTGTTTTGTGGTCCAAGAGGTTTATGGCAAAAAAACAACCTCCAAAGCAAAGGTGACAAGGACATCCCAGCATCAAGTTCAAAGGCCAGTATCCGTGCACATGGCATGGGTGACTTGCACATTTGCAAGGGCACCATTCATGCACAAAGATATTTGCAAACTTCGGAGAAGCCTATGCTGTCATCTTTTCTTCTGTTCTAGGGCCTGCCTGCTTCCATGTGTCCAATTAGTGCATTGCAAATTATGAAAGGAAATACAGAATAAGGCAACAGAGGCCCCGTACAACTGCGCAGCAGAAGACCAGCAAGACCTGACCAACTGGTGTTATCAGTGCCCAAATGCTTGGTGAGTGCGATAAAAAGATATGGTGATGTTACACCGTTGCAAACAGTTGAATGCGCCTACTGTTTTTGACTCAGTCATCATGTTGCACACTTTCAATAAGCAAGTAAATTCACGTGTTAGAACAACGAATGATGTGTTGCCCTGTTCTCAAAATAGTAGATTGCCAATTTGCTTTTAAAATCTGTTCTTTTTTTTATTCTATTAGCATGTTTCATGATGTGCCAACTTTTTTGAAGCTAGTGTCGTAGATTGTCAGCAACACTGCACAGGCACTAGATCTATGTACAAGGCTGTCAACAGCAGCTGGCAGGTAAGAGATTTTGGTACTAGACTGCCAATACCATGAGAAAGGTACTGGATATCTGTACTAGACTTTCAGTAGCATTTTACAGGAATTAGGTCACTGTGCTAGATAGTGAATAGTATTAGAAAGGTACTAGATCTCTGTACAAGACCTTCAGTAGCATTATAGACACTAGATCTCTGTTCTAGACTGTCGATAGCACTATACTGGTGCTACATCTCTGTACTCGACTGTCAATGGCATTATATAAAGAGTAATATGTAGCAGGTAATAGACGTTCAATAACAACTGATAGGTACTGGACCTTAGTTCTCGGCAGTTAATAGCATACGGAAGGTACTAGATCTCTTAAACTGGACAGTCAAGAACATTTCCCGACTAATAGCACTGAAAGGAAGTAAGAGAAGGAAGGAAAGGGCCAGGAACCTCTCGCTCTCACTACTAAAGACATGGAGAAGGCAGGATCTCACCCTGGGGAGCGGAGGTGCTGACGGTTTGTTCCTGAGCTGCAGACACTTCCTCAGTTTGCAGATGTGGTGGCCAGTGCTGCGTTTAAGACAGCAGCTGCAAGTGCCACAGCTCGTCTTACGCAGGCACGGCTCACACACCCCACACCGGCTCCTCTTCCTCGTCTCCTTCCTTCTCCTCGGCTCCCTCCTCTCCTCCTCCTGCAGCGGTGGGACCGAGGCGGGAGCCTCCACACCCAGGGGGAGATGGGAGGGGTCAGGCTTGGACACTGCCTCACCCCAGGACGGGCCGCTGTTGGAGAGCTCGTTCTGGAGACAGAGGGTGGCCTTTGGCCCAGAATCTGAGCTTGATGTTGGGGTGCTACACTCTAAATGAGACCTTGGGTATGTACAGGGCCCCTCTAATGGCTCTAAACTCCCGGAGCTTTCTTTGGTCTCTGAGCCACACTGCGGCTCCAGAGCTGGGCTGCAGGGTTTGGTCTCCTGACTCTGAGGTCCAGGGGGAGGGCAGCTCTCTTCCTGGGGAGCGGGACTGTCACGTAACAGCACAGGAACTAGGCTGGCGTTCCCCAGCTGTTCTGAGGTCAGTGTAATGGGTGAGTCTGGACTCTCCCTCAGCAGAGCAGCAGCTTGGCTGGTGTCCTCCTGCTGTTCTGAGATCAGTGTGACGGGTGAGACTGGGGGGGCTGGCTCTGCTGGGCGCTGTGAGCTCGGGCCTGGAGGGAGTTCTGGCTGTGCTGGTGAGGTCTGGTCCAGGTTTGTGGGATCAGGAGGGACTCGACACCACAGTTTAGCTTTTGCACTTGTGCTTATCAGGCACACAGACTCTTTCCCCTCACCAGCAGGGTGAGTCACGTCTTCAACAATCTCTTTAGTGACCCGCTCAAGGGGGCAGCCCAAGCCGCTCAGATCAGATCGATCAATCCCCTGCTTCCCAAGCTGAACTGTGACATCATGCCCCTGAGAGATGACATCAATCTTGCGTGCAGTAACATCATTCCCCCGAGTGGTGATATTATTCCCCTGTGCAGTGACGTCATTCCCTTGCATGGAGACATCGTGCCTCGGAGAGGTGACGTCAGTCCCCAGATTAGTGAAATCTTGCTTCAGTGCGGAGCAATCATTCCCCAGAATGTAGACGTCATTCCCCTGCGTGGAAACATCAATCCCTTGTGTGGAGACATCATTCCCTAGAGTGCCGACCGTATTCACCGGTGTGAGAACATCATTCCCCTGGGTGTAGACATCATTCCCCAAAGTGGCAACACCCTTCCCCTGTGTGGAGACATCATTCCCCAGCTTGGTGACATCTTGCCTCAGTATGGAGCCATCATTCCCCAGCGAAGCAACATCATTCCCCTGTGTCGAGACATCATTATCCTCTGTGGAAACCTCATTCCCAAGATGGCCAACATCATTCTCCAGAGTAGTAATATCTTTCCCCATCGAGCAGACATCATTCCCCTGCGTGGAAACATTAATCCCTTGTGTGGAGACATCATTACCAAGAGTGCCGACCTTATTCACCGATGTGGAAACATCATTCCCCTGGGTGGCGACATCATTCCCCTGTGCGGAGACATCATTATCCTCTGTGGAAACCTCATTCTCAAGATGACCAACATCATTATCTAGAGGAGTAATATCTTTCCCCATCGAGCAGACATCATTCCCCTCTGTGGAAACATCATTCCCCTGTGTGGCGACATCTTGCTTCAGACTGGTGACATCTTTCCCCGGCATCGAGACATCATTATTCTCTGTGGAAACCTCATTCCCACGATTGCCAACATCATTCTCCAGAGTAATGATATCTTTCCCCATAGAGGGGACATCATTCCCCTGGGTGGAGACATCATTCCCCGGAAAGGTGACATCATTCCCTTGTGTGGAGACATCATGCTTCGGAGAGGTGACATCCGTCCCCAGACTGGTGATATCTTGCTTCAGCGTGGAGCCATCATTCCCCAGAGAGTAGACATCATCCTCCAAAGTGGCAACATCATTCCCCAGCGTGGCGACATCATTCCCCTGTGTCGAAACATCATTATCCTCTGTGGAGACCTCATTCCCAAGATTGCCGACATCATGCTCCAGAGAAGTGATATCTTTCCCCATAGAGGGGACAACATTCCCCTGTGTGGAAACAATATTCTCCAGAGCGGTGACATCATTCTTTAAGTGCTGCCCTTTACGATCTGGACCCACACGATTCCGTCCACAAACTGCTTGCTTCCTTCTGCAAGGAAATGGGGCCTGCAACGAACTCTGGGAAACCGAGCCAGTGCGAAGAGACTTTCTCCGGCCATAGAGGTCTTCAGATGACCCGTACTGCACCAGCGGGGCCTGTGAGTGTCTGGGCCACCCCGACCCTAAGACCGGAGCAGCACTCTTAGCCGTGCCGGAGTTAGCGAGTCCGCGCAGCCGCCTGGCCCGCCGGCCGTTAGAGGGCTGAGCCGTCGCTCCTGATCTCCGGCGCTCTGAAGCCCTCCCCCGCACAGTCTTCCCGCAGGACTCCTCAGAGTTCCAGCTCCGCCTCCGGGATACAGGCCGGCCCTCCTTCCTTCCTTCATTCCTCCCTCGGGTTCGGGTTTTCCGCGTAAACTTGGGAAGGCGGGGCATACTTTAGCTGTAAGAGGGGGGGGAGCCGGGAGAGTCTGGAGGCCACGGTCACAGGCATTAGCTGGTGGCTCTCTGCACCATTTTTAATTGCCCAAAATCCTTTTCTTCCTGGTAGATTTAGGTTGCAGTGGCCCATGGCTTCATTTTTGGACTTTGATGAGCAAACTGCTGGAAAAAAATGCAATCAGTTAGATACTGATAATCAGCCAACAAACAGCATCTATTATCCATTGCTGCAGGCGTCGGGCTAGACGGTTCCAATAAATTTTGTGTTTTGTGTTCTGCTAAAAAGTTTATATGAAGCCCTTTGGGCAGGGGTTGTCAACACTAATCCTGGAGAGCCCCAGAGAGTGCTGGTATTTGTGCTCACCGCCAACTTCAGATCCAAGAAACCAGATGAGGTGAGTGAACAGTACAATCAACTGTTTCAATTCATTATGTTCAAACTAACACTAAAAACCAAGAGATGCTGTGGCTCCCCAGGACCAGTGTTGGCCATCCCTGCCTTTCAGTAAACAAAATGAACATAATATGCCAACGTTTTGTCAGTCAGATGCATAAAACATGACTCTGGTCACAGGTTATAGTTGGCATACATATGGAACATGGCACACATTTCACTTAAAATAATGTTAACTGATTGATGTACACTACATTGTAAAAAAAAAAAAAATATTGGATCAAATTTCCATAGGATGAATTTTAAAAAAGACATAAAATATTTGGCGAAGCAGGGCATATCTGGACAGTTAAAAACCAAATGTGGATAAAATCCATACTTTCTTTTTTAGAACAACATGTCTACCGCTCAACAATTACAAATAATAAGCTGAGCCTTCATGTGTTTTACTAAATGTTCAACAATTTATGAGTCCACCAATATAATCAATAGCATGCAAGGCCCTTTCATACTATTTGATGAGAATGGCAATAAGCTGTAATGAAGGAAATAACATCGGATTTCAAAGTGGACTCATCCTTTTGAGAAACACATCATGAGACTGAACTTCATATTTTTTGTATTGCCATCATACAAGAAATAGGCCAGGGCCATCTGCATTTAGTATTAACCATGTGTGTTCAAAATTGCCAATACTACAAAAAAATTCATGCTTTCTTTGAATGAGAAAAAATGTAAAAAAAAATCAAATGAAATTTATTCTGTAAAAAATTGAACGGTAACCGAACATAATAAGTAATGCAACCAGCTGGAAAACATTTTTGAGTTTGCTGAACTTCAAGTCCCAGATGTGACAGAAAATCACTTATGAAAAAACTTGGAACTTGAAGTTGAGCCAACTCAAAAATCCTTTGCAGCTGGTTGCCTAACTTTTTAAATTGAGCGAACTTATTATTTTTCACAATGCAGTCATTATTTTAACAAAGTACTTGATGTAAATGTTTGAACAAGAGACCTCTGTTATTTTTCAGGAATCTGAAAACTGAATGCAATCCAGTTCAACAGTAGTTAAGACAACTTGTACATATTCCAAAGGTCATTGCATTATATTCCTTTTATCAACCCCAAGGTGCAGAGTTGTCAGTATTTCATGCGCCTGTGGACTGATATATAGGGTGAAGTGAGGTAATACGGGACACTTTTTGGTAGCTTGCCAAGAAAACCACCTAAAATTCTGAAGACTGCCTTAAATGTTACTTTCAGAAATTGTTATGGATCTCAGCAATATTTCTATAAAGATAAAGATAAAATATTTTGCCAAGTAGAACACTTTAGAAGCTTTGGACCTTTAAACACATCAATAACCACTGTCTCACTCTAATGACATGGCCATGTACAATGGGACAGCAAGCGAGGTAAAATGGGACATTTTAATATTCCCTTTCAAACTATACCTCCCTCCTGTATCTGGTTAAATGGGTGCCTGAGCGTGACAGAGTGGAAGAGAGACACGCACGTGTGCATAGATGCATGAACAGTTTCATACATGCGCATGTAAAAGTGATATGTACAGAAACATATGTACATATGCTTACATGTTTGCAGCAATGGTGGCTAATTCTGGGCTGACATCGACTCATTGTATCATCAATATTTGACAAAAATTCTAAAAATATCTGTAACATGACTGGATGTCATATGCTATAACAGCATAGCGACTCATGATTTCACGGCACCTGGTAACCCAGAAACATGCTGGTTATATGTCAGAAAAGTGTCCCATTCTGGTGTAATTTTTGTCCTATTTTTCCTAATGCATTCTGGAAAAATGGGACAGTCACTTAAAACCGTTTCCCATAAAAAGTTAAGTGTATTGTGTAAATATTTTGATTTTGAGTCAAAATGTTAATGAAATACAACATCTTACAACCATTTTTAGTGCTGTACCTGCATTGTTTTAGCTCTTAATACGAAAAAGAGGAAATCAACATGCCAAATGGCTTGCTTTGCAGGTTTGGGGACAAGTAATTTAAAAAATAGTTTCTCTGCCCATCCTTGTTATCTCAGACAAATAAAATAATTGTTTCAGGTAAAGGACATTTGCAGTAGCGATGCAATGACATTTTGGTGATAGGCTGCTAGTATCTAAAGAGTTCAACATGATTTTTTTTTTAATCCTTATTTGTCGCATTTTACCTGATATCCCAAATTACCTGAATTCACGCTACATGATTTCCTTGCGATTTAAATTACAATGTTTTAGAAGTACCAATGGGGAAATATCTGAAATAAAGCACGCCACGACTCACGCGTCTATCATTTGCAAGTGCAAACACTGTCATTTACAAGCTTGAACTGACATGTTTCAACGGACACGCGGACATTCAAATCTTAAGATGGTTTGCGGCGGTGGCTACTATCTTGCAAACCAAAAAGTGGTCGAAGCTTGGATCGATGTGTAAAATATAATTGAGACATAAATACATGATTATGCTAGCTCGGTGCCAGATAAGCACCGTGTCAGTCGAGTCCCGTAGTACACTGGACAGCTATATTCTGTACGGGCCACTTCTCGCCCGCTCGAGTTCTTAACTTTTTCAGGGCTATCGAAGCCAGACTAGTTAACCTACTCAAACCAACTAACCACTGCAGCACAACCTCAACTGGAACAGATGTTAACCTACCCTGCCTCATTCGGTTCCGCGCGAACCAGACCGGATCAGCCTAACTTATTTCTAAATGTAATATTTATTATCTTCGCCTTGTTTCATACACTTTCACTTTAAAAGACAACCCAAATATTTTACATACCGAAAGGACAGTTGCACTGTCTGAATTGCTAATAATACTTCACTCCTGCAAGACCCTGCTGTCCCTTGTATTTTCCTTTGTGAATGCGGTTAACAGCACGAATGCGGCAGTACTCCGAAGCAAATCTCGAAACAAATGTAGCTAAATGAAGTATTTTAGGGGTATGAATACTCTGTTATAGCAACAGATTTAAAGCCCAAATTAAAATGACATATCTCCTCCGCTAACGTGTGTCAATCCATTCCAGGCTGTCCCTCCCCCAGACTCGACCTCTCCTCTCGGCTCGGGCGCTTTAATGGAGGTTAGTTGGACAGAGTAAAAACCAGAGACGGATCATACTTTTTGCGGAGGAGTCAGCGCCGTTTTCTGTAAAGTTCACAATTGCAATTATTCCCAAAAAGGGATATCGTTTATTTATCAGATGTTTATCGTGCAGTATGAACAAGACTGGCTGTCTATACTTAGGAATGATTTCGACGTTATAGGAATTTCTGTGTTTGTGTCTTCTCTCACATTTGTTCTGTATAAATGAATTTTGGTTGCAGGTATAGCACTGTACAAAATTGTCTGCCAAATCGATGTGATTTTCTGCCGTTAATGGGCATAGTTATTTTCCTAAACTATTTAAGATAGGTTACATTTAATATGCTTTGTTAAACTAACCATGTGACTCGCGTAGAATACCAGACAGATAGTGCATTTACAATATTAATCAGATATGAGGCTATTGAAATAAGTTTATTGATCTGTTTTTACATAAATAAGAAAGGAAAAGACAAAGTGGGGCTGAAATTATCTGAATTTTTCCATATTGCTCGTTGAATTAGCACAAGAGGTTCTTAGTTTGGTGTGGAGCTGTCATTAAGAGCATGAGCACTATTTTTCATTTGAAAATTTTTTAAAAATAACTTTTTAGTTTAAAGGGATAGTTCATTTACTGCAGTTTTCATAATATTTAAATTTTATTGCAAATTTGTGATTGAACCAGAAAGTTTTTGAATAATTTAGGTGGATATTACAGAAAATTATAATGATCTTCTCGCTGGGTAGAAGTGATTGGGCTATCAGAGAGTCTATGGTGGAAGACAGGGAAATGCACCTTCTGAAAATTCAAAACATTTTCTGCAGCGGAACCAGACTACATGTATCACAGGAAATGATTCCAACTTATGACAATATTAATTTTTTAAATTATTGGGTAACCAACACAATTTTAATCTTCGGAGGAACTGACACCATGTGAGATGTTGATATTTCATGCTTGAGACAACAATCATCAGAATGATATTCCTCACCATACTATACAAGGGCCTGTTTTGAGCTCAGACAGTAATGTTGGCTGAGATTGCCTTTGAGCAGTGAGCCCTGAAATGCTGCATTGGCTGATTGATTTTGAATGGAAAGAGAAATAAGGAAATACAGCATATATGGAAATAAAACAATACCTGCAAAAATATGTGGTACTGCAAAACAGATAGGCATTAAAATGTTTGAAAAATACTTGAAAAAAAGAAAATATGTTCATGGACAAAGATTTGAAAATTAATTACAGACAAAGAAGAAATGCCAGATTGATTGCACTTTTATATTCATATTATTTGTTCTTTTCACTTTTGATTATTTTGATCATTCATTTTTCACATTTGTTATTTTATTTTGTTTTAGGTTCCGACACAATACAATCGGGCAATTACTTGGCCATCTCAATACGAAATTCGCTCAGGCATTTTCTCGGCCCTCAGTGAGGTCCTTCCTTCCTTTTCACGTCCCCAAGAGAGCCTGGAGCCAAGATGGTGAGTTAGCGCTGCAGTAAGGTGGACACAATCCTTTAAATATCTTCGCAATCCTTAAAATTTTACAGCTGTGGTCAATTCCGTGGAATGTACAGAGACTATTTTAATGAAATACCCCAAACTTAATCAAATCGAAGGGCGTATGACTTAGTTAAAAGGATCCGATGACGGCTAGTGATGCTGAAAGGTTTGCTGGCTCGCCTTTAATGGCATGAGGCATCCTGATGACTCCCTAAGTCTCCATAATGCCACCACTGTTACGCTCAGTGTCGTTCCAAAAGCGCCTTCTGTTTATGTTTTATGTCTGCAATATAACCGTGTTACGAAGCTGCATTGCTCAGAAGCTCTTAGTAGCTAACGAAGTTACCAATCTGTAAATATATACGGACTGTGGCTCCGTTCGATAATGCTAGCGACAGTGTTGAGGCGCTAACAGGTTAAATTGTGCGGAATAGGGGTATTGAGGTGTTGTACCTGATGGCAATGACGGTAGGGAGACTTGTGTAAGTGATCTGCCTCAGTTTAGCTGTATCGCACGCTTGCGTTTTAATATTCGGCGGCTGGTTGCCCCCCGAGCTGGCGAGGTTGGCACCCATGTTCCTGTGGCTTGTATAGTTACTCTTGATACAGAGATGCAAGTTAATTGCATGTTTTCCTTTTTGCAGAACGACACGGTGACTGTCAGGACACGAAAGTTCATGACTAACCGATTGCTTCAGAGGAAGCAAATGGTAAGTTCGTTGAAGTTTTGTAGCTCTGCATTTGGGTGCTCTGTTCCTCATATGCAGACTCGTTTACATGCAGCTGTGTGTTACTCATGAGAGCTGTCGCGAGAGTCATAAACAGAGTTGCATTCGGAATCCCGCAGGTTGTTGATGTCCTGCATCCCGGCAAGGCGACAGTTCCGAAGACAGAGATCCGGGAAAAGCTTGCTAAGATGTACAAAACCACCCCAGACGTGGTGTTCGTCTTCGGCTTCAGAACGCAGTTCGGTGGTGGGAAAACCACAGGCTTCGCGATGGTCTACGATTCGTTGGATTATGCCAAGAAGAATGAGCCCAAACACAGACTTGCCAGGGTGAGTTTTGGATTGGGAGTTGAGCGGTGGAAAAAAAAAAAAAAAAAAAAAAACAGGCCTGGTGCTTTATCTGACTGCTACTGTAGTAGGTGGTCTTTGGTGCAGCAAAGTCAGTGTTTCCCTGTTCTATGCATGGGGAAGCAGTCAGGCAGGTCAGTACCATGTTAGTTCTGAAATATGTGGGGTTTTGTCAAAGACAGATGTGTCACAAAACTTCAGCTTCATTTTTGACACCTAGGCCCCATGATGGCTAATGCAGAGAGTAAAACTGACACAGCTGTGTGGCTGCTCTTGGGTCCAAACTGATGTTGCTAGTGGAATCATCCTCTGCTGTGCAGTTGTTCCATTTGCCTGGGACCATAGAAGCCTGGTTAGTCTGACCTGGACTTTCCAGGTGCAGAAGGGGTGATCAGTGTATGTGGTCTCACTCAGAGCAGTTTCAGAAGAGAATCAAATGTAAAAAGCTCTTGTCACCGAGCCAGCATGCTGCCAGCATTGGAAAGATGTGATATTTAGATGTGAACTAACAGCTTGACTTGAGTGGAAAACTCTCATGAAGCGTAGGCAAGAGGCCATGAAGGCAGCAGTCCTTTGTTTATGAAAGAGTGATTGCTCCGTCGAAGCTCTCTCACACGTCGGGAGCATTAACCTGACAACGCAGTTTCCCATCTCCAACAGCACGGTCTGTACGAAAAGAAAAAGTCTTCTCGGAAACAGCGCAAAGAACGTAAGAACAGAATGAAGAAGGTCAGAGGTGTCGCCAAGGCCTCCGTCGGAGCGGCCGGCAAGAAGGTGAGGTGTTGAGCTGCCGTGTTGTGTGTATGTGCTGTGTTTGCACATGTGCAGTACCAGCAAAAAGCTTGGACATGCCCACATTTTTCTAATAATATATAATAAATTAACACCATTAACTTTGTAAAAAAATTTAAATCTTAACGCCTTAGACTCTTTTTCAGTGAAGTATTCCCTTCAGTAGATTCAACATTAGAAAGCTTTTTTTTTTTTTTCGCATGAGTGTCATATCCTTATACTGTGTGCTGGTTCACTGAATCTACATTCCGCTTATATCGAGAGAAGTATTCAAACCCGGGACACAATGTTTTTATGGCCGCAGCATTTCATCAAATGGAAAATATCTAGATCTTGATCATCATTTTATACACATTTCCCTGTAATGCAACAGGACATGTTTTGGATCTCCTGTTGAATTTAAAATGGGACTGAAGTTCCACAGGTTTGAATTCAGTAGCTGCACTAGATGGAGGTTTTATGGGGTTAAATGCGCCAAACTAACCAGCAGTAGTAATGATTGGTGAGCATCCCCATACTTTTTTCTACCAGGGCTGTCGCTGGATTGAGTTCACACCAGCGGGGCTGTTAATGTGCTGCAGTCGGGGTTAGTTTCACCTTGACCTTTTAGTCTTCCAAGTCCCATGAACTTTGAAGATGGAGAGAATTTGTCTGTATTTTGTCAAATATGGCTCCCCTAGGAATTCTAAAATTTTTGACGCTATTCAGCGAAGTAAATTATTCCTGAGCTCTTTCTATTTATCCAGCCTCTAACCATGTGTTATTTGAGGCAACTGACAGAATTTAAACCATTTAAATTTCAGTCTAAAAAAAAAAAAAAAAAAAAAAAAAAACAAGTATGTCCCTGGTTTTGACTGGCACTGTACATCAGAACACCTTTCTTACCACGACCTTTACAGTTTGTTACTGTGGATTCATGCATTTTTTTTTTTAAATAAGTGATCTTCATTACAATTCATTATTCTGTGGGCTTAATTCTTCTTTGCCATGTTTTTTTTTTTTTTTTTTTTTTGTTTATTTAATGGTCTTCCGGACTACAGAAGGTAATATCTGTTTTTATTAGCAACTTTTATACTTAACTTCTGGTCCTCTAAACTCTCGTTTCCCCCTAATTTCTGTTATGTTCAGCTTTGAGAAATAAAAGCTGTTCATAATATGTCCTAAATTGGTAAGGTGGCTGCTACAGAGGTGCCTTGCCATATCTTCGAAACATTTCTCGTACAGTCATGCCCAGAGGTATAGTTGACCACATCCTATGAAAGTGGTCGTTTTATTAGCGGGTAATTATTAATCCTTTGAGTGCTGAAATAAATGTAAAAAAAAATATAAATTTGAATATCTTGTGCTGTTGAAAACCTAACTCGTGGCTACTTGTTTAAAAGAGCTCCCCTGCGGGAGCTCTTTAAAACAAGTCGCCACATGATAGGTTTTCATCGGCTTTGATTTTGATATATTACATCATTGAGCAACAATGGCTGCATTTAGCGCTCTAGGGTAAAAAGCTAACATAGCAGTAGCACATCTCTATCTCTGGGTAGCTGATACTCTTGGAATACTCTGTTCTGCTTCGTGATCTAAACACTCTTCTCTTCCCTGTAGAATTAGAATAACACTTTTTCTTCAACCTTTCTCTCATTCCTTCGACTATAATCGAGCACTAATTGTATGAAATGAAACATGTACTGCTCTGAATTGGGGGTGGCCACTAGGATCTCGAAGACGAGTTAGAATGTCTGGAAGTCTTGTTTAATTTCTCATTTTTACTTCCCACTGTGCCTCCCTTGGATGCGGTCAGAAATGAAGTTTCAGCGGCAGGTAGAGACACCAGAGCACGGTGTTGATTTGCACTTGTCCAGGTTGTCGGGGCTGGGCCTTTTAGTGTAGCATGATGTAGCATCACTGCTAAGGAAACGCAGACGTTGAGATTCAACCACTGAAGTTAGAATGCACAAAGTGGTTTTTATCCTCGGCTTTGTCAGATGTCACATCTCATTGCAAGTGTTGAGTGAACACAACCCCTGGAAGCGAAATAATCACTGTCTGCCTTGGAAATGCCTTTTCTATTTCGGAAAAATGGCATTGGCAGTGAGAAGCGCATTAGCCTGTTACATCAGTGTGTGTGTGGGGCCTTTTTCTAAAGCACTGTTGTGATGTCATGCTGATGTCATGACGGTGCTTCTTCCTTATTTCTCCTGTGTTCTGACGGTGGAATGGGGTGGTGCTGGGAAGATGCCTTTATGTAGGCTGACCTGCCCGTTTCCTTCAGTGCGGTTACATGCGCAGGGATTTGGTTTACTGCTAAAAATAAGGTCTCTGGTGAGCATAAGCTTGAGCTCTTGACTGTCTGGATTAAAGTTAATTCCTAATTGTGTCGATTGTGAAATTCTAAAGTTAAATGCATTCAAAAAAAAGCAAGGTTCTGGATTCAAACTACTATAGTGGTGACATTCTGCCGGCAGCCTCACAAGCCTAATAGTCTGGATGCTGACTGCGTTGCCGACACTTTTTGAAAAAAAATGTAGCAACTTTTTAAAAAAGTGCTCAACAGCCTCAATGTTTGGTCAGGATTTTATTTGATATAATTTAAGTAATCAGAGAACAAATGAAATGCAGTTGAGCTTGCGGTCATCACAGACCTTCACTGCTGAAACCAAATTCCCGACGGGTGAAAAGCCGAAGAAATCTGGTTAGGGAAACCATGACTGAATAATACCAACTCCCTTCAAGAATTTGCGACTGCAAATATAACCCTTAGAGCGCTGAAATAAAAAAAAAAATGTTAATTTTCTTGTGCTTTTGAAAACCTATAATGTGGCTACTTGTTTAAAAGAGCTTCCCTGCGGGAGGTCTTATAGACAAGTCGCCACATTATAGTTTTCAACAGCTTTGATTTTGATATCATACAGCATTGAGCAACAATAGCTGCATTTAGCGCTCTAAGGGTTAAGAGCCATTTTCCATTAATCTAAAATCTCTGCTTACAAGGCTGCAAATTTGAGGACTCCATTCCATCATGTCTGAACTCTCTGCTTGTTTATTGGGTGATGGTCAGCCCAAGTCTTTGAGTTTTCACAGGGGAAGATGTGGAATGCGTCCGAATTCTCTTGAGAGCAAGGAACCATCTTTAATCGCACGTGATCAGGAAAAGGGTTTGGCTGGCAGCCATGACAAGGACTGCTAAATTTCTCTATATATTGAGGCTGTTGGCTCCTTCACTGCTTCCTTCCAGCAAGGAACCATGGGACCAGCCTTGAAAGAAAGGAAAAATCAAATATGGACCACTGTCCCTCGCAGCTGCAGCATTTGGTTGACTCATTTGTCATAGTCTTCCTGTTGGAGCAGCCTTGTGATCGATCGCTGCAAAGCACATGATGCATTGAATGAAAGGACGCATTTTTCACGAACACAACCCAAGGTGCCTTCAAAATCTCCCTTCAACTTTCCCTGGACCCATGTGACATTTTCATTTTGAGGTCAAGGAAAAGTTGAGAGGAAAGGAAAAAGGCCGCCTGTTAAAGAGAATTCGGATGCACCCTGTGAGGTGCTCAACTCACGAGACAGACGAACTGCTGCATTACAGCTTTTTAAATGTTTGCTGCATGACTCTCTTCCTCTTGGCCTTTTAAGGGTGGTGGCTGGGTTTGGTTAGTCTAGTAACCACTATGCAATAAGGGTTAAACTTCCATATTTTGGCACCAATTGATCACATTCACTTTTAATAAGAAAGATGATGATTTTCTAAGTTTGATTGGCACAAATCATTACTTAAAGGAGCTGCTTTGATTACTGCCCATGCTCACAAATTTGAACAAAGTAAATCTGCTCAAATGCAAGTCAAAATCTAGAAGGTATTTTTCTTCTATGGTTATTGGTGATGGCAACCAGCTAATTTTTCGTACCCCTCAGCTATATCTTAAAATAGTGCTTTGAATCCTCGAATTTCCACAGAAAGCTCCTTTATGTAAAAAGCATTAGACTGGAGTAACTGAAATATTATACAGTGTAAAACGAAGACTGATTGGCAAGGATGGAATCAGATTATGACTTGCAGTCAAGCAGATTCACTTTCTTGGGAAGCAAGTTTGAGCATGCCCAGTAATTGTGACACAGCTTCTCTGAGCCTACCTAATGTCACCTATACATTTTCGCATAAATGTATAGGTACCTGGTAAATCAGATTGTGGTGATGTCATTGAGAAGTAGCTGAGAACTGAGCTAGTGTAGTGTGCGTAGTAATAGAAATGATCAAGACCAGTTTTATATAATTGTAGTTAAAAAAAGGTACATCTGCTTAATTTTTAACTTTTTTCTCCCTCCTTTTGCAGTGAGACCAGACGTTCAGGGAATGGCATCCTGCGGCAGGTGTTCTTGTATATTGTCACAAAATAAAAAGTAAAAAGAAAAATCTTGTACTGCAATTTTTTCCTTAAGTGTTGAGTGTTTAAATGCCCTTACTGGTATTTACAGGTGTAGCAACTCAGATTAACCCCCTGCTGGACTATACGGGTCAGTGCCTACTCTGATATTTTTGATTTGTCATAATTTGCTAGGTGTGCTGTTGCACAGGTTGACCCTCATTTTTGTTTTGACCAATCAACATTGCTTGTCGAAAATCTGTGGTAATGATGCATTCAGGCCATGGGAAAGGTGGTAAAATCGGTAGGATTCCCACGGGTTACGGAAGAGGAGAGGATGCAAGGAGTCATAAGTTAGCATAATGAAAAGCACCCACAGTCTCTGGCTGCATTGTTGTTGCCTACTGCTGCCACAGACTGGCTCAGATCAGAGATTCCCACCAACACTAAACCTTTTTCAAATGTTGAAGGGAAAGTTGTGACAGTGTGAACTGGCCTGTCGCCGGCTGAGTGTTGCCAGCGGTTGATTTTAGAACGTACGGGACATCACCTTTATCGAGTTCAAGTCAGTGACAAACTTGGCCTGGGAGAATGAAATGGACAGGAATGAGAGAATCACCTTATTAGTTTGAGAAACAGCCATGTCAGGACACAAGCCTTCACGTACACTCACTCGCCCTCATTCATATTTTAGGAAGGATGCTACAAATTATCCAGCTACCATTGACCTAAGAGCTGGCAGTTGAGAGACTGAGTCGTAAAATGGAGTTGCTGCGATGGAAATTGCACTGCATCTCATCTAGTCCCATTGGTGTAGACTAGAATGCTGCAAATGGTAGCAAGTTTCGACTAGTCTCTTTACAAATCTTTCTGAACTAGCCTAAATTAGTGTGGATGGGTCAACTGAACACAAATTACATCGCGTGGTTAAATATTATTTCAGGTGAGGGACTGATTTATTTTGTACTGAGCAAACTTGGATTCCTTCAAATGAACATCTGTTTCTCCATCGTCCCTGATTGTTTTACACCATAATGGAGCCTCTGGTCACCCAGGGGCGCGTTTCCCAAGAGCGTAGTTGCTAGCCAAGTTACCAACTTACATAGTTCGTCCATTCACAGTCAAAGGGCCCAACTATGTAAGTTAGCGTCTGTGATTTCGGGAAACGCAACCCAGTAGGACTGTATCCATGGGTTACCTTGACAGTTTGCAATGAAACGGTCCGGGAGTTCAAACTGGTTTTACCTTGAAATGGTGATGACCAAGTTGCTGTCCAACGTGTTTAATGTTTGTGATGATTTCAGTCCAAAGTATTTTCTTAAGCCTTACAGATCAAGTGGGCAAGGCTAGACGCGTTAAGTATAAAAATAGAAAATTTAATTGTACAATTTGTTTCAAAGTTCACAAAAGAACGTAACACAAGCAGGCCAGGCGTCTGAGTTCTTACAGGTCCTCCACCTGGTACTTCTGAACGATCTCTGTCACACTGTCCCAAGCTTCCATGCTTCTCAGAAGATTCAAAAGATCACTCAGAATATCCCTACAAGAAAACAAAAGATCATTTAACGCTCGCTAAGAAAGAATCATAAACCCTAGGAGATGGAGATCTTTAATGGAGATCTTCACCTGACGATGGTGGGGTATGGGTTTCTCCTGCACAGGGTATCCACAGTCTGAAGTAGGTGCTTGCTGAAAATCTGAAGTTCGGGAATGAACGGACTGTTGTTCACATCTTCAAACCAGGACTTAGGAAAACTAGCAGCAATCTAATTTTGAGAGAGGAACACTGAGTTAACTACCTAAAAAGCTTTCATGAGATAATGTAGTGACAACAAAAATGGGCGAAACGCAAAGAAAAACCTTTTTGCATTTCTCGACAGAGTGCTTCTCGCCGGGTGCCCCCCGTAGTGTTAGCATTAGGTAGCGGCTCAATAGTTTTTTCAGTCCAAGTTCTATCAACACGTCATCAGGAAGCAGCTCGCTCCAAAGCACGATATTGCGCAGAAGCTACAAAATGGACAAAGGCAAAAGATAAAATTTTAGAAAATTGAAATGACATTCACAATGTTTGAGGCCATTAAAACACCTTTGATGCACCGCACCTTCACTGCGGAGTAGAACTGCTCGTCTCGAAACTGAAAATGTGGGGAAGACGCGTCATCGAGAAACCTGTGGACAGAGATCAGTACTCAGCTTTCTTTGAACATCAAATTGGCCAAAAGCTAAAGTTCTGGCCTTCAGGAGACATAATGGCTGACTTAGGGAGTTTTTGAAGGCAGAAAAACACGAAAAGCAATGTCAACGTCCTTAAATTTCTTAAACCAAACCAAGTTCAGTCGGTTGCCTAGTTGCTATGGTGGTTAGGAGGGGGCCCTTAACCCACATCACTCCAGTAAAGATTGGCCTCTACCCAGTCTCAACACCTACAGGTCGCTCTGGATTAAAGACTCTTAAATAACTAGTGTAACGTGTGTAGTGTAAGCCCAAAAAGGAGATGTAATGGCACCTCAGATGGGCCTTACTTCTCAGGGTAAAGAGGGATAAAGACATCTTCGTCTACTGCACTCCTCAGTCGAGCTGTAACTGCATCCAAGAGGGCCTGGAGAAGAGCGGAGAGAAGTTCTGTAAGTGAGAGTAATGCGTAAGATACAGCTCACGCAGACCAGGAAAACCACCAGAAACTGGGAAATATTGATGTTTACTAAAGCCTTGTAAGAGTGCTTGATGAACATTTGAGATTTGATAAACATTATGCACGTTTTACTTGTTTATAGTAACATTTGAGTTTTCAAAGTCATATTCAGCATACATGTACACACACGTTTGCTGCAGAGGACCTCTGAATATTTTCAGAAGTGTGGAGTTAACCCAGCATGGGACATTATATAATGTATGGAAAGGGAATCATGTTATTTCACTAAAGCACAGCTGGTACTAACAATACACCATTAAAATACAAGTACAAAATACAAATACAGGTATTAAAATACAAGTACTACTGCAGGGATAATTTGAGATTTCTTTTTTCTGACATTTCTGTTCATGGTTTTTAGTGATGATTCATGATTATATTTAATGATTGGCAAATTATGACTTCCAAGCTGAGGAGAGCCCAATAATTTGATTAATTTCTGTTTAGCTACACTCTCCTCCGTCCCTCCGGTTTGGCTCCTGGCCCAGGGCTCATTGCCCGCTTTAGCACAATCACACAGGGAATGAGCCTCACCGTGACGGGTTTGCTCTGTTCCGCAGGGGGCGACAAATATCCGCTCAGCAAACCCCTGCACAGGCAGACGAGACAGTTTGACTGTCCTGAGGACAGGGGGTCCCACACCAGCTCCACAAAACCTGCAGGGTAACCGCAGGGAGAGAATGAGCTGTGCAATTTAAGCATCAAGTGCTAAGTACTTAAGTCACATTTTCACACACCGTGATGTATGGATGGGAAGACGTCTTCTGTAGTTCTGCAAGTCGATTTTCACAATCATCTCAAATCTACCTGTGTCACTTCAATACTTTTAGCCCTGACATCTTCAATGAGCAGATTTTGTGGATCTATTAGATATTCAGAACCTTTTTTCTCAAAACAGACATTTTGCGACTTCAGTTTAAAAAAAGAGAAATGATGCATGTGTGGGTGTGCAGGGTGACATGTTAGCACAAACCCAATGGGGTCTCACCTTGGATTTTGGGCACAATAGTCTTCTCAATGATTGACCTGAGGATCAGCTTTTCCGTTTTCTCTTTGTGACTGAACTGCTCTACTGCAGCGTACCAAGGAAAGGCCTCAATCTCCATACAGTCCGTCTGAAAATCAGAATGTCAACTTTTTCAATAACTGAAATGATCAACCATTAATGCCATTGTAATGCATCATTTGTAATGTGATGCATCATGTAAACAACTCAAACTATTTCAACGACTTTCACTCAAGTCGCAGATGAAAACCCACTTTATCCATCAAAGTAACTGGAAAATGCCTTAACTGATGACAAAAAGGCTGTTTTGCAATTGCCTGCAAAGACATGAAGGACCTCACACAGCTGTGTGCAGACGAATGTTCGGCACAAAAAAATTAGAGCAGAGGATGTGGCACAATGGGGTCATCCCAGAAAAAGGGGGGGAAAATCAAATTTGTGTGAGGCATATTCAGTGTTTTTTCTGAGAAATTGTATTAGTGGAGAAGATCATTTCATTAAAGTACAGTCACAAACCATTTTTCCTGAGTAAATGTAGATGGAGAACCATAGTGTACATCTTCAGAATATGAAAGTGAAGTATGGTAAAGAAGTCCAATTTATTACATACAACTTGCATGTTTATGAGAGCAACACAGATGATCTAAATGTCTGTTCGTCGCTGTGGAGACGCATGAGCGCGAAGTGACTGGCATCATGAATAAAGGCGGAATAGACAGACGGGTACCTGTAAGGGGTTCCAGCCGATGAGCTGATGTCGGACGAAGGGAGCGAGCAGTTTGGGGAGGCACAAGCTGATGTACGCGTTCTCATACGTCTCCTGGAGCGACGATCTCCACCCATCAAACTTCGAGAGGATGTTCTTCACATCCGAGAAGTCTTCGTGAACATCCGCAAAGATGTCCTCCGCTTTCTTCAGGATCTCATCTGGGACAGATGACACAATATTTCAATCAGAAAAATACGCCAAGCGCAGTACTTCTTGAATCAATTCAGAACTTAACCAGTAGCCCAATTTGGAAAGACGAGCTGCTGTACCTTCGAATGCAAATTGGGGTCTATTTCTGCCATTCTCTCTGTTGATTGGGAGGAGAGTCACGTCGCATGTACAGTGTGGCATTAGCATGCTAGCATGCCTTTTGTTAGTTACGGGAAATGCCGCACTACTGTTGGCTAAATTCTGTTACTTCTCTCATCACTCAAAATTCCTGACATTCGAGAAGGAAAACTAAGAGCCAATGCTCTCTCAGCTCCGAGTCTGAAAAATTCTCACCCAAAGTTCATGATATAACGTCATGTCAACATGGTTGCATATCTGCACTGAAGGACTTTAGTTCTGCATATATTATTTACGGTGTGATTTCTAACATAACGATAGTGCACTTTGGCACTTTGATAATGATGGAATAATTGACCATGTTCAGCTAAGACTTGTTACCGCAAGTGCATTAGAACAAACTTTTCGTTGAATCAATTTATTTTGTTTTTAAACTACCATTGGATCAGAAGTCACACCGTAAATAATGTATGCAGAAATAAAGCCCTTCAGTAAATACATTACTTCTATGCGATGTATACAACTTCAGATTTTCACTAAAATATGCTCCATATCCATAAATTAATCAACATGAAGACAGAGAGGTCAGTCAAACATAACACTGGACCATAAACAAAGCTGTTCGTACCCGTATTTCAAAAACGCATAGATCATACAGAACACAAACTGAAGCGCTGGCGTCAATAACATTCCACTTTGTGGACCAATGGCACAGAGCTCGTCAATAACTCACTTTGAATGTCAGACGACCCGCCACCAAATATAAATAATTGCAGCCCCCGTCCTCACCTCTCCTCCTGCTCAGCTCAGCTGCCTCCTCAGGCGAGGCTTCAGCGTCGGCCGGAAGGCCCACCGAGTCCATCTCTGCTGCCCCACAGGACGGGCTGCGGAGGGAAGACCCACAGCAACACCAACACAAAATTTAACCAGGCTGGTCACTTCAGATCAAACGGCCATTCACAACCACTGCCTGGGAAAATATTAAAGAAAAAGACTGCAAGTAAGGTGGACAGGGGAGAAACGGGGTTAAAGCCTCTGGAGTAGTTTTAGGGCCAAGGGCCTTGCTCAGGGGCCCGATAGCAGAATTCTACCCAACTTCATCTCTGCTGATATGTAGGCAAGCAACCAATCAGAGGCTACTCTGCCGGCCCACATTACTGATGTTACTTCGGTACAAAGCATCACAACAGAGAGTAACATACAGACAGGGCGAAGGTCAGTACCTTTGCCCCTGCTCCAGTGTCTGGGCTCCGTCTGCATGCCCACCGCTGGATGAATCTGTGTTATCTATCATAGAACAAAAGTAAAAGAGTGATGAGACTCCACAGCACATTCCCATAATCCCTCACTCTCCCCAGCTGCTTCAGTTTCAGGTGCCATCACTCAACAAGCAGTGGCCATCTCTAAATTTCCTAAGTGTCCAAGGTTACGAGCCTTCCCTTTCCGTGCTCCTGACCAATGGATAAATCTGCCTTTGTATTTTCACGCTTCAGGTGCGCACACACACACACACACACACACACACACACACACACACACACGCACATTTTGTAAACGCATTGTCAAAACAGTTCTCAAGTTTAATCTTCAGATGATTATAGAGCAGTACTGTTAGCCTGGCCAACTGTGGTCCCACTACTGCATGTGAGTGTCACAGGTCTGCTGTTCAGAGCCGTGCTGAGGCAGCTTGTGTTCAGGATCACACCCACGGCTGTGTAATACAGATGTGATCACTGCAGGGGTTATTCACATCTGTCTGTGTTAGACAGACTCACAGGGCTGGTGTTTCTGTCAGTGTTGGACATAATTACAGTTGGTGTTAGTGGCAGTGTTTGAACAGAATCACAGAGTCAGTCTTGGTGTCAGGGTTAGACAGACTGAGAGGGTCGGTGTCAGCGTTGGAGAGCCTCACAGTGTTCGTTTTACACTCAGTGTTGAACTGACTCACAGGGTAAGTGTTAGTGTCAGTGTTGGGGATACTCAGTGTCAGTGTTAGGGGTCAGTGTTGGAGTCAGTGTTAGGGATACTGAGTGTCAGTATTATGTGTCGGTGTTCGTGTCAGTGTTGGAGTCAGTATTAGGGATACTGAGTGTCAGTGTTAGGGGTCAGTGTTGGACAGACTCACAGGCCAGTTGCTGCAGATGAGAGGACTTCTCTCTCACGGCCTCCCGCCTGCGTTGCAACAGCGCCTCTGCCTGGTCAATAAGAAGAGTGTGCATATCCAGCTCCACTGCATTTATCTCCACCTGCTGAGAGGGTGAACAAAGGAATCACCCAATCAAAGTGCTGGACCAGGATCAGCACAGAGCCATACGAGCTGGACCAGGATCAGCACAGAGCCATACGAGCTGGACCAGGATCAGCACAGAGCCATACGAGCTGGACCAGGATCAGCACAGAGCCATACGAGCTGGGTCAGGATCAGCACAGAGCCATACGAGCTGGGTCAGGATCAGCAAAGCCATACATGAAGTGTGTTTCCATCATATGTCCCATTTACTTTGGAACCTACATCCTTTTCATATTGCTAGGGAAAATGTACTTTGACTGTCAATACTTAAAAAACAATTATAAACATAGTTTTCTATGCAAAGGTCATTACATTTTTGCATGCATCTAGGTCTTGTGATGATTAGAAGATGGTAACATCCGTATAGATTCATGCTTTAAAAAGGATTTTAAACCGAAGCAGAGGGTGTACCTTCTCTCCCAGGCATTGCAGCAGATTCTCCGTGTAGATCCGCATGTCCCGGTAGAACTGGTGCTGCTCGCGTGCTGACCCGTTCTCCAGTTTGTCGACAGTAGCCTTGGCGCTGTCCATCTCCATCTGTAGCCTCTGCAGATCCATGGCCCTGCCCCGGTGCACCTGCCGTACCGCCTCGAGCCTGCAGGGGGAGCACTGCCCAATAACACACTCAAAACTTCCCGGTGCCACACAGAAATGCAGTGTACTTCTGAATTGGACACATATCCAAAACAATTAGCATTTGATTGGACCAAGCTGGGTCCATCCCACAATGTGGATATAAGGCCACTGTACAAGGGCCCCACGGCCGCAGCTGCCCTGATCTTATGAGGATTCACTGAGGGAAAGAAGCAGAGACCCTCCAGTCCTGAGACAAGCCGCTGAAACCCATGGCTACAGATCCCCCCAATCTCCATGACAACTCCTCCATCCCATCCCCACAATATGTAACGACAAACCTAAGAAACTTACTTTGCACTGACTCTTTTCTTTATGGCATCAATGCTTATTTGCGGGAGAGACTCAGGAATATCGCACTTCCTCCTCTGTCTCACCGTCTCCGGGGAGGAGCTTCCAGCTGGATGCTGAGGAGAGGAATAAGATCCTCACAATCACACCACGTACACACAAACCCCAACATTTAAACACAAACCCCACCACATCTGCACAAAAGCCACCGTGTCCATTGGAAAACCTTGCCATGTCAATGTAAACCCCATCATGTATACACATGACTTGGACAAATTAGCAAAATATTGAAATATATCTTTTAAACATTCAAACTGAACAGATCAAGAAAAGCTGTTAAAGACCGGCTGCAGTACCTTGTGCTTTGAGACTCCTTTCCTGATTTGCTGCTCTTCCCAGAGAGTCTGTTCCTTCTCTTCCTCACTGTTGGTTTCATCATCCTCCGAGTCTCTTCTACCTAAAAAACAATTCAAATTCACCCAATCCTGGTGCTGAAATAAGGGTGTACAATTCCTAAAATGCCCTCTTCCATGCTGGACACCTATTACAACCATTCATTGATGCACTTGAATTTTAAATACCAACCACTACAGGAGACAGATTTAAACCTTAAGATCATCAGGGTCTTTCCTAAATTCCAGTTCGCAGTCTCATTCATGCAGAATCGCTAGAAAAAGGCAAAACAACCTCTCCTTTGACGTTATACTTATCCCAGGAATATTAGAAGACCATTACTGTTATAATCAGCACGTTTACTCAAAAGTGTTTGGAATGTAGCTACACCAATATGATGAACATCTCCGATACGTTTAGAAACTTACCCATTTCCTCGGCCACCCTCTCTCGAAGGGTTTTAGTTCTGGGAGCAAACTGGATTCGGTGCTCATCATCACTGCCATCATCGCTCTCCCCCTCCGACTCTCCCTCCGATAAAGCAGCGCGCTCCTGCTCACAGTCCAGCGGGATGTAGTCCCTCTGCGCACGGGCCTCCCGCCTCCGTTTCACAGTTGCACTGATCTGCTTCGCGTCTGGAATACTATCTGCACAAGGCAATGGCCGAGCAAAAGGGTTGTTCCATGTCAGATCATCAAATGGGTCTCACCACCACCTTCTCAATTTTGCTAATTTTTTTGTATGCAGCTGCATAAATATATATCACTGTTAAATCTGAAATTTCAGCTCATTCGGACCAAAAATGAATTTTTGGTGAATAATTTTCTAAGGGTACTGTCTGTCAGTTTTTTTTGTCAATTGACATTTTTCTTGTATTTAACATGACATAACTTTTTTATTGTTACACCTATAGCTTTGAAACTTTGCATCTAAGCTAATGTTATACTGCTTAATCGGAAAATCCAGCCCAATTTACTTTATCTCTCTTGGTTGTGGAGCTATGAGAACACCAAAAGTGCATTTTGTTCAGTCAGTTCCATGTTTAGGTCTCCAAAGCACCCCCAATATAAACCCTACCATGGACTCTCTGGCAATTTTTCCATTCATTTGTGTCTGCTGAATATAAATCAGGCTGAATTCACCATGAATTCATCACCAACTTCAGTCAGTACCTTACCAAATGTGAAAAAAAAAGCTAAAATGCCACCTGTTCAAACCCCCATATCTCCAGGGGCACACCTTGGATTTTCTTCTCTTTTTTTTAACTGATTCCTCTATAGTAGAGAGACCACTCCAAAAATTGTTGATGTGTTTTGGCCAATATAAATGTTGCAGGTGTCTGAACAGGGGTGGGGTAATATCAAGAATCGCTTGGCATTTTCAGCTTCTTATACAATGTTCATGATTATTGAATCACAATAATTGTAAGTTCTCAATTCATCAGTGCATGACACATTCACAGAAAGGTCAGTATATGCAGGTTGGTAGTTCATGTTGGCAGGGAGAAACCTGAACCAGTTATTGATCAATAATTTCTGATTATTGCTATTGTCTTTCATGAAGCGAAACAAGAGGACACAAGCATTAACATGGACTTCTTCTGAAAAATGCTGGGTGCCATTCAATAACATTCTCCGAACTGTTCCAACTCCAGATGTCACTGGACGCACAGCCCGGCAGTATAAGTTGGACAAAACTGGGACAGACAACATTGTTGTGCTCTTTGCTGCATTTAGGAAGCAATAACACTGTTAACATATACTGGACAAAGAAAATTAGGGATCACCCCAATTTTCGAATTTGAAATATTTGATAGTTCAAATTATGTTCCATATCATATTTCAATATTAAAAATCAGAGTGATCCCTAACTTTCTTTGTCCAGTATAGCATGGAAAACAAAGTTTTAATTTGATAGTCAGTTTACAAGAATTAGTGTCAGTAAATTTTATTGATGCAAAGAAGTGCGATTCTCAAAAATTGCCTGACCCCTATTTAGACAGTTCTGAAATGTATGTCGTTCAAGTCACATCAACAATTTTTGTTCTGTTATGTCTACTATAATAAAGGAATTAGTACAATTTAGGATGCGATTGACTAGTGATTGAAAACACTTAAAATGTTGCATAGTTAAATGTGTAAGAAGCTGACAGTGCCAAGCGATTCTTGAGATTACCCCACCCCTGTTCAGACACCTGCAAAATTTACACTGGTCAAAACACATCAACAATTTTTGGAGTGGTCTCTCTACTATAATAGCGGAATCAGTAAAAAAAAAAAAAAAAAAAAAAAAAAATAAATAAATAAATAAATAGAAGAAAATCCAAGGTGTGCCCCTGGAGATACGGGGGTTTGAACAGGTGGCATTTTAGCTTTTTTTTCACATTTGGTAAGGTACTGACTGAAGTTGGTGATGAATTCATGGTGAATTCAGCCTGATTTATATTCAGCAGACACAAATGAATAGAAAAAATTCCAGAGAGTCTATGCTAGGGTTTATATTGGGGGTGCTTTGGGGACCGAAACATGAAACTGCTTGAACAAAAGGCACTTTTAGTGTCCTCATAGCTCCACAACCAAGAAAGATAAAGTAAACTGGACTAGATTTTCTGATTAAGCAGTATACCATTAGCTTACATGCAAAGTTTCAAAGCTATAGGTGTAATAATAAAAAAGTTCTGCCATGTTAAATACAAGAAAAATGTCAATTGACCAAAAAAACTGACAGACAGTACCCTTAGAAAATTATTCACCAAAAATTCATTTTTGGTCCGAATGAGCTGAAATTTCGGATTTGTTCATCACTAATACATATTTATCTACTGTGAAAATATGGAAGCAATCTATGACTACATGGTGACAGATGTTTTGAAAATCTGATGATTTGACATGGAATGACCCAAAATTAACACTTGCAAAAACCTGTGACCTACGGGGGTTCCCGTAGACAATACTGAAAACCTCCAAAGAAGGTATCTGCTGAAAATGCAATTAAGCCAATGTCAGCCATTATTTGGAAAAGTATGATGACTAGTCATTACGGACTATGCCTCAACCGACTGCTGCCACACTCTCTACAACAACAAACATCAATGGAGATGTTGAAATTTCTAAGATATATAAAAGAAAGAGTGAAAATAAGCTTCTGACAAAGGCCCATATTCAGAAACGACACTCACACTCACCCTCCACTCACCATATAGTGAGTACGATTCAAATGTAACCGGAGTGTGAGAAAGAGATCGACCCACCACTAACTGAGAGAGCGGTCCCACTCCTCGCCAGTTGCTATTCAAACGCCACTCGAGCATAACTGACAGTAGTGGGCTCTGGGTACCACAGGCGGTGCGTCGGCTGCTGCAAAGGGACGCTCAATCCTCACCCTTCAGTGCTGAATGACCTAAACCTGTCGCAGTTTACTTTGATTATAAAGTTTCTCAGACTAATTGGTAAAACGACAATCAAATTTATTTTTGAAAGCGTTATTATACATTGCTTCATAAAATTGAGGCTTTTCTTTCGCACATAAATGACGACGTAAAATATCAGCATGTCTTCATAAATTCTGAGGTCGAGTGGCTCGCGAAAGGCGCAGGACTGCCCGCGAGGCTCACTAAGCAACAAGCTGCGAAACGTGCCCGACATTTCCCTCTACATTCAGCAATTAAGAATGTAGAATAGAATGGATTCTCGTGACTTACAGCTTAATGAGCCTCGCAGACCAATCCGCACGCGCCCCACGAGCCAGCTGAGCGCAGAATTTTCCAACCCATGAGTAAAGAAAAGCGCAAGAAATCCGAATGCATGAGATTTGACAGATATGCCTCATTAATGAAAACTGGCCACACCTGATAATGTTGAGTTTTCGGAGTTTCTGCAATGGTAATTTAAATGAATTGAAAACCGGGCAATAATTATCAGTGCTCATTCTAACTTAACAAGTAGAACTGGTGACGCATGATAATCCTTAGGATTTTTGGAGTTCAAGGGAATAAATTTTTATTAAATGATTGAAAACAGGCCATGTCCAATCATTATTTTTAAGGGATGGTTTTGAGCTTCCCCTATTTCCAGTTCACCAGTAGCCACTGGTGGGTACACAAATGCTAACCTCGAGTTCACCACAGTGCAGTTCGTAACCACTGAAACCAGGTGGTCAGTCAGCAAGTTACCGGCATCGTTATCATCATTATAGTTAAAATTTGCGTAGTTGCGATTGCGTCGAGCTCCTGGCTGTAAATGATCCAGAGTTTCCAATGTCTGTAACCACCTGGAAGCCATGACAACGAAATACCGGAGCAAGTTAGTGCGGCTCAATGGAGGTATTCCCTGCACTCAACCTTCACTCAGAAAGAGACACTATTTTCAGCGTGAGTGAGGTCTCTGAAAGCAAAGGAGTGTTAGGGCAACCTCTGACTCATTTAGTATAACCGGACACTAAGTTTTAGTACTCACTCACACACAATTAGTGTGAGTGTCGTTTCTGAATACGGGCCAAAGTCCAAGTGTTCAAATATCATTGCTCCATGAGAAAAGTGACGTGCTATGATTCGGATCAACTGGTTCTCCTGTGCACTAACAGGTAAAAATAGTGACATTTCCTAACAAGTGTACTCACAGCATTTAAAATTATCTTTCTTCTCATCAGAAGAACGTTGCGCGTCGGTATTCAGATTAATGCCAGCCGGCTGTGATAGTTCCTCATCTGTATCACACTTGTTCTCATCGCTGACATCGTCAGCACTATTTGACTTCGTTTTGATAGTTGCCACGTCCGGCTTGGAAGTACAGGAAATTCCCCGGCTTTGTGGCAACCTCGAACGTCGTACAACAGGGGCTGTGTTAACACGTTTTTCTTCTCCGTCGTCAATCGTCGCTTCGTCTTCTTCGCTTGATTCGTCTCGCCTAGTCCTGAAGTTTCTCCTGGACTTTTTGCTAAACATGATTTGACCCAAATCCAGCCGAATAGAGGAATTAAGAAAAATTAGGCCTACATACAGCGCGTAAACACGCGAAGTCGTGCAGCGTCTTCTTTAGGCATGTTATTTGTTGTACAAGCTGAACGTCAAGGCGTATACCTCCCCCTACTGTACCGGAGTACGTTGCATCATGCGGCATGACGAAGATCGTCTACTTCTTTACCTCACAACCAATCTCTCAGCGGTTCCCAAACGTGTCTTGAGGTACCCCTGAGTTAGTCATCGTTGTAACTACAATGGCAGTGAAATTATTATAACAAGCCTATCATTTTTTCCCCTGAACCTGGTGTTTTTCTTCTATGATTACTTAAACTCGTCATCACATTGTTTGAGAAATGACGAGATATGACATGTACATATGTCTGTGGGCATGCAGTGCTGCTGTATTCCAAACATATACTTGCATAAAAGGAGGCAAATTGCCTCTAAATGACTGCATAGAGGCCAAACTGAAATAATGGGCTACCGATTGTGTCCAGATACAGTCCAGACACCTGGCCACCAATTATAACCGTCTGGGATGATCAGTGATTAATTCGAAGACAAAAAGACAAAGTAAATGAAAATGAGGCAAACACTCATTTTGTTATTGCTTAAAGAAGAAATTTATTAATGACAACCATATTAGAAGCCAATTAACCTCAGTCTTTTGTGTTACCACTTTTTATGTCATTGTTTGCCATAGTACATTAAGCACGGCATGAAGTGGGAATTACACATATTCTGTGTGGCATTGCAAAGCTATTTCTGGCATCATGTTTACTAAGAAGTAATCCCTGTAACATCAAAAGCACCCACTCAGGAAAAATTAAGGGTCTGTTAACATTCTTGCTTGGAATTATAGTTGAGGCAAACACTGACAAACATGGGGGTGCCCCAGGACCGATTTTGGGAGCCACTACCGAGGGAGATATGCCAGAAAGAACAGCTGCAAGTGAGGAGCGACAGAGGGAAACGAAAGTAATGCCTATGAAACAGTTGAGGGGTTAAGGGCCTCGCATAAGGGTCCAATGCAGAGTTTTTCACACCTTCACCAATTTCTTCATCTCTCCAGACGCTCGTCAAAATCCCCAGCCCCAGTGGGGGCTTGCAGCAGCAACTAGCAACCTACCAAAACCCTGCCCAGCTGTACGATCCTGGAAGTAAATGCAATGTAAATAACATGCCCAGCCAGCACATTTGCAATGGGCGACATTCCGTAAGCTGTACAAGTAGTGCTGGCAATAAAGCCAAATTTTTTTTCCTAGCCTTTTAAAAAATTTGCTTGTAAAGAAGAAGAAAAATAAACATACCCTCAACATAGATCTCCACTGACATGCCAAATTCATACTAACTTCCGCAACTGTGACATCAGAATTATTAAGGCCATGCATCAAGCGCAGGACCAGAGAGGTTCATGGGACTGAAAAGTTATGGCAAGTTGTATTTATTTATTTATTTATTTATTTATTTATTTATTCGTTCATTCAGTTATTCATTCATTCATCTATCTATTGTGAGCAATGAGGAAGTAATGCTGGGCGTTAACGGAAATGTCCATTTGTTCTGCGTCATACATTATTAATACTGACTGTTTTTATACTGATGCACTTGGCAGTGATGTTTTAAATAAAGTCGCCGAAGATTTCTTTGTCCGTCCTCCCTAAGTCAGTCAATAAAAGTGACAAATCGCACAATCAATTTCATTTAGTCTTTAGATTTAATATTCCGGCCAAAGTTATATGCATTGTTACAATTCGCCATTTGGCAAATAATCTACTTAGTAACAATAACAAAACAGTTAAGTATCACCAGTGGAGACTCTCGCAGGACCAATGATTAACCTCAAAGTGCCACAAAAACAATTGAATGCACTGGCAGACAGGAACTTTATTCTGAATAACACCATATAAAGTAAAGGGCAGAGAATGTCTTAATACTAATTAAGAAAGAAGTGAGGGCCAGTTCTGTTTTCTGAAATTTTTCACAATAATAAATAACTCTGGGATCAGGGTGTCTGGTCATGAATTAAAGTGGGACCTGCCTGTTATAATACCATTGCAGAATAAGCATCCTCAGTTAACTCCTGTACATTTCTCTTCTTGCGATGTCACCAATGGCTCCAGGACACTCCGTACCAAGAGGAGGGTCCATCTAAGCAGGGAGCAGACTCTTATTTCTCAAAGGTTAATGGTGACGTGTTGGTAATCTTTACTATGCAAATCTCAATCTTTGGTTCCTTTGTGTGTTGTTACAATATTTCAGCACTGAACAGATATATAAACAACTGAACACCTAAAGATTTTGGCTTTGGCTCCTAATATTTTATGCCAGGATTTGAGCTTTAGACCCAGGGCTAACATTATTCTATAACAGTATTTCGCAACCCTGCTCCTGGAGGAGCCCTGCCCTGCATATTTTATATGTCTCCCTTTAGATATTTGACGTCTTTAAAGACTGCAGTTTAAGTCCCAGGGCTCGTACACCAACTCAAAATTAAAACTACCAAAGACACCACGCTTAGGCCAATTTAAATTGCCGCAAGTCGGCTATTCTGAAGGAAGCTATCGAATATCGCCACAAGCTGTCGCTACAGGTTAAGAAACTTTAGCTGTTCTCTTTACGCTGTGCAAATATGCGTATGAGAGAAGGGACGCTGATGAATGTTACAGTTGATCGTACTCTGTTAAAACCGGAGCTACTTACACACGGTAAATGAACATGACCCAGTTAAATGATCTCTGTTGGCTAATGCTGTTTTGCTATGATGAGTCCATATTCATGGAGTGCATGAAACATGCACGGATTGTATTTCTCAAGTACACTCGAGGTCCGCCTAAATATAGACTGCGGTATACAGGTGTGAAGTGTTAGGAAGACATGACTTGATGCGGTCATGTTGCCCATTAAATGGTTAACACAATGCCCTCATACTTGTCGACAAAACTCACGTAGCTAAGTTGATGTATTTCGTGTAACTGACCTAGAGCTGAGATCACGGTTTCATTCAGTCTTTCACTCCGCTTACGGTAGCTTTAACAAGAAATTTGCACGAAAAATTGAAATGAAGACCTGTTAGTTGAACACAGCTAAGCGCAAAGCATTTCAGCGAGTAGGCTAATTTGTGTGTAATGGAATCAAGGAGAACTTCGTCGGAACAGACAACCAGCCCAGTTCATATACGCTACTTCTGCTTTTTCGAGGCACATGACTTGTTGCATCTGATGCAAAGCTCAAGCGTCGCTAAAAGTTCAGGCAGTAATAACGCGAGCGGACAATAGTCGTGACTGTCTCCCGGCGTTCACTAACATGAGAATGTAAGGACAGCTCTTCTCGACTGGACAGCGCTTCCGGAAATATTTGGGCGGATTTCTGTGATTCTCACAGGTGGGCTACGTCAAAACTATTTGTTTGATCGATGAACTGATTTGAAATATAATTTGTCACAGTATTTTGTTTTCAAACTGTAACTGGTCATTACTCATTACGCGTCTTTGAATTGGGTGGCAGCTGTACATTGATGGCAGCTGTCCGAGAATGGTTTTCCTGTGATCTAGTGCGAATATGGTCTTGCCTACGGGTTTTGTAAAACTTCGCGAGATGTCTGCAATTATGGTTGCCTGTAAAACGGAACGAATGTCGAACAAATGTTAATTAACGCTTACGATCAGATTGAATGAAACAACCGAACCACAGTCTGCCAATAGCCTGCAGAATGCGGGCATACCTATCTAAAAAATACTTTAATGGACTTTGTTCTGACTGCTTGGATCATATGCTTACTTCTGCAATCATCGCCTTATACAGACTACAGACTTTACGCTACACAAGAGAACCTTTATGTGGCAAATGATTGTGTGACATTTCAGAAACAAGTGCTCACTTGCTGTATTTAGACATTTTTCCCCCCTTTGAGCTAAGACCAGCTGTCCTGCAGTGGCAGGCGTATCCCCGCACACCCCTCCTCCCCTCTCCTTCCTCGTGGAGCTGCGCGCATGCTATTGGGCATCACAAGATCGCATTAAGTTATCATGCGTGAAGCAGATTTCGAGTGACTTGTGTGAAGAGTTCAAGAATGACTGCACTTACAGTGTTTACAGGAAGTCTACAGCTGTTCGTTCTTAAACACATGAACATCTTTTCTTTTTAAAATGTCGAACAGAAAAAGTGATGAATGGTGATATTGTTAATCCACGTTAATCTGAAATCCCAGATTTCATACGCAGCCCTGCTGTTTTGTTTAGCAGCCAACTGTTGCTTGGTAGAAGTGTGATCTTCATTGAAATGCTGGAGATTTCTAGATTGCTGTAACCTCAAATTAAGGAAGTAATTTAGCACAAACAAGGTTGACCATTACGTGAGTGAAGGTTGTTTTATTTTACTGACAGATGCATGATTCTTCGCCGGTACTACTGAAGGAGGCATGGATGAGGGTAAGGCACAGACGGTGGTGGGAAGCCATTTAGGCGGGACTCCGGCTGTTTCGGGGACCAAAGGGGTGGAAGAACTCAACGCCTCACGCGACGATGACTCTGCTGAAGCCCTGAGGGACCAGCTGGCCCTGTTAGACAGGAGCTGGGACTGTCCAATCAAAGAGCGAGAAGGCAACGTGCTCAACATTTTGCCAGTCTTCATTGAGGTACCCTGCAAGCGTAAACTACGCGTATTAAGGGTTGTGGGGGTAGAGTTACACCTGTATGTGTTGTATGGAATGGGAAATATTAAAAATCATTGTATCTGGGAAGTAAAAGTGTATGTGAATGTTTATCTGAATGACTTGTGTAAGCTGCATTGCATGGGGCATAAGAGAACTTGTATTACCGGTATAACATACGGCATACCTGCGGATACATTTTTCAGATGTGTTTTGTATCTTTCTCTGACAGACTTCAGCATGTAAGACTTAACATTCAATGTTATTGTATCTGTAGTGTTGTCTTTAAAACTGCCATTATGATGTTCTGGAAATTGCTGATTGAACCAGTCATTATTGACAAAATAGGGCAACGTTCTGTTATTTAAATTTGTCTGTCAGGGAGTTCATGTTTTTGTTTGTTTGAGATGGTGAACATGGCTGTTTATGGTCAGAAGAAATTGTCTGATGGTGCTGGGTTCTGTTTCAGAAAGCAGGATTTCTGACTTGGTTGGATAAGGGCACTGAGTTTAACCTGGAAACCCTCCTGATCTGGAACATGGCCAGCAGGAAAACGAGCTGTTCCAGATATTACTCAGTACAGTTATGTGGCTAACGCAGTAATTGTGCTATGAGCACTGCTGGACTCAAAGCTCAGATAGGAACCTTCTTTCTTTGCAGTTTATCTAATATTGCTCCTGCTGAGGCCCTCTGAAATTAACCATGTAGAGAGACACGATCCAACTCTACGATACGGACAAGTTTATCTTTCCCTGGGTTTGGTATGCTCACTGTTTTTACTATGTTCAGAGCAAGTTGGATCTCTTGTCAATGTTATATTTCATAATATTAGTAAAGACCAACCTACTGTATAAATTTTAACAGTACCATTGACAAAGCCAACTCCAGGCCACACTGATTCAATTCGTACTTGAGTTATGTCACCGACATCAAACATAAAATCGCAGCTCAGTCAGACTCTATTCCCCGCCATTGTTTGCCAATTTGTAGCTGAAAACAACGTGTCTTTAACATGTCTGAAAAGTATGTCTGGCTGGTGTCCTTTAGGAAAAGGAAGTGAAACGCACATCTGCGACTCCGTTATGAATAGCCTCGTGTGAAGTGCAGCACAGTTCTGCCTTCACTCAAACATAGGTGCTGATATTCAGAAAATATCACCTGAGCTTCCAGGGTGATAAGATGATATTCTTGACAACTGGGACAGTGACTTCCTGTTATAAGGCCTCTGATTCTTACGCGGTAAATGCACTGTGAATGTGAATACATGCAAATTAATGCTGTCGATTTCTCCTTCAATCTCATATTTAGTGTTTTTAAATCCAACATGCTTGATCACGGAGCCAAAAACTGGAAATTATCACCTTCCAAATTTGCATGGGTGGCACTATGTTAAGATTTTGTTCCACTTTCCATTTTTCCATCTTGAAATAGAACTAGAACAGGGGTTCTAAGCGTTGGTTCTGGGGATTCCCTGCATATGCTGGTGTTTGTTTCAGCCGCCACTGCAATCTTAACTTTAAACAGCTGTTAATTTTTCTAAACTGCGTCCTTTTCATGTTTAAAGGGCCTGTTTACTCTCTTTAGCCACATCGGTCAAAATAGCTGATGTGAGATTTATTAAAAATTGTGCTATATTGCAAAGTTTTGCAAGAAGGGCGCACATTTTCACTGACTGAATTAAAGACGATGGTGAATTAATTGGGTCCTGATTAAATTTTGGAACTTTTTTCCTATTTATACAATACAGGTTTGGCTTGTTATTGTCTGTCTTGTCTTTTAATCTGTCATTAATTACCAAATGACTATTTTGAAGTTGTCACATGTCCACATGTTCAATTAGAAGCCAATAGTTTTTTTCATTTCATCAGTTATAATTTCCTCTGTTTTTATGCGATAGAAACATTTGAATTATAGTACGATATGAATATGAACCTCTTCAGTACTCGCATTGCTATTTTTGACATTATGTGGCTCAAAAGGGTATATAATCCTTACAACATGAATAGTGCTCTGAAGAAAAATTAATATCTGAGATTGCAAAACTTTTGGAACAAATACCAGCGTATGCAGATGGGGCCAATGTTGAGAACCGCTGGATGTGAAGATGTTACTGGTGTAAGTGTGAGCTGTTTTCCCCCAGTTAGTGTTAGAGTAGGATTGCCTTTCACATTACAAGCCTCGTTCTTCAATTCTGATATTTTGCTTGGATCAGATTTGCCTATAGTGACGGTTCATTTTCATGATTTCAAGTGACTTGCATCTATTTGTAATGTGAATGCATCTGCCCTCCGAAATGGCAGGCGTGTGCACATCAATATGTTTTTGCACGAGTCCTCTGTGTCACCAACAACAAAAAATGTCATTCTTGAGAGCACTTATTGTATTAAAGCCTGATTCAAACCAGGAAAATGGACGCTCTTGTAGCAGATTTACGTGTGGGATTTTTGTCCTTTAGGATGGCAAACAGTTCGTCGGCTGTACATGACGAGGTTGAGATGGCAAAAAAAAATTCAGAAGGCTTGCTTTTTAGGTTTTTTAACGACACTCAGCACACGTGTGCAGGAAAAAATTACATTGATTATGATCTGACCGCCCTCATTCATGTCGCATGGCCGCATATCAGATTTTTATCCAATCATGGATCACATATGAAAGTGGCTCAATTCTGATTTTAAAGTTGGATATTGGATTTCTGTGTCCACACAACCCTGAAAACGTCATATCTGTGTCACATGATGGGGAAAAAAAATCATATTTGAGTCACTTCAGCCCGATAATGTGAACGTTGAGTTTGTGTCCTTCTCAGTGGGAGAGAGGGATTGAGTTGGTTGGGCCTCGTGCCTCTTCTCCAGCTGCTAGTGAGTCAGATACTAAATGTGATCAATGAGAGATCTATGTTCTTTTATCTCTCCTGTAGTACTGTGTGTGGCCTGGAGGGTATGGAGTCATTACTCGCTCTCCTGTAGTGTTTTGTGGTCTGTGGAGTATAACATAGTCACTGGTTCTCATATGTGTGTCTGTGTGTGTGTATTCTTCAGTACTGAATGTGTCTGTGTGTGTGTTCTCCACTACTGAGTGTGTCTGTGTGTGTATTCATCAGTACTGAGTGTGTCTGTGTGTGTATTCTTCAGTACTGAATGTGTCTGTGTGTGTGTTCTCCACTACTGAGTGTGTCTGTGTGTGTATTCATCAGTACTGAGTGTGTCTATGTGTGTATTCTTCAGTACTGAATGTGTCTGTGTGTGTGTTCTCCACTACTGAGTGTGTCTGTGTGTGTATTCATCAGTACTGAGTGTGTCTGTGTGTGTATTCTTCAGTACTGAGTGTGTCTGTGTGTGTATTCTTCAGTACTGAATGTGTCTGTGTGTGTGGTCTCCAGTACTGAGTGTGTCTGTGTGTGTATTCATCAGTACTGAGTGTGTCTGTGTGTGTATTCTTCAGTACTGAGTGTGTCTGTGTGTGTGGTCTCCAGTACTGAGTGTGTCTGTGTGTGTATTCTTCAGTACTGAGTGTGTCTGTGTGAATTCTTCAGTACTGAATGTGTCTGTGTGTGTAGTCTCCAGTACTGAGTGTGTCTGTGTGTGTATTCTTCAGTACTGAGTGTGTCTGTGTGTGTATTCTTCAGTACTGAATGTGTCTGTGTGTGTGGTCTCCAGTACTGAGTGTGTCTGTGTGTGTATTCTTCAGTACTGAGTGTGTCTGTGTGTGTATTCTTCAGTACTGAGTGTGTCTGTGTGTGTATTCTTCAGTACTGAATGTGTCTGTGTGTGTGGTCTTCAGTACTGAGTGTGTCTATGTGTGTATTCTTCAGTGTTGTGACTACTTTGTGTATGAATGTATTTATTCCTCAGTGTTGTGTGTCTGTGTGTGTATTTTCCAGTATCGAATGTGTGCATTCTCCAGTGCTGCTTATGTGTGTGTATTCTCCAGTGCTGCTTATGTGTGTGTATTCTCCTGTGCTGCATATGTGTGTGTATTCTCCAGTGCTACTTATGTGTATTTATGTTCTGTTATGTTCTGTGTTCTGTTTTCTCCCCTCAGCTGTTCCAGAGTGGTAAAGCCAGGGAGGATCTGAACCTGAGAGTCCTGGCTGCAGATGTGGCAGAAGTGCTAGTTTTCCACATTCAGCAGAAACTGTCGGAGAGACCTGCAGGTACTTCATCCGGTTTCCACTTTTATATCGCTGCCAGTTCACCGATTAGTGTACAACTCTGCGTTTATCTCGGATGCTTTGTGTATGCCATAATTACTGCATATGGCTCTCTTCTCTGAATCTATTGTGCATTACTCCGGTAAGCAATAGAAACACAGGAACTGCAGCTAGTTGGCCGAGCCTCATATTTCTCAATCTTAGTGGAGCCTCTGACCTGAGGTCTTTGCGTAGTACCATATCGCCTCATTGAGCCTTTCCCTAGAGTTTGTTTGCAATTATCTTTTTCCCCCGGAAAGCTTTACAAATGCTTTCTCATGCCGCAATGAGATTTGTTCCAATAAAATGATTATTTGTTCTACAAAGGGCAGCCATGAGTGCAGTTTCTGTTCTTGAATTGAGTTCAGACGGCCAACAAAAACTCCTTCATGAGTTTTCACTGTTGCTCGTGTTCCTTGGGAGTTTTCAATCGTTGGTCTGTGTTGGCACGTCATGCTGAGATTACCGCTGCAAATGCCCACACCAGGAGATGAAGATACTTTTTTTAAGGAAGTGGACTAGTTTTTTGTTTTTTTGTTTTTTGGCCACTTGTTAGCATCTTCTCAAAGTTTGGTGTCGGAAGTAACTCTTGCGTGTTTTAGCATGTCGGGCATAGTGTCTGCTCTGTAGAGAATGTGTGAACCAAAGACATTCCTGGGATCCAGTAAATCAGCTTATATTTGTAATCAGGAACCTAGATCTAGGGGCTTAATATCTTGCAGGCCTGACTGAGATACAGTGTGTGCCTGAATCGTAGTTTTAAGCAGTGTGCTTTATTTCCAGTTTTGTGATACAGTGCTTAAACCACAACACATATCTAACGACTCCTTAATATTTTTTACACACAATAAGGACACAAAACTGTAATAAATAAACAAGGAAAAAAGCAGACTAAAGTACTTTCCTCTCGTTATGAATTTCATATTCTACTCTTGCTTTCAGCTTTTCCTGTTTTATTGTTCTTTAATCTATTGCCCAATCTTTCATGTGTTTCCCCCAGGGTTTTTTTTAAACAGATTTAACTTCCTTTTTTCAACAAGAATAGATTTTTTACTTTCTTCTGGTGATTTGGAGATAAAGATCAGTTTATTTTTCAGGTGCAGCGTTTTTGTGGTTATTGCCTATTGTAGATGGGGCTAATTAAATAAAGAGGCTAAACACGACTGTATTTTCTGTTGTCTGTCCTGTTGGCATGACCAAACTGTGAATAACTTTTGGTTTCGCGTGTAGTTCAGATAAGAGCTGTTGTGAATCAGAGCTGATTGGTCTCTGATGAAATAGGCTCTGATCAGGGAAGTTGATTTTAAATGATTTTTTTTCCCCCTTCAAAGTTCTTTCTTTTTGTTTATTGTTTGATGTTCATCATTTAGTGTAATGAATATAAATGGATACTGTCTTGACTTTTTATTTGAAAAATAAATTTACAAAGTGTTTAAAAAATAATGTTCAAGTTCAAGAGGACAGAACAGGTCTCAATATTACATTCTTGAGAGTTTAATTTGCTGCCCTCCAGAAATTAACAATTTCCCTCATGAGTTCTCCTGAGAAACTCCGTTCCTCCTTGCAAACAAGTGAGCAGAACACTTGAGTTGAGTTGAAAGTCGTCATAAGTGTACTACAATCCTCGACTGTTAAGCTTTCAAAATATAGGTCACTTGCCCAACTTGAGTGTAACTACGGTAACTGTGGTTGAATTTTAGGGCCTCTGAAGTGGATCTCTGGAGTTAAAGGGTAACTGTTTTTCCTCTGGAGGCTAATTTTATCTCAGCAGAGTGGTGATTTTTGTAATAAAAAAGTGTGATTTTTCTTTTTTTGAACGGCAGAAGAGGCGCGATACGAAGTGGAACAGTTTTTTGGAAGAAAAGCTGAAGTGAAACAGAACACTGGGTGGCTCCTGCTACAGGCTCTCGCTCTGTTCTCAGTTGGCGGTTCGGTGAGTTGTGCGCTCTCCACGCGCACGCAATAAAGCTCACTGCCAACCGCATATACCTGCACGCAATAATGTACCAGCTGTTACAACTTGAATAGCTGCAGCAACAGTTTCATTAAGTTGTTTAAATATCTTAGCGATGGGGCGCCCCGGTGGCTCATCGGTCTAAGTGCGCGTACCATAAAGGCTGTGTCCTTCCCGCAGCGACCTGGGTTCGAATCCGGCTTGGGTCATTTGCTGCATGTCATCCCCCATTCTTCTCTCCAACCTTCCTGTCTCTCTACACTGTATAACTATCAAATAAAGGAAAAATTCCCAAAAAAAAAAAAAAAATCTTTAAAAAAATATCTTAACGATAAAAGGATTCCATCAACCTGTGAGTTTACATGACCGACTGGATTGTCAGTTTGGGGAAGGTGAGGTAGGAATTTGTGGGGAGTGAGAAGTGAGATTTACGTTCTGCCCATTTTTCAGTGAATGCATTTAATGATTATCCAAACGGGGTCAGTTTCCTTGTTTCCTTATCAAATGTGTGAGACAGGAATCTACTTTTGGTGAGAAAAACGACTGGCATCTGGGGCAGCGGAACACAGCAAATCAAATGGCCGCAGCATGATATTGCTGTCTTAATTTCACTTTGCAAAAAAAAAAGAGGTCTAATTCGACAAAATTTGATCTGTTTAACTTGTTAACATGTCGTGGACCTACCCAAGTGTTGCCTGAATTCTGGTAAAATGGAATTTTTTCAGTGCATGTAAAAGTGCTGTTACATCTTACTGTGGCTCAGAGCATGAACAGGTGTGTGATGTTTTTGGAAATGACGGCCTTACACAAACTGAAACTAGCGCTTGTGAAACCAGAAGGCAATCTCTTTTCAAGGTGATGACTTTATCTGTTGAGACCTGTTCGGATTGGTGTGAGTGCTGAAAGAGACGCTGTGTTCCTCCAAGGGAATGAGTGATGTTATCACCGGGCGCTGTTGTGTACGAGGCGCATGCTGTAATAAGACCTGATGAATGCACCCACGGTGGAAAATCCCGGCCAACACTGGCTTAACCCTGACAAGGGTCCAGTATTTCGCAGGTCCTAGATATGTGCTTTTTGACTCATTTTTAGCCCTGATTGTGACTGGTATTTGTGTTTTAGGCGGTCCCTCTCCTCATTGTACTGTCCTGTGCTGATTTTCAGCGTGTGCTACACTATTCTCTTTCCCTTATCTTTTCCTTGTAGTTGGTCAGCTGATTTGCATCATCTGTCTATTGGCCAATGCTGCAGTATGTAACGCTGTGTCTTTGTTGTTAACTTCCTTGAAAATACTTGCATTCTGGGAAGTCTTGGAAAAGCCAAAAAATACACCCTCCTTGAAAAGTCTGTCATAAGACTTCTGCCTCCTATAAGAAGGAGTCCATAATTATAGATAAACCACAAACAAGTTATGCTCTGTTACTACAGGCTTGTTTATGGAGACTGATATTGAATTTTTAAAAATTAATTTTCAGTGCTTTGAGGTGTAATGTGGGAAAAAAAAGCCACTAGATGGCAGTATTGACATTTTTTTGTTAAGCCCAGTCTGGAGCTAGGTTTGGGGCATGTCCTGGGCATGCCTCAGAGGGGAATGTCCCAGAGAATTGGAGAAAAGTCTGGAAGGTGGGAGGGGGCTGGAAAAGAGTATATAAGGAGAAAAATTGAGAGAGTGAAGGGTAGTAGGAGAAATTGCAAGGAGAAATTGTGGAAGGAGACATTTGACCAGACCTGTCACTCTTTTCAAGACCTGTGAAGCTTTTTGTGGATTTTTGCCTGTGTTGGAGCATTTTCCTGTTCCAGGACATCGCTACATAGAGCCCCATCTCAATTACCAAGGGACTGTAAATATCTCATTCTTTTTTATTTCAATCTTGGTCAGTAGAGTAGATTGTAGATTAGTTCAAAGTGTTTGTTTAATTAAATCTGTTAAAGTTTAAAAATTTTGTGTGTCATCCGTTGCTGTCCGTGACGCCATAACAAATTGGGGCCATAACAAATTGACGCCATAACAGAGATCTCGCAGTGATGGACACCACAGCAGCAAAAGGTGCTTTTTATCTATTTGAGCCTTCATCTGTAAAACTCATCCCATTTCAGCCAATCTATCAGGATATACAAATACTACTCTGAGTGCAGCAGTTATTGTAGGTACATAAAAAAGTGGACTAGTTCTATTTTTTTTTTGGCAGGTTGTTTGTGGTTGAGGTTTCTGCTCTTGCATGTTTTAGCATGTCATTCCCATAACTTTCCCAAAATGTTCTGTAAGATAGTCTTGGGGTCTTACCCTGGATACAGTATGAGAAGAAGTTTTGTACAGGATTTGCTTTATACCTAGTTTTTTTTTTTTTTTTTTAATGGTGAAGCATTTCAAACAGAAAAGTGGAAGCGCATCTTAATTTCATTTCAGGGAGAACTTCTACTTTGAAAAATGAGGAGAAAACAATCCCAGTGCGAGATCTCGAGGTTTATCGATTCTTATCCACGTTGTTTCTGAGGGAGAAGAATTTCAGATGTAGCTCAGGGAGGTTCTGATGGTCAAATTGTTGAACTGAGAAGAAGCTGGATTTCTCTGTTTGAAACCTTCAACATGTGCTGTCAGAGTTGCAGTAAACCTTAAAATTAACAAGCAACCACATCTTTAACGAGCCAGAAGTTGCTAGTTTCACCTTCCATGTGGAGAAAGTCAGCCCCAGAGAACCTGAGCAAATTATGACTGATTTTATTTGTGTTTTTCACAAGATTAAGGCCTATTATGTGAGTATTAAATGTCTGCTTTATGTTAATGGTTTGATTTTATAAACCTGAGTTGATTTTACTCATTTGTGATATTCAATTCCCCTTCCGTTCCAATATATTCCCCTTGTGTTTCTGCTTTTATAGTTTTGATACAGCTCTGTTGGGTTTTGTTATGTGTTATAAAGGAACCATTTTACTTTGGCTTTACGTTTTGCTTGGAATGGCTGATCTTAAAAGAAAAGCGTTTGAGAAATTGAAAATGCAACCAGCACACTTCATGAAAGCAATGGTGAGATAATATAATGTTTTTGGCTTTGGAATTTATTCACCACATTTATCAGACAGTGTTTGGAAAGTGTTCAGTTGTATGTATTTTCCACAAAGTTTAGCACAACATGGCATAACCTGGAAAGTGCAAAGAACTATAGCACATCCTATATAAATTCATTGTTGTTAGTACGCTTTTTTGAAAATGTTATTGCGTGTCTTTGTCGTCCAGGAAACGGTTGCAGCTATTGTTAAGAGTGGACTTCCTGCTGCTCTGGTGAAATGTCTCTACCTGTTCGTGTGCGTACCTCCCCGAAAAGAGGGCGTGGCAGAGGAGGCAGAGCAGGGCTCTTTTCAGGAAGTGTTCACCCAGGTAATGTTCCACGGGTACCTTGGACTCCTGGTGGATTACGGGAAAGATTTCAATTTCGCAATTCGTGTCACCCAGTCCTGCTGCGTGTGCACCTCATCCCACATTATTGACCAGTTTTATTCATGTTATTCTACCAATCAGGAGCTGAATGAGCTCTCCAGTTGTTGAATAGGGCACTAGTCTGAGGTTTGAGTGGCATCCTTCTGGAGAGTTGACCTACGAGACCTAACTTGGGCAGAGCAGGTCTCTACAACTCAAGGAGACACAGATTAAGTTCGCTCATCTCAAACTGTAGGAATATTGCCTGCTGATTGGCTCGAGTTATGTGATTCCGCAGGAGTGCATTCAGTATTAATTGCTTGTGCTGATTGGGACTCGAGGGGTCATGTGATTGTGCAGTTGTTAATGCTGCTTGCTGATTAGTTCTTCCTGTGTCAGGTGATCATGCTTTTGTGCCTGCTGTATTAATGTTGCTTGATGATTGGTTGTCCCTGTGTCAGGTGATTCTGCAGCTGAGCAGTCTGTATTAATCCTGCTTGATGATTGGCTGTCCCTGTGTTAGGTGCTCCTGCAGTTGTGCAGGGAGGTGCCGTGTGTGGAGGCGGTGGTGGAGACACAAGAGCTGCAGTGTTTGATTATCGCGCTCACCTCTCTGTGGGACCAGTGCTGCTCCATGTGGAGACGCCAGGCATCGAGTGTTTTGAGAGCTATATCTGCTGCCCAGGCCAAAAACACAGTCTCAGCACTGCAAGGTGAGCTAAAACACCATGTTAGCTCTGCTAGGTGAGCTAAAACACCATCTCAACTCTGCTAGGTGAGCTAAAACACCATTTCCGCTCTGCTAGGTGAGCGAAAACACCATCTCAGCTCTGCTAGGTGAGCTAAAACACCTTGTTAGCTCTGCTAGGTAAGCTAAAGCACAATGTAAGCTCTGCTAGGTGAGCTAAAACACCATGTTAGCTCTATTAGGTGAGCTATCTGCTAGGTGAGCTAAAACACAATGTGAGCTCTGCTAGGTGAGCTAAAGCACCAAGTAAGCTCTGCTAGGTGAGCTAAAACACTATATTAGCTCTGCTAGGTGAGCTAAAACACAATGTTAGCTCTGCTAGGTGAGCTTAAACACAATGCAAGCTCTGCTAGGTGAGCTAAAGCACGAAGTGAGCTCTGCTAGGTGAGCTAAAACACCATGTTAGCTCTGCTAGGTGAGCTAAAACACCATGTAAGCTCTGCTAGGTGAGCTAAAACACCATCTCAGCGCTGCCAGGTGAGCTAAAGCACTGAGTAACCCTAACTTGTGTCCTGTTTATGCAGGGAAAAACTGCATCAAGCTCTGCATTCAGAACCTCCTGAAGCTCCCCCCAGTGGTACCCGCGGCGGTGCTGGCCGAGCTGGCCGTTACCGTCTTCAGCTTCGTCAGAGACTCATTCCCCAGGATCCCACGCTGTTCCACGAGTTTGAAAACAACGAGGGCTACACCGTCCTGCAGATGATCATGTCCCGGTGGGTTACCCTGCCTGATATCACCTTCTGCCCCCTCCCCCCTCCCGCCCTGGTCCTGAAAGATGAGGCTTTTTGGATCGTCCTGCGTGCTCGTGTGCATACAAGTGCAGGCCACAGCTTCGCTTTATGCTGCAAAAAAAAGGTCTCTCTCAACAAATTCTAGTTTTGTCAAGAGACTAGAATGGCAGAAAACTTGAGCTGCTTACAAGTTGTTTTTTGCTTGAAACATCCTTGGTAGTCTCTCTTCATTGGCAGTGTGTTTGTGTTATTGAGCAAAAGAAGCGTACACCCCAAGAATGGCCTTCTTCGGTTCTTGATGGGATGTATTTGCCTGTCAGATTTAAATCTGGAGTGTGAGGGTAAATGTTACGCCAATCTGTCTGTTGCATACACTCGCCCCTCCCCCAAAAAAAAGAACGTTTCCCAAAATTATATCTCCCAGCTGATTACTCTCATTAGTTCCGCCTAATTAGAAAATCCCAATTACTGGGGTAAAATACTAGGGAGGGCTTGTCCTTTAGAGCTTGAATTTTCCCCGTCTGCATGGTCCTCAAAACCATAACTGCGGGTTTTCTGCTCTCCTGTTGCGTTGTCTGGTGTACAGACAGACTGGTCACTCAAAAGCACCTAATGTGAAATGGGTCCACATGTGATGGTCCCTGTTCTAGCAGCTCTCAGCGTTGCCTCAGTAGATGGGGAGAGTGCTGTAATTTTCAGTGTTCAGCTGTATTCCGAAAGGTATTCCTCATCATTTTGGGCACACTGCACCAAAAAAAAAAAAAAAAAAACATTTTATTAAAATTTGATGTACCCATGTATTGTAAAAATAAAGAAATCTTTTCAATAGTTCCATTCAGCATTTGATCCTTAATAACATGTATCTGAATTTAGTACTTTAGTGTGTCCTGAGGTTAAGTACTTTACTGTCAGTACAATCTGAGTGAAAGCAAGCTTATTTTGCAAAGTTACTCTTCCAGTTGATGGATTAGTCATGTGATTTCACCCTCTAATGCCTCTGCAGATTTGACGAAGGCATGACTGCAGCTGATGCCCCGCCCCTGGAGGAGTTCCTGGACCTGATTGCGTCGCTCACCCTGTGTGGAAAGGCAGAGCTAAAAGTGGCCGTGTGCGTCAACAACCCTCAGCCCCCGGGCTTCAAATTCGACCTTGCCCTCACCAAAGGTATTTCCACCCCCTCCAAAGGTACCTTCGGTTACTGACCAAAGGTTTACCCGTCCTCACCAAAGGTAACTTTGGGTCCAGTCCCATCCGACTCGCCATGCGGCACATGCCGCTCGTGCTGAGCTGTAGCACTAGCATAGAAGGCACACGCATGCAAAAATCAGATCATTCACGCTAATGACAGTAGGTCTTTGCTGCAAACACTATTTGAACGGTTTGCCTTGCTCCTTGCCGACACATGAGAACCTCGCCAGCCACTTGAATAAAGGAACAGCCCCATTGTCCCGTCCCATGGTAACCCTCCCCTCGTTAAATATAGTCCCACCCTTGCCAATGGGTGTGATGAGGTAGCATGTAGCCCAGTGGCTAAGTAGCCTGATTGGGGCCTGAAACTTCAGTGGTCCGACCCCCCAGTGGAAGCAAAATAGAGATCACTCGTTGGGCCCTTGAGCTAGGCCCTTAGTGCCACATTGCTCCAGGGGGCATTGGCACCTGGTTAGTCTAATCAAATGCAAGTCACTGTAGATTTCAGTGTTACCTGGAATGTAAACCCCTGTCCTGTTGTTAAGGCAGTGAAGTTCCTGAGCATATTGAGCTGCACTGTTTTGGGGCCTAATTATTCGGTTCCTACTGCTGTTCGCATTCGCTTAATGAAGCTGGCTTTGCAGGGAGAACTTTGAGACTCATGGAAAATGTCACTCGCGAAAGACCAAACAGTGGTCAATCCCTGGCTGTAGCTAGGCCAAAGACCGGCCAATCTAGGGCCAAGTGCAGGCCAACTGCAGGTCACATCCGGGTCACAGACAGGCATATCCCAGGCTGAAACGGGGGCCCAGTCCAGTCTTTAAAAGGCAGACGTGGGGATGATTGAGTACGGAACCCCAGGCTAACCGTGTTAGCGCCCCACAGTGCCCCCGCCCTCTCCTCCTCTCTCCGGAGGCCTGTCATTTATCATGCACCAGACCCCTCCCATGCTCCCCTGGGGAGGGAAGCATGGCCCCCTAAAGTCCTTCTGTTTGGGTTTCCCTCTGATGGGGTTTTTATTAGGGCTGTGGTCCAATCACATTATCGCCTGCTTACACGCTTCACTGAGCACAGTGCGCTGCTGCGTTTAGCCTTCCGTTCGCAAACCAGAGAGACTTCCTACTGTCTCTCTCTGGAGGGTTTATCATGTAGTAATTAGCTCAGCTAGCGCAAGTGCTAATTTATATATGTGCCAATATGTACTGTGATGCATTGTAGCATGCTCACAACGTGTTAACTTCAATTTCTTACCAGCATATTTTTGATAAGGGCTCTAAGGGAAAAATGGTGTATGGTAAAAAAAATAAAAACTGTGGCTAAGGTAAACTGCATGCGATTTTTATTAAGTTAAGCAGGATGGACTTGGAATTTTTCATATGTGCATAATCTTATTCATTTTGCAGGTTGTCAATGTCAAGTAGGTTTTTCTCAATCAGAAATTCGCAAAGAAATTGTGAAAAAGGCAGACATCTCAATGCCCGATATCTTGGAAGTCTTTAGTCTTTGGCTCATGGAAATATTTAAGTTCATTGACAAGAACATTATCAACAGTTGGTGTACTCTGCAAGATCCGCAGTCCTCGCAAAATCTGTATATGTGACCAAAAAGCCTTGACTTAAGACAAATTGTCTGTAGATGTAAGAGGGTGTCAGACTTAAGTTTCTTAAAAGTCTCTTCAAAGTCTTCCAGTGTACGGTAAGTGTTAGTTACATTAGTGCTTTATTGGGGGTGCTATTTGGTGTATTTTAAACTCAAATAAGGTATGCTAGATCCAGACTGGTGGAATGTGCTCCTTGGTAACCCAGTCCAAGCCTGACCTTTTGAATGATCCTGTCCTCTCTTGCGCCCCCTGCAGGCTCATCAGTGAAAAACCTCACAGCCTTCCAGATCCTGCAGAATTCCTTCCTGCGATCGGAGAATCCGCACATCTGCTCACTGATCCTGCAGGTTGTGCACAACATCTGGAGCTGGGACAAAGCCAATTTCTTCCTCCTGGAGTGGAGCCTGCAGCCCCTGGCACAGCAGGCCGAGTGGCTGTGGCGAAAGCCGCCTGCCGTTTACCCGTCGTTCTTCCGCCTGCTGGAGACGGTGGTGCTGCAGCTGGACTACATCCCCCACGATGCCCTGCGGAAGCTGCAGGCGGGGTTGGCGCAGAGCGGCTCTGTGGCTTACGCTTTGGCGATGTTCGGGTCTTTCCTCAGGCTGGGCGCACACTCGGACCTGTTCTGTGAGGTGCTGTGCGATTCCGGCGTCATGGAGCTGCTCCTTGGACAACTCCGGAAGCAAGCCAAGATCCTCCGGAAGGGCGGAACTCCGGGTGTGTCACTCGTCGCTGTGTTAGCCCCGCCCCCCACTGGCGCAGCTGCGAATATGATCACTGTAATCACGTAGCTGCTATTACTTTGTTTTAAACTATAAAGTGTGGATCATAAGAGTCAGTACAGCTCTCTTTTGTTACAGGAACAAACGGACAATCAAGCGTCAACAGCAGTGAGAAGACCCTGATCACAGTCATGCTGAAAGTGGTGGCCATGTTGGCTCAGAGGTCCGTCAAGAACACGGGTGAGGAAGGATTACAGGGGTGTGCACACGCCACACTTTTCAGTTGATTCTGATCTCCTCACTTCAGAAAGGAATTTATGAAATATTGTGTTGCTCTTGGTATCAATCAAAATTAATGCTGATTTTTAGGTTGCTGAAAGGGCATGTCTACATGGTTTACCCTTGTTTCCCATTTGCGTCAGTGTTAGCTTTAGCGTCAGAAATAGCGTCATGCTTTCTTGCGTGGACAGGATCGTAGCAACCGCTTTACACAATGGCTTCATACTCTCCGCATGTGTTTATACGAATGTCTAGTTGCTCATCCACCATGGTTCTCCTGGGTCAAAGTTCAAGGTCACTGAAAAGGTGTTTGATTTTCTTTGGACGAGATCTCAGTACCCGCTTGGCGTGAGAGTTTCATACTTTAGGGATGTGTTTATACCAATGTCTAGTTGTGCATCCAACGAGATAGGATCACCTGGGTCAAAGGTCACCAGATAAATTCACCGACTGTGGGCAACCTCTTTTTTTTTTTTTTTTTTTTTTTTTTTTTTTTTTTTTGCACAAAAAATGGCTTTCTCTGGTCATAGTTGGTTGCGGTATGTCATATTCTTATAAATAATATTCCCTCTGACTGTTACACTGAGAAATCCTGAGCAAGTGCAAGGTTGCGTGTCTGAGTTTTTCGTGTTACAGTGCTGGAGGGGTGCTGTAGAGGGGGAGTAATGATGGTGTTCTGCTGTATTACAGTGTTGATACGGGACTGTGGGATGATCCCCTACATTAAGATCTTCCTGGATGAGCCGAACTTTCGCTGCCCTGCCCTCACCCTCCTGGAGCAGCTGTCAATCATTAACCCAGAGGAGTACATGAGCATCATCATTGGAGCACTGTGTTCCTCTACACACAGTGAACTTTGGCTGAAACGAGACCTGCTGCAGGTACACACATGCGTGCGCGTGCACACACACACACACACACCCTCACCCCACACAAAAACACACACACACACACACACACACCCTCACCCCACACAAACACACACACACACACACACACACACCCTCACCCCACACACACAACTCGGACAGGCACACACTTGCACATACTAGGTCGCAGAGACTACTCAGACTTATCACACGCAAACGCAACATAGCACACGTAAGCAAATACCACTGACACACGAGGGATCATACTTCCTCACATTGTCTCTCTTGAGTATTTAATTTGTTGGGAATGATTAGATGTAATTCTCTCCAGGACCTCTCTGCATGATGTCTGCGTGTTCTCCCGGCGTTTGTTGGGCTTCCCCCTCCCTGAACAACATGTCCTGTAGAAGCACCCCGCCTGTGTCCCTGACCGAGGCTCTGGCTTCAGAACTGATGCTGGTCCCTGGGTGCTGCTCTGTGGCTGCCCACTGTCCTAAATAACTAGGATGGGTCAAACGCAGAGGACAAATGACCCCACAGGGTCCAATAAAAAGTATATCTTAAATCTGAACTGTGGCTGGTTCTACTTGTATTCAATCAATCGCAAATCTATTTCTTGTGATTATCTGCTGACCACTTGTACTTCATTTAACTGGGAAGACTGTGCTGTCAGTTAGAAGCTAAAATGCAGAAGCTAAAAATCAGTTACATATGCAAGCTTTCAGGACTCATGCAGAAATTCAGCTTTTGTAACTAATTTTGATAAATTGTAACGCGCTTAAAACTGAATAAGCGGGTGAATTTATTATCTTACCCTCCGCGAACCTGATTGCATTACGGGCAAATTCAGATTGATTTGCTAATATACATTTAGCCATTAACGCGGCCCTGATTGGATTACGCACGCCGTCTTGCCGTGCAACAAAACAAAAATTATGTGCAATATCAAATCACGGAATGTGAAATAAACTCAATAAGGCGTAACTAAGTTATCCAGCTACTGTACGTGTGTGCGTGTCCGGTTTATGGATTTAAGCGAGAGCGATGCTAACTCCAAGAGGATTAAACTGTAACTCGGTTAAAGCAGCGGACAATCGGATTCACCCCGACCTTTTTGGCGCGTGTCAGAAGCACTCCGATTATTTCTATTGGTGTTAATTTCATTCCTCTTCCCCTTACGAGACATTAGCCGTTTGATGTATTATTGCCTCTAATTGAACAAGCCTAATCAAATCCTGTCCGGACCTCAAAAATATAACAGATCTATTTGTTATTATTTTTTTTCCGATGTTGGAGCTCTTTAAGCATTGAAAGTCCATGGAAAAACATACTAAATTTGAGGGTGCAATTCATTTGTAGCCCACTGGGTAAGTTTCTCCCTTCAGATGTTTGCAAAAAGAAATCCATCATCTAGCCGTCCTTATATACCAGAAAGACTTATTTATACCTGCCAAATTCTTCAGTGATGACAATGAAAACAGATTTAAGTGTTTAAAATGTTTGAAAATTTTGTTGCTTAGAGTGTTTGAGGTAAATAGCAAACAGTTTTACATCTTAATTCATATTTTCATTCTACATTCAGTTTTCTGCGTAGATGCGAGTGCATTTTTCCCAGTATGAATGTGCATTATGATATTTTTTATACACTGCACTAAGAATTTTTACAGTTGTTCAGCACATTGGATGATGATTTATATACATGCGCGTTACAGTGCTGATCTTCCATGTCTGCTCTGTTATTTACATTCATGTAGTGGATGATAGTTTATATACATGTGTTATATTATTGATACTCTGTGTTTGTCCTGTCATTTACAGCTTGTAGAGGATGATAGTTTATATACATATATGTTATAGTGTTGCTCTGAGAGAGGTACTTTATTGAACCCCGTGGGGTAATTTGTCCCCTGCATTTAACCCATCCCATAGTTAGGAGCAGTGGGCAGCCACAGAGCAGCACCCGGGGACCAACTCCAGTTCTAAAGCCAGTTCCTTGTTCAGGGGTACTGGTATGAGTGTCCTTATAATGCATGTTTTTCTGGGTGGGGGAAACCGGAGTACCCGGAGGAAACCCACGCGAACACGGGGAGAACATGCAAACTCCACACAGAAAGGCCCCAGGCCGGACTCGAACCCACAACCTTCTTGCTGTGAGGCGGCAGTGCTGACAAGTGTGGATATATATATATATATATATATATATACATACAACATAGAGCAATATGTGCATTATGGTGTTGTTCCTGTGCATTTGCAGTAATTCACAGTGTTTGCTCTGTATGTCTGTGTGGTCAGTCTCTGTTGAAGGTGCTGGAAGCCCCGAGCTCGTGGAACGCGTTTCGGACGGCCGGGGGGTTTAATGGGGTGCTGTCTCTGCTGGTGGACATGGAGGGGGCTCTCGCACCGCAGACGGGGGGGGTGTGGGGGTCGCTCTGTCCTGAGCGCGTGCGTGAGCTGATTTTCCTGAGTCTCCAAACCATCGCACTCGCCGTGCACCTCCACCCCATCAACGCTCACTTCTTCCACACGACGAGCCAGCCCGCAAAGATGGCCGACGCCCTGCTGCAGCTCGGCTGCTTCAGCGCGGGTGGGCGCGCGGAGACCGACCCCGACCGTGAGCACGTAGCACACCCCAAAATTGAACAAGAATGTGACGTAGTCCCCAGGATTGACCACAAACTTGACACAGAACCCAAAACCGACTGTGAAAATGACACAAACCTTAAAACCAACTCTGGGCATGACCCCGAATCCAAAACCAACTGTGAACATGAACTAGACTCCGAATTAAACGGTGAACATGACACAGACCCCAAACCCGACGGTGAACACGAGACAAAATGCAAACCCGAGTGCGAAAATGAAGCGGACTGCAGACCTGCCGATGAACCCAGTGCTGCTGGCAGCCCTGACCAAGATGGCAGCTGTGACTCTGACGGCCCCAGGACCTTCTATCAGTTTTTGGAGTTGGCAGAAACCAGCGGAAAATCCCTACCTCTTACCTTTCACGACTGCGTGCGGTTTCTCACCTTCCTGGACCAGTTCGCCATGGGAACCCTGGTGACCATGGAGCTTCCTCTCAGCCAGGACGAGCATTCCGAGATTCCGGACAGCCCAGCGGAGCTCGATCGCTCCAATCCCGCGGAGTATCCTCTCGGAAAAACTTGGCACAGGGCTAACAGCATACTATCTGTAAACAGTGACCTTTCGCACAGGTATGTGCCCTGACCTCTGACCTCTGGTACTCTAGTGATGCTGCTGTATAATGACATTCATGGGGAATTGCTCAGCATAGAGTTATGAAAATAAGATCATTATGGGAATAGAATAATAATTTACATGATAAAGTAGCAAGCCAATCACTGTCACTTCCACCAGAGGTCGCGTCAACTGAAAATTTTCCGGCATTGACGGATTTTTTTTAACAATGACAGAACATTTTGAGGGCCGTCCGTCACTTTGACAGAATGTAATTCACACCCCCGTCCAATTGGTGGTGGGTGTCATATTGTCTTGAGCATTGTCTTTGATCTGAATGATCCTGTATTCCTCATATTTTTGTAATACGATCATTTGCTCTTCATTTGTAAAATATGCTGCTCTCCTGCCGGTAGACGATCGGTCATATGCTACAAACGCCGTCTCTGTTATGTGAACACGCAGATATCTAGGTGGGGAAAGCCTCGGTTGACTAACGAGCTGATAAGCAGCTTCGTAGGACCGCTTAGCGAGACTGCGGTTGTTAGGCTAAGTGAAGCCCAGCAATAACTGAAAGCATTGTTCATTTGCGCACTGTTACTGTGTGGGGGGAGAAATCATTTGTGATGTTTTATAAAGTTCATACAGCAGTAAGTTCGAAAATCCACGCAGTGCTGTATTTAACACAGTGCGCAATGTGTGTCTACATGAATCACTGTCGGCATCAGCTAATGTGTAATCTATAAATTAGTCTGTTTATTTCATTAAAAAAAAAACGATTATCATTTAAAAAAAATAAAATTACAATGACGGATAATAATTGATTATGACGGAATTTTGATGCCCCTGTCCGTCGCAATGACGGACAATCAGAAAGTGTAACGCGACCTCTGACTTCCACTCAAGTAAACTACTCCATACTGCTGTGAACCAATTTAAGCAGTACAGCAGACTGAATTGACAAAATCATTGATATAAAAAATGTTAGTGACTCCAGACATATAATACATTACAGTGACATGCAATTTTCGATAAGCCTGGCCAATTTGGACATTTTGTTGAATATCTGTGTGAAAATAAGTCAAGGCAGCCTTTGCAGGTTGCAAACTTAAATGTGACATATTTCTGTAAATGTTAGTGCGTAGTCACTATTTATTTGCGGTATTCCGCTGTGTGAAAAATAAAACCATAAGTGTGATGTGCAGCAGTTTGGCCTCCTGCCAGTCAGAGTAGTCCTCGGGCAGAAGTAGCAGCTTAGAAACATTCTTTGCTGCTTGAGACTCTTTAGTCTTTTTTCCCGGCCTCAGGGACTTTCCCACTCTTTCCGGCAGGTTCTGGCTGGTCCTCTGTAGTTTGAAAATATTTTTGTCCAATTGATCATTACATTGCAAAATGCCTTGATGTTGGCTTGGATGTGTTTTGAAATTCATGAATGTTGTTTTGCACTATAAATGACAGGAGGGCAAGCCAAACCGATACTGTTTTACTGTCTGTGTATCCCCGTCAGATCAGCTTTTGATCGGACAATCCTCCACCCTGGAGCCGTTTGTGTTACAATGACGCTTCTGCCAAAATTATACTGCCCCGATCACACTGAGGTACTCAATGCATTCAATTACGTTTATTTGATAGCTGTTGTTGCAGTTTCTTGCTGCTCAAATTCCCAATCATACCTGTGTGTAATATTAGAACTTCAGTACACTTAACATACACTTAATCTCATGTACATTTTCTGTGAACTCTGTGTCAGGCTCCAAGGACTTGTTATGAAACAGAAATCATGCACAGAATGTGAAATTATATTCAGAAAACCTAGAAGTAATTGATCAGACCCTTTCATTTGACACCAGATCTTTAGAGATGGCTTTTAGTAGGTTGAGCTGCTGGGTGTGTTTGTGACCTCATCACATTATATCGTAATTTCTGCATTCCGATGTGACCTTTGACACTTCCATCTGCTCCAGCTGTCTGCTGAGCTGCAGCTGGCCGTGGCCAATCACGTGCAGTCCTTGGTGAAGTCTGAGCGGAATCGGCAAATCATGTGCGAGGGCGGGCTCCTGCTGGTGCTGCTGGACCAATGCGAGGCGATCCTGGAGTCCAGCTCCCACCCCCTCCACCTGCCGGTTGTTCGAGTGTTTGAGAAGCTGGCCTCGCAGGCCATGAGCCACGCCTGCCTTCGGTTAGCCTAGCCTTTGCTGACACATCTCTGTTTCATCAATGTGTGACCCTATGAGCTGTATCTAGAGCTGGGTGATATTTTTGTTGCTTTTATCTCATAATGAACTGGATAAAATACAATTGGAAACTCTTGATCAGAAGTTGCGCTGATTAACCTCTGGAGCAGCATGATATTATGGGCTAAACCTCCAGGCCCCAGCCAAGCACTGTAGTACCATAAAAAAGAGTAAATGAGTCAATCTAAACAAGTTTTTTCGTCTCGAGACAGAAAGTCTAAATTGTGTTCTTTGTTTGTTCAATGAGGCTGAAGTATTGCCACAGAGGTGAATAGTTTGGCTCATTTTCAAGATTTGCCAGTAATAAAACAAAACTTAAATTGCCAAGCATGCAGTGAATTCATCAAGGACTGAAAAGGTTATCTGTCTGGTTACAAGTCTAAGCCACTGGTTTGGACAGCCTTTATTGTTGTGTTAATGCAGTGATTCTGGCTAATTGTTCTTAGCAGGTCAAATGACTTGCTGTGAAGATCTACAAATATATGCTATATATGTTGTGAAGTTCTAGAAGTATACTTTACATTAAGGCAGATAGAGAAAGTTTTTTTTTTTTTTAATGTAGTACTATACAGAACTACAATGAATTTGCAGTTAAGCTTTCATTGTGCTTTTACAGTAATCTGCACATCCTGACAGTTTTTTTTTATTTTTTGTATTTTGCTGGCTAATCCCTTGCTCATGGTAATAATACTGCTTAAGTATAATAATATTTGTTTGAGTGACTGATTTATTCATTTATCATCAGTAATGGATGTATGAAGAAATGCTGGTGTGTTTGACACATGAGGTTTATCCCCACAGGAAGTTCTTGTGCCTGGGAAACCCCTTCATGTGCGGCGCTGAAAACCAACCACTTCCACATCGAAAAACGGACACACACGACTCAAATGGTAGTAACAGTACTGAAACAGTGGTCCAGTGCAGTATATCATATGGCAGTTGTTCCTGTTTGTTTCTGTACCTCAGTATATTGAACTAGAAGTGTTGACAGTGAGATCAGAGTCGACTTTATTGTGCGGTATTTGTGTCCATATTGCCTGAGCCGTACAGGAGTTGCAGCTTTTTCAATGCGGTGTCTCTGTCTACATTCTGACTGCTCCTGATGTACCCTACAGTAATAGCATGATGCTCGCAGTCCTTGCCTGTTTAAAGATGTAAACATGAGATGTTGAATCCAGCAAACCAATAGTCAAATGAGTGTAGATTATTTATAATGGATTATGTGGTCAGTGCTTTGCATGACTGAGAGAAAAGGCAAATGACTTGGATGGATCACGCAGAGGTGAAAGAACACCAGGCCTGACCAGAAAGTGTAACGGAGATGAAATGTTTGGCCTTTGTAATTGGTCGCTGTGACGGATAAAACCTGCTTCATTTTCCAGAGGATATTTAAAGGATTATTCCAGGCTACCTCTTTTCTATCTCATTGAGTTGGACACAAATGCATTGCTATTAGGCAGGCTTCTATGGTGTATGACTGAGTGATGTTAAAATAATATATATATATATTTTTTTTACTACTCTCAGATAACCACTTTGTCGATATTACTGTTTTAGGAAAGGATGTAATGAGCGCACCTGATGACAGAGAGAGGGCGCCATCAAGCAGAGAGCTGAAGCAGAGATTCAGTTTGCTTGACCCCTCTGTCGGGTCAAGGGTTCCCCACCATCGAACCGTCAGCCTGGTCTCCATGACGTCTCCCCGCAGTCTGAGACCTCACAAGCTGTCCGTGTCCCCCTCCTTCGTGGAGTTCGATATGAGTGACAGCGGTTTTGGGTATGGTGGTTCATACCAAATATATATTTTAACTAATATATTTTCGCCATTATGCAATTTCTTTCTCAAAGTATACCCCGATGCGTCAAAACATTACAATAACGTTTTGCTCATTTGTGCATTTATTGAAAAGTTTTGTATTCCCTGTTAGTAAAGGCCATTGGGCTGTAGTTCTGAATTACTGATCCTATTTGTTCACATTATTAAGACTTGTGACTAAATATGTAGTCAGAAAATCTAGCCCCCCTCCATGTCATCTGTATTTTCTCTTTCTAGCAAGCCACCACCTGTAACTAGCACCCCTCTGGGTTGTCCGAACCACCATTTTATGTGCCGTATGCCATGTGAAGTGAAGAGTAGCAGAGTTGTACTCCGTGGTTAAACGTGACTGGGCAAGAGGAAATACTTTAGCTTTGATTAAAGTTTTAAAGGGGAGATGTACACTGTGGTTGGATTGGTATGTTTTATCTGGTAAGTTGACTTGTCATTATATCAATTGATGTGTTTATCGACCTTCGCCTCCCCCCCGTGTTACAGGTGTCTTTACCTCCCATCTCTGGCCACAGTGAAGGGGGTGGGCGCTGATTCTGTCTCCTTGGGGGGCACTGGCAGTGGTAAGAACTCATCATTCGATTTTACAGCTCGAGCTCAAGACCTTCATTTCTAACTGGTGTTGTGTAACAGTGTGTTTTTTGAGTGATCTCACGGTAAATCTGCTTTCTAAGAATGGTTTCATAACTTTGTTTATATCAATATGAGTAATGTAGTTGACTAATGAGTCCTGTACTATGAATTACTCAATATGTTGTCAATAATATGGGCATCGTGTCATAATAGTGATGTCAGTGAAGTGTCTGAAGTGAGTTATGAGTGCTGTTAGCAAGTGCAGTCTGAGTAGTGTGTTGTATCCGTACGATCTCTACTCTCCTCAGACTGCCGCGGATTCCCGCCCTCGGCTGGTCTGTCATTCTCCTGCTGGTTCCTGATTGGCCGGTTCAGCTCGGCCTGTGACTCGCACCCAATCCGCTTTCTCACTGTGGTGCGTCATATGTCCCGTGCCGAGCAGCACTTCGTCTGTCTGTCCATCAGTCTCACCGCCGTCGACGGCTGCCTGGTCATCAGCACGGGGAGGAGCCCTACCAGTTCCTCGGTACACGGCCAGGGGCGATCAATGTTCTCTTGTTTGTTTGTTTTTTTTTTTTTTTGTTTTCAAACTAAAGTTTTCACTTAGTTTTCTAGCTCCCACAAGATTTCCTCTCCCTGCTTCTTGAATGTGTTATTGACATTATTGTGTTGTCGTTTCATGGCAGCAAAATTATGAATGTCCTCTGTTAACTGAGATTCTATTATCTCAATGTTGTTTCCTCATACAGTTCTTTAGTCTGTGAAAGCAAGATCATTGTAAGTCTGGAATGTGCATCTCAATCAAAGCTTGATATTAAATATTGTGTACTGCACTTATACATGCTTATTTTGAGATCCAAATAAGGGAAACTTTCTTGTGTTGGGAGTCACATTTGAAATTTAGTACCTTTCAGGAGGCACCACAAATATCCTTGCTAATATAGCCGAGTGAGCCATAGATTATTCTGGAACCTACCTCATACACTCACATGACCCTCAGAAACACTGGTGTCTTCTATTACCCTTTTTGGCGCAAGATCACAAATATAGAATCAACAAACATTGACTGTTCAAAGGGTTGATCAGTGAAGACTCTGGTTTTTTGGTGTGGCTGATGTCGGTGTTTTATTTCTCCATTAGATTTAATGGAGCCGGAGGTCCACACACCCACTGCTCTCCCCTCCACGGTCCGCTTCAAATGTGCCAAACAGCTGATCCCATATCAGTGGCACCACCTGTGTGTGGTGCTCACCAAAGACATCAAGAAGTGCTGCCACGTCACTGCCTACTTGAACGGCAAGATGGTGAACACCGCAAAGGTCTGCTGATCCGTCATGCTGTTCGTCAGATGCTGCTCTCTGGTTCATCTAGAAAACAAAGCTGGCTGTCGGGCCTCTATATAAACACTGAGTAAAATGGTTAAAAAGTTTGATTCTTTCCTCCAGTCAATACTAATGGTGTAGAATTTGGAAGTAGTAGTTGTTGTTAGCTGATATTAATTCTAGTAGTCAAGTGCCCAGTTATGTTTAGGTACAAAATATGTTTAAACTGCAGGTAAATATGTGAAAGATGAAAGATAAACTGTGATGCTAATTGAAATAGACCTGCTTAAAATTCAGTTTGTATTTTTTAGGATGGATAGCAGCTGTTTCACAATTTTTTGTCGATGTTTTCCTGGGTATGGTGTTCAGATGATGAAACTGATTGAGTGTTAAATCTAGGCAAAGAAAGAGAGTAAATTTAATGGCTGGAGTTATTTCTCAGACTGTAGAAAAACTACTAATCTTGGGTAGCCATTATGTCAGTCGTTGAATTCCCCAGGGCTCGGTAAAGAAAATTTTGACCCATGGGAGAGCGGCAATCGAGCCATCATGTTGAATAATTTGTCATATTTTTCTGTTGAACAAATCAGGAGTGTAACTTGTATTTCAACATTAGAGAGGATAGATAGATAGGTAGATAGATAGATAGATGGCTGAGGTGGACAGTCTAGGGTCAAAAGTAGAAGTCCTCCGTAGTTTTTCGCTCCAACCACCTGGACTTTCCTTCTGCCAGGAGGTGAATTAATTAGTGAAATCAGCTGGCTGAGTGCGTTTGGGGGTAAAACACAACAGGACTTTTACTTTGGGACCCCCGAAACATGCACCTCTGCGAAATGGCACATTTGCGTAATATATCGGGGCTCAGAGAAACAGGGGAAAAAATGCATGTATTGGGTGTCTCTCGACAAGTGAGGAAATAAATTTTCAAAATGTAGCCTGATTCTGGCCTCTTGCGTGTATCCATGTTCACCGTATTGCTTGTGTCCCACTTGTGCCGCAGATGAAATACATCCAGCCTTTTCCTGGGCCCTGTGTCTCTATGGATCCCACTGCGGTCATCGACGTGTGCGGAATCATCGGAACGCCGTCGCTGTGGAAACAGAAGGCCTATTTGATCTGGCGGGCGGGGCCAGCATATCTGTGGGAGGAGCCAGTAACACAGGAGAGTGTGGAGGTCCTGTATGAGCAGGGCACCAAGTACCTGGGGAACTTCCTGTCCGTGAGTCTGCCAGGTGCGTCTGTCTGACTGGAACCTGGGAAGTGTGTGTTTCTGACCTGTGCCTAGCCACAGAAAGGTCTGAACAGCTGTTGGCTCCACAAGCAAAACCCTTAACTGCACATTGCTGGGATTGGCCCCTGCTTATTATCAAACCAAATAACTGTAATTAATTTAGATTAAAGAGCATAAACTCAAAAATTTAACGATCCAATCGTATTTCAGTGCAGCCCACTAGTGCTCCAGTGTATAGTGCCCCTGAATTGCTCCTTGGCGTTTGTAAGGTGAACTGAGGGTTTTGTGGATTTCGGCAAATGTCCCTGCTGACCGGTCTCCCCTGGGGAAGACATTTGTTAAAACAATTCATCAAGAAAGTTGAAAATGCTTCTGCGAAGGCTTGTAAATTAGCTAATTGATATTGTACAGTGGAGAGCTATGAAGCAGAGAGCAGTCTTTTTTAAGGTGTAGTGAGCTGACCATGAAAGTGCGCTTAGCGCACTTGTTTCTCCCATAATTCTTTGAGTGTCCACCAGCTTGACGAAGTCGGGTGGCTACTATGGATTCGTTATGGTTAGGTCACAACACTTATCGACTTTGGTAGCCACGGCAACAGAATTGGCCGAATAAAACAAAATATCGAGGGCTGACTGCAATAAACAGTTATGTCCAATATGTAACATCTGGACATAACTGTTCATTGCTGTCAGCCCTCGATATCATGCTGAAAATGTGCCTGTTTCAGTGTATGGCTTGTGAAAACTCTAGAGGTCAGAGTTTTTAAGATGGCGTAAGCGGGCACTTGGGGGCTACGCCCATGCGGTTGCAGGCAATCAGACTCTCTAGTTCATGGACTCATTTCATGTTCTCCTGCTGTCTGTTTTTCAGCTGACTGTCCCGGGAGCAAAGCCTCCCCTTTCAGAATCATCCCAGAGGAACGGATTTCCTTTGGGATCAATCCCGCCGTGTCGTGCGTCACCACAGTCGCCGAGATCCGGGACCAGTACAACGAGGTGGACTGCCGTCTTATCGCCAAAGAGGTGCGCTGAGGCTGAGTTCCTGACCTTACTGTGATTCTGAAATAACATACGCCATTTTCACTCCTTTTCTTGAAAATCATTTTCTTCATTTTGTAAGAGAGTTTAATATACGCTACTCTGAGTGGAAGATTTTTTGGGAAATTAGCCCCTTTGTATGTGGGTTCATGGACGCTGCAGAATCACAAACAAATACTATATGCGTTTGCGCAGGACCCATTAATGTGAGGGAAACTCAAACGACGAGGTCTGGCCTCTAGTCCACGTTTAATCTCTCGTCGCCAGAGTAATGAGGTGACTACATCACTGCCGCTGAGCTTTTGGTGTCGGAAGTTAAATCTCTGCAGAAATTTATAATGTGGTTTGGACACTTTTCGGCATAACTTGACATAGAATTGATTTTATGAGCCGCCACGCTCTGAGATTAACCTATGGGGAGTAAGGATACAAGTGAACACATAAAATTTGCATTTTTATGTGGTGCAAAATTTCAGAATTGATGGAGCCTTAAAAATAACTGAAAGTACTTCAGAAGTGAATTAAAAAAACTCCATGGGCAAAATGAAAGGGAATTTTTTACTTCCGACGCCAGTGAGACATGGTCACCTTTGTACTCTATTCACTGCAGGTGGGTGATTCTTTGCTCTTGACTGTTTCAATGAGTGACCTGTGTCCCGTTCTCTTGGTTTCTCTATTTCAGATGGGAATCACCTCCCGGGATAACAGTACTCCAGTGTTCCTGTGCCGGAATGTGGCCCAGCATCTCAGTGGCACCTCTCGGAGCATCGGTGCCGCCCTGGTGGGCCGTTTCGGTAATGTGCAGTAAGATGCACTGGTTAAGTTGACATGTTTATTTGGTAGATACATTTAACCAAAGCAAGATGGAATAAAAGCATTCTGGTGGTGAGTGGAATGACCACCGATCAAAAGATCTGATAGGGTGCTGTTCATCCAAAGGGAGTTCATCCACAGCCTTCAATATCAAGAGTATTTTACTTGGTAAATATTGCATCAGCCAAACTTGGGCAATGGAATGATTGCAGGAAATGGTAAATGGGAAAAACTCTAATGGTACTAGAACTCTACATTGGATACATTTGCATTACGCCCTGACGTTTGATTACGCGTGAGCTAGCTGGATATATTGGTATTTGCGTATTTTCTCGCTTGCATCAGTTTCTAAACATCTGTGTGGTGGGCATCACCTGGCGCTCTGGCCTCAGTCTGAGAATTTTCAGCTCAGTTTAATGGTGTTATGCTGCAGTAATTCACAGGGGAGGAGACACATTGGCTACTGTGCTCAATTGTACCAGAAAAAAAATCTACTTTATCAGTGAACAGCCAAATTATTATTAATTGTTTTGGGTATGCCCAGTTCTCCTGAGGACTCAGTGAGAAGTAAAGGGCAAAGAAGAATGTATTTGGCTTATACTGGCCAATCCAGCTCAGGAGATCATTGTAGCCCCCGGACAAAGTCGGGCGGCTGCTGTGGATTCATGCTTGTCGTCTCCACTGCCGCCGCCGCCGCGTCCATAGACACCTCCTTGTGGACGCTGTACAGGATGTAATTTTTGACCGATTACTTTCATATTTGGTATTAACATATGTTATACTTCAGTTATAACGCCTATAAATTTTGGTTGCCATTTTTTCGTTGACAGTATTGGCCAAATAATGCGCAAAAAAGGGGAGAAGCGGGCTACACCCATGCAGTTGCGGGGGACCGGACTTTCTAGTTTATCAGGAGCAGGACATTATATTTTATTACTTGTAGTTGCGTGAAACTCAGTAATAGTGTTGTCCAGTTTGTGTAAAGCAAGGGCCCGATCCAGACATTGGAGGTACGGCTGGTTCTCCTGTAGCTGTGTGTGCTTCAGTCTCTGTATTGTGCGCTATCCTGTGATTTATGGATGAAAGTCCTGTGACTATCCAGTCATGCCCAGTAATGAGTAGATCTGAAGGAGTCTGCTGAACTGATGTCTCCTTCCTGTCGTGGCCCAGCGGTTTCCTCTTGACAAACTCAAGTCATCATATTATTTCTATAATATGCTTCTACCTTGACACTGCGCTAAAGGCAAATGTGTGGTCCGCGCGTCTGCAAAATATATCAGCCTGCGGACGAGTCTCTTCAATTTATACATTGTATTTGCTGTTGCGAACGCATCTCTGCATAAGCGCAGACTGTATTGCAATGCCAAGCTGAACCGAGTTTCGCGCACTGTGTTCCGCTCGAGCGCTGTTGACATGCACAGATCCACGTGGACACAAAGCTTTGGCGATGCATGAACAGTCTGCGCGGACCAGGCTGATGACGAACTTTGCGTCATGCGCACCGTCTGTGGTTTGATGCTTTTTGCAGAAACACAAACCGTAGATTTGTCTTAACGCGCTCTGGATCCAGCTCTGACTTGCTCCCTCGTTTTTTGTGATTTAGCTGTTATTTTATCAGGTTAGTCCCTATTGGATTTAGATGTTTCCCAAGAGAGCACTGGCCAAGACTGGAAAAGTGTTCAGTTTTTGACTGCAGAACATAAAACCGTACAAAAACAACGGGGATGCAGCAACATAATTTAGTAGAAATAACGCTATGAAATTCCAGCCTAAAATGTGTGTGCTTGTCCCTCAGGAGTGAGAACGTTTGTGTCTCACAGCGCTGCCGACAGCTTCCTGTACATCGGCGGTCCCCCAGTCGTCCTCAGCCTCGTAGCCATGGCAACGGACGACAGCTCACTCTACGCTGCAGCCAAAGTCCTCCTGTCTGTCCTGAACACGAGTCCCAGCATGCAACGGGAGATGAGCCGGACCAACGGCTATAAGGTCTCGCTGTCCTGAGTGTGCGATATTCTGGAGTCAGGATGTAAAATCTTTGTCCTGGACTAAACTCAGCTTTGTGGAGAGACTCTGCAGTCATGATCTAATTTAGTTCAGCACTGTGCTTAATCTGTTTCTGTAAAATTGGCCCATTATGCCATTAATGGCTGTTTGAAAAGAGGAAGGCCTACTTCTCATTTTCGCTCATTTGGTTGCAAAAAATAAATTGTCCAGTGTTTTCATTCCTATGTTACGCAAGAGAGCTCTGAATCCCTGCGACCAGATGCAAAAAGTGCAGGACAGGAAGTAGAAGTCCTGCGATGCGTCTCTTTCTCTCCTAAACTCGGCCTGTTAGCTGCACTTATTTGCTCCACCTTGTTGAGCGCTGGCCGAGCCAAATCAAATCTGTTTGGACAAAGTAATCAATTCTACCAATGAAATGCAGAATTGTGCAGATGTGCAAATTCAGGTGAATGAAAGGAAATTCTGGGGCGAACTCTCTGAACCTGGACTCAGTATTTCTGTCTGGTCAGAGCAGATTGAGAGTTTGAGCTGTAGCCCGGGGTGTTTAGGATTGCTGCTGTTCTGTGTGTATCAGAGCAAGGGCTCATGGGATATCGCCCTGTGCAGTTGCTGGCCTTCCTCCTGAGGGTGAAGTCCCAGCTGATCAGTCACAGAACCTTCCAGCTGATCCTGGGCATTGTCGGAACCATGGAGCTCGGAACCGGTTCCGTCTCTGTGCAGAACCTCGATGCCTTCCGGGACATTCTCTGTGACTTTGAGGTGGGGATCTGCAATATGGCCAGAGATTTATATCGTAATTTTTTTATGGTTAGAATATGGCGCAATATGTTTTTTTTCCCTCTTAATCTCAAAACTGCATGTTTTAAAGGAATTTAAGGTATTTGTGTGCTTATTAACTGAGATGCCATTTTGTTTTTCTGGAAGATTTGGCGGAATGCTCCTGATAACCTCGACCTGTTGGTTATAAAACATTTTGCTGACATTTTGAAGTCATCAAGGTATGTTATACTTCATGGGTGAGTCAGCTCTTCACCTTTATTACTCTACTGTGATTGGTCCTCTCGAGTCTTCACTCCACTGTGATTGGTCCTCTTCCCCTTTGCTCTGATGTCATTGGTTGCTCTGTGTTCCTGCAGTGATGATGGACAGAACGCAGAGGTGTTGCAGGGCTTTGGTGTAACGGCAAAGCTGCTGTTTCTGCTAAACGAGCCGACGCTAACATGCCACAAGACCAGCCTCATCTCCAGCGTCCTCTTGCGGCTACAGCAGGGCTGCTTCAGCGCTGGAGACATCTGCAGGTAGCAGGACTGTGTGCTCTGGGTGTGATGATGTATATTGGGCGTGGATTCAGTCTTACCTGCACTGCAGTTTGGCCGTAATACTGTGTCATGAAATTTCAGTGGTGTTCACTGTACAGTGTTCGCTGTGTACATAACATCACGTAAATGATGACAACTCTCGCGCAAAAAGCACATCATTCTGCGAGGTGCTGTTGGTTTGAGTTTTTAGCATTAAATGGATTAAAAACTTTGGAAGGAAGCCATTTTAAAAAGCTGTAATGGAGATCTAATTATAAATGAGTATCCTTTAAAAATATTTGGGTCTACATTTCAGCATTTAAATACTGTGGTTGACAGTTGTGTGGAGGTTCCTCATTTTTTTTCTCTGAAAACTTCCCCAACCTCATCAATAATGAGAGTGAAAGTTGGTGTCATTTTATCGGCCATCATCTAATGTATTAGCAAAGCCAACTTGAACCCCCCCCTCCAAACGTGTGTGTGTGTCTGTGTGTGTGTGTGTGTGTGCGTGTGCGTGCGTACGCGTTGTGTTTAATCCCCTCAGAATTGGCCTGTTCCTGGTGTACACACTGTTGCCTCCTTCTTTGAATGAGAACTCCATCTTCTCTGAAATCGTCTTCGATGTCTCCTCCCAGGGTGAGCTACACGGTCCATCTGTATCATCTTTCAGGGGTTAAACCTTCAAAAAACTGTAATGGACAATATTAACTTACTTTTCATAAAAGCTTTCCACTCTTTGAATTAAAAAAAAAAATGTCTTGTGTGGAAACTTTATTAATATTTATGTAATTTAAGTTGGCAAATTTTACACTTTTCACACTTAAATGATAAGTAAACATATGGTAAACCTACTTTGCCAAATAAAGAACATAATCTTTGCTCTCCAAAACAATAAGCAATTATTTAAAAAGCATTTTTTTACACCAAGTAATCTGCGTGTAAATGCCTGGTATAAGACCGCTCAAGCAAAAAAGCAAAAAAAAAAAATATTACCCTTCAAGTGGGACTTCATTATATCTTTCCAAACTCGGCTCATGGTAGAGCTTCCTTGATTGATGCATGACTGCGTATCCTGAGTGCTGTGATGCAGATGTTTGATTGGACCTGACTCTCTTAGCCCTGAGCCAATCACCTGCCAGAACCGTCTGGATCCGAAACCAGCTGCTGGAGATGCTGTTCTCTCTGATCAGTGCTGACAGCACATTGCCTCTGAAGTGAGTTTGTGTGTGTGTGTGTGTGTGTGTGTGTATGTGGGAGTGAATGAGACAGTATGTGTCTCCGTGTGTGCATGTTACAGGGAGATGGTGGTCAGCGTAAATAGTAGTCAACTGTGGATGAGAGTTACATTTTTTGTCTGTTCACGGTGCACACTGATAGCTGTGTGGTGATCAGTGTCTCAAGTACAGAGATTTCTACTTGAAATTCCAAGCCACTACATGATATACCGATGTAAAAATGGGAATTCTTTCATTATGATCATTTGACTTATACATACTTGCAAAAGTCAAGATTATTACCTGCCTTTTATATTTTTTTTTTTTTTAAATATATTACAAAACTTGATACACTTTTGAAAATCATTTAACCCTTTCATCCCCCAGTAGTACCATATGGCACTCTTTTTGTCATGTTTCCTTTAACAATCAGGAATAAGAACAGGCAGCCAGAAATTTAGTTAGAATGTCAGCAAAGACCATGCAGAGAAATGGCAGTGAGAACTGGGCACTGGTGGGGGTGAAAGGGTTAATGTGGCATCTTTTAAATTTGTTAACTTCGTGGTTCTGACTCTAGTATTTGATGCACTGTTTAGCGTGTCAGTGTCTCTGACTCTCGTATTTGCTGTGTTGTTTAGTGTATCTGTAGCTCTGGCTCTCATGTTAGCTGTGCTAGTGGGGTAGTGACCCTGAATGCTGTGCTGGGGCTCTGACTCGTGCGGCTGCTGCGTTTGGTGTGCTGACAGGAGTCGGGAGGAGCTGTTTGTGGCCCTGGGGTCGGACTGGTTCCTGCTGTTCACTCAGGCGCATGTGCACCGCAGCACGGTGGTTCTGGGGCTCCGCCTCCTCACACACCTCCTGTGCTTCCCCGCCATCTTAACCCGCTTCAGAGATGGCCTCGCCCCCGGCACTCTGCTGCAGAGCATGGCCGAAGAATCCTCCGCCATGATGGGTGAGATCACCTTATAGTAATCTCTCTCACTGTTACCCCTGCCTCATCTCTCTCATTGCATTATGGGTACACCTGACTCATCTTTCTCATCGTATCATGGATACTCCTGACTCCGGGTGGTAAGCCTTGTTATCGCTCAAAATGGAGGTACCAGCATGAAGTCCTTGCGAGCTTGATCCCGTCTGTGTGGAGATCATCTGGAATAAAGGTCAAATAGGAAAAACAAAGTTCCTGTAAAGGTGTATAACATGTGGGAAATGGTGTTGCATCATATATGGAATGTAAGCTCAGTCCGTGATTAAAATGAATTGAATTTACATTGAATTTCCTCTGGAATGAGGCCTAAACTTTGTGTGTGAAAGCAGAAGCAGAACATTTTTGGATAATGACACTCACACTCTGCCCACTTGAGAAGTGTAGTCCAGTAAACCTCACTCTGTAAGATGGTGGACTCTCTCAGTTGGTGAATGTCGTCCCAGAAACCTTAGTCTGTAAGACTGTGGACACTCGCTGTGCTGTGAGTTTGTGGTCTCGGCCTACCCTCCCCATTTCCTCTGTTACTGCAGATAATCTGAGGGCTCGGCGCAGGTCACATGATCGCCCCTGCAGCTCCTGTCCCGGGTTCGAGGTTCTGCAGCGGCTGCTGGTCAGCCATGTGGCCATGCCGGAGGTGTACATGCTGCTGGCGGGCCTCCTCTTGCAGAGGAGCTGCTATAACACTGCCACTGCACAGGTAGTGTGTGTGTGTGTGTGTGTCTGTGAGATATGTTCTTCTGGCCATTCAGAACCACCCACGAATCTGCCATGACCCAGGTTTGCATGCTGTTGATGTTCCTCACTGTAATGGAAAGTTACAGTACAGAATTCAGTCATCAAACGCCATCCAAATCTGCTGGAATGGCTTCGAAGTATAATCTAAATACCTGCCATTTCTAATTCTAATTCTCATTGGTGAATCAGAGTTATGGTAGAGATGCAAAGGCAGGCCATTCAGCCCAACAAAACTTGGGATTTTCCTGCCACAAAAATGCACTTCACACTCAGGAGACTTAAGAACTGGACTGTATCTAGCACTGTATTTCTGTACTCCCAGAGATTCTGCCTTTACTACATGGCAAGCTATTCCACACAGACATCATTCTCAGCGTGGAAAAAATACTACTTAACATCAGTTCTAAATTCCCCTTTAGCTAACTTCCATTTATGGCATCCTAGTCCTGCAAAAAGAACTTATCAGACCTAATAAGTTGTATAAAAGCATCGGCGTAGCTGCCCTTGGAGTAATAGCTGTACTGTATATCAGTGGCGGCTGGTGAACTGGCGATAGGGGAGGCTCTAAACAATCCCTTAAAATTAATGACTGGTCACAACCTGTTTTCAATCATTCATTTAAATTACCATTACAGAAACTCCGATAACTCTCAACTTTATCAAGTGTGGCCAGTTTTCATTTATAACGCATACCGATTACGACTCCGGACTTCTCACACTTTTCTTTATTCAGGGATCGGAAGCAATGCATGTGTTTCATGATCGTTTAAATGAAATAAGATCATCTGAAACGTCTTTATGCAATTACATTGCTTCCAACCCCTCCAGTGCACAAGAACTTCAATTCCACATGAGAATTCTTACATACGCGTTGACTGAATAATTGCTGACCGCAGCAGAGGAACGTAAATATGCCACTCAAAACTGACACCGAATGTGAGAGAGTTGATAGGTATGCGTTATAAATGAAAACTGGCCAAATCTGATAATGTTGAGAGTTATCGGAGTTTCTGTAATGGTAATTTAAATGAATGATTGAAAACAGGTCGTGACCAATCATTAATTTTAAGGGATTGTTTTGAGCCTCCCCAGTTACCAGCTCACCAGCCGCCACTGATACATATAAATGTACCTCCTGTGTGATCGGCGTGCGATTGCTCCTGTCTGCGGTAGTAAGGCTCTCATCCCCCCCAGACGGATCTGGACCTGCTGATGCAGGAGGTTCTGGACTCCCGCAGTGGTGACGGGCCCGATCTGCAGCTGTGCCCTGACGCCGCTCAGATTCTGCTGGAGCTGGTGAAGGTCATCATCAGCAAGGTTACTGATGTTAAACCCGACACACACATTTACGCTGTGGTTATACACAGACCCAAACCCAACACACTCATTCATACTGTGGTTCGGGACTGACCCAAACCCAACTCATTCATTAACGCTGTGGTTAGAGTCTGACCCAAAACCAGCACGGGCTAACTTCCTAAATGTTGCACTGTTAAATATGATCCAGTACAAGTCATTGGCTGCTGTATATATTGCTCATCTAGTTTCTGGCTGTGATTACGATAACATAGCGAATCAACTGCTTTTGCTGAAGTTTTATAATTGTCGTGTTTTGTACTGCTAAAAGTCCCGTAACTTTCCTGGGCATACATGACCCAGGTTAAATGGTTGATTACTATTTTCTAAAAAGCAGAATGATAGCAACACCTCTCCATAGTTACTGCGAATCGATCTGTCTAACTTGGCTCCGGATTGGTGATATTAATTGGGATTCTCATTTTTGGTAGAGGCGAGTCATGCCTAATTGCATTCAAAATATTGGTCAAATGTTTGGCCTTAACTCACTCAAATGTAAACATTATTCTGTTCTTTCTGTCATTTGGTGCTTTCTGCCTGGTGTAGCCCTCAGCTGGCAGTGAGGGATCATGGGAGACGCAGTTCCCGGGCAGTGTGATGCAGTTTTTTTGCCTGGTGCACAGCCTGTTCCCTCGAGACCCCCTGTGGAGCTCCCCGGCTTTCCTCAGTGTGCTGGCATCCACTGTCTTCCCCCCTCCGCACCCCACCGTGGTGAGTCCAACCCTGCGTCACCGTGGTTTTACCCTGAAAACTGACACAACCGGACATTGTATCCCCGGACGACGAGTTGGGGATACTATGGCTCAATGATCACTATGCCGCATCCGTGTGACGCGGTAGTGCTTCAGCTAATGACAATGCGACCAAACAATTAAAAAACTGATGGTCGCCATCTTTCAATCCCTTTAAAAGCTTTAGCCAATGAGAGGCTGAGGAACGTTTAGGCAGTCACATGACCTTAACATCGACTTACCGTGGCTTAATCAAAGTCTGTTTAGGCTTAACTTATTTGTGCTAAATTCCCACTTGTTTTGAGCTGTTTTGTTGGCTTAAATTGGTTAATGCACGAGCTAGTGCTCCCCCTCCCTCTCTGTGCTGGTTGTCTAGCGACGGGAGATTGATTAGCATTTCTTTCTCTTTTTGTTAGTTTATTTTGCATGAAGTTGGGATGAGTGAAACATGAGGTGTCTTTCATATTTGTTTTATTGAGTGGATATTTACAGTAGAGCTGGTATAACCGTTACTAGCTAAAACTAGCGAATGCGTGCTCAGATTTGTAGCGAAAGATCAGCTTGGCTTTACTTCTATGATACTTGGGCACGTGCACGTATTCGTATTGTTATGTACAGACGAACGGTGGCGTTATATAATGTGAGTGTAGCCGATGCAAGCATTTCGCTAGCGAATGCTGTGAACTTAGCTGGGGTGTACATAGTTAATCTCATAATGTGCTCGGATTTGTAGCGAAAGATCACCTTGGCTTTTGAGTTCGCTCCAGACTGACTGAAGCCAGCACTGCAAACTTGGGGTCCGGCTGTGTGAAACGAAAGGGGCTGAATCGAGCCTGTGTGAAGCGAAGAGAAATGATAAGGCCAGCGTTCATCTCACAGTAACGTAATGACGTACGATGAGTTTCCTCCGTTGTGCGCTACGCACTGCTGACAGAGGGAGACAGACACAGACATAACTCAAATAGTAGTAGTGATGGGGATGTTGCTCCTTTTATAGCTCGGGGATCTGGGAAGTTCGCTGCAGATTTGATCATTACACACTGCATTCATGTTTACTGAACGAATTTTTTTTAGCTTCTGTGGTTTGCTTAGCTGGCATCATTGTTAGATTGCTATGCATGTGCAATAAATTACCAAACACTACAATTGTGTTTGTTTGGTTATATAGCAGAGCATGTGTTGTTTTGTAGGATACGATTCTTTATTAAATTCTCTGTGTGGTTGGCTGTTGGGGGTCAGAATCACTCACAGTAAAGCAGACAATTTGGGTCAGCGAGAGTTTTTCTTTGACAAACTCCTGCTGTAAAAAAGCTAACTGAGGTTTGACGTCACTGTTAACGGGATAATGGCAGATACCGCGAGTCTTTTGATCCAGATGTTTAAGTATTTGTTATTCAGTTCCGCTTTGTCTTGAAATGACCAAAACGTATTCGCTTCACTTCACTTTAGATGAAGGTGGTCTTTCACCTCAGGGAGAAGTTTTGGAACTCTTGAGTTTCATCGGTCTTATCATCGCCATTCCGCTCGCAATGATAGGCTCACTAACCGCCCCCGCCTCCCCCACTTTTGTTTCAGACCACAACAGAACCGTCCACCCAGAACGGAGTGGAGTCCCCGGAGGTTCCCCCGGAGCCTGGGGCCCATCCCGCCCGCAAACAGGTGTGTGACTTCATGCGCATCCTGCTGATGGACAGCCTGATCAACGTGACCCCGAAGCAGCAGCTGCACCCCCTTCTGGTCCTGCTGGAGGTGAGACCTAATCCAACAGAGGTGTAACTGGGCGGTTCTGTCAGCCGCCCAATCAAAAAAAAGAGGTGGGGTCATTTTTTTCAGCCCATTTTCACATTTTGATTGAAAATGGAACATAACTTAACAGATATTAGGATGAATTAAACCCTTTGTGCAGAGTGCAAGTAATGCCAATTTTTCCTGTTATGCATGAGCCTATTTAGGCTTTATAGCTCAGTATTTGTGTCACAGAGACTGCAAAAAATTATTCCAGTGAAGCAAGACATTTGTAAATTACAGAATTATTTAGGAATTAAATATCGGAATTTACGGACACCGGCCTCTATATCTGGGCAAAGGGGTTAATATTGCCTGCATTCCCATGGACTGAATGGGACTCGTCACAAGTGTTGACATGTTATTGTATAGTTTTCTAAAAAAGTAAGCAAAATATTGTATGTTAGGTGAACCCTTAGCCCACATTGAGGCTGCTAAATCTACACTAAATACGCTTAGCGCACTCGCTGCATGGCAAGGGAACTTGCTCTCACACACACGCACACACACACACACACACACACGCGCACACGCAAACGTTCTTGTACTTTCATCCTTGTGAGGACATTACATTGTCTTCCATTCATTCTTTGTGTGTCTCTGCAGCCTTTCCCTAATCTTAACAATAATCAACGCATGCCAAACTCAAACCCTTTACCCCGACCTTAACCTATTCCTAGTTCTAACTTTAACCCAAACCTTAACTAAAAAGTCACAATTGGCCTTTGTAGCTGCAAGGACACATGAAAATGTCCTCACTTCCCAAAAATGTCCCCACTCTGTTAGAAAAAAAGCATTTCTTTTGGTTCTCACTTTGGAGCAAGTACAAGAACATTCTGTCTTGCGTGCACACACACACACACACATATGCAGGAGAACACACACCTGGTAGGAAAACAGAAGTAAGTCCAGTCAGGGGACTTAACTGTCACTTCAGCTTCACCAGAACCTTCCCCTGTACATACTCTCTTCCTCTGTTCATCTCTCTCTTTCTTTAACGGAGACAGTCTAGTGTGCGCACATATATGCACGCATACAAACACGCTTGCATACATTTATATATGAATTCACTTGTGGATAGATAAATAGTCTGGTCTTTAGAGATTCAGGCAGTGGCAGTATATGAATTGAACTAAAATACCTATACGATTCAAGCAAAATGGATGTTAACACGCAAAAATGAAAACTGACGGTCTCATTTTTAACCTGATATTTGTTGCCTTCAAATCCATGGTGCCTGCGAAAAGCTAAAATTGTGTCACTGTGTGAGTACTTGAAGCGTGTACTATGATTGTCAGAGGATCATAGGCACAGGGGATTCAGGTTTATGCTGTGTTGTGTGGTATTTTCTCCAGTAGGTGGCACTGTTTCCTCAGTTATGAGGCCCTGCCGGGGTCTGTCTGTCTGAGCGTCACTTCTCCTGGCATAAGCACCTCTTCTATACAATTCCCCTGTTTAATTACTGACAATAAGAGGAGCCTTTCTGTGCGTGTGTGTGTGTCTGGGTGTGTTTGTGTGTACGTTTTATGCGTGTGTTTGCGTGTATATTTTGTATGTGTGTGTGTGTTTGTATGTTTTGCATGTGTGTTTTGTTTGTGTGTGCGTGTGTGTACGTATATGTGTGCGTTTGTTTTGTGTGTGCTTGTGCTTACGTACAATTATGCGTGCGTTTGTTATGTGTGTGTGCTTGTGCGTGCGTGCATGTGTGTATGTATGTTTATACCTGCGTTTTTTTTTTGTGTGTGTGTTTGTGCGTGCCTGTGTGTGTGTGTGTGTGTGTGTGTATGTTTATGCGTGCGTTTGTTTTGTGTGTGCACTTGTGCGTACCTGTGTGTATGTTTATGTGTGCGTTTGTTTTGTGTGTGTGTTGTCTTTGTGTAAATTTTGTGTGTATTTTTTGTGCGTATGTTTGTGCGTATATTTTTTATGTGCATGTGTTTGTATGTTTTGTATGTGTGTGCGTGTGTGTGTATGTTTATGCGTGCGTTTGTTTTGTGTGTGTGCTTGTGCGTTTTTTTGCGTCCAGTTCTCCCCTGAGTCGGCCACTCAGGAGCAGAAGCAAAGCTTCCAGACGGAGGTGCTGGAGTTCCTGATGGAGATCGTGCACATGACCTGTCAGGAGGAGGGTCAGGCGACCCATGTGGCCAGAGACGGTACTGCAGTCTGCTTTATATTCATCTATGGTACTCATGTAGCAGATAGGTGTTCACCTGTCCTCTTTATCCAACATTCACCTGTATATTATTCTCAACCCTGATTTACCTTTTGTTCTCCTCTAGCATCCATGTGTGCACCTATTCCTGCTTTTACTGTGTACACCTATACACCGCTGTATCAGTCTCGCTTTAACTTTGATTCATTCACGGCATTGACCGAATATTTTTAAATATGCTTTTGTAAGTGTACGCATCATTGTATTGCAATATAGTATATATTTCCGTTATTAGGTCAACAAGAATTATTAATATGTTTATAATGCACAAAAAATTATATTTATAAGTAATAGAATGCGTACAATTATTTTTTCACTATAATACCAGACAATATCATGTTGTATCATGTTTATCTTGTGACGTGCGGTATGTGAGATAATTCTGCAACTTTTATGGACGCTAGTCAGTTTCTTAAATGTGTTGAATACTCTAATACAGATTGTACTAGATGCATAATATTTATAACTGAGTTGATGGATTCTTCTCTGAATGTCTGAAATCACATAAAGTAAGTGAGTAAGTGCATTTAAATGTGCGTGTTTGTGTGTGGATGGTAAAGCCCCCAGTGAACACTCTGTTGGGAAGACGATCACCCTGACGGAGAACGTGGCGTTCTTCAGTAAGAAGCTGGTGGAGAAGCTGTATGAAGGCATGTTCTTGGCTGGGCCTGAGAAGATCTTGGTGTTCCTCGCAGAGCAGATTGTGGTGGTCAGTGTTCTGAAACACACACGCACCTTACACACTCGCACGTGCCACAAACACACATTCACGTACCTGCTGTTGGTGTGGTAAAGAGTTTTTGCCCCTCAGCCCCAACTAAGGGGCAGAGTGGTATTGTCGTCACATGTGAGGTCCGTCTGTCCGTCCGTCAGTCCCATAAACTTTTGTATTCCACACAATAACTTGAAAACACCTTAGTCAATCTACGCCATTTTTGCTCTTTTGCTTGGTCTTGTGTACTTACGGAAGCCAATCGAAATTGACGGCACCCGGATGTCCAGTGTGGCCGCCACAGCTGCCATCTTGAATTTTGTATTCCGCAGGATAACTTGAAAACGCCTTCGTCAATTTATATTCGTTCCAAACAATCCTGGGGCTGAGGGGTAACGCCCGCTTTGCAGGGCTATTTCTTCAAATTGAAAATATGGCATACCTGAATGTTTGTAAAGGCGTTTTCACAGCAAAGTCAAATTTCTCTCGTCGATGCTGGTTTAATTGAGTCGGCTCAAGCACAACTTAATCCGGCAGTGTACGGCTTGATTAATTTATTGGTTGAATGTCTGACATGAGGCAGACTCTGGACTCATGTGCAGACAGGAAGCCGGTATCACTGGTTTTATCTGAAGAATGCTGAAGGTTCGACAATCGGGTTCAGAATCACACAGGCAACTTGCAGGAGAGAAGGGAGAATCAAAATCGTAATCAGTAAACAGTCCAGGAGTCAATTGAAAAACAGTGGTAATGCCAAATAAAAGGGAGAGCAGAATCTTAAGTCCTAAAACCAGCCAAAGTCATAACGAATAAACAGAATACACAAGGTAATAGGCAATCTCGAGAACCCATGGACAAAGGAAGATCAAAATCAGAATAATTACTGGGAATTTAACAAGGCTCGTAGGTGGCTATGAAAAGTTAAAGTTAAAAGTTAAAGTGGAAATCTGGGCTTTTATAAAGGGAGAAATTAACATGGAGTGAAATCAGGTGTGCAGCAGTAGGGAAGCGTGACTGAGCGTGTGGCTACAAACAAGGGCACAAACAGAAATAATTAACTAACAAAACGGGGCGGGCGACTGCGTAAGTGCAAATGAAAACAAAGGCACGTGCGAACTGACACAAGGATGGGAATAGAACTCAAGAATATAAACGTGGAGTCAAATGACAGCACATAGCATGAAAATTTACCGATAACTAAACACTGAAACTATCCCCTGATGATGACAATGCTTTGTTGAATTGATAGACTGATTGAAGATTAATTGATCGATTGATCTTTTGGTTAATTAATTGATTGATTGAGGTATTGATGACCTGCAGGTTCTGGAGAAGGGCCTGTCGCAGCGGGAGAAGACGCTCGGCGTCCTGTACGCCAGCGCTAACCGAGCGCTTCTATACTTCCTGTCCCATCGGCGGCAGTCGGGACGGGAGCTGCAGGTCGTGGCTGAAGCGCTGAGGGTCCTGCAGGCGCAGTGGGACATCCTCATGGCCTCTTACAACGCCGGGGCCACCTTCCTCATCTGCCTGCAGCACTGCCTCATCACCCTCCGATCCGGCAGGTCAGCGCAACGAGCAAACACACCGACACTCGGCGAAAATACATCTTACTTTCCCCCACCTCTGGATAGTAGCAGTCAAGTGGAGGATAGGAGGGTACATTTTATGAGTCACGGGAAGCGCCGCTGAACAACATTTGTGAAATATCCAGGAGTGTCAGTGAGCTTGGGGCTTTATTGTGTCATCCTGCTTCTCTGTTTTAAATGGATGGTGAGCTCTGGAGAGCTGTGTCATGTATTTTTTAACAGTGAGTTGGTCAAATAAAATCAATCAATCAATCAAGCTGCTCCCTTTAGAAAAACAAACCTTTAATCCTTATGAATGCCTAAAATGCAATCTAATGAAGCTTATACCACGAGCTTGTTTAGTACTTAATTGTGAGTGGTGGAAGGACGTTCTAAGGCTGAACGTTGTTTTCCTTTAACTGCATACCTGTGAAATGGTTCCAAATACAGTATGTTACCCTTTCGACTCTTGGTATCAGTTCACTTTGTTTATGTTCCAGGTTTTTTTTTTTAACTGACGCTTTTTGCGACAGAGATTGGAAGTGAGGGCTAAAAAAGACACAGACAACTTGTTTGAGTTTTCTGATTCAGCTGTTAATATCTTTGGGGAGTGTGGAGATTACGCCAGTTTAGAGACAGCACGATGCGACAGCGGCCCTCCGAGTGGAGTGATGATGTGGTGGGATGAGTTACCTCAGCTCTGGTGTAGCAACAGAATGAAACAGAACTTATGACTGTACTCTCGCACATAGCAATGAAAGTTTTGGCTGTACTGAGGCAACTTAAGTTAATAGTGGCGAAAGCAAACTGTCTGCGTATAAGGGCAATTTTTAGACGAAAACGCGAAAATTGTTTCTTTAGCTAAACATGGGTGTGTGGTATCCGTGATGTAGGTGCAATTAGCAACAATGTGCCAGTCATTATACAAAAATAATTGCTAACCTCAGTTAATAACAGCCTCGCGCGATGTGTTAGGCCGTATTACACCACTTACGCCTGCAATTATTTTTGTATAATGACCAGCATGTTACTGTTTATTGCTTATGCATCCTGGGGCAGTATCCAATTTTGATTGAATATCAGTTCATTCAGTAACCCAGTGAATAAACATTGTTTTGTGTCGTTTGAGTTTTGACTGCTGTGTTTGATCAGGTTTCTGTACGTCTGTGAATATCAGTGATGCATCCAGGTCTTTGCTATTGTGTCTCTTGTCCATCATTCTCCTTTCACGTTTAAAGCGGCATCATGCAATTACGCAGGATTTTACTTCTGAATTTTCCTTTTCTGAGCTGATTAACCTTTTCCCTTCTCTGCATTGTAAATATTGAATGGTGGAGGTCTTTTTTTGTCCTACCAGTAAACGTAACATTTTTCCGAGAAAGTGAAACAACTTGTATTTTTTCCACTTGTACTCCAGTTTCCCAGAAGGCTTTGGGTGCGAGATACAGAAGAAACCGCTGAAGAAAATATGGTCTCACCTCCTGCCACACAAGAGCAGCCCACAAAGTGCTGCTATAGAGGGTCCCGACTCCACTGAGGGTGAGCAATGCAGTGAGTATTAGCCAGTGCTTTGGGCGTTAGCCAGTGCTACAAGTGTTAGCCAGTGCAGTAAATATTTGTTAGTGCTGTGAATGCAAGCCAGTGCTGCAAGCGCTAGTCAGTGCTGTGAGCATTAGCTAGTGCTTTGAGTGTTAGCCAGTACGACGGGTGTTTGCCAGTGCTGTGTTGGACAGCGCTGTAAATGCTTGCTAGTGCTGTGAAAGCTAGCCAGTGCTGTGGCCAGACAGTAAAAGTCCTGCCGTGTGTCTCCTCAAACGCGTCTCTTCTGTTTGTTAATCTCAAAGAGCTGACTTTACTAATTAATCCCATCTAATGACCAAAGAACTTTGCTCGTTAGAGAGCCCAGACAATCGGCACAAAGTACTTGTAAACTTTCTGAAACTTCAGTTTCCACCCATGCCTGGGTGCTTTTTAAAGAAACCCCCAAAAAGCGTGTGACCCCCCGAAATAATTGGTGAGACCTATTTTTTATGCATCGAAGTCAAATCAAGACTGTGTTCACTTGTTTTGGCTTTAAGTATGCTTAAACCTGAACTAAATTTCTTTAATACAGAGAAAGGGGAGGGCTCGTACCCAACTGATTTTCTTGTTTTGGGTGTGGCTCAGCTTTTTGTCTTTGTTTGTTAAATAAAAGACAAAGTCGCTGTATGTGAGATGTATGAATTGTTTGAAAGTTCTGGGTTAACAAATGATTCCTTTGTATTCCTTTTTTACCTCTTTTCACGCAGAACCAATAGGCGCGGTATCGCAGAGTAGCGCCTCTCTGTTTCTCACCTCTGATGCAGTTAGATTTTAACCCCCCTCCCAACGGCCAATTTGTGTATTTCTGGAGTTTTGAACAATGTCATATACCTGTCTTAGAATATGTAACACCAGCATCATTACAAACACATTGCCAATTGGACTTAACGTAGTTTCACGAGCAAAGATAGGAGAAAAAAGCTCAAAATGGAAAAACATCATTAGAAAGAAAACAATTATTTGTAATATACAAGCGCAGGCAGTCATTGCCATACGACTGTGGAATTGTTTTTTGAGTATTTTTTGTATAACTTTTTAAATTGTGCCCTCAGGCTGTTATTATGAGAGCAATAATTTTTTGATGATCCACTAATCTTTTGGGGGAATTTTCCTAGTTTATATCGTTCCTCATCTGCTTTTAACATTTTGAATATGCGGTAACTGAATAAAAAATGCTTAGTTTGCTGCTGTTTGCCATGTGCATGGTACGAGTCAAATCTGAGGGCGAGACTGAAGATGCTTGACCTCGATTTCTGGGTGCAATTCCTCTAACATAAAGTATGCTCAACTATAACATACCGGTCTGACATTATACTCTGACCAGACCTGGATGACCGGTGAAGACTGGTGAGCTCCTGCTGGTAGTAATAGTAGATATCTGTATTCACAGCCATGGTAATGTAATAATTTTTCTCCGCCAAAGATTAGATCTGGTTTCTGAATGATGGACAGTTCTGCTCAAAGCTCTTTGTACAATAACTGTTTAGATTATAGAAGAGAGGAGATTCAAGTCCATAAACATTGATTAAAACTTTTATGTATATAATCTTGTGTATTTACATTACTCTCTGACTCATGTCTGGTTATGTTGGTGTAAAAAAGAAAGGCTTTCGCACACCTCTTTTTTGGGGCAGGTGCATAGGAGAAAGCCCGAAAAGGGTCGCAGATCACCAGACGAAGGTCTGTTGACCGAAACATTGTGAATAAATAGCCTAACTGCATGTGGAATGGACAGTGTGCAGGAGTTTTTTCTACTTTTCTGGTTATGTTGGTGTTACATTATTTTTGATGTCATGGTTTCTTGTTTTGTTGATGTGGTACATTGATGTTGCTTCGATGTGTTGACGTTCTAGTCACGCTCTGTTTTGTTGATTTTATGTTGATGCTGTGTTGTATTGTGTTGTTATTATCCCGGGCCAAGAAGTGAATGGGGGTAAAAGAATGAGTGCTGTGCTTGTCCCCATGTCTGTCTGTCCGTCTGTCTGTCACACTTCTTTTCCGGGCCAGAACTCCTCTGCTGTTCAGTATTTCTCAACAAAATTTCATATGAGGAATCGTCTTATGCTGTAGATGTGCCTTTTCATTCATCTGTCTGTCCTTCTGTCCATTTGTCCGTTCCACCTCAGTGTTTTGTTTCTGGGCCAGATATCAGCCATACCATTCCTTTCCAGCCCAGAACTCCTAAACCGTTCTCTATTTATCAACCAAATTTAATGTATGGCTACATCATATTGTGCAGATGTGACTTTCTGTACATATGTCTGTCTGTCTGTCTGTCTGTCTGTCTGTCTGTCGTCCCTCCACCTCGTTTTGTTTCCAGGCCGGATATCAGCCATCCCATGGCGAGGGACCTGAGTATTTCATGCTTGCTTACTTTTTTTTTTTTTGTTACCATCTTAAAGGAGTCGTTTTGCATTTTTACCTTGTTTTTAATACGAGCTTTTGTTACATTGTTGTGTTATTGTTGCATTGCTGTGCCTTCTGTTTCTGCATTGTTGTGTCATTATTACATATTTGTTTAGGAGTTATTGTATTGTCTTAATGTTGCATTTTTTGTCACTTTTTTGTCATTTTTGTGTTGACTTATTGTTAGGTTGCAATATTGTTGCTTTTTTGCTGAAGAGTTATGGCATTGTGCGTCTCTTGCTTTTTTGCTACAATGTCATTGCGATATTTTTGCGTTGTTCCTGCAGAGTTATTGCATTGTGTTAATATTGTTGTACTTTTAGTGTGGTTGTAATATTTTTATTGTTGAAGAGTTGCGAGATTGTATCGATGTGGATCTTTTTATGTTGTTAGATTACATTGCTGTTGTTTAGTTGTTGTAGTGGAGTCGTAAGGTGTTAATGATACTTTATTGTTGTTGCATTATTTTTGTATCATTTTGTGTTGTTGCTGTAGTGGAGTCTGAGCTCCGAGCTCTAGTGGACAGCACCTGGAGCCGGTTGATGGCGGAACGACAGCGGGAGCTGGAGGAATCCTACAAGATGGAGGTCTCAAGCAAACCGGCCAATCGAGAGGGGCCAGTGAGCATCACAGACATCTGCCCTCTGTGGGAGGAGACAGCGCTCAAGGCCTGGCAGCTTTTCATTGGTCAGTTCCTACCCTAACCCAGCTCTAATTGGCCTGTCCAAAGCCAACTCTCTTTGCTTAGTCATAAGCTATCTTGGACCTCATTGTGACCAGTTATGCGTCTCCCTTAAACCAGTTCTGAGGCAGCATTACTGACCAAGTGAAAGAATGTTTTCATGATCTTCATCCGTTATTTTTCATGATTTAAAAAAATAATTAAGAATCCTTTTGTTCGTTGTAACACAACATTGTGAGTTCTCGCAAACATTACATTACAAAATGCAAGAAATTGCTGGTACTTCAAAGCATTATATTCTCAGTAATATGGCGCGAGATCAAAGTTGCGTATTACAACCAAGATCGTAAATAGCTGAACAGCCTCTCTAGTAACCCGAAGAGCATTTCATCGTGGGTGGGAGGTGCCTATCCATGTACGATTCTCTGCTGCAGCACCAAATATGACGATGCTGTTTCTGACCAAATCCTTAATTTTGGTCCATTCTGATCACAGCACCTTTGTCCAGTCATAATTCAAATAATAATTTAAATTAATCTAAATTGAAGCATCTGCTTCTGCCTCGGGGTCTGAAAATGCTTTATTACTGCAGCAGTTTAATGTAGCTCGCGGTTATGGTGGTGGTGTCTGTCGGTACCTTTTGAAACTTGGTGACCACAAGTTTCACCAATTCAGCATTCACCAATGCTGCAATTCTTCACTGTGATTCTTGGGATTTTTTTTTTGCTCCCCTCACCATCCTCCTTCCTGTCCTTGGGGGCAAAATGCTATCTGCTGCCTGTCAGATTTTCAAGGGTTCCATACTTCTTAATTTTTTTTAAAAATAATTGCCCTGACAGTGTAGTCATGTAGTCATTGATAGATGTATGAAGGTCTAAGACCATCAGTCCCTTTTGAAATGCCAGTTCTTTTGTTTTCATGAGAGTTCTGCATGATAAAGGGATTTAATGATTTATATAAACAAATAATTTTGGTGGTTGGTTCTACTAAAACATTAATAAACTACAGTATATCCCATGTTTGTACTTTGAATTTATTTTTAAATTTAATATTTTGTATTATTTATTTTTTAGAGTATTTTGTGCATTTTCATTCAGGGGTTCCAGTAATTCTGGAACCCATCATTTACTGAAGAAATTCAGGTTGTGCTCTGAGGCAGTGACTGTTGAGGCTCATTTTTGTGAATTCAAAACGAGGAGTAAAAGATGTTGTGAGGTTTTTTTGAAAGTGTTCACGGTTCACCTCTATCACTGAGGTCAACACTTGACCTTTTTCTCACTCAGAATCTCAGAAGAAGAAGCTGATGAAGTCTCAGCAGGAGAAAGCGGCCGCCCTCGGCAGCGTCATGCGCTCGACGCGCAGGAAACGGGGAAAATCCATCTGCACAGTTGAGGTAAGACTGAGGATTTACAGGATTTCAGTGCATCACAATGTTTTACTGCAGCACAACGCTTTACTGCAGCACAACACTTTACTGCAGCACAACGCTTTACTGCAGCACAAAACTTTACTGCAGCACAACGTTTTACTGTAGCACAGCACTTTTCTTTAGCGTGTGTCAAGCAGTGCGGGTTACTGCAGAACAGAACGTTAATCCAGCAGCACAACCCTTCCCTGCAGAACTGTGCTTTACTGCAGCACAGTGCTTTACAGCTGCACGACGCTTTACTGGAGCCCAAAACTTTACTATAGCATGACACTTTACTGCAGCACAACACTTTACTGCAGAATAGTGCTTTCTTGCAGCACAGCGCAACTGCAGCCAGCCCTTTTCTTCAGTATGTGAAATTCACTGTTAATTTTCTAGTCCCTGAATGTCAGCAGCACATTATGTGATCATGTTTACAAGTTTGCCACCATAAGGCAAAGACTTCTTCATGCTGCCTGCTATAAAGCAATAGCAAATGATTCATCCTCCATTGAATTTCTTCATGGTGGCTTTTTTCATGTCGATTCATTTTTGTTGACATAATCTACTGGGCTTTCCGAGAATCTCTGTGGAATCTCAGCCTTAAGTTTTGGATTGTGGGTAATTCCCTCAAGCGAAGTCCACTTGGTTGGCGGACTTGCGGAGAGTCCACAATAGGCCTGAGAATGTCCGAGAGAAGACCCTTGATGTACTGATTTTTTTTAAAACAGTCCTTAGTCCTTGAAGACTTGATGAGATCTGTGAGTCAGTGAGGGTGGACAGTGGTATTGGGCCCCTGACAATCCTGGAGACACTGTCATTTAAAGGGTTGTAACAGTTCCACAGTAAAGTGAGTGGTTACAGTTGACTGTGCCAGTGGAATATAGACTGCACAGGACCACTTTAACAGACTGCAATCCATCCTGTTTGCCTGCCTTCATTTGGTGGTAACACAAGAGCATATATCATAAATGACACCTTTTCAATCAAGCCAAAAAAAGAGACATGCAAAAACAATATTTCTTTTCCCTTTAATTGAGGAAACATGTTAATCAACACACATACTCCCATTTCTGATTGGTGGTTGCCCATTGCCTCCAGGACGGCGCTGGGCTTTCGTGACAGACGGGCGATGGAAGTTTTTCGGGGTTATTAGCAGCGCGAGAATCGGCTCACAGGTGCTGGCACCGGCGCGACCGCCCCCCTGGTGTCAATCCCGCCAAGTGGGGGCGACTTGCCCTGGGGTCTGTTTAATTATTTTTTAAATTAATTTTGATTATTACAGCCGATTACACCTCAGTGAGCAATGTAATTGATATTCGTTAATTTTTCCCAGGGAACATTCTGTTGAACATACAGTTTGCTGTTGAAGGTTAAAGACTCTGTTATTGTTGTTTTTTTCCCCCTAAACGCGCCCACATCATTAGTTCCTCCGCGGAAAAGCTCGCCATCTGGAAATGGAGGCGCGGCGGTATTATTCAGGCACGAGGGCATGAAATTGGTGTTTGTGTGACTGCCGTCTGCGCGCGCTGACGAACGCGGCTGGTAATTATAAGGAGGCTCAATCGGATGAAAACATTATTCATTTTGTGTTGTTCTTTATCATATCAACTCTTGACACCCTATCAGCAGCTTTGATAAATTGTTCTTCTGCGAAAATGCAGCGCCGCTGTATAATGTTTTTTCTCCAAATTCGATTGTAAGATGATGTCCTACGTCTCCATGCGCAAAATGGAAAAAAAAAAGTCTCAGCGTAATTTCCACTATCTTTGTTTCAAGTTTCTTTTTGAAGTGAGTTTGGGTATTCGCTTCGTTTAACTTTTTCTGATGCCTTAAGCGCCACCTGGTAAAAACGGCATTATTAGCACTTTTTAGGTACCGTGAATGTGCTTATATCATTATTGAATTCGGTCTTGAAATTTATCACTCAAATAAATATACAGAGGGGCTGTTATTCCCCACATGGCAGAACAATATAATTTATTTTTCCCCTCCTAGAGATCATGTTAATCACTGATTTCACCAAGTATGTAGTTTAAAATTGGTTCATTTATTGTTCAAAGTTGGGTTGATAATTTGACAGAAGCTGCAGCTGCAAACTTAGTGGTGTGCAAAATCTTCAATAGTGTGGTATTTAAAATGATTTTTGCTGGCGCTATTTTTTTTTTGTAGAAGGCCAGCACTGATCATTATCGGGAACGAGGGATGGACCGGCTTTCACGAGATCAACTGTGTCTTGTTTCTCCGTAGCATTACTCCGTTTAGCCCTCCAAATGTCATCCATTTGATTTTTTGAAAACTTCCTGTTGTTAGGAGTATTATAACGGACTCAGAGCCATAACCATGATTATCCAACAAAAAGGCCTGGTAACAAAAGAGGTGTAGCATGACCGTAGTAACAAAACGGAGACCGTAACCTGCTGAGCCCCCCAGCTGACAACGTTTGACAGACTTTGATACTTCGAGCGTCCTCCTCATCTTCTATGCAGCCTGGTTTAGCTGCATCGCCTTTGACAGTTATCAAAGTTGCGTATTTTAATGAATAAACGTCCCGTTAGTGCGCTGGTGACAGGGCATCTGTTATGCGTCGGTCGTCTGCAGAGCGAGACAGATGCGTCGCGTCCCTCAGAACTTTCCCTGGAAAGTGCTTCAGCTCCGACCTTAAAGGGATTTAATCCAGAAACGACCGTAACATTTGCATAATCATATCTTTATCTCCGTATTAGGAAGGTAATTAACATCACTAATGATCAAGTTAAGTTCATTACACATTCACCAACAGCGCACAATGAAGTTGACATTATGTTGCGTTATCAACAGAGGTAGTGCATTCTTGGGAAGCAATTAAAATGTAAATTAGCATGATGCTAATTGCAGAGGGGATGCTAAGTTGTATATTTAATACAAAATGCCTATAGAACCAATGGAGTTGTTATTTAATGAAGGTAGTAATTGATACTATATTTTACTCATGCTTTCGTTAATAAAGGATGGGGATTATGAGGTTGGAATATTTTGTTCAAATGTTTTCATGGCTGACACATTCCTTTGTATATTTACATATGGTTTACAAATGCTATAGTTTCTGGATACGTAGCATACACATCATTTCCCCCTTTTTTTGGAATTCATAACGATGTCTTTATTTAAGTGTTATAATTATGCCTGTAGTCGGTATTTTCGCAGAAGTTCTTGAAGCAGTGATGCAAGTGCTTTCCTGGGAGAAAACCGCAATTTAATAAAGAATTTAGTGTTAGTTTGCTGGCTGGATACCCGGGAAGGCCTCTCTGAAAACAATATTAAGGAGTTTATTTCTCCATAAAACACCAGAGAATGCCGGAGTGCTGCAGAGAGTGCTTGAGGAGCGCTTGCGCGCGCGCGCACACACACACACACACACACACACACACACACATCTCTGTTCATAATCATCGCGAGCAGTAATCTCCATTAAGGTCCTCTACTGCGTGGGTTAAACTAATATCTGCATATGTGTAAAAAGAAAACACTTGTCATAATGTTGTACTGGAAAAGCCTCCCTGCTGCTCTCCTCTCCAGAGATGGTTGCACCACGAACTAAACCAGCACTGCCAATCTTTATGAAACCTTGATTTTGGTTAATTTTATTTGTCTGTTTAATAAATACAAGATTTTGGTTGGTTCTATTGAAACATTAATAAACTGCAATATTACTTGCATCGTGTAATTTTGAGTTTATCGCTTTAATGTTATTATTTATTCTTTTAGAGTGTTTTTAATGCATTGCCAGTCATGGGTGCCAATAATGCTGGAGCCCACTGTTTATAAGCAAGTGTTAATACACACAAACACGTGCACGCTTCACTATCAAATTCAATTCCAGCACAAATGTTTTGTTATGTCGAACCCCTGAGGGTCCACTTTTGAAGCACCTGAACACAGGAGGTGCTAAGGGGCTCTTAAAGCAGTGTGATTTTGTGGATTTTTTGGGGCTGGGTAGGGGATACCCCACTTTTTCATGTTTTCATATGGCCCAAATTATTCTGCCCCTTCCTGAAGTGAGGAAATTGTAAAATTGCTCACCACTCCACTTCCTGGGAATACATCAGCACTTACACACCAGCATCAGAATGGTCATGTGACTCACGCTCAACCGCACTGGTGTTTCAGCCACGCAGGAACGCGGTTTCACCTATTAGTGGTCGGTTCTGTTGCTACGGATCCTTCACCTACTGCTTGCCCGTTACCCAAACCCCCCCCACTCCAGAAGTGGAGGGAGGGAGACGTGTTTCCCGGGTTACGGTTCGCGGTGGTGCTGCGTGGTTAGCGGTTGCCTGGCACTGAGTGGGACTCCTGTGATGATTGGTTTAATGACCCGAGGCGGCCGGCCCCCTGCCCGGGTAACAGCCAGTCAGATTCATATCTCAGCAGGACACCCAGCACTGGCCTCGTGCCCAAAGCCACCTCGCGCCGCCGTGATATTACCGCTTAACTTAATTATCTCACTGTGAAAAAAACAATTGCGTTTGGAGACGCGCTTTATTGTGGGCTGTAGCCGGTAGGTTATCCGCCCTGACAAATGCGGCTCAGTCTACTGGAAAACTAAACAACACAAATAGGACTAAAGCTGCCTTATACCACTGCAGAACAGTACAGCCCAAACAAGTCTAAAACAAATGTGGCCTGGTAATGAGGATGTGTAGATCAGCTAGAAAGGATCAGTGAAATCTCTTTGTTTCTCTAATGAAACAAAAAACAAACTGGAGAGCAATGTCCCTCTCGGTGCCGAGCAGAGAAATTCCTGTCTGGAGGGCAGTCTTCCTGGGGTCACATGACACTGGCTGCCTGGCCTTGTTAAAAAAAGGCAGGGCCTCTCCTGTCCTTGATGACTCAAACATACATTTTATTCTCCTGTCTGTTCTGTTGTAGGAGTATCTGATGTGACTGTTCTGTTTTAGGCGTACCTGATACATCTGTTCTGTTTTAGGAGTATCTTATGAATATGGAAGCACAGCGGAAAGCTGGACAGGAGATGTTTGAAAGGCTCCTGAAGAACCATGCGGAGGTGAGCCCTGCGGAATGTAATGTCTTTTAAATTCCGGCCCCAGTGCAGCCACAATAAGATCAGAGCAGCTGTTGGGCCCTTGTGCAAGGCCCTTAACCCCTCATTGCCCCAGGAAGGATTGGCCCCTGCTTAGTCTGGTCAACTGCACAGCAATTTGTGCATGTATTTAGACTGTAATACAGTTTTTAAGGGTTGTAATTCGCACTCAATGCTACCCACGTTGATCTTAGTGCCTGGGAGCAAAGCTCTCCTTGCTGTAGGGTGTTTACAACAAACGAAGTGGTGTTTCTCTTCAAATACTTAAGTATAGTGCACTGCAAAACACCTTTGTTTGGTGCCTTGTCTCTTCACATTTACTGATGCTGACTGGAGGAAATAATTTAGTGTTGCTCATTTAGTAATTGGGATGCATTATTGCACTCCTAAATTTCTCTACTTCAGAGTACACGAGCTCTGTAGAAAATCATACTCGCACAGCATCCCTCTAATGGATCGCATTGTATATCGCTTTCGATTGAATTGTCCGCTAAATTACTCAAACATAATGGCTCTGCTGAGTCTTTAACCTCTTATGTACATGGTAGACCTCGGCATTCACAAAATTTCGAAATTTAAATTGTAAATAATTCTGTAATTGACCTTCCAAATGAGACAAGTTTCTTACTTCATTGAAGTAATTTTCCCAGTGTCTGTGACGCAGGTCCGGAGTCAAAAGGCCTTCAGTAGGGTCATGCGCAGCAGGGCGAGATTGGCATTAAACACTTTGCGCAGAATACAAAATAATGCCAATTTTTCATGTTGTGCATGAGCATATTTAGGCTTTATAACTCAGTATTTGTGTCACAGAGACTGTGAAAAATTATTCCAGTGAAGCTAGACATTGGGGAATTCAATTACTGAGTCATTTAGGAATTAAATTTCGAAATTTACGGACTCCGGCATCTATATCGGCGCAAAGGTGTTAATTGGAATTAGCATATAGGGGTTAAATATAGATGGGCTTTTTCAGTTAGTATGTTAACGCCTGTGCTCTCTGAACCCTGCCCCCCCTCCCCCGGCCCCTGCCAGGTGCAGCGATGTGAGGCAGACCGGACGGCGGTACGCTGGCGGAGTGCAGAGGAGGAGCTCCTGAGGGAGAGGGGTTTGTTCGGGCCGGGTCCTGGGGTTCTGCTGAAACATGGCTGGGTCCAGGATGCTGCCGAGGGGCCCAGCCGCATGCGGCCGCGGATCCGCCGGGTCACCCCCCTGCACCGACCCAAGAAGGTACTATTAATCCCCAAAAACGTCTCCGCTGCCCTGATCCGAGAAGGTTCTGTATGATCCAAAAAGCCTCCGTGGCACCAACACAAAAACTGAACTGATTTTTCCCAGAAGGTCAGTGCAAATTCAAAAAGTGGTAATTTTCAGTTACTCTGGGGAAAAATGGGTTTAATTGGGGATTCTCATGTAAAGTAGCAAGTGTTCCACACTTAGCTATGGTGATGACTGCTCTGAGGTGTAATTGCAATTGGTGTTACTCAGGTGGGGAGTGAATGCCATGCCCGCGTGAAGCGTAAGGATAAATTCTGTATCACGCAGCCAGGATATAACTAATTCATATTAATTTCAGGGATGTAATATATAGAGGATCTCTAATGAGTAAGCCCAAGTTTTCAAATTTGTGAAAGGAGAGTGGCAATTTTCATTTATTCTGAGCCTTTGGCAAGTTTCATTAATTTGACATCTTGTACTCAGAAATTTAAGATCCTATTTATCTTGTAAATTTTAGCGTTGTAGTATTTGGAAAACAGAAAAGCATTAGCTTCTATTTGTTGGTCTATTCAGGTCAATGGGATGAATAATTCTCTAACTAGCATGATAACACTCTTCGCCATTAAATTAATAAATTTAAGTTGTTGCAATAATGGTAACACGTATGACGTATTACTTTAATGGCAAAATGCATTAGTGTGCTAGCTAGCTATTCATCCCATTAACTTGAATAGACCGCCTAATAGAAGCTAACGCTAGGGATGGTTAACGGTTGCCAGCAGGATTGGTAACGTTTCCATATGGAAGATATTGGTTGAAGTTTGCCTATGAATGGAATCTGACCAGTCGCAACGCAAGAAAGCTGTATTACGCAAATATAATATCAAACATGTATGACATGGCCGTATTGCACCAATTTTATGGGATAAATACTATTACATATGACATTCAGTGTAATACAGGGTGTTTCAAAAAGATGGACCCAATTTCAATGCCGTTTATTTCTTGATGGCAACATGGGACAATTTACACAAAATGTTACAAATGGTAAAAAAAATCAACAAAATCAAGTTTTATTAACCGGGTCCATCTTTCTGAAACGCCCTGTATAAGGAGCCATTTTCAGGTGAGCAGTGTGGAGCTACAGCGGGCTCTCGTGATTACAGTTCTGGTAAAAACTGGACGTGATGGACCTCCAGAACAGACCGTCACTCTGGTGGGTTAAACGGTTGGTCTGCTGTTGATCTCTTGCTCAGTTTCAGGCCTGCAGTCCAGGTTTGTGTCGGAGGTGGAACTTCATTGAGGAGAAAAGAGGTGTAGCCGAGAGCAGCGATGCAGATCCAGGTGAGGGCTGGGTGGGCGGAGGGTTTCTCTGAGCGCTGCTCCGTGTAAATATGTACTTGCATCTATTGGGAAGTGAATATGTAAAGTACGCAGACTTCTATGAATTTAGTTGTATGATCTTTTCTGTATCTTGAAAGAGGGGAAAAACTTAAAACTTGAAAGAGGGGAAAAACTTGTTCCCGTCGTTCGAAGTTAGGAACGATCTGTATTGGAGTTGGATCATGTCTCAACCTGTGTGGGCCGGGCCGGACAGGAGGTGCGGGAGAATGGGCTGGACTGTGTGTGTGTGTGTGTGTGTGTGTGTGTGTGTGTGTTTGTGCGGAGCAGCTGATCTGATGTGAGGCACAATGGGCTGGACTGTGAGAGTGTTTGTGTGTGTGTGTTTATACAGAGCTGCTGATCCTGTGTGAGGCCGCGCAGGAGGTGCGGGAGAGCGGGCCGGACTGTGATCAGTTGACGTTTTTCCCCTGCCTGAATGAGGCTGCGGCGCTGTGTGAGGACCTCAGTGATCAGTGCGGCGAGACACAGATCATCCTGCAGCAACTGACACACAGGGAGCAGGTAGGGCCTACGGACACACACACACACACACACACACACACACACACACACACACACACACACACACACACATTCGTACACTCTCACACACACCCACACACGCAGACAAAACACACACACACACACACATATACACACACTCACACCCACACACGCAGACAAACACACACACACACACATACACACACACACGCATACTCACATTCACACACTCTCACACACTCACACCCACACACGCAGACAAACACACACACACACACACACATATATATACACACACACACACACATGCACACACACTCCCCCATCCCTCCTGAGATTCTAGTTGTGGGCTGATACTCTCTAGCTACACTCAGTCCTGATCCTCACAAATTGAATTACAGATAAGTTGAGTGTTAATTTTTTATCCATGAACACTGTTCAGAGAGTTCATTTTGTTTATTATCAAACTTTCAACCTGAAGCTGCATTTTATTAAAGAATAAAACACAAACGCTTGCACTTTCACTGAGCTGAAGTTACGGACTAATATCGATTTAGAGGGGCCTATGTCTGGTGGTAAACTGTAAGCACGCAGCTTATTTCACCGAGACTGTGCTACTGCTCTCGTACTCCTCCTCACGAACTGGAACCCAGTGAGTCTCAGGCTGTTATGTGTGTGTGTGTGTGTGTGTGTGTGTTCTTATACTTGTGACAGAGTGAGGTTTAAAAGATATTTTTTTTCTTACAGAGTGGGGACATTATTGGGATGTCAGGACATTCTCGCCTGTCCTTATAACTACTAAGGCCAATTTTTGACTTATTAGTTAAGGTTAGGGGTAAGGTTAGAATTAGGGATAGGTTAAGGTTGGGGTAAGGGTTTGGGTTAAGGTTAGAATTAGGGATAGGTTAAGGTTAGGGTAAGGGTTTGGGCTAGGAATGCGTTGCTTATTAAGATTCGGGAAAGGCTGTAGAGACACACAAAGATTGAATGGAAGTCAATGTAATGTCCTAACAAGAGTAGACGTACAAGGATGTGTGTGTAGGCGTGTATGTACACGCGTGCGTACTTGAGTGTGTGTGTGTGTGTGTGTGTGTGTGCGCGCGCGTGTTTGTGAGTGGGCTAAAGACCGTTAAAGAGGGGCTTCAGTGTCCGCAGGTCACAGAGACCTTTAAAAACCTGCCGTGCGGTGCGCCCCTCTCCTCCGTTTGACAGAAGTATTAATAAAAACGGTAGGGGGTGACGTCAGCTGTCTTGTATTCATTTAGAGGCTCCTGGTCCTGCTGTGCAGTCTGTCAGATGAATAGACTGTTTCATGTTCATTAGTCCACAAACACAGTTCATGCTGTCTTGCGTGGCTCCCCGTGTCTCAGAGAATAATTAGACGTCTCAATCGCACGTCTTTTTATGACTATGAATGGCGGCTCGTAAGAATCGGCGCGATACGAGCGCTTGCGGAGGCTGCTTGTAATACCAGGTGCACTTTGTATGCCAAAGGATAGTACCGACAGTTAGTATTTGGACAGCGGCAATTTGTTTTCCTTTTTTGGCGCTGAGCACCAGCATTTTGGATTTGAAAAGAATGAATTTCAGGGTAAATTAGAGACTGTCTGTTTTATTTTGCGGATAATTATATTCATATTGTTCACATCACGAAGGAATGGTATCCTTTTTTAAGTATCTCACTGTCTGAATACTTTAGGACTGGACTGTTGGACGTAATAAACGGAGGGTTTCCCCCTTTGTGCCCTCCATCTGCGAGTTGGCACCGAGCCTCTGTTATACTGATAATGTTAAATGATAATATTTAATTACGCTGATTATGTTTAATAATAATATTTAATCACGCTGATAATGTTTAATGATAATATTTAATCCCACAGATAGTGTTTAATAATAATATTCAATTACGCCGATAATGTTGGGTTTTCTTCACGTTTTTTTGTTCCAAACTTCTCTTGCTTTTGTTGTAGTTTTATGTCCGGAATTTTATTGGTTACAAAGCATATTACAGGAGACTATCCTGTGAATCAATTCTATCTTACAGTTTCATTGAATTTAAAAAAAAGAAGATTCTTTGGGGAAAAAATCATCTTGGGCAAGAAAAAAAATAATTGAACAAAGCAACAACCACAGTAATCAGCAGAGGAATGTGGTTATGTGCAAATCGCATTGAGCCAGGTACGGTAGTACACTGTAGAGTTTCAGCACTCAAGGAGGAATATAGATCTGCAGGTGATTATCTGAGCTCTCTGTGCAACTCCTCCCTGTAGTTTTCACTCACATACAATCTTTATTACATGTTGGATCCATTTGAATGCTTAAAAAACAATATTGCGTTTACTCATGCATATGGGAGCTATAATTGTATGTATGCTGTTGGAAATGCATTTAAAAATGTAGGCAATAGAGAAAAAAATATATTTACTGTGTTTTAAATATTTAGTGTAGTGGTCGCTCGTAGGCTGTGAAACTCAGAGAAAGTGTTTGGTTCGACAGCAGGTGTTTGTAGAACAGCCAGTTAACAGGCATCCGCTGCATGCAGCTTCTCAGAACCAACCAAACTTCCACAACGACCCAACGTTTACATTCTTAAATGCTTATTAGCTGCCTAAAATACCTAAAATTAATTCTAAAACAGTTTTTTCACACAAAAATAACCATCATTGGTTCAGCTGATGATGCTTTATTTAATGTAGTTTTTTTTTCTTGACAAACAATAAAAAGCCGCAAAGAAAAAGATCACCAGGTGGGGCTTTGTGTGCCCTAGCCCTAATCAATTAGCGTGTGGCGATTGTTGGTGTGTCATTGATTAATACTCGCAATAAAGACATGGTTTTCTGCGGCATTGGGACTGGCACGGGGGAGAGGGGGGGTTATTTGATTTGTATTAATGGAGGAGTTTGCTGGGGGGGGACTTTGGGGCCCCATATGGGTTTTGGGGCCCCTTGGGGTCAGATGTATGGCGGGAGGGGAACTGGAAGGCTCAGGTGTAGGCGAGGAGCGTGAAATGAGGGATACACGGTAAAATTAACGGCTTGTAATTAAGTTTTCCGCTGGTCGCGGTTATTTGGGAAAACGGCTGGGGTGACCAGCCGCCCCCCCGCTTCCTTTCATGATGTCATCGCCTCGCCATGCCGCGTGGCGTCAAACATCACATGCTGAGTAAAGTAACCGGTGGAGACGCAAGCTGTGTTCTTTTGTCGCGCCGCGAGAGTGTCGACTGAGACACCGGCATTGGGTCGGATCAGTAACGACGCTTGTCTTGCAACTGTTAAAAGACGACAAGCGACTGCAAATTACAGCCTCTGAATTCTTAATTAGATATCTTGGACCAAGGACATTGGCAATGTGCAGCAATTAAAGTTTGTGTGCATTTCAGTTTTTATTGAAAATAATCTGTGCAAAAAAAAAAAATGCATAAATTGATCACCAAAAGTAAACTGCAGCAAGAAACAGAAGTAAAAAATAAATAAACGGTGGACTGAACATTTAATCATTTACTCAAAAACACCCCTTCATAAACATATCTAAAAAATGTATTTGATTTTCTTTCTTATTGAAATTTTACATTTTATTCCATGTCACGCGTATGGACATCGAATTTCTTTATCTGCAAATGGTTGTCTGCTTCCTTGTTATTGAGTTTACGTTGTTGTGGGGAAAAATTAATTTTAAAAAATTGGAGAAGGTAATTCATCTCTCACCTGGACTGCAGTAATTTTACATGGGCTTTGTGGATCTGACCTTATCCTATATACCTCACCCCAGATCACTCGGCTTCCCTGATCAGTCACTTCTCAGAGTCCCCTCTGATGGTGCTTAATCCATCACGGTCCGCAGTCTGTGGAACAATCCGCCCCACCATGTTACATCTGCCCCCTGTACTGTGTCTTGCAAGCAAAGCCTTCCTCTTTTCTTAGGCTTTTGAATGCACTTATATTGCTGCAAGTAAATGGGCCTTTATGATGGTTGTTTTGCTAGTGTTTACAGTACTCGTCCATCTCAACTTGATCCCTCATTGGGTATGTGCATGATTTTGTCCTTTGTTCTGTCGGTTTTGTCTAAGTTTCCCGAAGTTTGTAAAGCAAATAAATAAATAAATAATAATAAATTATTTAATATAATATATTCTTAATATAACATAATATATTAATATATTATAAAATAATACAACCCCAATTCTGAAATAGTTGGGACAAAGTGTAAATTGTGAATGAAATCAAAATGCAATGACTTTCAGATCACATGAGCCAGTACTTTATTCACAATAGAACAGAGATAACATAGCAAATGTTGAAACTGAGAAATTTTACAATTTTATCCACAAAATGAGCTCATTTCAAATTTGATGTCTGCTATGGGTCTCAAAAAAGTTGGGACAGGGGCTGTTTATCATGGTGTAGCATCCCTTCTTCTTTTTAACACAGAGTGGAGGCGTCTTGGCATTGAGGAGACAAGTTTCTTGAGTTTAACCATTGGAATTTGATCCCACTCTTGTTTAATACAGGCCCCCAGCTGCTGGGGAGTTTTGGGTCTCCTTTGACGGCCTTTTCTTTTAATTATGCGCCAAATGTTCTCAATCGATGAAAGATCAGGACTGCAGGCAGGCCAGTTCAGCGCACAAACTCTTCTACTACGAAGCCATGCTGTTGTAATAGCTGCATTATGTGGTTTTGCATTGTCCTGCTGAAATACGCAAGGCCTTCCCTGGAATAGATGTTGTCTGGTGGGGAGCATATGTTGCTCTAAAACCTTTATATACCTTTCAGCATTCATGGTGCTTTTTAAAACATGCAAGTGTCCCACACCATATGCATTAATTCATCCCCATACCATCAGAGATGCTGGCCTTTGAACTGAATTCTGATAACAGGAGGGGTGGTCTTTCTCCTCTTGCCCCCGGAGGACAGGACGCCCATGATTTCCAACAAGAATGTCAAATTTGAACTCGTCTGACCACAGGACACTTTGCTACTTTGCTACAGTCCATTTTAAATGAGCCTTGGCCCACAGAACACAGCGGCGCTTCTGGATCATGCTCCACAATGGCTTCCTTTTTGCATGATAGAGTTTTAGGTGGCATCTGTGGATGGCACGGCAGACTGCGTTTACAGACAGTGGTTTCTTGAAGTATTCCTGGGCCCATTTAGTAATGTCAATGACAGAATCATGCTGGTGAGTGATGCAGTGGCGTCTGAGGGCCCAAAGATCACGGGCATCCAATGAAGGTCTTCGGCCTTGTCCCTTACACACAGAGATTTTTCCAGTTTCTCTGAATCTTTTGATGATGTTATGCACTGTCGATGATGAGACCTTCAAAGCCTTTGCAATTTGACGTTGAGGAACATTGTTTTTCAAGTATTCCACAATTTTTTTACGCAAGCCCTCCCAGGTTGGAGAGCCTCTGGCCATCTTTACTTCTGAGAGACTCAGCCTCTCAAAGACATCCCTTTTATGTTACACACCTGATGCCAGTTAACTTAATTACTTGCTAAATGTTCTTTCAGCTGATTCTCTTATATATTAATTGCTTTTTCAGCCCTTTTTTTGCCTGTGTCCCAACTTTTTTGAGACCCGTTGCAGCCAGAAAATTTGAAATAAGCTCATTTTGTGGATAGAAATGTAAAATGTCTCAGTTTGAACATTTGAAATGTTATCTATGTTCTATTGTAAATAACATATTGGCTCATGTGATCTGAAAGTCATTGCATTTTGATTTTATTCACAATTTACACTTCGTCCCAACTATTTGGGAATTGGGGTTGTAAATTAACCTCATTAAACATCACCTTATTGACCTTATTTTCCATTAATAATGTAGCAGACCACAGCGTAGATGTCTCTACTCCTATCACAGTATTATATTACATGCAGTTCATTCATGTGTTCTTAGTTATGGCTCGACTGAAGACCCTGTGTCTGGCACCAGAATGGCCTGTGGTCTGATTGATTCATTCAGTAGAACAGGAATCATTTCATCTGGAGGGCAGGGCAGTTCTGGGTTTCCACCCTATGACAGTCTGACTAATAAGAGGCTCTGATTATTTCATTATTTAATTAATTGATTCCCTGGGAAAAAGGAAAACCCGGGCTGGATTTGGATGCGATGGCCAGATATGGTGACACTTGCAGTTGCAAATGGTTAGACTTTTTCCAGTGTGGAGACCGATTGACTGTGTGAATAACAGGGGGCAGTTAGATGGCATTTTAATGTGGAAAGGCACAAAGTGAAGGTCAAAAGTTCTCCCGCAGTAGTGTTTCTAATGTGAAAATGCTGCTATTTCAGGTGAAAAATAAGCTGTGCGTGGTGATCGTCAGTGGACACATGGTGTCAGAGGGAGTGCTGTTATTCGGGAAGGAGCATTTCTACGTTTGTGAAGGCTTCACTCTGTCTCCATCCGGTGATGTGTGCTGTAAACATCACCACCCAAACAGGTAATACTCATCATCACACTCAGTACACTGCATCATCACCAAACCAGATAATATACATCATCACTCTATGCAAAACATCACCACACGAGCAGGTAATGTACGTCGCACTTTGTACACATTACCACCTGAACGGGTAATATACATTATTACGCTCCACACAAAACATCACTGCCTGATCAGGTAATATACATCATCATACTTTACAGACAACACCACCTGACAAGGCAATATACATCATCATGCTCCATACACATCATCACCACCCGACTTGGTAATATACATCAACACACTATACAACATCATCTAGCAACCAGGTAATGGAATCATTGTACATAATGCACTTTTTATATGAACAACCAAAACCCAACCACATAATATAAATCACCTCACGCTGTATTGCACTTTATACAAAACATCCCCACCATATCAGGCTCTGAACATCATGTTACTGCAAAACATTGCGATATTTTGCTAAAGTGATGTGGTGTTATACTATTACATTTTATTTTAAATATTGCTGGTTATATAATACTAGTTGTTTTATTAGTCTTATTAGTATTGCTATTAATAATGGGGAAAAAAAACTTGTTATCTAATAATTTCAGAAGAAATAGATATGAGTGTTATGAAAGATGACATTAAATATTTCTCAGAACATTTTTATTACATTGCAATGTTGAGTGTTGTGTGTTTGAGGTGGTGGAGATTGGAAGACTCTGGTAAAGCATCTCTTGCCAGGGAGAGTATGGATGTTGAAATAGATGCTGATGATTTTTTTTTTTTTTTTTGCAGTAGCGGCGTTCGGGATTCGTTCATCTGCAGTATGTTCAGTAAGGGCACGCCATCTTCTCGGGCCACGCCCCCTTGTTGCAGACGCTACGGTTACGAGGAAGTGAAAGACGCCCATTTTGCTCGCTTCCTGTTGGAGGTGAGACTCAATAACAACAAGCGAAAGAGTCCAGACACGTCCCTTGTGCTGCAGGCATCATCCTGCCAAACGGCGAACTGTCCCCCTTCATACCTACACCTGAATCTCTCGAAATCTGTGCCAACATAACGGGACAATCTATTGGGCCTGAGAGGAGAATGTTATTTACTTGTGGGAAAATGCATTTTCCTTCAATATTTTAATATTTCTGGCACCTTTTCATCGGAAGTGTGTTGGCAGGTGGAGGCGAAAGGTGGAGGCCTCAGCTCAGATAAATTGGTGCCCTTCCCCCCCCAACCACCCTTCGCCTCAAATATTGGAGGGATGTTAGATGCGCTGCAAAAAACTGGTGTAACTAATCGTGCATGCTTGTTTTGTGTGTGGTCTTTTTTTTTTCTTTTAGGTTTGGCAGGATTAAAGTTCTGTTTGTTTTTTTTTTCTTTTCTTTACAGGGCAATGCCCTGGAAATCTTCATGAGGAATGGACAGTCCGCATTCCTGGTCTTTCAGAACAAAGAGCATCTTTCTGCTTTCAAATGGTAAAGCCGCAGCATTGGGTTTAGCATTAACGTTAGCGTGTATCGTGCTCTCACAGGCAGCGAGGTGGCGGCATACTTTCAGACAAAGTTCAATTTTTTTCTGCTTGTTAAAACCAAAGAAGTTCTCTGTGGAAGAAATTGTCTTTGACTCGACTTAGTCCCGCTTTGAGCACTGACTGTTAGTGTAATCACTGTAACTGTGGCAATGGTTCATAGGAACAAAACTATCAGAACGGCTACCTGCTCCCGCTTTGATTTTCTGACCCCTCAAGATGTCCACATTGATGTCATCTGTGGTGATTTTGGCTGGCTAGAAAATCTTGGACATGCAAGAAGCACCGTTAAGAACTTCCACAAGGCAATGTATTTGTTCATTTTCTCTGCAATCACTCATTTTTTTTCTCACAACTTTGGCCTAAATTAGTCCGCAAGAAATATGCTGCCACCTTTAGTGTTTGCACGCATCCTGGAGTTGCAGACTTTTATGTCACAAACATTAGCGACACTGCTAGCTGCGGCCCTGCATTCAGTATTGAAGTTTGTATTAGCGTTAGTCGCTATGTTGGCTTTAGCGTTGGTGCATACGCGCGGTAACAAATGCTGGGCAGTCACGGCGCTCCGCTGATGTCCTTTCGGTTTTTCTCTCCTCAGGCTGTCCTCTGTCGTGCCATTGCTTAAAGGGAGAGGAGCCACTGATGGCTCAAGGTAAGCTCCTCTCGCACCCCGTCCCAGTCTCCCCCTGCTGGTCACTCAGGAGAATGCAGCTGAGCCCCACAGACTCAGGTCTGCACCATCTTTACTGTACTACGGGAAATTACATCAGTGTCATACTTTTTCTTAATGTGCGCGCATGTGTTTGTGTGCAGATTAATGTTTTTCTGCACATGCAAAAACATGTGGATGTAATTATGTCTCCCCCCTGGAGGGAGGGGAGACATATCGTTTTTGTGCAGTTTCCCGTCCGCGTTTGTGTCGGCGTTCCCACTGTTTCCGGGCTATGACTCGGATACCGTTTAAGATATTTCTATCAAACCTTGCACAGTCTTTCAACATTGTATGTAGATGTGCCTTTCACTGTCTTTGAACATCATTGAGGGGGGCTGCGTTGGGATGGGGGGAGACATTTGTCTTTTTGCCTTAAAAACAATCTCCATTTACTCAGTTGTATTTTTGTGTGTGTATAAATGTGTATGTATTCATGCATGTATGTGTGCGTTGTCTACCTGTATATTTGTAAATGCATGTGCACATGTATGTAAATGTGTATTTATGCATGTATGTGTGTGTTTACACTTTGCACGCGCCGCATTAGCGCTCAGCCAAATCTCAGGCCTGCCGGTCGGCGTATCTCTGACAGTGTGAGCGGCCATTATGCTGATGCATCGCCTCCATAACCTGAAAATCTGCTCCCAATTAAAGAGCAGCCAGCTCGCCTTTCGCACATCTTTCATAGCGGCAACAGGACCCGCTGAATTTAGTGTCTCCACTCCGTAATTGTCTACCAGGGTGCGGTAATACTCCGCTCGAATATCGCGTTAATGTTCTCACGCAGACTCAATCTCGCGCCGCTCCGCTCTGCCGTGTTTTTAGCGGCCGTTAGCTGCGGACATTAAAGCCTGAATCTCCACAGAAAATCATGTTTCAGCGAATCTACTGATCCCGCTCCGCTGTCACTGAAATCCAGCTTGATTTAATGCCCAATGCCCCGCCAGCTGTAGGCCGTAATCGCTGTTTTCTGCAGTCTTTTTGGCGGTGCTGTGCAAACCCCATTATGAGGCATTTACAGATGCGTTGTAATTACCTGTAAATGGGTCTACCACGAGAAATTGAGCGCAGTGATGTTTTTTCTTGTCTGGTTTTCTTGCAAAGTGGAGTATGCGTGCGTCCGTTGTGTGTGCATGAATTTGCGATGATGCCTGAGAGTAATAATTCATACAATAATAAAATGGTCTTTGCTTCTGTGTTGCATCATCTAAACACACTCCAATGCTTGAGAATATTATAAATTCAATGACATAATTCTGTAGTTTTGAAATAATGACAGGATAGACTTTTGAAAGACACACTTGCTGTACAGTATCAGTCACTAATTTAAGCTTTTCCTATGTAAATGTAACAATCTATAAAATTGCTGCTTCTAAGCAGCAGTTTATTCTTCAGTGTTCTATAACTGTGAAAATATTGTGTGATTAACCTATTTTTTTAATAATATTCATTCATTCATTACCGAATTACAATATTATACAGAACACAGCTTTGGTCATCTGAAATATTTTAACTATTTGAGCGGAAGATTATTGAAGTGCAAAATAGAAAACTTGCTGTGTAGAAAATGCTGTGGTAGAATGGGAACACGGTTATTTGGGCCAGTTTGTTTCTCCGTGATTGACCTTTTCTCTGTGTGTCGTCACCACTTCCTCTCCGGAGGCTACATCGCACTGGGCTGCCTTACTCTCCACAGTCCCTGCGTCTCCCACGCCACAGAGTTTGGGGTGCTGAGCCCCGGGAAGCGGTCTTTCCCGATTGGTTGACGGCTGCCCCCCCAGCCGTTAAGCCCCTCCCTCCTCTCACGGCTGTTTTCGAGACAGTCCTCGCACAGGTCCTTCTCGCTCCGTAGGTAAAGGGGCGTGGCCCGAGCGGCAAGGTCTTTTTCCTCGTTGGCAATGGCATCGGCTTTAGCGAAGGGGTTGCGCTCAGCGTTGAGCTTGCGGACGTTCGGAAGTTTGCGGACCTCGTCGGGCAGCTCGGCGAGCAGGTTGTCAAAGAGCCAGAGCTCGCGGAGTTCGGTGAGCCCCTTGATGGCGGGCGGGAGAGTCTCGATGCGGTTCATCCCCAGGTTGAGCGAGCGCAGTCCCCAGAGAGAGCAGATTTCGACGGGAGCCTCGGGCCCCAGCCGGTTGTCGCACAGGTTGAGGTGGCGGAGGCCCTGCAGCTTCCCGATGGCCTCCGGAAGGCGCTCTATCCGGTTGCTGTGCAGGTCCAGGCAGCGCAGGTTGACGAAGACTGAGATGCTTTCCGGGAGCTTCTGCAGCAGGTTGCGGCTGAGGTCGAGCTCGTCCACGTCCGCAAGCTTCAGGAGGCACTTTGGGAACGAGTCAATCCCGCGCTTGCTCAAGTCCAGGCGCCGTTTGCCATCGGCGGTCAGCCTCACTGAGTTTTTCGCGATCTTCAGTGTGATCTTCACCTTTCCCGCCTTTTTCTTGCCCACACCCATGGTGCTGCAGAAACAAAATCTCAGTCAGTGTACTCATCCTCATAAGGTCTATAACCGCTTCCAAACAGGGGGTGGGTTTCACTGATACCGATTCCGCTAAGTATACAAGAAGTTCTGTACGGAGGATTTCCTCTCCAAATTATAATTTCTTAAGGTGCTAAACTTCATCTGTGTCTGAGAAAACTGTGACACCTGTAGCTTAGCTTGCTCTCCCTTTTAGCCTGTAACTTAATTTGCTCTCCCTTTTAGCCTGTAGCTTAGCTTGCTTTCCCTTTTAGCCTGTAGCTTAGCTTGCTTTCCCTTTTAGCCTGTTGCTTAGCTTGCTCATCATTTTAGCAAGTATCTTAGCTTGCTCACCCTTTTAGCCCATAGGTTTGTTTGCTCACCCTTTTAGCTTGTAACTTAGCTTGGTGACTCTTTTAGCCTGTAGCTTACCTTGCACTCCCTTTTATCCTGTAGCTTTGTTTGCCACTCTTTTAGCCTGTAGCTTTATTTACTCACCCTTTCAGTCTGAAGTTTATCTTGCTCACCATTTTAGCCTGTAGCTTGGCTTACTCACTCTTTTAGCCTGTAGCTTTGTTTGCTCACCCTTTTAGCTTGTGGCTTGGCTCGTTCAGCCTATAGCCTGTAACTTGAACGTAATTAGGCTCTGTTGGTAATTCATGCTTATGCTCACAGTGAATTAGCGGCAACGAAGGTAATTCTGCATTAACCCCCGAGCCAAAGGGATAAACTTGGAGTTTTGGTCACACTGTTCAAACATGGAGTGATATTCGTGCGCTTGTGAACAGGGAAGCCGGGCCTTAGAGAAAATGCGGGGTTTTGTGTCGCTAGTCCTGCTCACTCACCCCTCCTAGCCTGGGGGGAAACTATTAAACTATCTTTGCACTAATTAACATTAACACACGGCAACAAAAAGCCATGAATGGAAAAAAAAACACACAAACGGCAGTTTGACAGAGAACAGAAAAACAAACATGCGTTTCAGCTGATTGATCTACGCCCGATTTCACTGCTCTGACTCACAGCGAGTGCAGTTAGATCAGAGGTTTGATAGATGATGGTTTGGGGAAGCGATATGAGGGTTTTCCATTGAAACTCCCCCTTTTTAAAGAGGCAGGCATTTTTATAAGGCCTTCGGGGCCTTTGGCTACTCATTAATCTTATTCAGGCATGTGAAAAGGCGCTAATGCAGTTTCCGCTGATTTGGACGATGTCGCCGTTTACGAAGCAACTTGCACATCCATGTGAATATGTTCTTGTTCACAAGCTTTTCAAGAAATAATAATGACCAGCTTTTTACGAAAGTAATGATTCCAGTCAGATAATGGGGATCATTCACCTGCACTGAAATGTGTTATTATTTTTTGCTGGTTATAAAAGGAAAATAATTCTGCAAAATTAATATAATTCTGTATTACTCAATAATTATTGCCCAATTACAAGAATTTTCATTATTTTAACAGAAACACTTAAAAATGTCTTTAGGATTTAGAAATCAGTTCACCAGCTGTATAAATAATCTTGAAAATTTTCTATTGCTTTCTTTATTTTTGTTTTTTCTTCTTTGTGAAATTGCTGATTGTTTAAATTCAACATGTATTTAAGTATTTTTTAAAGTAATGTGAAGCTGCCATCTTAAATATTTGTGTTTGTGAAGGAGAAAGAAAGAGACAAATTACCTTTTTTAATATAAAATGAATAACATATATCAGTGACATATGGCCTGGCTCCTTCTTAACTAGTTAACCAAATATTTCTTTCTTTCTAGGAATAATTTATTTTGATAAATCTTAAATTCTTCTTCCATTTTACCTTGTGAATAACAGCTTGAAACACTGCCTTAGCTCGGTGAACTTTGAGTTTCTCCATATCAGTTAAGACAGAGGAATGATTTAAATTGAGCTTAATGCTAATAATTAAAATGTTCATCCTACCAGCTCTTAAGGGTGTTCTCTCACATAGATGAGTGCGTGTAGTTGTCAGAAGACCAACGGCAGTGAGCGCACACCGCCTGCCATCAGAGTTGCTGTGATCTGCTGTCCCTCTCAATCCAGCCTTGGTTTCTACGCTCCTGAGAACAGCCAGTTTGTAAGCAGAGGTTCACATTCAGTAGTTTAAAATAGGCTTTAAAATACCTAATGCAAGTGGTGACCGGCTTGTGTGTTCCTCTGGCGTACTTCTTCCAACAACTGCCAGGCAAGCTCAGTCTTGTTTAATGGTTACTAAGCAACAGAAAACTGCCGTGAGAGCGTACTGTTGCCCTAAGTGTGGCCCTCTCTGGGAACCGAGGGTGTTGGGAACAGAGAGTGGCTAACAGGCAGGGTTGGGATTCAGTAGCATAAGTTTCATGGTGAGGAAATCAAGCCGCCCTGAGTGCTGCAGTATATTCATGTATGCACATTCTCCATAGATGGGGCTTTAGGAAGTATTGTGTCTTGTATATGTAATAGTATGCTACTGTATACTGTTGAAAAATTATTTTAAACTGGAATTTCACTCAATTGTTCTCTGTTACATGACTGGCATAGATGTTAACAAACAGCACTGCATGTCAGCAAGAATGATGGCTGCAATTTTTTTTTCCCCCTCAAAAATAAACAGCCCATCCTAAGCATTTGTCGATGTACGTGCGGCCTTAGCAGTGGTCCACGAGTGAGTTCTTAATTTATGTCATTGATTGGATAATGAATCCGAACCCTTGATTTCTGTGGTTTAGGGGAAATTACGGCCTCCAGTCCTGACGTTTGGTGCCTGGCACTGGAGACTGTCCATCACTGCAACAGTGGCAGACTTTGGCACCTCTATCTAGCTAACTAAAAACGCTCATGGTGTAGAGTGCCATGCAGCACACTGCCTGGCATGTAGCTGCAGTGTTATACCCCTGACAAAACAGCCCAGTAACACGGTGGGACTTTCTGTGTTAGCGGTGTAATGGAACTCCTGATATTAATGTGGTGTAACCCTATTACTGATCCTTGCCTGTGTCCTGCTTTAACCTTGTCTGGTGTTTGATTACATTAATCTCTGATTTATTGAGCGTCGGAGAGTGGATGCACCCAAACACTAAACGAACGGCTGCATTAATTTGAATGGAGCAACTGGCTTCCTGTTCTCACGCTACATAAAGTTCACTTTACAGAGAGACTGCTAGCCATGAAAAGCTTTGGGGTATGAAAATATAGGCTTTCTTTCCCTCATTATGGAGTAGCTCCTTGCGTGTCTAGAACTCACTGACACCTTAGTGTTAGGTTACTGTTTGGAGGAATGATCTTCTGTTTGTACACCTGATACCTGATTCTGCTCCAGGTTTGCTCACGCGAGGAGCGTTTTTTTTTTTGGCACGTTGGGCCCGATTTTTGAGTATCCTTGTCCTCTGAAGAGCAGGATATCTCAAACTCTGTCTGCAGTCCCGCAGTTCTTAGTCTTTTCTTGTTCTCACTAAATTAATTTACAGATTGAGCATATGAGCCTGATTAATTTTTCCTTCTCAGTTTTTTTTTTAACCTGTTTTATTTATAATTCATCCCTTAGTAGTTCTTTATTGCGCTAAGGTAAATCAGAGACTGGCTGCGCTCTGTCGACCATGAGGTTATTTATTTATTAATGAATTATATTTTAATTGCTAACCTTACCTTGAGTGTTAACTTATTAGCCATGATGGTGCTGAGAGAAAATTTGATTTCAATTTGCGTAATCACTTTCACTACAGCCTCCCAGTAGCCGCGTCTGTGGAGATCCGAAAATACGACTGCACTGCGTTTAATCCCTTTACGGCCACTCTGTTATCGCAACTAAACGCGCGATCTCTAATGACCCGCCGAAGACGCTATGGCTATCTGCCAGCCACGGAAAGGGGGGTGGGGTGACCAGCGTTTGTACTTGGAGATCGGTCTTTATTTATGAGAAGTAGGTCAGACAGCGCTGCAGGCGAAGAGCCTGAGGTGGCGCTTGAGTTGCCTTGCGCGAGTTCCCGAAGCCTGCAGCATGAGCGCGCCACAGCCTAAATAAAGCTAGAGCGAGCTGAGAGAGATGCGCGCGTTCCAGCTGATTGATCGGAGTCTTTCTCGTGCGTCGCCGCCTCGCCGACGACAATCGCGCGGCTTTGATAGATGAGGAATCAGCAAATGGTACTTCCACGCTTTGCCCCCTCCCCTCCCCTCGCTCTGTTTAAAAAAGAGATTTCGTTAGAAGCACTGGAGGGTGTTTAGCGGCTCATTAATCAAATCCAAACACTTGAGGATGGGCACACTTTGACATACATTTGTCCTCTGGGATGGATTACACCCTATTGAGCTTCTTGGCAGTGATTCCGGTTCGAGTCGCTGTTTACTGTGAAAGTGCCAATCCAGTATTATCAGAAAAGTTAATCTTTTTTCCCAAGATCATAGTGACTCTAGAAGATATTGAATGATGCTGATTTTATGATATTTTTTCCTGTGAATATTATTTTATGATATTAGCATTTATACATTGCTTTGTTCTGTGAAATGAGAGCATAATGACTCTAATTGAAATTAAGAAGGTTTTTTGTGTTGTCTTTGTTTACATTACAGTGAATTGGCCCTGAAACGTTGTATTGATTCAGAAATGTAGCATGCAAATTTGGTGATATTTCAAGTTTTCTTGCTTGGCTATAATTTTGTAAATTATGATTAGAGGGAATTTTCATTATATGAACCAATAAACCAACCATTAAAGTTGTACTAAAAACACAAACTGCAGAAGTCACTCTGTGCCAAACTTGAGCCAAAATGTATAATTTTCTATTGTGCAGGAAAACAACAGGTGGAGATAAGGCAGCGCTACAGAAGTGGCAGGTAAAACCCCACATATTAACCCTTTTGTGCCCGCATACGGAAATTTCCATATTATGCTAATTGACCCCTCTGCCGGAATACAGATTTTTCTGTGTATTTTGATTTCCTTGGGGTCCTCAATCTTATCCAGAGAGGGCCGGTGTGGGGCTAGGCTTTCATTTCAACTCAGCAGTTACACACCAGATTCTACTGATCAAGGTCCTCAGTAAACATTCAAATTCAAACCGATCAAGTGTCTTTGAATTTTTGCTCCCGATATATAAAATCTGCTACATTCTGCTGCATATGAATGCATCCAACCTTTTCTAAAAATGTATAATAAGCAACATAAAATTTTACTATTTCATATCATGAAATGCTATGGTTAACCCAGAATTTAACAAGAACTTTGAGCTTGTCTGAATTGGTTATGAGTGGTCTTAATTAACTTGGGCAGAGCAGTCATGTTTGGCTTTGTAAAAGTGGGGTGTCAAAGGGTAAGGTATAAAATACGTGACTCTTGGATGTTCATTTATGATCCTACCTACCTCAGTATACATCCTCAGTAGCTTTAACTCCTTTGATCTACTGTGGCTTACATTTTTGGTCAGTCATGAAGGTGCCTACTACAACCAAATATGACCATTAAATTAGATGTTTGGTAAAAAAACAACTGAAAGGTGATGTTTGCTGGGCTCATTTGATCACTTGAGCTAAATGCAGTTATAGTTTATGGCTAATTCCATATCCATGGAATAAACAACTTAAAACATTGTTTACTGTTCATTGTTTACTCCATCCATCTGTCTTTCACCATTGGGGCTTGTCACCTAATAAAATATTGAGGTAAATGACGAGTATAAGGAATGTACCTTTGTCCAAAGTACCATGGAACTTACTGTATATGCTAAAGTAGTGTTGAAGTGCACTTAGTGGGTGACCCTCGGCTGCGGACTGTTCCATTCTCCACAGAGGGGTGGGATGAGTAACTTTGAGTACCTTATGCACCTGAACACCATGGCCGGACGCACCTACAACGACCTGATGCAGTATCCCATCTTCCCCTGGGTCCTGGCTGACTACGACTCGGAGGTGTGGTGGAGCCGTCGCAGATTTTTACATCCCAAAACACTCTGAGTCTCAATGTGGGTCTCCTGGTGTCTGGTGTGAACCGTCACCTCTAGACTGAGCTGAAAGCTGCCCTTTCAAATGTCTAGAAAAGGGTTTTTAGTTTTGTAATACTGAACGTGTGCGTGTGTGAATTCTTTGAGATAATCTATCTGGCCTGTTGGGGGAGTTCCTGTGTGATTCTTCAGCTATTGTGTGTGTGTGTGTGTGTGTATTATCATTCTCTCCACAGACTCTAGATCTCACAAATCCTGCAACGTTCCGCGACCTCTCCAAACCCATGGGCGCCCAGACGGACAAACGGAAGGAGAAATTTATCGAGAGATATAATGAAGTAGAGAACAACGACGGTGAGACGTTGGACTATTTACACACACTGCTGCTCCTTCGGCCTTAGAGAGAATCTGAGCGAAGCCTTTTATATTTCTGGTTATAATTTTAAATATAACAATGATATAAAGACATTTCCATTCTCACAGTCTATATACTGAAACTGTGGTGACTGACGCGGTGTTTTGAGATCTATCATCCTGTTTGTTTTAATTTGACAATAATTGGTGTACCTGACTCCTATAGTCAGCAGTTTGAGATCTATCGCTGTTGACTGAGGTGCTCTCTTTTGGGGTCAGAGTGAAAACCTTGATCTCCCTATTAGTTGTCACTATGTTTAGGGTCGTCCATTTGGTAGCTTACAGTGTCTGTAAGTTTTTTAACTGTCAGAATTTGTGGACACTTGATCCAGTCAGTTACTTACACTATCAGATCATCGCCGAAAAGCTCCGAACTCCAGCAGGCTGTGCTGCCCTCCAGGACTGCAGTTTGGCACCGCACTGCTCAGACATTATTAAATAACTGTTTGTAGGCTTGTTGGGCTGTCAATCAGTCAGATAGATTTTTGCTTTATTGTGTGAGCCAGGTTGTGGATAATCTCATTTTGGGTGCATGAGAATCTGAATAATGGAAGGACTGGGACCTCTTTCATTACTGACCTGCTAGACTTGTACACCAGTGGTATTCCAACTGTTTTGAAATACATTTTGTTTAGGAATTTTGTTATAGATCTATATACTCTTACATTGTATGTCTAAATGTACCCTTCTTTAGAGCTGCACTTGGGCTTATACAGTATTTGCATACTCTGTATTCGTATTTTAATATTAAGCGTAAAGAGAAACTTGCATATAGTCTTATGCATATCTTTGGAGTGCAACTAAATATTGCATGCGAAAATCAATCAGTTATGTAGGATTGGTCACACTGTCACTGCCCTCTCAGTTCATTACTGTGCTCTATGGGGTCGGCTCAAAAATATCTTTAGTACGCAGTGTCCTCCATAAGCCTTAAATGGCCCTTATGAATGAAATCGTCCCTCTTTGTCTGGAAATAAAAGTGATTTGACTAATGTTCCTCCGGATGCATTGTGGTCCTGCTGCAGGTGACCTCTCTGCACAGTGTCATTACTGCACACATTATTCCTCTGCCATCATCGTGGCCTCCCTGCTCGTGAGGATGGAGCCATTCTCCCAAACCTTCCTCTCCCTACAGGTGAGTTCTCCCAAACCTCACTCTCTCTACAGATGAGTTCTCCCAAACCTTCCTCTCCCTACAGGTGAGTTCTCCCAAACCTCTCCTCTACAGAAGTTCCCCAAACCTTCCTCTCCCTACAGATGAGTTCTCCCAAACCTCACCCAAACCTTCCCAGGTGAGTTCTCCCAAACCTCCTCCCTACAGGTGAGTTCTCCCAAACCTCACTTTCTCTCCCTGTTCAGGCAGAGCTCTCCCAAACCTTCCTCTCCCTACAGGTGAGTTCTCCCAAACCTCACTCTCTCTACAGATGAGTTCTCCCAAACCTTCCTCTCCCTACAGGTGAGTTCTCCCAAACCTCACTTTCTGTACAGACGAGCTCTCCCAAACCTTCCTCTCCCTACAGGTGAGTTCTCCCAAACCTCACTTTCTCTACAGACAAGCTCTCCCAAACCTTCCTCTCCCTACAGGTGAGTTCTCCCAAACCTCACTTTCTCTACAGATGAGTTCTCCCAAACCTTCCTCTCCCTGCAGGTGAGTTCTCCCAAACCTCACTTTCCTACAGATGAGTTCTCCCAAATCTTCCTCTCCCCTACAGGTGCGTTCTCCCAAACCTCACTTTCTCTACAGGTCTCCCAAAGCTCTCCCAAACCTTCCTCTAAACCCCTACAGGTGCTCTCCCAAACCTTTCTCCCAAATCTCACTTTCTCTACAGACAAGCTCTTCCAAACCTTCCTCTCCCTACAGGCCAGTTCTCCCAAACCTCATTTTCTCTACAGACGAGCTCTCCCAAACCTTCCTCTCCCTACAGATGACCTCTCCCAAACCTCACTTTCTCTACAGATGAGCTCTCCCAAACCTTCCTCTCCCTACAGGTGAGTTCTCCCAAACCTCACTTTCTCTACAGACGAGCTCTCCCAAACCTTCCTCTCCCTACAGGTGAGTTCTCCCAAACCTCACACTCTCTACAGATGAGTTCTCCCAAACCTTCCTCTCCCTACAGGTGAGTTCTCCCAAACCTCACTTTCTCTACAGATGAGTTCTCCCAAACCTTCCTCTCCCTACAGGTGAGTTCTCCCAAACCTCACTTTCCCTACAGACGAGGTCTCCCAAATCTTCCTCTCCCTACAGGTGAGTTCTCCTAAACCTCACTTTCTCTACAGACGAGCTCTCCCAAACCTTCCTCTCCCTACAGGTCAGTTCTCCCAAATCTCACTTTCTCTACAGACAAGCTCTCCCAAACCTTCCTCTCCCTACAGGTGAGTTCTCCCAAACCTCACTTTCTCTACAGATGAGTTCTCCCAAACCTTCCTCTCCCTGCAGGTGAGTTCTCCCAAACCTCACTTTCCCTACAGACGAGCTCTCCCAAACCTTCCTCTCCCTACAGGTGAGTTCTCCCAAACCTTACTTTCTCTACAGATGAGCTCTCCCAAACCTTCCTCTCCCTACAGGTGAGTTCTCCCAAACCTCACTTTCTCTACAGACGAGCTCTCCCAAACCTTCCTCTCCCTACAGATGAGCTCTCCCAAACCTCACTTTCTCTTCAGATGAGCTCTCCCAAACCTTCCTCTTTGTACAGTTGAGCTCTCCCAAACCTTAATCTCTCTACAGGTGAGCTCTCCCACACCTCACTCACTCTTCAGGTGAGCTCTCTCAAACCCTCCTCTCCCTACAGGTGAGCTCTCCTCCACCTCGCTCTCGCTACAGGTGAGCTCTCCCATACCTTCCTCTATGCTCAGGTGAGCTCTCCCACTACTCACTGTCCCTACAGGTGAGCTCTCCCACATCGCACTCACTCTACTGGTGAGCTCTCCCATACCTCACTCACTCTACAGGTGAGCTCTCCAACACCTTACTCACTGTACAGGTGAGCTCTCCCTCACCTCATTTTCCTACAGGTGAGGTCTCCCTCCCCTCACTCTTTTTGCAGGTGAGTTCTGTCGGTCGACAGTTGAGTTATTGTACAGGTGCAAACAGACTCTTCAGGTGAGTGTGAGTAATGAGAGCTGAGCCTGTGGTGATTATGAGGGGGATTCTGCAGGTGAGTTGGGCTCTAGGGCGCTGCGGATGGGTCTGAATAGGTGCCAACTGTTCAGCCATGAATATCTCGTTCTTTAAAATTCTCACAATTGATTGATTCTTCCAGCCGAACAGCTGGCCAGTCATAGTGGCTGTATTGAGGAGTTTTGGAAGCCTCCCGCTTCCTTGGCCAATCAGAAATTCAGTGGATATGACATCATAAGAACACTCAAATGCTTAGTGAGAGAAACTGTTTGTTGAGGTGATCAAGTGCTTGCTATTTACTCCAGGACCTCGTGTGTGCGGCCCTGTGGTACGGAGGGCCAGAGAATCTGGGAGCGTCACTGACTCGTAGCTGCTGCAGTTTCCGCACTGATCTCAGAAATTAAATGGCTGCCATATTGTTGTGGCTTCCTCTGATTCTTCTGGAACTTCTCTCTGTTGGAAAAAGGAAAACACAATTTCAATATATATGCAAATAAATGAATTAGTGTCAAATGCGTGCAAAAATCAGGTTTTGTCCTTTAAAACCGCTGCATTTGTACACTGCGATCCAATTGATTAAAATAAAATGTCATGCATATTTAATAGTTGGCATAAAACAATAAAGGTGTTGGTTGCGCCTGCATGTGTTTTGCTACGGCAGAGCAACGTTCCTCTGTGCTGTAATATCTGTAACTTGATTTGCGCATCTAACAGAATTTACCATGTATATATTATTTTCATTCAATATAGGTAATCTTTTTACTGCAAATTACACCATTCTCCCGAGCTTTCTATCAGGACTTATAAAAATCCACAAAAAATATGAAAAGCTTCAGTCAGCCTCGGGTGAATGCGCCGACTGTAATTTAACGTGCGAGATGTTTAATGCGCCTCGCGGTTGTGTGTCTCGCTGTAAATTACTGGCATCACTGTTTGGAAGAGAGCTATCAGTTGTGCGTTTCTCTTCTCAGGGATGGAGTGAATTGTCTTTCTGAACATCCATAAGGGGAGATTTTCATTATTGTTATTGCTTTATTGCGTTTTGTCGTCTCATTCATAATATTTCTCTTTGTTTTCTCTCTCTGTGTGTAAATGATGGATTTGGGGACATAGTTCCTCGAGCAGGAACGTGTGATCTCACCGCAAAGCTCCGGTGTGGCCGGCACTTTGTGTTTGAGCCGTCCGCTGCGTAGCCCTGTAATTGGATTCAATCAACAATTTCCCCTTACAATTAAATGCTAGTGAATGTTTGTTTGCATTGTGTTGAATTTGGCATGTACTGAACTTGAGAAATTGAGTTTACAAAGTGAACGTTGCTAAGACGGTACATTCTGATTGGTGGGCTTGTCGGCAGGGTGGGTCGTTTGACGTGGCTGACAGGATGTTCTACTCGGTGAAGAAAGAGTGGGAATCCGCATCCCGGGACAACATGAGTGACGTGCGAGAGCTGATCCCCGAATTTTACTACCTGCCGGACTTCCTGGTCAACTCCAACAATATTGACCTGGGTAGGGCCATGGACACGCGGGCACGCGCGCACGCACACACACACACACACACACACACACATACACACATCCTTGTGCTTGTATCCTTGTGAGACATTACATTGACTTCCATTCATTTTTTGTGTCTCTACAGCCTTTCCCTAATCTAAACAATAAGCAATGCATGCCTAACCCAAACCCTTACCCTAACCTTAACCTATCCCTCTAACCTATCCCTTCTAACCTTACCTATAACTCTAATAAGTCACAATTTGCCTTTGTTGTTGTGAGGACACATGAAAATGTTCTCACTTCCCAAAATGTCCTCACTCTGTAGGAAAAAATGTTTTTTGCCTCTCATTTTGTTGCTACAGCAAGAACACACACACACACACACACACACACATGCATATACAGTGCCATCCACTAATATTGTCAGCCTTATTAAATTTGAACAATAGTGGTTGTGAATTAATGCCTGTGTTGTTTTTCCTCTTGATGTAAAATTCTAAACATTAACAACTAGAATTACTGCCTTGCGGTTGTATGCCTCCTCCGATCAGTCAATTTGCAGTTTACATGAGTCTCTTTCCAGACTCATATAATATATGTTGTGAAGACTTTTAAGAAATTTTAGAAAAGATATTTAGTGTATTTTTAGCGAAAAGGAAGTTACCACTGTTTTGACATGTATAAATCCAGAGAATAATTTCAAGTGAAAAAAATGCTTTCCTCACTTAGAGCACAGAGGACTGAGACAGAGAGCTTCATCACATGGTGCAATAACGGTCACCTGAAGCTCAATATGAGCAAAGCCAATGAGCTTGTAGTGGACAACCAGAGGAACAGGAAGCCCCCTGTCCTCTTTGTCATTCAGAAAGAGGAAGTGAAGAGGGTGGACTCATATTGGTACCTTGAGTTGCAAATGAATAACTAATGACCAGAAAGGTGTTTCTGCAGAATAATATGTCACAGTGAAATAGACCTCTGACCTTTTGGTATAAAATGTCATAATGTCATGATTTTATCCTGTAGACATCTGCGAATGTCCTGATAGATATTTTTGTCATAATTTGGATATGAATATCTGAGTTATGGCCAAAAATATGCTGTTTGTAAGGTCACAGCAACCTTAACATTTGACCACCAAAACCTAATCAGTACATTGTTGAGCCCAACAAGACATTTGTGCCAAATTTGAGGAAATGTGTACCTAAGAGATTGTGTGCATGAGAATGGGACAGAGGGATGGACCAACGGACGGATTTACTCTGGCTTAACCCCAATTATTGTAATCCAATTCTTGCCTTGCCGATATGGACCTCCAGTTATAGCCGGGAATGGCGCGGCTGGCATTCGAACACCCGACCACAGGGCTTCGACATGAGTGTCTTAGCTGTGAGATACCTGGAGGACCCGTCTTTTCCTTTGTCGTAACTCAGTCATCCATCACCATGGTTACATTGGCCTGTGTTTGACCTCATACTTATACCCCGGGGAGATGTAGAGTCATGGGTGATCATAGAAGTTTTCCTCATCACTTTGGTGAACTTAAAAAAAGTAAAATATGAATGCACGTCATTTAGGTTTTTATTAGCAAATTTTCCCAGAGTGCCGATGATTGTGGAACACATTTTTTGGAAAGATATCTAACAAGGGGAATAGTTTTTTTCCTTCCATTGTTTCCGTAATATTGAGAGTAAGATTTTTGTAAATTTTTAAAATAAAAGATAGGGAGGATTAACAACAAACACATTTGTTCATAGACTTTTTCATTAATATTTACTGAGGGTGCCAATATCAGTGGAGAGTGCTGTGTACTCAAAAGCACACGCCCGTCTACTGTATATGCACACACTTGTCTACACACACACACACACACAGGTTTCTCTGTGCAAAACTGCTTGAAAACAGGGACCAGAATGAAAAATGACTCCAGAAAACACACTGGGGTTCTGCGCTCCTGCTGCATTATAATGCCCTGATTGTGTTCATGTAGGTTGCCTGCAAAATGGAACCCCACTTGGAGATGTGGTCCTGCCCCCCTGGGCGAAGGGTGACCCCCAGGAATTTATCCGGATGCACCGGGAGGTGAGTGACTGTGACTGTCTGTTATTCAATAACATCATGGGTCTGTCGTGAAATCAGGAGATCTGTTACTTTGTTTTCTTATTTCATATTTTCTGATTGGTCAGCGCCATTGAGAGGCGTCTCAGGTATAAATAAGTCCCAATCAGAAGGCAGGAATGAAAACCAGAGGTGCTGCTGGCCTAGAAGCCATGATTAGAGTTTCCCTTCAGTACCCATCCCCAATCCGGGAATCTAAACCCAGATCGCAGTTAACATCTGGTGTTGTTTCCGATACGGCGTAATGGATATCCTCGGCTACAATCCTCCCCAAACTGTGACCAAACTGTGTGTGTGTGGCGGGAGGATAGTTGGATTTAAAAACCGCAGCCCTTACCTGACAGCGAGGGACAGTGTGTGTTATTTGGTCAGAGCTGGCCTACCCCCCCTCTCGTCTTTACTCATGCGCTGAGAGGGACTTCATTAGTTCTTCAAAGCATTTTTTTACTGCTAGCTGGTGAGTGTTCGTCGAATAGAAGGCAGCCAGTAATGAACGCAGTAAACGGGAGAGTGGTTTTATTCACTGACGTTTTCCAATCAGATACGACAAAACAAAGTGATCAAATGAGTCTCATTGCTTTGTAAAATTTGTAAGGCGTCGTGTCACAGAGCAAGAGCCAGGAGGAATGATTTTAGCCTCTGCGCGTTCGGGGTTTTATAAACCCTCATTGTCCCGCCGTAATCCCGAAGTTCACATTTATGGTCCTGGCTCTGTTTGTGCACTAGTCCCTCTGTGGAATCGCGGAGAAGTTGAGAGTTTGCGTGTCGGGAGAGTTGGACGGAGTTCCTTCTCTCCCCCTCCGCTTTATATTTCGGAGATAATAAGAGCTGTTTCTGCTCATCATTAGCAGGCCATTACTCGGTTTAGCGCCACGGATAACGGGGCCAATTCAGTACGAAGCACAATATCCGCCGTCTGCGCTAACTTCATTACCGCGACTTGCCGCTTATTGGAATGAATGCCTCCTCTCTGCCGCGCTGTTCAGCCCAGAGGTCTGTACATCACGGCCCTTTCCTCCGCTCAGACTGTCGGCAGCAATCTCCTCGGCGCTGTCTGTGAGAGCAGCGGCCAGGGCGGCCATTTTGCCCGTCTGCATTGTCTCGTTTCATATGCAGATGGGAGTCTTTCACGGGGGCTCTTGTACTGGAGTTTGGGCGATGTGTGGCCCGTTTGTCGGGCCGTTAATGACATTTTGTGCGTTTCTCACTGGGTCTTCAGTGGACAGATGTTTGAACGCTTATAATGGGAGGCCTGTCGTTAGCGTGTCCTGCCAGCTGTGTGTGTTATGGGGGTAAACCTCGCCAGAGCGTTTCAGAGCTACGGCTTGACACCAACAAACCAAAAGTTAATTCGCTATTATTGATATAAACCATAAAATGAACTGCATGTGCTTGGAGTTCTCATGCTTTTTTTTGTTTATTTATTGGAATATTTATTTACTGATTGATTTTTTTTTTTTTTTTATTGGACATCTCCAATCCCACCTGAATCTGGATTGTCCAATCGGTGAACTTCATGTAAGCATGCTTATGCTGCCGTCTTGGGAGAGGACGGGCAGTTTGCAGTTCTCTGAAACATTATTCTTCTTCTTGTCTTACATTGTCTTATTTGGTCATTCCTGTTGTGTGTGTACTCTGTACTTTATGTGAAATGGTGGGCTGTCGTGGCGCGGTCTTCCTCGAAAAAGAGATTTTGAGTCTCAAGGGATCTTCCTGGTTTAATAAAGGCTAAACAAAAACATAAAATAAATGATGCGCCAGTCATCCGCCGCATCTTTTTTTTTTCCTGCTGTTGCAGTCGTTGCATGCATAGGCTGACGGTGGAGAAAACCCGAACATGTCCTTGCTAAGACTGCATCTAGTGAGAGCCCGGATGGCCTGTATGTGGCACTTGAGCGATGAACCGCGCCAACCCAAACAGACTGTATCCCTCCCATATCCCTGTGCGGTGCAAAGCCAAATATGTGCAGCTCTCACAGGGCTGATTAACACTGATCACAGATGACTCATGAATCGCAAGAAGTGCCTTTACCAAGTGAGCGTACCCAGCAGCCCTCGGTGGTGACCTGTGATGCAGTAAAACATACACCTACAGACTGTTTTTCTGCCGACACTTTCTACACTGGGTTTCATTTGACTTAACAGAGCCGGACCCATTCCTGTCCGACATTTACAAAGCAGAGGTGTGGTTTTGCACTTTCCTGATTGTTCCTGATTAATTGGGAAAATGCAGATTTTTAGGTCTAGGTCGTGATTGCGTGCATCAAGTATGCAGAGAATTTCTGCTCATTCCAGACAATGATAATATAATAAAATACTCGTGGCCCTGAGACAGCAAAATGTCTTAAGATCAGTGTTTATTTGGACTGTGCTAACTGACATAGCTAATCTTTTTAATAAATCAACATATGATTTGATAACTGGCTCATCTTGGGTAAATGGCAATGTAAATGTTTAATGTGAAGCTGCAGGGTTGTAAATGTGTCATGCAGTGTTTAGTCTGTAGGGAAAGGAGAGTAGCATTATTTCATCGCTACTGTTAGCCAACTTAATGAAAATGGTGATGGGAAAAATTCCAGCCACTCAGCTCTGATTGGTGGCATCTAATTTTAAGCAAACATCTCTCGGCTTCGGTTCAAAACTGCTTGAGTGCTTTGAAAAAAAAAAACATCTACTTGGCTCTAGTCTTGATTGTATCAAACGTCCGGCTAATGAGCTTGGCCAAAGTCGGTGGGGGTTGGAGAAATCTTGTAACTCACAGTGGATTCCAGGGAGTATCGTTTTAAAATTTCATGAACATCATTGAAGTTTTTTTGCTACTCTGGCAGGACGACACGGTGGCACGGTGGTTAGCACTGCTGCCTCACGGAAAGAAGGTCATGGGTTTGAATCCGGCCTGGGGCCTTTCTGTGTGGCGTTTGCATGTTCTCCCCTTGTCTGCGTGTGTTTCCTCCTAAGACTCCGGTTTCCTTCTCAAGGTCCAAAAACATTAATGTGAGGCTAATTGGAGATGCCAAACTGCTGATAGAAATGAGTATTTGAGTGAGTAGTTCGTTATTTGAGTGCAATATTTGACGTGATATAGCCAGCCGTAAAATGACGCTCACAGATTGCTGTTGAGCAATAAATAAATAAATGCATAAATTGCAGAGGTACCCAATCGTGTCATGGAGGGCTGAGAGAATGGGGCTCTTCATTTCAACCAATCACTGCATCTGCCCACTTCGCTGATTATTGCACCTCCAATCAGAGAGAAAGGAGCAAGTGACAGCACCATGTTGAGTGATATTTCTGGTTTCTCAATCAGTCAAGAGGAGATGGAGTCATTACATTTTTGTAGCACTTTCTCGCCAACCAGTTGTGACTGAAGTGCTTTACATGGGAAACTGGTCTCATCCGTCACCAATGTGCATCACCAATGTGTGAGCTGCATGGCAGCCATTTTGTTGCAGATTGCTCACCGCGCCTCGACTGAGGTGGAGAGGGAGAGAACTATTTTTCAAGCAATTAATTAGGTTGAAAGAGTCCAGTTGGGAGTTTAGTCAGAACACCGGGGACTGCCCCGCTCTTCGTCTGATGAGTGTCTGGGGATCTTTAATCACCACAGTGAGTCAGGACCTTGTTTAAGAGGGACTCGGCTTCAGGATCTGTTGTCAGCAGCCTCGCGAGAGCAGCAAATGACTGGCTTTGCGCTGCTCAGGGATATGGGAGGGATACAGTTAGAGTCAGTTTGGGTCAGTGTGATTTGTTGCTCAAGCCCCTCCTACTGGCCATCTGATCGCTCGCCAGTCACATTCAAAGCGAGCACATGTTCAGGTGTTCCCCCGCCCTCAGTCAGTGAACACCAGCCGTGAAGCGGTGATTGAAAGGAAGCGGTGGCTCACAGACACGAGTCTTGGAAGAGAACCGTGAAGTGTCTGCGTCAGGGCTCCCCAAATCGTGGTCCTTGCGGGCCGAGAAATGCTGGTTTTTCATCCTGCCTTCACCTGGGAGTCTGGTGTGATGACAGTCTGACCAATCAGTTGCAGTAACTGCTCACTTAATTCCCTGGGAGGAGAGGAGGAGATCAGGGCAAGATTTGGGTTCAAGGGCAGCATCTGGGCAGCCCTGGTCTACATTCCTCTGAGATGCCGGACTCGCGCCAGCATGCTTGTACATAGTGCGCTGATTGGACATTTTAGATTCAGGGGGGGCTTAGGCCAAATTTATAGAAGAAAGAAATGGAATGAGTGAAGCAGCTTAGCAGTATTTCTTCCATGAAATATCTGTCCTTCCAGGCCCTAGAGAGCGAGTACGTCAGCTCACAGCTCCACCTGTGGATCGACCTGATCTTCGGCTACAGGCAGCGAGGTCAGGCAGCGGTGGAGGCAGTGAACACCTTCCATCCGTACTTCTACGCCGAGACGCTGGACGCGGACAGTTTGAGCGACCCCCTGAAGAAGAGTACCATCCTGGGGTTCGTCAGTAACTTCGGGCAGATCCCCCGGCAGGTACTGAAGCGCCGAGGCCTGTGGCCGATCTTTATAGACCTCAAAAAGCTGCCTTAATGTTTTTTGTCGTGAAAGTCAGTTTGTGGGTTTTGGAAAACTTGCAGCATTCATACCTTGTCTTGGACGACTGTGGTGTTGTTTTTCTTATGTGTATTTGTGTTTGAGTCAAATACCTGGTACTATTGTATTTTATGCATTTCATGTGTTAACTTTGATTATTCTATTAATATCACGTCAGTTACTATTAGCTGTCTGGCCAAAAACAAGTTTATGCTGCATTACAACATTAATTTTTGTCCAGAATTGCTTTGATTTTTGGCCAAGATCTTAATTTGATGACGAGAGTCACGCCTCTTCTTAAAGTCTAATCTGAAGACCTTGAGTGAGCTGAATAAAGCGCTGGACAGTTCTTTCCCTAATCCCACTGATTTCAGTAATCTCACTAGTTGTTTTTTTTTTGCTTGGTGCTGCCCATTAATTTGCCCCTATAGAAACACAGTAACATGGGATACATCGTCCCTGGTTATTTCAGAAATGAGAAGCTACATGCTGCATCAGTCAGGGTTGAAGGAATTGTTGTCAGCTGAAACATATTAATCACTGCAATAATGATCCAAACATGGGATTTTGAGTATTTGCTTATAAATTCAAACCATGACCTTTTTTGTGGCCAGGCAGTGTATTGTATGTCGATGAATGTGTTTTTATGAAAACAGTGACAGTGTGGGTGTGTCTCTTTGTAGCTCTTCACGAAGCCCCACCCAGCGCGGAACAACCACAAAAACTCCAAGGATCAGTCAGGACCAAGTCACCTGCCACCTTTCTTCTTCAGACTCAACAAGTTGAAGCCTTCTGTCCAGCCTATTAAAGGTGCTCAGACCAGTTTCTCCTGATTGATGCCTTTTTCGGTATAAGTCAGTCAGTCGCAGAGTGCTTTGGGAAGTCTGCGTCTCTCACTCACACACACACATACACACACACACACGTGCGCGCACACACAGAACTGGGAAAAGTGTCCTTGGAACTACAAATGTCCTCACAACGCTGGTGTCCTAACAGGGTTTGGTCCTCACAGCTGAAGAATGACAAGTGCTCGTGGGCACGCTCACACACACACACACACACGTATACAAACGCATGCTCACACACATGCTCTTGTGTGCAGGCACACAGACACTAACGCACATGCTCGCACAAACGCGCAGGAACACAAGTACTCGCACGTCCAAGAACATGGATGCTCAGTCACACTCACACGCACATACTGCCTACACACACACACACACACACACACACACACACACACAGATTTACCCACACACACCTGAGTCAGAATGAAAGCGGCGCAGGTGAAACGGCGCCTCCGGGATGGTATCGGGACACCCTCTGCCCCCCCCTCCCTCCCTCCCTTCCTCTGTACGTCCCAGAAACAGGAGCCCCGCCACTTCCTGTCACCTTTTTAATATTATTATTTTTATTATTATATTTTTTATCCTATTCCTCAATTACTGTGTTTAAGACGGGGCCAGGTCCGCAGGGAGCAATTGAGAGGCCGGGAAGATGCTGGCGAGACTTCTCAGAGCATCATTTCCTGCGGCCCGCGGAGAGGAGGCTCGGGCTGTTTGTTAGGCCGTACCTGATGATGTCTCGATGGAGGCTTATTTAATAATCTGAATATCCCAGAAGGCCCTCTCCAGAAAATGAGATGAATTTCCCTTCCGCCCTCCTCCTCACTCCTTGCATATTGCATTTCGGGGTTTTGTCATTTGATCAATAAATAAATAAAGATAAATTGGGAGTGTGAATATTACAGCTAATGCAAAAAACGTCTCCACTCTCAGAGAAATGACCTGTGTGTGTGTGTCTGTGTGTGTGTGGGTGCACGCGGGCATCTGCATGACTGCACCAAGAATAGCTACGCTTGCGTGTGGTGGCTCCGCTACGTTTTTTGTGAGCCTCAAAGCTTTGTTGTTTAATTTAATGGACAAACTCCACTTTGAAGTGAATGTTTGAAAAGCAATGGTCACCTGGGTTCGTACTGTGGATAGTCCTTCATAATTCTACTTTGTAGTTGCCCGATCGTTTGTGAATTAATTTGAATTGTGAAAATAAATCGATGCTGCATAGAAGTGGTCAGTGTATAGCCATTCTTGTTAAGTTGTGATTTAACCCCAGACACTGTTTTGTTTGTCCAACAAACAATTAGCTGTCGGGTCCTTCAGTATGACCCTTAACCTCCCATTGCTCTAGTGGAGATTAAGCCCCGTTTAGTCTAATCGGTTGCAAGTGTCTTTGGACTAGCCTCAGCTTCATTTAGGTGATGAACCGTGATTGGGTGTTGTAAAGTTGTCTTTGAGTTGTATTTTTATAAATGAGTTTGGGTGTATTACATTTTTCCAGGTGTTTTGTGTTTGAGCGGGAGCTATTGCTTTATATTTTAGTTGTTTGTGGGAGGTCAGCTGTGATTGGTCAGTTCCAGGTTTCTCTACTCTCTGTTCACAGAGCTGATTCGTGGGCCTGTGGGTCACATGGTCTGTGGAGAGAAGGATATCCTGGTGGTGGAGCAGAATAAACTGCTCCTGCCTGAGTCGTTCAGCACCTTCTTCACCTGGGGATTCCCGGACCACACCTGCGCCTTCGGGAACTACACCACCGGGAAGGTTCGTCAAGCTGCTGAGCTTCTTAATACTTAATCAGTCCTGTAGCTTTTATGAAGGAAGAAACTTCTCGTGCGTCTCAAATTAATAGGCTGTGTGTACCCAATTGACCAGCAGGGGGCAATAGTGTGTGTGTACATTGACCACCTTTGCTGAGGCTAGTCAATTTTTTTTTCCCGTGCTGCAGAACTTTTCTGTGTGTGAGAGTCGCTCGGACTGGGGCGAGACCCTGTGCGCTGTCTGTCCCGACCCGACGACCATCATCACGGGGGCGGCGACCTCTGTGCTGTGTGTGTGGAGCGTCTCCCTCTGCAAGGACCGGCTGCAGGACATGCAACTCAGACAGGTGGGGGCGCTGTCTCTCCACACTGCGTTTAGCCTGTTCGCCATATTGCCCCATTTCTTAAAAAGGTAGGAGGGTATAAAAAAATGCAATTTGAAAAAAGGAAGCAGTGTTTTGTTAGTCATCTTTTTTCGGACCATTTTAAATCAACTGCGAATTCAAATTAATCGAAGTCAAGTTTGATAAATAAATCTCCTCCCAACTTTTTTTGGGAATAGGGTTGCACATGCATACAGACCAGTCTCGGTAACGGTGCCTCTCAGAGTGCAAGAGTGATAAAATGCCGCGACACTGATGCCTGCTGTGGCCAGCGGCCTTACAGGAGCAGCGCATAGTTGACTCTGTGCTGAGCAGGGTTATGGGAAGGATATAGCCTGTTTGGGTCAGCTTTGTTGGTTGCTGAAGTGCTTCCTACCAGCCCTCTGGGTGCCCGTCGGTTGCATCCGATGACCAATGAGTGAGAAGAAGCAGCAGCTGACAGGGCTGTATTTAAGAGGAAAACCTCAAACTGTCTGTGCTCTCCTGAATTTTCCGCAGATCCAGGTGGGACTGGAGACTGAATTATTTTAAAACTTAAAGACATGGATACAGAACACTCATGCATGTGTTGTTTGTTATTATCCCCCCGGCATATAATGCAGGGGGATATAGTCATGGGTGCGGTTGTCCGTCCGTCTGTCCGTCAGTCTGTGAACATTTAGTTTCCGGAGCATAACTTGAAAACCGTTCAGTATTTTTTCCCCAAAACCTGGTGTGCACATTAATAATGCCTTGACGTGGTGCCTTTTGCTAATCCGAAGTAGATGACTTGGGGCGGGGGGGATACGCCATCTCCTGATGACTCTTGTTTAAGAAATGGACTGAAATGCAATTCATGAATTCATAAATGGTTTATGACATCTTTTCTTTTCCCTCCATTAAAATCATTTGATGAATTACGTTTGGCCTGAATCCTATGTTTTTTTCTTCCTAGAACTGGTCCTTTATTGCATTCAGGTGAACTCAAAATGCTCTCACAGTAACATGGTTTTTGGGCGTGTGTGTTTGTGTGTGTTTCTGTGTTCTCTCCTGCATCAGGTGCTGTACGGTCACACGGACGCGGTGACGTGTGTGGAAGCCTCGCAGGTGTACGGCGTGATTGTTAGTGGCTCTGTTGACCGTACCTGCATCTTGTGGGATCTGCAGGAGCTGAATTACATTACCCAGCTCCCCCAGCACGCCGCTAGCGTCAGCGCATTGGCTATCAACGACCTGACTGTAAGCCCCTACGGCTATTGCCACATGTCCCCTACTGCTAACCCCAACCCCTAACACTGACTGTGGTCCCTTACGCAAACCATGCATTCTGGGTGTTTAGGCCATAAAATAGATATTTTCATGCTGAGGCCTATAAAAGACTGCTTGCTTGTTGAGGATACAAGAGGCTATTTGAAAGTGAAGGCCCATAAGAAGCTGTTTGCTTTTTCATGTCTATAGGAGGCCATTTCAGGTTGAGGTGTTTAACTGTCTGTTCGCGTGTTGAGGGGTGTAACAGGCTGTTTGAGTGTTGAGGCCTTCAGCAGGATATTTGCGTGTTCAGGCGTGTAACAGTCTGTTTGCGTGTTGAAGCGTGTAACAGGCTATTTGCTAGTTGAAGTGTGTAACAGGCTGCTTGCTAGTTGAGGCGTGTAACAGAATGTTTGCGTGTTGAGGTGTGAAACAGTCTGTTTGCGTGTTGAGAGGGGTAACAGACTGTTTGTGTTTTGAGGCATTCAGCAGGATATTTGCATGTTCAGGCGTGTAACAGTTTGTTTGCGTATTGAAGTGTGTAACAGGCTATTTGCTAGTTGAGGTGAGTAACAGGCTGCTTGCTAGTTGAGGCATATAACAGGCTGTTTGCGTGTTGAGGCGTGTAACAAGCTGTTTGCGTGTTGAGGCGTTTAACAGGCTGTTTGCATGTTTAGGTGTGTAACAGTCTAATTGCGTGTTGCATGTTGGGGGGTAACAGGTTGAGGCATGTAACAGGCTGTTTGCCTGTTGATAACAGGCTGCTTGCTTTTTTGCATGTTGAGGCATGTCACAGGCTGTTTTAACAGGGGTGTGTAACAGGCTGTTTTGCCTGTAACAGGAGGCCTGTAACAGGCTGTAAGAGGTGTGAAACAGTCTTTTGCATGTTTGTAGGCATTCAGCAGGATGTTTGAGGCATGTAACAGTCTGTTTGCATATTGAAACAGGCTGTTTGCGTGTTGAGGCATGTAACAGGCTGAGGTTTTAACAGTCTAATTGCGTGTTGAGGGGGTAACAGGCTGTTCGTGTGTTGAGGCATTCAGCAGGATATTTGCATGTTCAGGATGTAACAGGCTGTTTGCGTGTTGAGGCCTGTAACAGGCTGTTTGCATGTTGAGGTGTGAAACCGTCTGTTTGCATGTTGAGGGGGGTAACAGACTGTTTGTTTTTTGAGGCATTCAGCAGGATGTTTGCATGTTGAGGCGTGTAACAGTCTGTTTGCAGTAACAGGCTATTTGCTAGTTGTGGTGAGTAGCATTTGAGGCATGTAACATGTATTTGCATGTTCAGGTGTGTAACAGTCTGTTTGCGTGTTGAGGTTGAAGTGTGTGTAACAGGCTGTTTGTGTTGAGGCGTGTAATAAGCTGTTTGCATGTTGAGGTGTGTAACAGCAGGCTGTTTGCATGTGTAACAGGGCGTTTGTGTGTTGTGGAGGCCTGTAACAGGCTGGAGGTGTGTAACAGGATGTTTGTTTGCTGTTGCCTGTAACAGGCTGTTTGTGAAACAGTCTGTTTGCACAGACTGTTTGTTTTTTGAGGCATTTAACAGGATGTTTGCATGTTCAGGCGTGTAACAGTCTGTTTGTGGGGGGTAACAGACTGTTTGTTTTTTGAGGCATTCAGCAGGATGTTTGCAACAGCGTGTAACAGTCTGTTTGCATATTGAAGTGTGTAACAGGCTATTTGCTAGTTGTGGTAACAGGCTGTTTTGCGTGTTGAGGCATGTAACAGGCTGTTTGCATGTTGTAACAGGTTTGTATAACAGTCTAATTGCGTGTTGAGGGGGTAACAGGCTGTTCGTGTGTTGAGGCAACAGGATATTTGCATGTTCAAGTGTGTAACAGTCATGTTGAGGTTTGTAACAGGGGGTGTTGCCTGTAACAGGCTGTTTGCATGTTGAGGTGTGAAACAGTCTGTTTGCATGTTGAGGGGGGTAACAGACTGTTTGTTTTTTGAGGCATTCAGCAGGATGTTTGCATGTTCAGGCGTGTAACAGTCTGTTTGCATATTGAAGTGTGTAACAGGCTATTTGCTAGTTGTGGTGAGTAGCAGGCTGCTTGCTAGTTGAGGCATGTAACAGGCTGTTTGCATGTTGAGGTGTATAACAGTCTAATTGCGTGTTGAGGGGGGTAACAGGCTGTTCGTGTGTTGAGGCATTCAGCAGGATATTTGCATGTTCAGGTGTGTAACAGTCTGTTTGCGTGTTGAAGTGTGTAACAGGCTATTTAATAGTTGAAGTGTGTAACAGGCTGCTTGCTAGTTGAGGCATGTCACAGGCTGTTTGCGCGTTGAGGCGTGTAACAGGCTGTTTGTGTGTTGAGGCGTGTAATAAGCTGTTTGCATGTTGAGGTGTGTAACAGCATGTTTGCGTGTTGAGGCGTGTAACGGGCTGTTTGCATGTTGAGGTGTGTAACAGGACGTTTGTGTGTTGAGCCATGTAAAAGGCTGTTTGCGTGTTGAGGCCTGTAACAGGCTGTTTACATGTTGAGGTGTGTAACAGGATGTTTGCGTGTTGAGGTGTGTAACAGGCTGTTTGCATGTTGAGGTTTGTAACAAGATGTTTGCGTGTTGAGGCCTGTAACAGGATATTTGTGTGTTGAGGCGTGTAACAGGCTGTTTGCGTGTTGATGCGTGTAACAGGCTGTTTGCTTGTTGAGGCGTGTAAAAGGCTGTTTGTGTGTTGAGGCCTGTAACAGGCTGTTTGCTTGTTAAAGCGTGTAACAGGATGTTTGCGTGTTGAGGCGTGTAACAGGATGTTTGCATGTTGAGGTGTGTAACAGGATGTTTGCGTGTTGAGGGGTGTAACAGGCTGTTTGCATGTTGAGGTGTGTAACAGGATGTTTTCGTGTTGAGGCGTGTAACGGTCTGTTTGCATGTTGAGGTGTGTAACAGGATGTTTGCGTGTTGAGGCGTGTTACAGGATGTTTGCGTGTTGAGGCGTGTAACAGGATGTTGCGTGTTGAGGCATGTAACAGGTTGTTAACGTGTAGAGGGGTGTAACAGGCTGTTTGCGTGTTGAGGTGTGTAAGAGGCTATTTGCGTGTTGAGGTGTGTGACAAGCTGTTTGCGTGTTGAGGCATGTAACAGGCTGTTAACGTGTTGAGGGGTGTAACAGACTGTTAATGTGTTGAGGGGTGTAACAGGCTGTTTGCGTGTTGAGGTGTGTGACAGGCTGTTTGCATGTTGAGGTGTGTTACAGGCTGTTTGTGTGTTGAGGCGTGTAACTGGATGTTTGCGTGTTGAAGCGTGTATAAGGCTGTTTGCAAGTTGTGGCATGTAACAGGCTGTTAGTGTGTTGAGGTGTGGAACAGGCTGCTTGCATGTTGAGGTGTGTAACAGGCTGTTATTGTGTTGAGGTGTGTAACAGGCTGTTTGCGTGTTGAGGTGTGTAACAGGCTGCTTGCATGTTGAGGTGTGTAACAGGCTGTTTGCGTGTTGAGGTGTGTAACAGGCTGTTTGCGTGTTGAGGCGTGTAAAAGGCTGTTTGTGTGCTCTCAGGGGGAAATAGCCTCGTGCGCTGAGGCTCACTTGTATCTGTGGACCATGAAGGGGCAGTTGCTCTCCTCCATCGACACGTCATTTGGACCGGACGGATCGATCCTGTGCTGCTCCTTCTCTCAGATGTACGAGTGGGACCCGCGAAACGTCCTAATCACTGGGTGTGCCGATGGGATCATCCGGGTGAGAATTACACTGTCTTGTGATTTCTCATCATTATTCCTAACCCATCAAGAAAATACTGATTTTAAGGTTACTGAGGCTGTTTTCAGATAATAGATGGGCTTTTAGTCTGCATGCTGTGAGCTAATGACTCAGCCGGGGTTTTTGCCTCTGGTTAAGACAGGATGTGAGTGTTTGAGGTTGAAAATCAGGGGTGTGAACGTAAAAGTCTCGTCATGCGTCTCTTCCACCCATCACCTCCTCCAGCTGACTCATTAGTTTTACAGTTCATTAGTTCATTATTTCTACAAATTTCAAAAAAGTAAGAACATTATAGAAAATACTAATAAAATCAAAAAGGAGTGATTTGAAAAGTCAATTCACCCTCTACTGTGCTGAAAACACTGCAACATTATGTAATTCTTTCACTTGTGAATTCAATTGTTTATTGAAAATATGTGTTCATTTCAAATCTGGTGACTACAGCGAACTCCAAAAAAGTTGGTGCAGGTGCAATTTCGAGCCAATAATTATGTGACAGGTTGCTGTGATAAGGTGATATAAAACAGGTGATATTAAACAGGTAATCTAATCGCGTTATACGATAAAAGGAGCCTCTAAAGAAGGCCGAGTCCCTCAAGAGCAAAGATGAGTCAAGGCTCACAATTTGCCAGCAAAGGCGTAAGCTTATAATCCATCACGGTGAAAACTAGAGTGGCTCTGGGAGAGTACAAACCAACACAAGAAAAGCTCGCAGAACATCATGAAAAGTCTTGGGATCCTGAGAAAGATGGTGAGAGTGATAATGTATATGAAGGTTTTGAGTTTGCAGTTATAGACAACAGCGAGACATCAGACTTTTTCAAAATCTAATCAGGTGTAAAGCAGAGGTGTGTTATGTCTGTAGTCCTGCTCTTGCCGGTCACGGATTGGGTAATGAGGAGGGAAAGAGCAGACAAACAAAGGGGGATTTCGTGGAACTTCATAACAGTGCTGGAGGAACCTGATTTTGCTAATGATATTGCAGTATTGTCATCCAATTTTATTGATTTACATGAGAACGTTATGAGATTGTCAAATGATGCAGCCAGAGAACGACTAAAACAATACAGGGAAAGAGTATTGTGGTGATTTTCTGGAGTTACTGGTTGGCTGTTCAAATAAAAAACTGGTGGTTTTGAAAGGGTTTCTGGAGCAAGTCAAATTTTGGAAGTTTAAACTGAAAAATTAAAATAATTATGAGGGAAAATAACAATTAGTTTCTACCACCATTGACAGCAGACCTGGATACGCAATCACAGAAAGTGTGGAAAGGGGGGACGGGGAAATGTTGTCTGTTTATTTTAAGGCAAAACCAGTGATTTGCTAGCATTATAAGTTCTGGAGTTAGAGCGCGGCGAGTGGAGCGAATGCTTACTCAGGCAGTTTTGAGAAAAGTTTCTGTGTAATATCACAATCAATGAGATGAGGCGGAACATTTTTTGGAGTGGAATAAATATGGGCTGTTTTAAAATGAAAACCGCAGCATCACTGGGTCCGGCGTAGACATCGAGCGCATTCGTATTACAGTGCGTTCGTTTTGCCAGATGGTTATTAAATCAAAAAACGTTTCTATATTAAGCATCAGATGGAAACGCGACCCGCCTCCCCTCTGTACGAGACGTGATTTATGATTACGCGCTAAATTATGTTTGCTATTATTTTTTTTTTCCTGGTCCCCTCGGTGCGGTGTGTAGATATGGAAGACGGAGCACACGCGAGCGGGATTGCCATTTCAGGAAGAGGGGCCGCGGTCGTCTCTTGGGCCTGCTCAGAACACCGCGCCGAAGAAAGCAGGTAACGCTAATAATACTGCTCATGCTAACGGCAGCCCGGGGCCTCAGTTAAACCTCAAATCCCCCAGCTCGCAGCCTCTACCGTGGGGGAGGGGTGTCACGGTCTCTTAACCGCTGTCATCCGTCTCCGTCTGTTTAAAATCAGCTGACTATTGAAGAGAGAAGCCTTAAATATGGTCCGTATAAGTTCGCCCCTTTGGCCACTGTTGGTCAAGCGAATCTGTCTCCTTCATTAAATGGTAGTTGCACTTTAGTGGGCGAGCAGTTGAGTGCGATTAGTTACGCTGTGAAGTGCGGAAGTATTGGGACAGCGATGTCATATTTTCTTGTATTAGAGCAGCACTCTCGTGCACTGGAATTGAAATAAAACTGATTGTAAGTGCACACTTTCAGTTGTGATTTTAGGAGTGCTTAAATCACTGTGAGCTCAATTCAGGCAAAAATTGTGTTCTCATTTATTTATTTATTTATTTATTTATTTATTTATTTATTTATTTTCACATAGGGTGGCAATTGGCTGCTCAGCTGTTTCCTGGCCGGCGTACGTCTTTACAACCAAGTAACACAGTCTGTACTTTAACTGGAAAAACGACTGTTTTATTTCTGATGGAGTGAGCTTGAGAGCAAAGCCAAAACTGTCATTGTCAAAACAAAATTGGAAATATATTTTTAATTTTTAATATACAAAAGATGCACAAGATAGGAGCTGTTCCTCCCTCATCAGAGTTGTCTGTAAATACAAGTACTGGCGTGGATGAGCTGTACAAAACTGTGTTGGATGAACTGTAGCCTCAGCTGCAGGTTTGACTGTGTGAGCGATGCAGAGGAAAGTTGATAATGCTTGTGCCAGTCGCAAGGAGGCATTAGGCTCTCGCTGCAAGGAATTATGTGGAAAGTTATTAAACATACAGCCAGTAAACACTGATGAGCAATTCTGCTGAACTAGGCATGCAATTTAGAAAGCAATAATACCCAAATCCAATTTAGCCACATTGGTTACAGCTCGGCGTCAGCGCATATAAGTATCACAATGTACAAATTAAATTGGGACAACCCCTCTTGTAACGGTGAAGGCTTATATTAGATGTATTTTTCTCAATTTACCAACATGCTGACCATAAATAAAAGCAGCTTCTAATTCTGGGTGTTTGGGGGTGGGGGGGGTTTCTCTGGCCGACCAGGTGAGCGATGGGAGAGACACCTGGTCCTGTCTCAGGAGCTGAACCGCAGTCAGACCGTGTCTCGGAGACGCTACAAAAACAACCCAGCCATCACTGCCCTGGCCATAGCGCGGTACAGTATCCCCAAACTCACACTGGGACCAGCCAGCACGTCCGCAGTATTCCCCGCTGTTACAATTGTCCCCGCTGGTACATCATTGCCCACTGCTGCGTAATATCCCCTGCGACCAAAACATTCTTCACCGGGATATTCCGCATTACTGTAACACTCCCCACTGCATCAATATTCACACTGCCCCAACGCAACACTCCTTAATACCAAATCATTTCCCCCAGCTCCTAATTCCCCATCGCTGCAATATCATGCTCTCCCAGCGACACATTACATTTCTGATGCAACAATCGCAAGCGGAACAACATTCCCCACTGCCAAAGAGATTCCCCAATGTCACGTTCTGCAAAGCTGTAACAGTCCTCGCAGCTGCCGTAGTCCCCACTGCCATAACTGGGATATGAGATCTTCCTTGTCATACTTGGACACGTCCAGTAGAGGGTGCTGTGCCAGTTCTAAGTCGAAGACTGGCAGTTGTATTTTCATTTCAATTACCGCGTATGGCTAATTTTGTGTGATTTCAATTAAATGTCGAATCATTTGGAAATTTTTACAGTCTTGCTTTGCGTTGATGCAAGGGTATGCTATTTTAAATGCCTACTTGTGCAACAAAATTGTATGCAAAATGTTTTCATACTTTATCATCATTGTATTAAATGAAAATCATTCAGTATACAAACATATCCCATGCATTTTCTGCGTGTAAGAAAGCTTAAATGATTTTGAATATATTTTTAGTGCAGTATTTGTGCATCTTATTTCATATGTGTCTGATTTGTGATTGGGGCTAAGGTGTTAACATTGGGTGAGTATGGCAGTGTGTGGCTGGATGACTGTTCCATATTTGTAGGAATATTACATCATTATATTTTTAGCGGAATATTTGTCAAAGCTGTCTGATGTGTGCACGTGTGCAGTGAGTGACAGAGTGTGAGTATAGCTGTGTGGTTGGAGTACTGATACTGTTACCGTGTTCTGTTGTGGGATATATTGCGTGAGTATAGCTGTGTGGTTGGAGTACTGATACTGTTACCTTGTGCTGTTGTGGGATATATTGTGTGAGTATAGCTGTGTGATTGGAGTACTGATACTGTTATTTTGTGCTGTTATGGGATATATTGTGTGAGTATAGCTGTGTGATTGGAGTACTGATACTGTTATCTTGTGCTGTTGTGGGATATATTGTCTGAGTATAGCTGTGTGATTGGAGTACTGATACTGTTATCTTGTGCTGTTGTGGGATATATTGTGTGAGTATAGCTGTGTGATTGGAGTACAGATACTGTTATCTTGTGCTGTTGTGGGATATATTGCGTGAGTATAGCTGTGTGGTTGGAGTACTAATGCTGCTATCTTGTTCTGTTATGGGATATATTGCGTGAGTATAGCTGTGTGATTGGAGTACTGATACTGTTATCTTGTGCTGTTGTGGGATATATTGTGTGAGTATAGCTGTGTGATTGGAGTACTGATACTGTTATCTTGTGCTGTTGTGGGATATAATGTGTGAGTATAGCTGTGTGGTTGGAGTACTGATACTGTTATCTTTTGCTGTTGTGGGATATATTGTGTGAGTATAGCTGTGTGATTTGAGTTCTGATACTGTTATCTTGTGCTGTTATGGGATATATTGTGTGAGTATAGCTGTGTGATTGGAGTACTGATACTGTTATCTTGTGCTGTCGTGGGATATATTGTGTGAGTATAGCTGTGTGGTTGGAGTACTGATACTGTTATCTTGTGCTGTCGTGGGATATATTGTGTGAGCATAGCTGTGTGATTGGAGTACTGATACTGTTATCTTGTGCTGTTGTGGGATATATTGTGTGAATATAGCTGTGTGATTGGAGTACTGATACTGTTATCTTGTTCTGTTGTGGAATATATTGTGTGAGTATAGCTGTGTGATTGGAGTACTGATACTGTTATCTTGTTCTGTTGTGGGATATATTGTGTGAGTATAGCTGTGTGATTGGAGTACTGATACTGTTATCTTGTGCTGTTGTGGGATATAGTGCGTGAGTGTAGCTGTGTGGTTTGATTGCTGATGTTTTTCCTGCTGTGATGTTACAGGGACCACAGCGCTCTGTTTGTTGGAGATGCTTGGGGTAGAGTATTCAGCTGGACCTGTGAGGGGTAAAAACAGGACGGCGCCCCCTTCTGGAAACCCAGAAATGCTTTACATGCCCTGTGGAATATCTCCAATTGCGCCCTACTGAAAACACCCAAATCCTCTATGTATACTGCTGCAAATTTCCTAATACTTTATGTCCTCTATGGAACATTGTAACTCTCCAAAGAATATCTGCTCTAACCATGCAGTCCACAGAGATGGGACAGTATGGTTGGTCCTACAGGTGCAAGTCCCTGGCCCTCGTGACTCCACGCTGGAAGGAGTGTGATGGAGATCGGAGACGCCACAGAAGGGTCACTGAAACTCTGGAGCTATGATGAGTCTGATGTTCAGGTGCCTTGTTAGGACATTCTTGTGGTGTACAGTGAAAAGGTTTGCAAAAATGCATTCTCTGAGTCAGTTTTTTTTTTTTTTTAACCCTTTTGTTGAGTCATATTCAGTTACATTCAGGGTTCATTTGCAATCTTGTGCCGAGCGATAATGTGAAAAAATGTTCCGAAGTGTTAAGTGTGTGTGGTGAGGGCCACAGAACATTAGAACAGTTAGGCAAGCCTTCTGGTCACGTTCTGCGGAGCCGAGGAAAGGAAGGATAATATTATTTAAGAAAGGAAAGACTGCGTGCTTCGCGCTCTCGCCTCCTGCACTGCTGACACCGGCCCGCGGGGATCTGGAACCTTCCGCACTCACGGTCCTGTTTGTTTTACGCACTCCTCTGGCAGCCTCTGTAATCCCACCGCCTTGCTATCGCTGATTATTTTGACTGTAAATTTTGTTATATTTTGACCCTCTGTACTCTCTGTAAGGGGGTAATTTATCCCCTCACCGCAGAGCAGTGGTGAACATCTCTGCTCCTGCTGGTTTTAATCCCAATTCAACACACCTGATTTGACTGATTAGTGTAACCAAGAGTAGAAGTGTTCGCTGGATAGGAGGTAATGAAAAAATAATGAGTGAACTTACTTTTATGGATTTTACGGAGGAATATAAGCTCCACCAGTTCACATTTTGATGGTTTCTTAGCCGAGAGTAGCCTTGCTAGTTGTGGCACACCCAAATCAAGGTTTTTAAGTAAAGTTTTCACAAATACATTTCCTTGGGCGCGTATGTGCCTCACAGAAGACATTATTGCCTCACAGGAAACGTGTCTACTGTAACTCTGACTCAGGAAGACTGTGGGAGGACGGTGAGGTGTACTGTGTTAGTTTTGGAGTGAATATTTACAGGTCAGTATGTCTCCAGTGACAGGGTTGAGCACCGCTGCCATATAAGGAGCTCAGTGCCTCGGCGATGATCTCAGCTGTATATCTCTGGGCAGCGGGTTCTGTTCAGTGTTATTTTAATCATTTTTAACTGATATGATTTTCCTTAAAAAAAAAAAAAAAAAAAAAAAAGGACCTTTGCTGATAGCGAATTACTGGTTAATGACGGCACTGTTTTTTTTTTTCTTTTTTAAATATACAGCTATCGCATCATTAATGTTAATACAGAGTAGTTTGTGCTTGTCTTGATGTGTTTGTTTGTGTGCACGAGCGGTTGTATATAATCGAGTCATACCTGCTGTTGTATTGAATGTACTGTAAATAAATTGATTTACTGTGTATGTGGCGTAACAGCATTTCATCTCTTCTCTGTGAGCTGGTGAAGGAGGGGATGGTGGATAGTGACGCCTGTAGTGCGGGTTACAGGATGTGGATGGTGAGACCATAATGGGGGTTACAGGGCGGCCATTTTGAGACTGTGATTCGGATTACTGGGCAGCCATGATGAGACTGTAGTGGAGGTTACAGGATGGCCATGTTGAGAATGTAGTGTTGGTTATAAGGCGGCCATGTTGAGATTGTATTGTGGGTTACAGGGCGGTCATATTGAGATTTTAGTGTGGGCTACAAGGCAGCCATGTTGAGTCCCCTCAGTTCAGACAGTAGGCCTCGAGCCTGAGCTTCATCAGGTCTGAGGTCCTAAATCATAACATTGGGACCACTACCAATATTATCTTAATCTTTTCTACAGTCATCAAATCTTTCTGCGTCAAGTCATATGTATTTGATTAGAAAGGATGGATGGAGGCTGTAAATCCTGTCAGAATGTAGACTTACTCAAATACCTCCAGGACAGAGAATGCCCTTACATGCAGTGCTCTTGTTATTATTTGCCGTCTGATTTTACGAAATGAAGGACTTAATTTAAAATAAGTAATTTAAAGAATGTAAACCAATGCATTATTAAGACTTGGTTCTTAAAATTGTTTTTATTACGCTCTTGGAATGCTTGGATTCGGGCACTGGGGGCACATACGTCTGTTTTTTATCGAGAGCGGCACCAATGCACAGCAGGAGGGCTAGAACATCCTCGTCTGCTTTTAATGTGCTTTCTTACCCCAGACATCGCCCTGTCTGGATGGCACGTGCGCTGTAGGTTCTCTTATTCTCACTTAAAAACCACAGGAGCAGCTACCATCTCTGCCATTCAAGCCCTTTACGCACAATGCAGAAGCGCAGTAATTAAAGTCTTATGGGTGTTTTCCCTGATGTAATTTACAAAACAGGATTAGGAAATAGCCAAGGTCTGAGAAATTGGATGAAAATAATTGCATGCAGATAAATTGCGAAACATTTTATCTGTGTAGATCTAACCCCAATTATCTCCGTAATGCTGAAGCAACTGAGCTAAATCACATTCTGTCCTTGTATTCAGTGGTTACCATTAGACAGGAGGTTCAGCAAGAGTTTATCGCTGTGACACGCGGCGGCTCAGTGCTTTGTTTTGTAAATTAATGTTTTGTCAATGTAGTGATTTTTGCGAGTGACATAGATTTCCAGAGTGTGTAGTGAAGTCTTCTGGGGTTACCACAAATTGTTCTCTAAGGTGACCCTAATCACTTCTCCTGCATTTTTGTTGTATTTTACTTGCTCAGTTTTACCACAATCAGAACTCAGAATTTTGGTCTGTGAGTGTGCTCCTTTTTTTTGAAGGAACAATTAACCCAAAATGGAAATCTATCTTGGCATGGCAGTTGAAACACGAGTGAATTTTGTTCATCCAAAAAACAAATTTTGAGCATGCCAGGAAAACTCCGTGGCAGCCTTCTATGAAACAACTAAAGGCATTGGGGACTCAGTCATTAGCATTCTTTAGAGTCCAAATAAACTGCCAAATAAGACCATGAAATTACTCAATACAGCTCGTGCAGCATAATCCAGGTCTCCTGCAGCCAAACGATCTCATTGTGACTGGATTCGACCTGTATTACACCATTAAGCTGCTTTCACACCGGACGCGAAACGAATTTTCGCACGACAGATTACATTCGAAGTCAATGCAAAGACGCTGACTTTGAATGTAATCTGTCGTGCGAAAAATTCGTTTCGCGTCCGGTGTGAAAGCGGCTTTATTCAGCGTAAAATTTTTGCCACAGCAGTTATATCTAAAGAAAAGTTCAAGATGGTGTACACTCTCCGGATCTTGGCTCATTTACTCCTCAGTACGTCTTTATTTACCCAGCTACCATTAAGGCGGGGCGGGTGCACATAATCGTGAACTTTTTCTTTTTTGAATATAATGACTATGGGAAAATTTTTTTCTCTAAACAATGGTGCTTTAATGAATCTCACTAGTGCTGTATGTTCTACAAATGTAAGAGTCCAGACCAGGATACTCAATTCCTATGACTTATTTTCATTCTTAAGTGAGGTTTAGGGAGGACAGGGTCACTCTGTCTGATAGATGTGAGTGTGGGTATTAGGAAGTGTGTGTGTAATATCTCTGGGGGGTGGTTTGGGGCTTGATCACTGTGAACTGAGTAACTCCCAGTGTTCATGCTCCACTGAGTTCCTGTGGGAGAGGGATAGTCCTGCTATCTGATGCTTCAGTCCCTAATTACAGTCATTAAGACAAATGAATCATTCCAGCTCAGAAACGCGGCCTGGGCGATGGAGGCTACAGTCGCAAACTCGGAACTGTCGCGCCGTCAGTGAAACCAATGTTTCTATACATCTGCACGTAATAGCCAGGGCCTTTGTTATGGATATGAGGCAGCATGTTAAAGATTATCATGGGGTGATCTTATTGGAAATATCTTCCTTTTCTACCCTGATCTCAGTCAGAGTCATCGTCTAATTGTGCTGCTCAGCTGTCTGCTGTTACAGTGCCATGAAAAAGAATTTGCCCCCTTTCTGATTTCTTACTTTTTTGCATATTTTTCACACTTAAATGTTTCAGATCATCAAACAAATTTTAATATAAGACAAAGATAACCCGAGTAAATACAAAATGCAGTTTTTAAATGATGATTCATTTATTAAGGGGAAAAAGCTATCCAAACCTACCTGGTCCTATGTGAAAAAGTAATGCCCCCCCCCTTGTTAAATCATGAATTAGCTGTGATTAACCACATTTTTTGAGTCCAATTTCACTAGCCACACCCAGGCCTGATTACTGCCAGGCCTGTTGAATCAAGAAATCACTTCAGTAGAACCTGTTTGACAAAGTGAAATAGGCAAAAAGATCTAAAAAAACAACATGTCATGCTGTGAACTAAAGAAATTCAAGAACAGATGAGAAACAAAGAAATTGACATCTATCAGTCTGGAAAGGGTTGCTAAGCCATTTCTAAGGCTTTGGGACACCGGAGAATCACTGTGAGAGCCATTATCCATAAATTGAGAAAACTTGGAACAGTGGTGAACCTTCCTAGGAGTGGCTGGCTGACCAAAATTACTCCAAGAGCGCAATGACGACTCATCCAGGAGGTCACAAAAGAACCCAGAACAACATCTAAAGAACTGCAGGCCTCTCTTGCCTCAGTTAAAGTCAGTGTTCATGATTCAACAATAAGAAAGAGGCTGAGCAAAATCCATGGGAGAGTTCCAAGGCAGAAACTACTGCTGTTCAAAAAGAACACAAAGGCTTGTCACACATTTGCCAAAAAACATCTTGATGATCCCCAAGACTTTTGGGAAAATATTCTGTGGACTGACAAGACAAAAGTTGAATTTTTTGCAAGGTGTGCGTCCCGTTACATCAGGCGTAAAACTAACACAGCATGTCATAAAAAGAACATATCAAAAGTCAAACATGATCGTGGTAGTGTGATGGTTTGGGGCTACTTTGCTGCTTCAGGACCTGGATGACTTGTCATAATTGATGGAACTATGAATTCTGCTCTCTACCGGAAAATCCTGAAGGAGAATGTCCAACCATCAGTTTGTGACCCCAAGCTCAAGCGCACTTGGGTTATGCAGCAGGACACTGATCCGAAACACACCAGCAAGTCCACCTCTGAATGGCTTGAAAAAAACAAAATGAAGATTTTGGAGTGGCCAAGTCAAAGTCCGGACTTAAATGCGATTGAGATGCTGTGGCATGACCTTAAACAGGCCGTTCATGCTCAAAAACCCTCCAATGTGGCTGAATTAAAACAATTCCGCAAAGAAGAGTGGGCTAAAATTCTTCCACAGCGATGTGAAAGACTCATTGCCAGTTATCGCAAATGTTTGATTGCAGTTCTTGTCGCCGAGGGTGGCACAACCAGTTATTAGGGGGCAATTACTTTTTTCACATAGGGCCAGGTAGGTTTGGATAGCTTTTTCCCCGTAATAAATGAAATCATCATTTAAAAACTGCATTTACTCGGGTTGTCTTTGTCTAATAATAAAATTTGTTTGATGATCTGAAACATTTAAGTGTGACAAATGTGCAAAAAAACAAGAAATCAAGAAGGGGACAAATACTTTTTCACAGCACTGTATTTTTCCCCCTGGCTGGAGAAGATGCTGCAGGGAATATCCTGTGACTGTGTCCTGCCTGATAGCAGAGGGTCACTGCGCCCCTAGTGGGCATCGCTGTACTCACAATAGCACCCTCGATGCCCTTGTCAATGTTGTGAATCAGACCAACTCCCCCGAAATGTGCTCAGTCTTGACTCACAAGGTGCATATCTTCACATACTGCTATGTTTACTGAACTGGAGAACTCACAGACCTCTGTGGTTTATAACCTGTCCTTGGGAACAACAGCCAGAATTATTTAGCTGAATTGTTCCACCTCAAACATGCCTTGTACATCTATTCAAGCACTTATCCATTCATTGAATATCTGGATCAGGCAGGAGTGATCCAAACAGCTTTGGGAGCCGCAAACGTGAGGTAAAGACTGGATGTGGTGATGGTGTGTGTGATGAAAGATCACTACAGACTTGGTTGTGCACCAGAGGTAGGGGCACTACATCAGTGATTTTATAGAACCTTGGGTACCTAGCAATTTATTGGATTGTTGAAGGTTCCATGAGGACTGCGAAATCCAACAATGTCCCTTTTTACGTGGCTAATTCTGGAGCAAAAAATACGCGCATTGGGTATCATCCCAGACAAGGTTACCGGGAATCGTTTAAAGGACCTCTGGAATGGCAGGGATCAGAGTGCTAATAAGCGTTTAGCATTTTCCCGGCGAGGTCGTCCTTCAAGCTGTGAAATAAGACGATGTTACAGCATTAACGCGCCTCTGGACCAATCGAGACGCCTCCTCCGAGCACTCGCGTTTGGGAGAAAAGGCCAACTGCAGCCGGCGATAAATACCCGCTGTGACCACGGCGAGGAAGGGAGGCGGCCGTCTTTAACCTCTGCGCGCACTGCTAATTGTGCTAAGTAGAGCCGCTTAATAGAGCGGAAAATGATCATCATATATCTCGCCGAAGAAGCGGGTGACCTTCTAAAAGACAATGGCAGGTCGCAGTTTTGACGCGCCGATGGGTTTTTATTTTTTTTACGATATTAAATGTCAAACTGTTGGGCTCTTTGGAATAATTAAATCAAATAAATTATAACACCTCGGCAGAACCGTCTTGTAGTCTAACCCAATTATAATGCACTGTAAAGCTAATTATTAAGCATGATTACAATTAGCCTAATTTTTAATAAATGTACCCATTAGCGAGTTCATCACAGACACTGGCGACGCTGGCTGCTTCTGTGGGGATTAGTGGGATTGGGGGAGGGGTGTTGGCTGTATCTTCTGGACCTAAATTCACGATTAGATCATAAAAAAATACTATATTAATATTAACAGCGGGGTTTGGCTTTCTTTAACAGCTCACAAAGTGGTGACATAAAGTTGGAAAGTGAAGATTCCAGTTCTCATTTGTTTTTGCTCCACTCCAGCAATTTTTCGAAACGGTTTTCTCGTACAGAGTTTATTCTTTTGGTGTTATGACTTGTCAGAAAAATATTTTTAGTAGGTAGCCTATGCATAGTGCTTTCTCAGTAGTATGCTTCTCAGTAGCAACAAACCACATGTTAACATTATTTTATTATCTTATTTCCTTCCCTCATCAGGTTTATGGCTTTTGCATCGAGGCATGAGACAAACAACAATGATGATCCAACAAATTCAGCAAAATTCAAACAGGGATTCAGCTTTTTCTCTGGAATATCAACATGTAAACATCTACCTAAATGGTCATGTATAAGTATGTGGTTTCATGTGAGTCATATGTGAGTCCTGGTTCTCTGCAAACTATTGATGAACCCTTTATTAAGCACAGAAAATTTCAGCTCATTATCTTATTCATAGAACCTCTGCTGTGATACTCGGGACACACCGAGGAATGCAAACAATCTGTCAAAAAAAAAAATCAAAAAATAAAGTTTTATAAATACAGTTTTGGTAAGAAAAGGGCTACAGTACAGTTTTATTTACATTTGCTTCTCTTCGAAGAGAATCTGGGCGTACACGGTTCCTGAACAGGCTGCTTTGGGCTTCGCTTGTGGCTTCACCAGCTCCAGCTCCGCATACGTCAAGGTCTCCTCTGTAGTCTTTGGCTGCAGAACAACGAGAGAAAACATTCAGAGAATTTGCCGCCCTAAACCACTGCGACTGTCAGGTGTTTCTACTCAGGCGTGCAGCTGGGGTCATGCTTGGCACGTTCTCATCCAAATACTGCCTCTCTGTTCTGGCAAATACTTGCTCTCTGCTAAATGTGTAGAACTCCAGTCCTGGAGGGCTGCCCTGTCTGCAGGTTTAACTCCAGGCCTGGAATGCTAACGTGTCCGCAGGCTTTACTCAATTTTAAAGGACCACAGTCTTTGAATGATCAAAAAAGCAGACACTGTGGACATATTGGACATGCATTTTTATTTTATTTAATTAATTTATTTATTTATCCTTTATTTAGCCAGGAAGGTCCCATTGAGATACAAGATCTCTTCTTCCAGGGAGTCCTGGTCAAGACAGCAGCATAAATAGTTGTATCATATAAACATAAAAAAGAAGGGAAAAAAATCACATTACAGATTATACATTACATAAAAGCAGCACAGAGGTGATAATTAAAGGAGAAATATGCAGACCATAATCAAGATATCTGTAATACATTCCATCTCAATATCACAGATTATGTAAAACAGCTACATGTTTCTTTCAGGGCAGTTTGTAAAAGTCTTTTAAAAGAATTTAAAGAGGGGAGTGCTCCTAAGGTAATAGTATTTTGCAATTCATTGCATGCCCAGGGTGCATAAAAGGCGAAAGCAGTTTTACCATTTTTGCAGTAAAGGTTGTGAAAATGGGTAAAGTACATCTGATAATTCCATCCTCCTATGCATCTGGACTTTTTTCTCTGGTTTGGTAAGTTCATGGTCAACTGTTGGCCTATCAACATCCACGTATGACGATCAGTGCAATCAGGTATGTGCCAGTGAAAACCCCAAGAGATCTCTCATATTGCATCTCATATTGTAACATCAGCTTTGGTCAGTCTGTGTTCTGAAAGAACAAGGTTCTTATTTTCAAAATTAATTTCCATAGTGAAATATGGGCCCTCTCAACTGCAGCTTTTCCCAATAGCGAGGTTTCACTTGCTCCAAGAGCAGATACGTTTTAACTGAAAAATCAGAATGTCTCGCCTCGTAAAAACATCAACGGGTATCGCGAGGAACCTCATTTCCGGGAAAAATATAATGGCGGTGAAGTCGCGACCTCGCAGCTACGCAAATGAAAATGACGAGCGTACCGAGGGACCGCTGTCCGCTGGCCCGGGCCATAATGTCCTCACGCCTTTCTGCTACGCTAATTCAATGATCTGCTGCCGCGGCAACACATTGGCCACACGCCGCATTTTATTAAGCACAAACTGAATCGCACCTGCTGCATTTGAAGTCCTCTGTCCGGCCAATTATAAGATTAGTCATGTGTTTGACAATTCTATTGGTTTCCTTCAGAGCGGTCATTGAGTTTTTTTCCTTTTTTTTCTTCCGTATACCTATTTTATGATACTTTCCCTGTAAATATAATGTAATAAAAACAAAGCATACTAAATAAATAATTGCGTTTTGGAAAGCAATAAAACAAAATAAAATTAGCAGCTTCATAAATGAGAAGAGGAGCGCAATAACTTCCTCCAACCATCCGGCGCGATGAACCATATGAGCGGCATCATTTCCCACTTGCATATTTCTTGCTAGTAATAATTCAATTGAAAATATGAAGAAAAGCACCAGAGGTTTTAAAATGTAAATATCATACGGTTTGTTGCGAAAAGATTAAACCTATCCGAGTGATTAATAAGACAAGAAACACAATAAAGAAAGCACTTTTAATTCAATAATTGAACTTTATTAATTTTGTTTAATTAGCTCCTGGTTGTCCCAAAATAAAATAAATGGAAAATTTGCATTGTCCGCTAAGGTAAATGGCAAATCGCTAAATGTATGCAATATTTTTACGTTGGAATCTGACGCATTGCGATGTTAAATATGTGGTTATAGGGCACAGGAGTAATAGGATTACTTAAATCTTGTCGTTCCTACTGTAACTTGCATGCATTGTGATGGTTGTGTAGTTTTTATTTTTCATGTTCTCATGAGGCAATGGCCACAGAGGCACTGGAAATTTGACCTGATGTAACTTCTTTTGGCACATGATTCATGGTTACATTAGAAACTTACCAAACCTGCTTTTCTCGGCTGAGCCTTTGGAAGGTTTGCTCGTCTTCCATTGTCTCCCATTGATGCTGTGGAGTAAAAAAGGATTATTGGTCTTTGAGAATTACAGTTGCATTACTTCGGTTCCTCATTCCTGGGCATGGAATTGTACGGGAGGACAGGACTACCGAAATAGTTTTTGTCAGTTGCATGGGTTGTTCCATAGACAGGAGTCAGATAATTAGCTACTTCAAATGTGCTGAAGATGCTCAATGAAATAGCGCAATGCTCAACATCAATGTGATATCTCTGCTACTTGGTTGAGATTGTTGAGTAAATTAAGCAGCCTTGGTTGTTTTGCCTCAATATGCTTGTGTTGAGATGACTAAAAGCCTCTGTCATCCTTGTGGAAGACTTCTATTGAGTAGTTGGAGCACAGAATCTCTATAACTGTTGCAGTTACTGAAACGGGACACTGAAGACCAATAGACCAAATGGAACAAGGCTGTCAAACTCCAGTTCTGGACGGCCGTAGTGTCCGCAGGTCTGTGGTGTGCTCCCTCGTGTGATTCGTCCTCCTCACTGATTGGTTAAAGAGTTCTTGCACCTCTGGCCCCCCCAGGGGCATGTTCAAGATCGCAGAGTTGAATGAGAGCCCACGAGTTCTTGACTCCTGAATGATTTAACTGCGTTTGGTTTCGCGAAGACAAGCAAGAACATCTGCTAACTGTTTCACCTTGCTTTTCAAGATGGCGTCCAGTATTGTCACGGCTAGGTTAATGGATTTTGATGCAAACCTTTGTTGGCAGCCATGCTGGAAAACACACAAGAGCTTGCGAGTTGCTCAAAACTCTGGAGTTTTTCCCTTGCGAGACGTAGGCGTGAGACCCTTTGGTCTTGAACATGCACCAGGACTAGAGTTGACTCCCTAAAATGGAGGATTGCCGATAGCACGATTACCATTGACACGATAGAGGAAAGTCAATTGTCCCAAACCTTCTACAGCCTCAGGAAAATGAGCGCGACCCAAACAGTGGCACTAATTTCCAACTTCTGACAAGATACATGTGCGCGTAGCCTCAGTGAAACCAATGTCAAAAAGATCAAGTGACACACAGGTTCATGAAAGTACCACCTTTGTTTCTTCAGTATTTTAAAAATGGAATGCATTCTGCGAGCCTAAGGTGGTGGTATCTATCTCATGTACCTTTCGCTGGTAGGCTGGGAGGTGTTTCATTGGGCGGATCTTTGCAGCTCTGTTTCCGCGACGTCCCCGGAGACGAGCCGACCGCACCACTCATCGTCTCCCCCGAGCTGCAGTTTGTGCAAACGTGAACAGGATGTGATAAACATTATGGTAACAGGCCCACTCAAGTCTTAAGGACAAAGATGAGAATATAATTGATTTCTTTGTGAAGAAGTCCTGTCTGTTACTGTTTTTAACTGCCTGACTAAAAAGTTCATTGTCACCCAGCCTTAAATTATGGTTAACCAGCTGTGTACTGGTTGAACATTCTATAGTCAGCTAATCGACGAGTCTCTGTAGACTACCAGGTTAACCAGCAATAGCCAACAAAAGAAAAACAAGACGTGAACTATTCTGGGAGCTGAAGATGTTAATATGAGTTGATACCTTATCCTTTGAAATCATCCTTCACTCTACAGATCCACTGGCTTACACCCTGTGTGTGACACTGTTGATCGTAACCTCGCCATCATCTAGCTCCAGTGATGTAAACATACCACAACCAAGCACACAACATAAAGTTTTTGGATAAAAATTGTGCTTGTTGATAGCATTAGGGCATTACCTGTTTTCAGGGCTCTTGACCAAATTGTAATTGGCTGTAAAAGAATGAAACAAATATCATTTCTCAATAATTTTTTCATAATAGTGATCACTAAGGGCCAATTTTCCAGTGATAGCATAAGCTTTGTTCAGGCCTAAGTTTTATGCAGTGACTGTCCAATAAAAATTAAACTGTCTGTGAAACAGGCTCAAGTTCTTTATTTCTCCAAAAAATGACAATCTTGCAAAATTTTATAGCTTTTGATTCATGTTGTATTTTCGGGAACAAATATTGTTCCACTGAAATCATTCCTGTAACATGGCTTTCCCCGTTTAAGGCCAGGCCAAGGGCATGTCTTATAATTTTTCTTCCCAAATTTAATAGTAAGAACTGGTCTCAGATCAGTACTCCTCATTTGGGATGCTTTGTGACCCCTGACCCTGATTTTTAAGGGCGACTCCTACCTTTCAGTCTCTGCTTCCTGTGCAGACACTGATATGCAGTGATGCTGAGAAACAGGATCAGGCACAGCAGTCCGATGGAGCAGAGCAGCACAGCACACAGGTAAACATCTGAAAGGCAAACAGCAACACACACGTCACCATCACTGCAGTCATGTTCACTACTAAACAGGCAAGTTCCCTATATCAGCGCTGCTTTCTTCCTCTACAAGTCAGCTGCTTACTGTTAAGACACGGGTAACAGTAAGACATTGGTAACGGTAAGACGCAGGTAACAGTAAGACAAGGGTAACGGTAAGATGAAGGTAACGGTAAGACATGGATAATGGTGAGATATAAATGACTGTGCGAAACAGGTAACAGCAAGATATGACACTCGGTGTTACATGCCTAACCTTATGATGAAAAAATGAATAGAAATCAATGGACCAAGGCTAAAAAAGCTCATATGCACCTTTCCCATTTACTTCTGTTCAATGTCATCAGAAGGCAAACATAACGCAATGTCACATTAATTTCCCAAAAATAAACAGTTTTAAGAACCAGTGCTGTTGAGGATTAGTCACTCAGTATGTCTGTTTCTGTCCGTCATGTTTTCGTGAGAGAGGAAAGCCCCCTAACATACTTCTAATGTCCTGTCCTGAGTTCTAAGACAGAGGAGGGCGTGAGGCAGAGTTATGGCCGAGGAAAGGCAGCCGTAGCAGCCGCCAGTGTGTGTTCCTGCCCTCTCAGCGGGGAGACGCGTTTCAGTGCCGGCCAGATGCTAAACTGCAAGCTACATTTCCTAAAGGGATCTTGAATCACCACCAATCAGCTCATGTTTTAAAGACAATAAAATGAGTAAAAAAAAAAGACAAGCTCAAAGATAGAGGAAAGTTGAAACACACAGTTTTGCAGCTGTTCAACGCAAAGAATAGGAGAATGTTCAGTTTGCTATCCTGGTATTACGGTAGAGGGAGATTTGAGTCATTCGGTGTGATCAACTTCGTCAGACATCAATCAGACTTTTTGAGTGATATTTATATGCAAATAACTTACCTATTTCCATGGATTGCAGCTGATGACACAAAAATATGTCAAGAAAGCACTGTCATATTGTGTACTTCTAAGTTTTATTATCTTTTTTCAAGTTATTCAGGCACTTTTCTTTTTCCGCTCATGAATATTCCACTGTATCATGCTGTTGGTAAGCATGGTTGACATAACATGATTAAATTTGTCTATTGGCCAGTGGTCTGCCTGGACATTCTGGGTTTGGCTCAGTCTGACATACCGTATGGTCCAAAGAGACGGTAAACGGAAAGGGCGAAGATGGTCTCTTTACCTTCAAACAGCCGCCATATCCCTTCCCTGCTGTCAGCTGCCTGTTGGACTTGTACTGGAACATAAGAAGGGTGAAACCTGCTTCAGTCATGGCAGAAAGTTCACCATAGATATTCTTTTTCATTCTTTTTACAGAGGGCACCGCAGGAGAGAAAATAATTGACTCGACCAAGCTGCGGTGTTCATCCTTTATCCTGAGTATGGCAGCCAATGACCACATCTGCTTCTAGAAATTTCCAAGCTGCCAGATGGCTTCCAGTTCCCTGTGCCCAGAATTGGTCAGGTAAGACTGTATAGGGATTTAAATGCTGGAGGGGGTACGGAGTCTGCAGTTTCAAAGCATTTTCAATGAACTCTTAGACCAAACCTTGCCTGCGATGTGCATATAATCTCTTCTTATGATCTGGTTAGAGAATATATATTTGCTTTGAGTTTCTTTATTGAATTTAGTTACTGTGCTCTTTGGAAAAGAACTGAATCTCCAATATCTGCAGCTTATTTCCTTCATGGTTGGAGTATCCTTTGTAGTTCAATGAGAACCAGCCTGCTTAATAAGGACGGAGTGCCTCGGCCGCAGACGCTATTTAACTACACATCTGACTCGTAAAGTACATTCAGTTTGAAGTTTCCGCTTGACACATCTACCAGAGCACATTTTTCTAATTAGTCTACCACAAAATGTAAGTAATGGGAGGGATTTTAAACTCAACTGCAGAGTATCAATAGTCATGTCAATGTTAAACAGACGTATGGGCCTCTACAGCAGAGGTTTGCCAATAACAGTGCTGCAGTCGAAGGGGGATGTCAGCAGTTTGCTGGGCCCATGTGATTTTATAGGAGTAATGTGATCTTTGTTCTACAGCGCAGTTGTTCCGACAGTGCAAAGGCAGTACACAGTAATGGTGGGTTTGTCCGCGATGCTCTCTTTGTTCTTCCTCTCATCGCCAACACCCATTTCTCTCTCTCTTTATGGACTCCTCCCTGTCTTTTCTTTTGCAGTCGTACAGCTTGTACGATGAAGCTGAATACACTGTGGTCTGGGACGCACATCTCTTTTGGAGACACGGTCCGTCGGATTCTGAGACTCTTTCACTCGGCATAACAGCCTCCCTTATTCTTATTCAGTCCTCTTCTGAAAGCGCAGCTGGGGATTCAGATCCACTGCAAAAGCCAGTCCTCACTATTACTGACACACAGGGCCAGCAGTGTGTGCACATAGGCCCCCCTCCAAACACTGTGCTTAAACTGCAGGCTGCCAAAGCCAGCACAGGTGGGTCACTAGCCTCATATCTCAAACATACCCTACCCAACGTTTTTTTTTTTTTTTGTATTTTTCCAAAGGAAATAATTTTGTTTGCGAGGAGTTCGCACCCGATTATTTAAGTGGCACTTCTATTTAAGTACATGCAGGAGCGGTGTCCGGTGCAAATGCGTGTCAAGCACATTTGAGAAGTTAAGTGAGTGTCTTCCAGGGAATTCATTATAAAATGATTCACCCTTACAGCGCTATAGGCAACTGTAGCTGTCCAGAGATGTAAGATATCAAAATCAGATGCTGTTGAAAACCTATTATGTGGCAACTTGTTTAAAAGAGCTCCCGCAGGGGAGCTCTTTTAAACAAGTTGCCACATGATAGGTTTTCAACAGCTCAGGATAATTACAATTTTAATTCCTTGAAAATGTATTCAGCGCTTGAAGGGTTAATACCATGTAAGCCACTTTTGACTGCGGTATCATGCCCCTAAAATGTGGAATAACCGTATAAAACTTGCTATACACCAAGCTATAACCATAACAACTGTAACAAGGTAGAGATGTTTGAAAGACCACATTGCAGATTTTTCTATTGTTCTCAATATCATTAGGGCACACCCCCTCCAACTCCTATTGGTTGGCCTGGACATTGACTGGGCTGCTCATTGGCTGGGCTCAGGTGTAACCCCCATGTGTGTCCTGTCAATACAGCCCTACTTCTTGGTGGCCTTAACTGATTAAGATTGTGGTCTCATAGTCCAGTCCTGGATGGCCTCAGTCTTGCTTGTCTTTTTTTGTGATTTTAATTCAATCAGTTGTTAATTTGACCTGGGAAACAAGGTGTGCAGATTTAGCTGCCAATTAGGGACTTCAAGTAAATAACTTGGGTATTGGGGATTATAAAGAATCCGGATACAGAAAATTTTTAGGATTTGAGATTGAGCTCACTGGATTAAGAGGTTGGATTTGACTGAAATCAGGGGTGGTATTTCACTCTGTAAAATTACGGAGTTAACTGAGTAGCCATTATAACTAAAACACAGAACCCTGTATGGAACATGAACTGCAATGAAGTGCTGTTTCGGGCTTCTCGAGGTGCAGCTATCTGGTCAACTCACTAATCCTGCTTTGTGAAACCCTCCAATAGTGCGGCCTCCAGTGCTGCTGAGAGACCTAGATTGCTCCACGTTGTACCCGAAAGGGCCTGGTTCGGAGCCTGGGAATGCAGTATATTTCCCACCATTTTCCTGGACAGTGTTGAAAAGCAGAATGTGTGAGAGACAGAGATGAGAGCTTGTACAGGGAGGGCCCAGTTTCACAGTGGGGGAGGAAACAGCTGTGCTGAGGCCCAGGCACTAACATCCCCCCACGGCCCACACGCCCTGATCGACCCAGCAACCACCCGGGTTCTGGGGGGGCCTTCACCCCTTACCTCCCTCTAACACAGCCAGACCAGCCCACACCAACCCTTCCCATTTCTCTGTAGCTTTTCCCAGAAACGTGATTCATTGATGGCCCGTGTACAGGAATATCCATCTCCTGTTATCATGAGCTGAAAGTTCTCCTGGTGCTCTTTTTGCACGCTATTTTAGTACTGAAGCAGTTGATATTAATATACTGTAAATTATTCCTACTCCAAGACTGAGTATAATTTAAAGTCTGCAGACATTACAGCCCCTCAGATACTGTGACCCCAAAGGACTGGAGCTGAACCTGCATAAACTGCTGCCCTCCAGGATGAAAGCTAAACCTGCCGTCACTTGCAACTCACCAGGACTGGAGTTAAACCTCCAGACACTGTGGCCCTCCAGGACTGTAGTTAAACCTGCAGACACTGCGGCCCCTCCAGGACTGGAGTTAGACCTGTAGACACTGTGGCCCTCCAGGACTGGAGTTAAAACTGACCCTTGGGCCACGGAAGTTGTTTTTCGATGGTTACCTTGTAGTTCTGTAGCATCGGTCCCATTTGAGGTGGCTCTCCAGCGGTTGCGGTGCTTCTTGACCTCCTGCACTCTGCAGATGTAGCGTCCGCCATCGTCCGGCGACACGCGGAGCACCAGCAGGTTGTAGGCCCTTCCCTCGTCTTCCTCGGACAGCCGCAGCTTGGGCTGCTGGAAGCGCTTGGTGTAGTTCCCGTAATACTGCGCCTTGCGCATGTTCAGCTTCACTATCAGCTGCTCCGGCGCCCCCTGGTGTTGGGAGAAGAGCCAGCGCACCACCAGGAGGCTGCTGGCCCACCGTCGCTGGGACACCCGGCAGGAGAGGGTGACGTTCCCGCCCTCAGGGCTCATGATCACAGGCCTCGGGGTCACGCTCACGTTCAGGGCTGCGCAGAATTCTGCAGAGACAGAGCCATCATCAGGCAGGATGTCAGGGTACAGCAGGGGCCACAGGTTCAGTGTAAAACCAGAGGTCGTAATAACATTCGCGCAACGTTCCTGTAACATTGTTAGGACATTTTTGGTTAGCTTAATACTGCTTTGGGAGACATCTGACAGTATAAATGCATACTACATTACAAGGTGAACATGCAAAGTCAGGGGTGAACTATTTGAGTCCCCTGAGAACAAAAGTGGTCTAACTCCATATCTGTCTTTTTTTAACCTCTAATCCGAAAATGATTCCCAACCTGTGGTCAACCTGTTTATTACAATAATGGCTTAACTCAGTGTAGTTCCAGTACTGTGCAATAGGTGGGTGATATGTTCCGCACTTCAAAAACGAATAAAGTGCACATTGCAATAGTGGACCAAAATGAAAAAAAAGAAAAAATGAGTTGGACCACTCTTGCTCGAAGAGGCTCATTTTATGAATGTAGAGTCCCTGCTTAAGAAGAGTGACTAACTGCCCTCGTACAGGTCCTCCCTTCCCTTTTTCCTGAACCTGAACACAGGGGAGCCGTTCTGTCCTCCGACTCTGATGATGCCTGGCACTCGCTGCTTCTCACTGTGCAGACCCACCGCCAATCCCACGCTGCCTATGCTGTCTGCATATATTCGGCTCGTGCAGCTACAAGCTCCAGGCTTACCAGGAGCGGTTTTTGGAGAGCGATGAGACTAATGTAATTTAACTGGCTTAAGCACTGTTGTCCTTGGCCAGGCTGAGCCAAATGTTGCCTTGTTGATGTGGACCTGTGGCCATAGCTGTGGCTGGGATGGGAAGACCCCATCGCAGGGCTATCTAACTAACGTCTTTGCCATTTCTGTTCAAGAAGAATTTGGGCCTGCTAGAAAAAGTTTGTTGACTCGTCGATTTCCTTGGAAATACCCCAATGAACTGAAAATGCTCCAGGTGAGGGGGGGTCCCACAGTCCCTATAAGCCATGAAAAACCCAACTCTACTGAAGTACTCTGTGGCTGTACATCCTGCTAACTTCTGCAACCTCTGAGAACATTTGCACCAAAGCCAATGGAGAAAGCTACAGGTGGAAAGCATATGTCTACTTTTATTGAGCATTCCAAAAAGGGAAATTAAAAGACACTATCTGTGGTAAGAAGTGTGAAGCTTACTTTCTACGGGCTTTCATAGTATAGTCCTCAATACTAGAGAAGAAATGAAGTTCTCTAGCAGGTCTTGCACTACCATGACCACATCACTGGTGCGGCTCCACATAAACATCAGAGAGAATTACACTGATTCTGCACTTGAATTCATGTAATTAAGAATAGATTACAGATGCAACAGCTTCAAACCATTACCACAAAAGATTAAAGCTATGACGTCTCTGAAAAACAAGCTGTACCATTTCCAAATTGCGCATCAAATTTCAGATGTGTTTCAAAATTACAAAAAAAAATTTATTTCAAGACAAGTACATAAAGTTTGGAAAATTGATGAAACACCCATAATTTTTTCATTCAAGGAAGACAAACTAGCATTGAAATGACATTCTGGGACTTGCCTTGATACAGAAACAATTTTTTTTCTGTTTTTGCATGAAGAGGACTGTAGTTACTGGGTAGACATATTCATTCTGCATACTTTCATACTTGATTGAAATGGGCTTCAAGTTATTTGCTGAAGAAATCACACCTTCAAACTTCAGGATTTTAAACTTTCCAGTAACACTCAGCGTTTCTCCTCTTGTCCCAGTGAGCGACAAATAACACCACTGCTTACGTTCCCGATTTGCCACCCCTCCCCCCCACACACACACACAAAAAGTTTACTCTGACGATGAAAGGCTTTCTTACCTCCAACGAAAGATCTAGTCAGGAGAACTACGACCACTGAAGCGATTTTCATTTTCCCCGTCTCCAAAAGTCTCCATAAAAGCTGCCGAGAGGCTCTAAAAGAAACAAGTGTAGGGATTCCCTCTCTCCTCTTTCTCTCCCTCTCTCTCTCTTTCTCTCTCACCCTCCCCTGTTTGTGTGTGTAGTGTAAAACAGTGCCTGCTCTGTTCTTGCCAGAACCCAACCCAACCCAACCCCCCCACTCTTTCCTGCAGTCTGAGGGAAGTGTGGTTTCCTTTGGGGGGGAGCAGTCCGCACATCGACTTCCAGCTGAACCTGTGTGAGACTCTGATCTCTGTCATCTCCTGGTTTTTTGTTTTTTTTTTAACTTTTTTTCAGGACAGGTAGACGAGGGAGAAAATGAGACCGCAAACCTTAGCAGTAATGAGAAACTATGACTGTTATAATGCCAGAGTCAGTGTGTGTGTGTGTGTGTGCCTGTATGTATGTGTGTGTTTATGCATGTGTGCATATGAATATACATGTGTTTGTGTTTCTGTATGTGTGTGTGTTTGTGTGTGTGTACTTGTCTATGTGGGAAACTCTTTTCAGAGATGGGGACCATGCTCCCCTGAATCTTGCAAAATTTTCTCTTTTCCAGCGGGGTGGGGGGGGGGGGGGGGGGGGGGGTTACCTCATTGCTTCACTGAGCGCTGGGAACACAAATGTTAATCACCACGCTGAGCGCCTCTCTTTACTGACCTCTGGCCAGCTGCCATCCCTCTTTCATACGCACTGAAACACCACAAGAGGGTGTGTGTGTGTGTGTTCGCTGTGTGTGAATGTTTGTGCAGTGCCTATTTGTTTTTGCTGTGGGCATGTTTGTTTGTGTCACGTGCCTATGTTTTTTTTTGTGTGTCTTTGTGCTGTATTTGTTTGTGCTGTGTTTGTGGTGTATGTGTACATGTTTGTTTGTTTATGCTGTTTATATATTTGTTTGTGCTGTGTCAGTGTCTGCTCTGTAAGTGTGTTTGCACTGTGTTTATTTGTGCTGTGTACGTGTTTGTGCTTTGTATGTGTTTTTGTGTTGTGTATGTCTGTATTGTAAGCCTGTTTGTGCCATGTATGTTTGTGGTCTGTATGTATTTTTCTGCTGTTTATGTGCTGTGTGTTTACATTTTTGTGTTGTGTGAGTGTTTGTACTGTGTGTATGTATGTTTTAGCTCGTTTGTGGTGCATATTTGAATATTTGTGCTGTGTGTATGTCCGTGCAGTGTATGTTTGTTTTTGCTATGTATATATGTTTGTTGTGTTTATGGTGTATGTGTGTATGTTTGTATTATGAGCATGTTGGTACTCTTTATGTATGTTTGTGCTGTGTTTGTGGTTTATGTGTGCACATTTGTTTGTTTGAGCTGTATTTGTTTGCTGTGTTTGTGGTTTATGTGTGCACATTAATTTGTTTGTGCTGTATTTGTCCTGTATGTGTGCACGTGTGTTTGTTTGTGCTATGTGTATGTTTCTGCTGTCTGTTTGTGCTATGTATGTAAGTTTGCCCTGTGTTTGTTTGTGGCATGTGTGTGTGTGTGTATATGTATTTGTTTGTGCTGTGTATCTTTGTATTTTTGAACTGAATTTGTTTGTGCTGCATGTATGTTTATGTAGTGTGTTTGTGCTTTGTATGTTTGTTTGTGTTGTGTATGCATGCCTGTTTGTGCAGTGAGTGTTTGTGCTGTGTGTTTGTGCTGCATGTGTTTGTACTGCGTGTTTGTGCTGTGTTTGTCTGATTATGTTGTGGGCTTGTGCAGTGTATGCATGTTGGTGTTCTGTGTTTGTGCTGTGTAGGTATTTTTGTGCTGTGTCTGTTTGATTGTGCAGTAGGGCTCTCTGATATTTGGATTTCTGTGTAAACGTCTCATCTCCCGCAGCTGAAGACTTAGAGGCCTCTCAATAAAGCTCAGGCAGTCTTCTGCCTGTCTGTGGCCTTGAACACCATCTTTTTTTGAGAGGGATAATGCGCTGAGCCAACGGTTTTGCAATGGGCCTGAAACTACATGAAATTGAAATTAACCATTGGGTCATAGACAGCACTCAATTGCCCTGATGACATTTAATTCTAGTGTTACTTAAATCTGTCATTGTGTATCTGGTAAGAGGTTATTCACTGCAAGATGACACCATGGTGTTACAAAAATGTCTGACATACTGTGGAACTTTAACCTGTTAAGGCAAGTACCAAAATGTGCTACTGACTCAAATCTATTTCTTTGTCTAATTGGTCAGGGCTTGTAGTTGCGCAGAATTAATCTTCTCAAGCCATAAAAGGACCTTTTCCTTTTACAACACAATCACAACCAATAAAAAGGGATCATTATACAAATTCTGACATATAAAAGCTTTCTAATTTTAAGAACTTAGGTTTTTGTCACATTCTTTATGACCAAAATTGATCTACAGGAATTATACAATTATTGTATTCTACTGCATTAATACAATTAAAGCATTGATATGAGTTTGCTTTATTTTATAAACCTTAATTTGATCTTGAAAATGATTGCCTACTGTTTTTCAATGTTAGTAATTCTGTATGAATAAAATTATAACCTCTGCAGTTTTTGTCTGTTTTGTTTGTTTTTGCAAATAGTTTTTCCTTGAGGGTTAGAGATTAAGCGGAGATAGACTTGCGTCCACGTCAATTTCATTGAAACCGTGCCTTTGCATCAGCATTGGCAAGACCTTGCAGTCACGTTTAACTTGTCTGAAAAGAAGGTATGGCGTGAATTAAATTACTGTTAAAGTGAATCACAAAAGAGGAGATAGTGACCTAGTTCACTCGAATATAGGCCTATATAAAAACGTGTCAGTACATGATTCTTTCCATATTAAATTCCAGTCCAAAATCGAATTCATTACATGTGATCAATAATTGCTCAAAGGGACGGACTTCAACGAGACTCCCTGTGTAAACAGATCTTGAAGCGAGGTCTTCGGGAGCCAATCCTCAGGGGTCGTGTAAACTCAGATGAAGTAGGCTAATTGTGATTCCCTGTCACGCGAGATTGCTCCCCAAGCAAAGACATTGACACCGCCATCTTGTGGTTTGAATATGCCGCGCACCCAAGTTGTCTCACTATTATGTCGTTTGCATCTTGCGTTAAGACAGAATTGAAATCTGGCAACTGCGTCCGCTTACCAGTGAGGAAATTAGGATGTTGCGGTGTTCGTCTCCGATGAAACAGACAAATAAATAAGTAAAATACATAATAATAATAAATAATATAGAAACTGCAACATTTGAAGGAAATTTCATTTCACCACAGTGATGGCAAGTTTATACTCGGTAATATTTTAGTGATGGTATAAATCAATAAATATGTCGATGATATGAATATAAGAGGCAAGTGCAAATCTTGCCTTAAAACGAGCATGATTCACGCGTGTGTTATAAAATATTCCAGATGCTGAATCAGGCAGAAGTAATATGTTTATTCAATTACATTGCCTGCAAAATGCAGCTCACCTCCAGCAGCTAAATTGCGCATTTCAACAGAGCTCTGATTAATAGAAATAACAGGGAAAGGGATTAAATAAAACGGCCGTCCATAGATCAGCTTTCTCAACAGGCAGAGTTGTGGCAAGACAAACTGCTGCCAGCGCCATTACCCTGACACAGCCCGATCTCCGTCGCGGTGTCAGCGGGAGTCGGCTCTTTCCTCGCGGTTTGATCGGCCACGTGTGATACTGACTCCAAGGGCCAATCCCGGAGACGTCTGGGCGTGCGCCAGCTAGGATAAACGCTTCCGTGTATTTATTTTAAGGTTCAGGATCAGGGGAAATCAAAGGAAACGCGATTTCATATCTGCTGTAGACCTTCGTTCCCACGGGCGCGCTAAGCGCTCATAAAAGGCACTTGGGCCAGTCACGGAGCCACGAGGAACGCTTGCGCATTAAATCACCTGCTCAGTTTGCTTGTTTATTGGCTTCGCCATTAGACAAATTATTCTCACTCAGTTGGGTTTGTAATTACACTGCTGGATGCACAAAAGACATGCACATCATCAGCCTGGATTCACTGAGAAATCCTGTACGGAAGCGCTGCTCTTTTTTCCTTAAATGGCTCCTCACCTTTGAAGCAAGGTTAACTGAAACCGACTCTAACCACTTGAATCTTCCTTGTTGATGATTAAATTCGGATGATGTAAGGGGAAATAACCTCTTTACATTGGGTGATTCTTCATTTTGGCTTTATGTCGAATGCTAGGTGTTTTTTTCTTAAAACAAGGCTACATAGGCCTCGACCCAACGTGGCGTGGTAGTACTCGACGAAAACGCAGGCCCAATCCAATGTCGTACGAGTAACGCCTTGCAGGCTATGATGAATACGATTTCCTGCTTAGTTTTTGATTTGAAAGATACATTTAGAGAGGCGTCGATACCGCTGTTTTCTAGCAAGGACAGTTTTTAAGTTTAAATTTTTTAAATGGTTAACATTCTATTATGGTAAACATTCTACTTCCGCTTGCCTGCTCAGGAAGGCACTGAAATGTCAGCAATGTCTGAAGGAACTCAAACAGCTCGTGCATTGTCCAGGAGATAGTGAAATACAGTGGTGTTAGCGGCGCTCCGAAGGGAAATCCGATTATCGAGACGTGAACCAGCTGCTATCCCTGATGTAATCAATATCACCCCATGAGTGACTGTACATTAATTTGTCTCTGCAGCATCACTACAGCGCTGAAAATTGCAAGGAAGACAGAGAGTAAACCGTAGCACATCAGGGTAATTTTCGTTTACTTAAATACTTGTAATTAGCTTTTGCAATTATTTGTCTGTCAGAAAGACTCGAGGCGCGCGCGGCTAAGGGACTTACCCACTGGCCGGTGAAAAGGAAACTTGAGGCTAAAAACCTTGTGTCTCCTGCTGCAATAACGTTAAATATGCTTGAGCCGACCTCATGAAAGCTCTGTTTACATTCACATACAAGAGAGAATGCCTCATAGTATACAGGAAATCTAGCATATTGATCCGTTTCCAGAGTTGAGTCCATTTGTAAGTAAATGTATTGATTGTTTATGTGTATATCTTTAAAAATGCATGAAGAGTCTGAAATCAAAAAGGATTACATTTTAGAATGCGTTTTATATATTTTCTTGCATATTTGGGAAATAATCTCACAATGCACAGTGCGCGTAAACGTGTTATAAAACAGAGGTGCGTTCGTGTGCGCGCGCACACGCACACATATATGCCCACACCGCACATGTAAATAAATTAAAATAAATCTTCATCACTGCTACTGATTAATTATTGTTTGATAATGAGTCATTATATTTGCTGATGTGCCTTATTCTGGTTTGTAATCACTGACAAGTTTCTGCAGTATGAGTGTTAAAATTCTACATCCTTCCTTTGAAGAAGCAAGACTTTTGCATCCCTCCTCAAGCTGGCTTATCAAATGTTTAGTGAATATGGAGTAACAGTTAACATTTGTTAATCTTATGAGGAAACACAAACTTTGAAAGTTATACTGTGCCATTACTTCTGCTTTTCCCATAAATATTAAACTGCTGTACCAACCACTGAATAGAATGCCAATAATAGGCATAATTCCCCCTTAATATTCTCCTGAATCAAGATCAGTATTCTAGTGCTTAGTGGTAATTTATGAATAATTACCTGACTCTAGAAATAAAAATTTTAATTGCGGCGGATCAAGCAGTTATATCGGCCAAGAGTAAAATTATAGCAGGATAAATTTATATAATTTCAATGACCACGAAACACTCCTGTGTGTTAAAAGTGAACTGAGAGTAAGATTAACCTCAAGATATTGAAATGTTTTCATGTGGTTTTCATGGCAATTTGTACTCAAATCTGTACATGTTAACTGGAAAAATTTCCTCGCTGTTATTTTTTGTGTCGAATAAACTTGTAAGTGTAAAAATCGAAACCAAACACAGAGAACGGAGACTATGTTGAACTTGAAATAATTAAGTCCTGTTGACGGGGGGGTTAAATTAATTATAATTTATAGTGTATTGACTAATATTAAACAAATAATATTTTGGTAAATTTTAGAGCAAGCTAAGGTCTCATTTGTTTGTGGTCTTTCCAACATTGGACAGCTAAAAATCCTGCTAAAGTAATTCTAAACAATTTTTTTTTCTCCAAGAATGTCAAATACCAATCACTTCTTTTAAGCATTTCAAAAACATGTATCCATATTTTAAAAAGGGGACAACTGGGCTGATGCCAACAACTGATGAGGGACAATTACCGAAAGGAGGCAAAAATGTAAACTTTTGCAGGTACGGTTTGGGAAAACAAGTGCGAAACCCCAGCTGTTTGAAGCCTGGGGGATATAACAGTAAAATCCTAAATTCTAAACTGAACCATGGATGTGATGGTCAGAGCATTTTCTGTGTCTTAGTAAAACCCCTGAATTGATGTCAGCTCAGTGGCCTCAGCTCAGGAGCCAGGTTGACTAATTTAATCCTGTAATTTTCATTTTTAATTCTCTAAAATCTAACCATTTTGAATTATTTTAAATTTTTGCCATTATAACTCATGTAAGCAGGTCAAAGAAATTCATTCATGCACAGGGGTTACTGATTATTTCATTTCATATTATAGTTGCGAGATACTGTGAGCACCATAATTTATTGGACAGTGCTACATTTTTTTATTTTGGTTTTGTACTCCGGCACAGGGATTCCTAGACTTGGTCCCGGGGCTCCCTGTATGTGCTGGTTTTTTTGTTCCAACTGCAATTGGAATTGTAGGATTTTATTAGCTTTAATTTGGCCCAATTAGGCGCATTTCATGTTTACAGTGGAGAGCATCTTAAGCCATATTTTGACAGAAATATCCATATCTCTCATAAAGAATAATAGGCCCTTGAAAATATTATGCTTATTTTTCAATATTTCGGGCAATTTCAGTTGACAACTTTTTTAAACAGATCAAATTACACTGAGAATATCAGTTGGTACCAAATTAGGTTGCTTAACACAGGTGTGTAGAATTCTTGCAAAGTAATTTGCTTGAACTGAATTACACAAACATGACATGAAACAGGTTTGTCTCTTCGAGTTGCTTACTTCATGAATTGATCATTTGTGTGACCTTTTGTCTATGGTTTTACCATTTAGGAGCCTATTGATTATTTACTTTGGTTAACCCTTAGAGCGCTAAAATAATTAAGTTTATATATATATATTTTTTTTAAAATTTATCTTGTGTTGTTGAAAACATATCTTGTGGCAACCTGTTTAAAAGAGCTCCCGTTTTAAACAAATTGCCACATGGTAGGTTTTCAACAGCTTTGATTTTGATACCTTACATCATTCAGCAACAATAGCTGCATTTAGCACTCTAAGGGTTAATAATTGTCCTCTTATAATGCAGTAGTTTCTAATATATCACTACATGGATATGGAATTTTTATTCTTCATTACATGTATAGATATCTGATAAAAGGTGGGTTAAGACGATCACTACCTACGCTTAAATGCGCCTGCATTAGACAAATTAACTGCTTGTTAAAATCCTGTGATCGCATCTGTGGTTATAACGAATCCTAGCATACAGAGGGGTGCACCACAGCTGGGTCTGGGAGCTACTGCAGTCTCGCGCTTTTGCCTTTGAAAGGGTACATTGACAGAAAAGTTGAAGTTCATTGAAGTGCGGACTGTCAGCTGTAATTTTAGGTCATTAGCATCCATATAGGATACACTGCCTAGAAATGACAGCACCTTTTTTTGCATTGTTCACTTTTTTGGGGACACAAAAATATTGCACAGTTTAACTTGATGTTGTATTAAATAATCACTTTTCTATGTGGTCACATATTGTTTGCATGCAATGACTGTTAGAAGACTTTGACACATTGACATCACCGGATGCCGGGTATCTTCCCCGGTGATGCTCTGCCAGGCCTGTACTGCAGCCATCTTCACTTCCTGCTCGTTTCAGAGACTGTATGTCTTCGGTCTCCTCTTTAGCTTGGTAAATACGTGTTCAGCTGGACTCATATCTGGTGATTGACTCAACCATCATGACAAAAAGAACCAAAAATGTGTTATGGTCCAGTGCATCATGGGTGCACACTGTATATTACTGCTGTAAGCTGCGAGTGCTGACTTAATAAGCCTGAGCGAGCCTCATGCTGACCTCCAGTTCTGCAGGTTTTTCATGGATAATATATGCATCAGAGCTTTTTTTTTTTTTTTTTTTTTTTAAGCAAAGCCGATTATTGCCATGGATGTGGTTCATGCAAGTCAGTGGAAAAAATCCTGCTACCATTTTTTTTGCCCTCACCCTATGGAGTGATTCCACGCAGCAAACCAAAGTGTCTCTGCTTCCAGAGGATTTTATACTGTCTACCACTGAGTGCCGTTTCCCTCTCTGCAATTTATTACTAATTTTCAAAGCATATATGGAAGTAGAATGCACTCACCAAAAAATAACTGACCATGAATCAGAATGTCTGACCTGATAAAACCCATATATGAGTCCATCGAATGCGGCTGCTGTAATCAAACCTGTGAAACTTCAGGCCTATTTTAAAGTCTCATGGAGATCCCAAGGTTTCCAATGATCCCAAATATGTCCTGCTGAATTACAGATAAATGTGTTTAAAATGATGTGCAAGATCTAGATATTTTCCATTTGATGTAATGCTGAGGCCATAAAAATATGGAATCCTGGGTTTAGTGTGATGTAGCTTCAGTGAAGCGCTGCAACCAGCAGATACAGAATTTGTACGTGACATTGTCCAAAACTGTGGGGGGTAAAAGCTTTTTTGACTGTAGTTAAGGCAAAACTTAAGTGAAAAATCAGAGTTTAAGGGGTTAATAAAATGACCATGTTTTCCACAAGCTGACGAGTGCTCTCCAGTCCTCAGAATGTGGAAGTGGCATGATGACTGATGTGTCCAGAATTATTTCAGATACTAATGTGGAAAAATGCAAAATCTGCAGCCACTACAAAATGCAGAAGACGTGAGAGATTTTATTGCGATGATGTAAGTCAGATTCCTCAATGAGGGACCTTTAGTCTCAATGCAACGCACAGATGTACTGCTTAACCTTAGAGCACTGAAAAAAAAAAAAAAAAAATATAAATTTAGTTATCTTGTGCTGTTGAAAATTTATCACGTGGCGATTTGTTTAAAGAGCTCCCCTGCGGGAGCTCTTTAAAGCAAGTCGCCACGTGATTGATTTTCAACAGCTTTGATTTTGACATCTTACATCATTGAGGAACAATAGTTGCATTTTGCGCTCTAAGGGTTAATGGTCTTGTAAAAATACCCGAGGAGCTGCTGAGTTTGTGACTGCGAAAACTCCTGTTCGGTTTTCAGCTTTGAGTCCGAACCTTAAACACGTCTGCTGCTGAGCTGTGAGTCTTTTTCCCACAGCGCACAGCAACTACCGCTGTGGTCTATGCACTGCAAGTAGCGGTCTCTCACTCACTCACTCACTCAGCCATGCATGTTTAGTGGGGACACCGAGTGGGACGCACGCACACTAAGCACCGTGAGAATGAATGGTTCACTTCTGTTCTCTTCCACAATTGGTAATTTGCATCTTCCAAGAAGACTGCCGTAAAAGTGACTTTCTCCATCCCAGCTCGGAAGTGCATTACTTTTAATTTATCTGGTTGTTGTTTACTATGAATAGTGATTGAATAGAATTGTACACTGTAGAAAAAACTGGGAGTGAAATTTTACAAGTTGTTGACGTGCAAATGCATTGATGACCCCTCTTTGGTTCTGGCTGTACAACAAAGCAGTGAATGATTGTCACTGATCAGCTGTGGATGCCGTTTATGCTGAATAATCTTACTTTTGCCCAACATGCTGGAAACTTGAATGATGTATGATGTTTATCGCGCTTAATTATGCGCTGCATTTAATGGAAAACATGCGACTCATCGTGCATTACATAAAAATCAAAGACATAACCATTTACCAACAAACAAAAAATGAAGAACATACAACACGTTTATATGACTGTTCCACGGGCATATTGTAAATACAAAAAATACTGCAAAAAGTTATTGTAAGCAAAAATGGGGAAAAAATAAAAATTATAGTTGTCAAAATTATTATTAATAAAAGCATATTTTTAATTTATTATTCATAAAAATGTTTATTTTTTAAACTGCCAGAAATTTATTTCTATAGTACTGTCAAGATACAGAAAAATCTTGTCTTTAGCTTTTAACAAACATTGTAAAAAAGACAAAAAGCTGAAACTAGCTTTAAGTTGCTAAATTGCGTGGCAGGCACACTTCAACCAAAACATTCACCAGCCCTCATAGTCTTTAAAATATAATTTTTGTGAGAATTGTGTGATATGCGAGAAAATTGTTTTTATGTGCTTCCAAATATGTGTGAATTTTTGCCTCACAGGGATTCAACAAGACACTGTTTAAATTGATGTAGCACTGATACCATGGGATGGCAGTCCTGCCGTAATTCCTTTTGCCTTGTTCTCTTTGCATTATTGGGTTAGTGGCTAAGGTGCCTGATTCTAACAATGCATTGGAATTACACCAGTGACAGAATGACTTGGCAATGCTGTGGCCCCATTGTGTCTCTTTCCCGACAACAGTGATTACTGAGTGTGGGAAACTGTATACTTGGGGTCTAAAATGGTATTTTAGAGAGGGAAATGAGGCGCATGAGAGGAGAGGAATTATGCATAAATACCTTTTACCTGGAGCTTTATAAATGTCTTCAGTTGGGGAAAATAGATCAGAAATTGTGAATATTGTTCAGTCCACAGGTGATTGGATGAGGACATTTAGGGATGCTGTAAATGTGCTTAAGGTGCAGACAATCAGCTTTATTTCTGTGCATTTTTGACTGGCTAGAGTCAACCGTGTACTGTAGGAATTTCAGCATTTTAAAATTGTGTCATTGTCCAAATACTAATGGCCTTCACTCTGCGTGAAATTTGCGACCCGAAAATGTACCGCTGGAACTGTGCCAAAACTCAGCATTGAAGCCTGCAGGTATTCCAGAACATTTTTAGAAACGCTTTCCAAAAAAAAGGAAAACACACGGGACTTTCCCCGCCTTCTCAGCAGGGTGTCAGTGCTGTAATTGGATCGTGAGATTGACAGGAATGTGCCGCAATCTGATAGGCTGAATGACTCGTCAGCCGCTCCAACTGAATCTCTCAAATAGAATGAGTCCGTTGAGGGTGAGACACACCGGCCCCTCTTTCTCTTGTCCAGAGCTGGAAATTTGTCTCCTTCAGCAAGGCTGCAAGTGCTTGACAAAAGGATTCTAGCCAGTGCCCAGCTGCGTAACATGAGGAGGTATAGTTTGTGATATGCAGCCTGCTGTAGAAAGGAATTCAACTCACAGCATAGCAGGAGGTTAGTGTGACCTGTTTTCAGAGTATTATGTCTGACTGTGATGCAAAAGCAGTCTCTCTTTCTTGAACCAGCACATTGCCTGATTTTATTGTGTGGAAAATCAAGTCACCTGGTAGTCAGGGTGTCTTTGTGTTAGTTGACTCAGAGACAAACTGGCTGTCCTCCCCAGAAAAGGTTTCAGTTGCTGGTGCAGATCACATGGAATTGCTGAGAAACCGTTTCACCGAGGGTGGACAAACGTGGCATTGCTCTGTCCCGGCCCCCTTGGTAATTTCTGACCCCTGATCTGGATACCAATGTGCCATTATTCTGGCAATCAGAATTTCCAGTTCAGGGGTGTGTTTCCCAAAAGCTCAGTTTAAATCAGAGCTGTGGTTTAAACTAAGTATTGCGAATAAGCTTTTGGGAAGCGTACCCCAAAATAACTAGCTGTCTCATCACTGCTAACTGCTGTAGCTAAGGCCTCGGCATGCTCCTTCCTGAATAACTGCAGTGTGCAGCAAGCCTCTGTTTTCACAGTGTAGTTCACCAGTTGCTATGCTGCCAGTGCCCACTTCCTGAGTTGTCATTGCTACTTCCCACATCCTGGACTATCACGGCATACTTCCTGTGCTGCCATTTCTCATTTCCTGTGCTGCCACCCATCTCCCAAGAGTTTCACCACTACAACATTATTCCTTTCCTGCTGTTTCTCATTTCCTGTGGTGCCGTTTCCCACTTCCTGGACAACCACTGCACAGCCAGTTACTGCTTCCTGTGATGTCGTTGCCAGTTTCCTGCACTGTTGTGGCCTGGTTCCTGTGTTGCCATTTCTCATTTCCTGTGGAGCCCTTTGCCATGCACTACCACTGCATATTTCCTGAGGTGCTGATGCCTACTTTCTCCAATGCAAGGGGTCTGTATTACCCCTCAGCCCCGACTAAGGGGCAGAGGGGTACTGCAGTCACGGACGGCGTCCGTTTGTCCGTCCACATTTGATTCCGTGTGTTAACTGAAAAGTGCCATCACCGATCATCACGATTTTTGGCGAGGACATTGGGGTACAGTTACAACAGAAGCCTATTGATTTCGGCCGTGATCCGAAATCAAATATGGCTGCCACAGCCACCATCTTGAATTCCATTCCGTGCAATAACTGAAAAACGCCATTGCCGATCATCACGGTTTTTGGTGAGGACATCAGGATACAGTTACTACACAAGCCTATTAATTTCATCCGCGATCCGAAATCAAATATGGCTGCCACAGCCGCTATCTTCAATTTCCATTCCGTGCAATAACTGAAAAACGGCATACTGATCATCACGATTTTTGGTGAGGACATCAGGATACAGTTACTACATAAGCCTATTAATTTCAGCCGCGATCCGAAATCAAATATGGCTGCCACAGCCGCTATCTTCAATTTCCATTCCACGCAATAACTGAAAAACGGCATACCGATCATCACGATTTTTGGTGAGGACATCAGGATACAGTTACTACACAAGCCAATTGATTTCGCCTGCGATCCGAAATCAAATATGGCTGCCACAGCCGCCATCTTGAATTTCCATTCTGTGCAATAACTGAAAAACGCCATTGCCGATCATCACGGTTTTTGGTGAGGACATCAGGGTACAGTTACTACACAAGCCTATTAATTTCGGCCGCGATCCGAAATCAAATATGGCTGCCACAGCCGCCATCTTGAATTTCCATTCCGTGCAATAACTGAAAAACGCCATTGCCGATCATCACGGTTTTTGGTGAGGACATTAGGATACAGTTACTACATAAGCCTATTAATTTTGGCCGCGATCCGAAATTAAATATGGCTGCCACAGCCGCCATCTTCAATTTCCATTCCGTGCAATAACTGAAAAACGGCATACCGATCATCACGATTTTTGGTGAGGACATCAGGATACAGTTACTACAGAAGCCTATTGATTTCGCCTGCGATTCGAAATCAAATATGGCTGCCACAGCCGCCATCTTGAATTTCCATTCCGTACAATAACTCAAAAACGCCATCCCCGATCATTACGATTTTTGGTGAGGACATCAGGGTACAGTTACTACACAAGCCTATCAATTTCAGCAGCGATCCGAAATCAAATATGGCTGCCACAGCCGCCATCTTGAATTTCCATTCTGTACGATAACTCAAAAATGCCTCCGTCAATCAAAGCCATTTTTGCTGTGTTGCTTGGTCTTGTGTACTTACAGAAGCCTATCAAATTTGACAGCACTCGGACGTCCAGTATGGCTGCCACAGCCGCCATCTTGTATTTTGCATTCCGTTGGATAACTTGCAAGGGCCTTCATCAATTTATTTTCATTCAAAATAATCCAGGGGCTGAGGGGTAATGCCTGCTTTGCGGGGCTATTTTTTCTGTTTGGCACATAAAATGCTGCTTTAACTGACGTTCCAAAAGTCAATTCCACATGAGGAGTATTGCCCTTGGCTATATTCGGCACAGTCAAGTAAAAATTTGTGCTGTAAGGGCCAAGTTTTGTCCTTGTGCGGTAGTACACTGAAAAACAGCCTGAAATCACTACTTTAGTGTCTACAAGTATGCGTAGTACAGTAACTAAACGGAACCTCCTTGCGCTTTTTGTGACTCACGGGTGTTTTTTTTTTTAAAGCTGAAAAGGTACCAAAGGTCTTCACCCTACCAGTTGGCTTTCATAATGTAGCGTAATTCTAACAAATCTGTGATCGTGTGGGCAGTGGACCAGCAGTACAGAGACCCAGGAGGGTGAGGGAGAGGTGGGGTTAGGGGGTCTGGGTGATCAAGCTGACCGTCTCTGTTCAAGCCACAGCAACAGGCAGCAGAGTGGTCGCTCGTAATGTCGAAGCAGCTCCCCTGACCCGCGCGGATAGCGCCGCGAACATGTGTGCGTGTCCATCACAGCGGGAAGCTCCCGGGCAGCGAGGAGTCATGGGAGACGCGTACACTGCGCCCCATCTCCAATTATAGCATCGCCCGTGCGGAGAACCGGGGGCTGTGCGGGGGTAGATTACTTGCAAAAACCATTCGAAAAACTCAGCTGCCAGGTCACTAAAAAGATCGCCTTTGCACGCCTCCTTACCTTCTTGCCCGAGACGAAAGTGGCCGTGCATTGTACAATAAAAATTGCCCTCCTCTCCAAATCCTTCGGCTTTTTAAATAAATGGAATCACTTGGAATATCAGATGAAGGGGACCGACTGAGAAGTTAATTACATGAAGATACATTTTTCCAGACAGGGACAAACATTTGCCTGAAATTGGGGGTCATACAAAAAATTCCTTCCTTGGTCAGATAATGAAATGAAATTCATGCTAATCAAATTACTCATCATATGAAGTTTCCAGTGTTTTAAAGGAAATCTTAATATGATTTATGTTTTTCATTCCATATAAGCAGCTGAAATCACATATTTCTTGCTTATTTGCAGAAGTTTCAACATCATTTGCCAATAAATACAATGCACTGAAATAATGAATGCTTTTTCAATGACAACTGAATTCAGGTACTGGCACACTATTAGGATTTACATGAAAGACTGTATGGCCAAGAAAGGATAGGTGCAAATGAACTGAAATTCTGGATGGGCTCGGGGGTGGGGGGGATGGGGGTGTCATGTTATTCACTACGGCCCCATAAACCTTACAATTACAACTGGAATTTAGGCAAGTGTATTTTTCTTAAAATATGATCAATTAAATTAAGAAAATAACAAGAAGCAAAATACTTGTATAATAACAATGATAATAAGATTAATACTTCTTAATGTTGTATTTTTATAGTTTTTTATGCTTTTTAAAAATATTTTGTTTATGATATGGACTGTCCTTGCACATGTCGGAAGAAAATACATAATAATAATTCTAATTATTATTATTAATAAAATTAATAATAATCATAATCATAACCACCATACAGGTGTTGCAAATTGGAAGGCAATATTATTTATTAATTAAAACCAACTGATTTGCAATTGCTGCACCAAAAAAAGTCGTGAAAACTGGGTGCAGCCTCAAGCTATTTTTGCTCTTGGCCGCATGTGAGCAAAAACACATGATTTAGCTGCTGAAACAAGTCACTAGTCGGCCAAGATTGCCTCACACGGTGCAAGGTGTTTCAGTTTCGAACCTTGGTTCTGAGTGAACTGGCATTAGACTCTGAAGGGTTCGAAAGGTGAACTGGACCGCAAGGTCCGTCTCTCCAAATTTAAAAATAGCTGATGCGCGTGTTTATTTCGTCTGCCTGTTACTCGACACCAAATGGTTATTCCAATGCATGAGCTAGCTGCAGTGGCTAGCTAACAGCTAGCCTCTTCCCCGTTCCCAAACTCTGCTTAGTTTCTCTGTCTCCCGACTCCAGGGTCGAAAGTGCTCTTTTTCCTCCAGATTCGACGTCTGTTTTGGTCAATATGGAATAGAAGGGCCTTGCGAGCTATAAGGTATGCTTCGCCATTAATGTCCTCTTCACTAGAATTGAGAACTGTGAATATGCCCCCAATGTGCTGTCTGATGTAACTGAATCCCTGTATTTTCTTCCAGCTGTCCGGTTCAAATGGCATTCTGTGGATATCTCAGTGAATCCGTTGTCTTTGAATCTTGACAGAAGTTCTTGCATCACAATGCAAAACGGAAGCAAAGGGTGAGTCGACAGTTGTACAGTGATTGAACTTTGGGCTGCTTCACACGGTTTACATTTAGTTTACTATGAGAGAATCACATCCACGAGAAAATGAATGCTTTAAAACCGTAAGCCCAACGTTTATGCACGGGCTCTGCGCCGGCCAGCACTGGACTCTCCTGATTGAAATACAGCTCCATAGATCTTCTGATCTGACTTATCCCTCTATATGTTATACTCGAGAAGCTGTTTTAGTCAGAATAAGATAATTAACGCTGCCTATCTCTGTCTTTTGAGCTTACCCGGGGGGCGTCAGATGTTGCCGACGAGCGGCACAGGTCAAATCGTTGGGTAAAAATAAACTTGTCTTAGAAGCAGACGCAAAGGATTCAGTAAGCGCGCAAGTGGAAGCCTATCGAATTATAAGTGCTGGGAAGTTTCTGAAATGCGCCCAACTAGCGCTGGACACGAAGCGCATAGGCCTCCATATCTATGTCTGTTTCTGTATGCTCGGAACAATGCAGGATAATTACTTGTGTTGAATAGCCGACCACGTGGGGCGAATGTGCAATGCTCTGCGTTCGCGTGAAGCCAGCGTTCATTTTATGATTTTAAAGCGCAGAGACTTGTCTGTTGGCACCCAGAAATATTTTCTGCCGTGTTTTTAGGTGCACTGTGTTTGCACCTATAGAGGGAAATTCAGATTCAATCTCTTATTATGTGATTCATTTCGATTTTTTTTTTTTAATGTGAGTGGCAGTTAAGATGAGGACAAAAGGGGCCAGAAGATTTATCCTGGGAGTGTTTGGAGACAAGCGCGAGACAGACAGGCCACTGTGATGAATTTATATTTACGTGATGTCATGTTTTACATATGTTTACAGTTGCCATATCGTGCCTCTGTATTTTTGCCTATAGTTACTCTTATACTGTCACCTGCCCAGTGACAACTGATGAAATTTAGCTTGACGGCTCATTCTGTGGCAACAGCCAAGTGGCCGTCCGTTCCTTGTCAAGTGCATATTGGTGAATCAAATCGCATTTTACTGTTGGAGTGGAACCATTTTCTATTAGTTATGCTGGTGTTTAAAGTTGTGGGGTTAAGATCAAGTAAGTAAGGGTCAATGAAACTTCACTGCACTCTGTCCTCATTATGACAAATTAAATCATGCCTAAATGTGGGTCTGTTGCTCAAAGATATGAAATTTCAGAAAAATTTTGTTGTATTTTTATTTATGTTTAGTTGTACAGTATGTAGATTTGCTGATGTTTCCCTTAGAAAGTACCATAAAATTACAGTTGTGTGTTTTTGTATGAGGGAAATATTATTGTTATATTATTCTATTATTAAATGGTCGCTGAATAACTTTGGATATATTTTTTCATTTTAAGGATTTCATATTTTGACTCTTTTAAATATATGTATGTTTGTTTTTTGTGCCAATATTCAATTTAGCAGATATGGCATATTCACATATGTCAAATCACTTAGGGCAGATTTTACTTGAAATCCCGGTGACATATTCTTTTTATTTGTGACTTTTATGTTTTAATCGCTTAAGGCATAAAATCACAAATGTACATATTTATAATGTTCTAACACAACTCATCCTGATGTAATAATCACTACTGGTAATCGAGAGCAGTACTAGTAATATTTCTATATCGCATATAAAAATTCATCAAAAACTTATGCTCTTCATTCAAGAGCGAATGGTTCTGAAACAAAACTGCCTGTTGTTAATTGTTATGATGTTTATTATCAGTGGGTCAGTGTGTTTTATCTGTTCAGTGTGCCGCTCGGAATAGAGTGTCTGCTTGCTCGTGTGATGATGGCATAGAACAATTTTAGCATGTCTCATTTACAGTAACAAGCCACTTCATAACATACGACTTTAATACGTGATTCACCTCCAGTATGAAGCTGCTATGATGTCAATATTCGGATAAGGATTTATGATGTAAGGCTCGCACTGTAGGCCCTCCACCTGCCACTTACGCTGAGATTTATACATTCAAACCGGTGATAGCTGGGTTAACTGAAATAAGAGGAGGCACAAAAAGTCCCTTTTAAGTAATAATTTGTCTTAACCAGTTTTAAGTCATTTTCCGTAATGGAAAAGTTTTCCAATGAGAAAATCATCGGCAAGTACACTCAGCTTTCTTCTTCATGCAGTGTTGTGGGGATTACAGAGGCTTGTGAATTCTGTGCAGAAAAAAGTTTTCGTCATTCTACAAAACAGAAGATAACTTACTAGTTAACTAGTTAGCGCTTACTTCCTCTTTTGCTTTCAGTACATCCTGTGTTTAACCCTCCTATTATCTTTGGAGTCGAATTGACCCCATTCAATGTTTCTAGACTCAAAATGTAGTTAGCATTCTTCTTTTTTCTGTTTTCTCTTAACTTCAAGGGTATAACGTGAAATTAACTAAAAAAAATTTAATTTTATGTTCTGCACGCGTGTTATATGCATCGGTGTGGTCGGGGTCATTTTGGCCCCAAGCTATATTGTCATATAAAACTATCATTTTGGTCTTGTTTTTCTCGAGCTGGCTAATACTGAGGGCGTTTTCTTATTTATTTCTCATTAATTTCACTATAAACTTGTAAAATCAACACTTGTTGTGTTAAGGGAGGATGGAGGGAGTCATGGTTTATTTATTGGGCTATTATGCTAGTCAGTTCCTAAAATGGCTGAGAGAGAAACTTCGGCAACACTTTAAGTTACAGTCGTCTTCTATAATTTTTGCAGAGGTCAAATTGACAACAAAGCAAAAAATGTTCAATAATTTGAGGTAAATAGGAGGGTTAAGATTGTCTAACTCATACTTCATGATTGTTCAAATAATAACAACTAAACAAGGACTAGAAACAACTATCCTCAACATGTTAATGGAAATGCAATTTTGCGGCGAAATGATGTGTTTTTTTTGTTTGTTTTTTTTTTTTTGTCTTACCTCAAAGAAGAGAACTGCCACAGCTGATTGGGCTGATTGATCTAGCAAAGTTAATTAAAAAAAAATTGAAAACTGGTAAAGACCAATCGTTGGTTGAAATAAGTGTTTTGTGCCACCTCTATTTTCAACTCACCAGACTCCACTAATGCAAACCATGCATGTATATACAGTCAGGTCCATAAATATTTGAACAGAGACACAAGTTTCATTGTTTTTGTTTTCCATGTCACCACGGTGGATTTTAAAGGAAAAAATCCAGAAGTGCCTGAAGTGCAGAATTTCAAGTTCGGTTTTTCTAATATATTTTCTGTGCCGTGTATTAATTACACCCATTTTATGTACAGTTTCCTCAGTTTTAGGGGCTCAAAAGTAATTTAGCGAACTGACATTATCACTAATTGAATTGTTTTTTTTTTGATAATCGGTGACAAGCCCTTTGTAGTCAACGACTGTCGGAAGTCTGGAACCCATAGACGTCACCAGACATTGGGTTTGTACCCTGTTGATGCTCTGCCCAGCCTTCAGTACATCTGTCACTTCAGTTCCTGGCTTTTTTTTTTGGGTGTTTTGCTTTCAGCAAGTGAAATACATCCTCATTTGCATTCAGGTCATATGATTGACTTGTCTATGGTGGAATATTCCACTTCTTTGCCTCAAAAAATCTGGGATTGCTTTTGCAGTATGCTCCCAAGTCACCGTCCATCTGCACTGTAAAGCGTTTTCAAATTAGTTCTGATGTATGTGGTGGAATCTAGGCATATACTATAACCCTGGACAATTCAGAATGCATCATCCAGCTTTTGTTAACAGTTTCATCATTACCAGATTCAAGAGAACCTGCTCAATTTGCAGCCATACATGCCCATGCATAACCACTCTGCAAAGACACGGTGTTATACCTCAGATTCATGAGCAGTTCCTTCCCTTCTCCATATCCCTCTTTTTCTATCTTTCTGTTATAAGTTGATCGTTGTCTCTTTTGTTTACAGAATGTTGTTCCAGATTGATACAGGAATTTCTCCATTTTTGGCATGTTTCCGTTTTTTGAGCCTTTACAGCAGTTTACATTTTAAAATCAGCCTTTTTTTTTTACTTACTTTAGTGAAGTCTTCTCTTGATTGCTGACTTTGGCATTGATACTCGTCCCTCCTAGAGAATGTTCTTGATCTGGCCTGCTGTTGTGAGGGAGTTTTTTCTGAACCAAAGAAATAATTCCTCTATCATACGCCTCAGTGTTGATCTGTGATGCTCCTGGCCTTTTTGTATTCCTAAACTCACCAGAGCTTCCTTTCTTCAAATAAATATACCGGAAATTTCAGTTGGCCGCACCTGATGGTGTATCTTTCTCACTGATTGGTTTATTTAGATTTTTTCTGCCTGATAATAGCTTGTGTCACTGGAACTGACAGCTCTTTGGATTTCATGTTGAGAGTTAACATCAACAGATTCCGAATGAAATTTAACTCATGAATTCAACTGTAGACCTTTTAGGTGTTGAATTTTAAATGAAATTATTTGGTACTAAAGCACACCTGGCTGTGGAACAGCTGAGCATCCAATTGTCCAAATACTTTCGGTCCCTGAAAAAGGGAGGACCTCATAAAATAAGCGGTAATTCCTTCTCCTTCCACCCAATTTCTGATGTGTCGACCCTCAAACTGAAGCAGAATGTCCTCACTTTGAACTCATATTTTTGATTTAATTTCAACTCCAGTATTGTATGGTCGACAGCTAAAATACTAGTAATTTGTTAACCCTAATCAGTAAAATGCGGGTCAGAAATGACCCAAAGCATGAAAAAACGTTCATATTTTTTACAAATCTTAATCCATCGATCCCAAATTTTTTTTTTTTGCAAATCAAATTTTGTTGTTTTACGGTGTGTAAAAAAATTTGAGGATCACTTGAGCGGTTTTTATGCATTAATAAAACTGTCAACTGGGTCAAGACTGACCCGAGCGAATATTGTCACTTATTTCATGCTGAAATTCTGATTTAGTCGGCTAATATTGGTTTTCTTTTGCAGGAATGTAAAGAAGTGAACCATGGCAAGTAAAAGAACAAGATATACAACCCAAAATAATAGTCATGCTTTATCTAACTGTACTTGCAATTATAAAGCTATTTGTGTCAATCAGTTACTATTGATTCATATTCAGTGGATATTATCTTGCTTATTACCTGATTTCATTCAAGCTGAGTTATTGAAAGGATTGTTTAAATATCTGAGAAAAACAAACTTTTTGTTTACCTTATATAAATGGTAATTTTCATACGATGGTTTGACTGGTATGAGGTGCCAAAATCAGTCAAAATCGTCACTTTACGTTACTTAAAAATTCATAAAAAAGAAACTACTTGTTATACTTCTTTTATATTTGGTATATAATTTCATTATTAGTGTACGAAGCATGAAATAAAGTGTCAACAAGATTGTAATTTCAATGTTTGAGTTATTAAGGAAAACAAATTTTCAGTTTCACACTTTTCTACATATACAGAGAGATGTGAAACTTCCATATGGTTTTAATCCCATTTATTTCAAGCATACATAAAAGTAGAGAGTTTATCCTTTCAAATGAGCTATTGATCATTAAAATAGGAGCAGAATTAGAATTTTTTGTGAATTTTTAAAAATTCAGGTCAGTTCTGACCCACGTTTTACACCAACGTAAGTTTTTAGGTTTTACTGATGAGGGTTAAAGACCAAATATTTATGGACCTAACTGTAATTTCCATTTTTCACAAGTTATTATTGGTTTTCTTTACAAGATGACTTCAGAAAGAGGGTAAAGGGGCAATAAAATCAATAATAAAAGAATAATAAATGCATTTGCAATCTGGAGAAGCAAACTGCCTCTTCTGCCAATTCTGATCAGGAGTCTTATCTGCAAAAATTTACATGGATTTCAAACCATAATATTGCGTCCGCTCAAAAAATGAAAAACTATATATAATAGAAAATATCCTAATCTATAAAACTGTAGGGAAGCTGAACTGCATGCATTTTTATATTATTATTCGGGATTAATTTGGAATAAATCATGTCTGCATAATTTTATTAATTTTTTTTGACGTAAAGTTTGTTTATATAATTTGAAATATGCAAAGAAATTGACATGGGCATCATTGCTGTGCCTACGTATGGTTTATTAATGAGACATCTGGTCGTCTGCTTGAGAGGGAATGTTTCTGTTATAGTTTGTTTTGGTCGGCAGAACATTGTCGTAGATCTCTCCCACATGATACAGTATCAGGATATAGGTTCATGGAAGTTGTCATTGGGACGTTTCCTGACTCAAACCACACTTTCAATATGGGGCTCAGTTCATCCATCATTTGTCTAACCACTTACTGCCGGTCAGCTTCATGGCAGGGCTGGAGCTTTTCCCAGCATGCATTGGGTGAGAGGCAGCAATACACCATGGACGTTTGCCAGTACTACACACAGCGACAGACTTATTTCTTTCTGTCCGCCAGCTCCCAGTTGTTCTCAGGCGTTATAAATGTGGCCTGCGGGGGTCAGTGGTGTCTATTGAGACAGTGTAACCCCAACTGACTCCTTCTTCTTCTCTCCTGCATGACATGCCGCTGCAGGGTGAAGTTGCCTTCAGACGTCGACTTCCAGGCTGCTCAGCCTGTCAGGCTGCGTAAACGCCCCCCAAGTACAGCCAATCAGATCGCGACTTAGAGTACAACCAATCCGCTCACGAGGCAGCCAATTCAATTCGGAAGCCTTTACTCGGTAAGAGGGCTTAAGACCAACAATATTTTTAAAAACGAATGCATTTAATCGAGTTTTCATTAAAGAAACTGATTCGTGAGGTAACATTAGATATTTCAGCTATTTTGACTATGTGAACCAATGCAAACAAGTGTTATTTTTTTTGTCTTACAGTTAACTTGTAGACCTAACCTTAGCTAAACAGGTAATAATCGTTAACTTAAACACTTCTACAATATAACTTCAAGTGTAACTCTGTTTGAGACATAAAATTGACCCACTTGTGAGATATTTTGTTCAATAAGCTGTCTAGTTGGGCTTAAAAACTTCAACTGCAAGTTGCTATAACGTTAGCTGCCTTCAAGGCTGATTGTAGAGACTAGTGCCTTGCAGGCTGGTTAGAAGGCTAATGTTGATTTGATATTGTATAATCTTCAATAGTATTGCCTCAGATGCCTTCAAGGCTGATTGTAGAGACTAGTGCCTTGCAGGCTGGTTAGAAGGCTAATGTTGATTTCATATTGTATAATCTTTGATAGTATTCTGTCCTATGCCTTCAGGGCTGATTGTAGAGACTAGTGCCTTCCAGGGTGACTCTAGAGACTAGTGCCTTCCAGGCTGACCGTAGAGACTAGTGCCTTGCAGGCTGGTTAGAAGGCTAATGTTGATTTCATATTGTATTATCTTTAATAGTATTGCCTCGGATGCCTTCAAGGCTGATTGTAGAGCACTAGTGCCTTCCAGGCTGGTTAGAAGGCTAATGTTGACTTCATATTGTATAATCTTTAATTCGGATGCCCTCAAGGCTGATTGTAGAGCACTACTGCCTTGCAGTCTGGTTAGAAGGCTAATGTTGACTTCATATTGTATAATCTTTTAATAGTATTTCCTCGATGCCCTCAAGGCTGAGTGTAGAGCACTACTGCCTTGCAGTCTGGTTAGAAGGCTAATGTTGACTTCATATTGTATAATCTTCAATAGTATTGTTTCAAATGCCTTCCAGGCTGATTGTAGAGACTAGTGCCTTGCAGTCTGGTTAGAAGGCTAATGTTGATTTCATATTGTATAATCTTCAATAGTGTTGCCTCAAATGCCTTCCAGGCTGACCGTAGAGACTAGTGCCTTGCAGGCTGGTTAGTAGGCTGATGATTTCATCCAATATATATATACACTACCGCTCAAAAGTTTGGGATCACTTGAAATTTTCTTGTTTTCCATGGAAACACACATGAAATTAGTCTGAATAGGAAATATAGCAAATGAACAGAACATGCTGACATTAGAAATGATGATTTAATGGAAAATGATGAATATGTACTTCAAACTTTGCCTTCATCAAAAAAAAAACCCACCTTCACTGTTGATACTGAAACTGGTGTTTGACGGAATTATTTAAGCAGCTGCTAGTTGACAACCTGTGAGGCGTCTTTGTCTTAAACTATACACTCTCAGATATTTGTCTTCTTGCACAGTTGTGCATCGGGCCTCCCAATTTTTTTTTCTGTCCTTGTTAGTGCCAGTTTGTGCTGCTCTCTGAAGGAGAAGTTGACAGCATGGTAAGAGATTTTAAGTTTTTCGCATTGAATAGCCTTATTTTCTAAGCACAACAATAGACTGACGGGTCTCTAAAGTTCGTTCTTTCTTTTCTGGCCATTTTGAGCCTGTAAACAAACAAACAACTGCTGATGCTTCAGGTACTAAACCAACCTCAAGAATGCCATGCTCCCTTTTGTGCTCCCTTATTAGTTTAACGGTTTTCCGCCAGCAACACATTTGCAGAAGGGTTTTCTAATAATCAATTAGCCTTATAAAATGCTTAACTTGGATTAGCAGCCATACTAGGAGATTGATGCAGAGGACTGACAGTTGCTGATAATAGGCCTCCATGCAAAAATGTAGATCATTCTTTGAAAATCATCTGATTAATTTTAATCATTTGTGAAATGGATAAAAATGTTTGTGAAATGCATGAAAATGTATTTTTCTTTTGGAAAACAAAGAAATTTGCAAGTGATCCCAAACTTTTGAGTGGTGGTATGCGTGTGTGTGTGTGTGTGTGTATATATATATATATATATATATATATACACACACATTCACAGTTGTATGCAAAAGTTTGGGCACCTCAGATCAAAATTTCTATTACTGTGAATAGCTAAGTTTAGTAAAAAATGACTGCTTCCAAAAGGCATGCAGTTAAAGAGGACACATTTCCTTTATATTTTAAGCAAGATTACTTTTTTAATTTCCATCCTTTTACTGTTTCAAAATGGCAAAAGGAAAACAGTCCAAAGCAAAAGTTTGGACACCCTGCATGGTCAGTGCTAAGTAACACTCCCTTTGGCAAGTATCACAGCTTGTAAACACTTTTGGTGCCAGCTAGAGTTTTTGAATTTTGGTTTGGTGGATTTTGCCCATTATTCTTTTTTTTTTCAAAGTTTTCTAGTTCTGTGAGATTCTTTGGCTGACTTGCATGGACTGCTCTTTTGAGGTCCATTTTCAGATTTTCAATGCTGTTGAGGTAGGAGACCTTGAGGGCTGCGGTGAAACCTTCAACTCGCACCTCTTGAGGTAGTCAGTTGTGGATTTTGAGGTGTGTTTAGGATCATTATCCTGTTGTGGAAGCCATTTTTCATCTTCAGCTTTTTGACAGATGGTGAGATGTTTGCTTCCAGAATTTTCTGAAATTTGATTGAATCCATTCTTCCTTCGACCAGTGACATGTTCTCCGTGCCACTGGCTGGCTGCAACACAAGCCCAAAGCAGGATCAACTATGTGCTTGACAGTTAGAGAGGTGTTCTTTTTATGAAATTCTGCATCCTTTTTTTCTCCAAACATACCTATGCTCATTGCAGCCAAAGACATCTATTTTAACTTCATCAGTTCACAGGACTTGTTTCCTAAATGCATCAGTCTTGTTCAGATGTTCCTTAGCAACCTTCTGATGCTGAATTTCATGGTGAGGATGCAGGAAAGGTTTCCTTCTCATGACTATTCCATGAAGGTCATATTTGAGCAAGTGTCGCTGAACCGTAGGGCAGTGCACCATGACACCATGGTGTGCTAAATCTTGCCAAAGGTCTTTTGTTGTCAAACTGGGTGTTTTGATTTTACCTTTTCTAGTAATCCGATAAGCAGTTTTCTTGGTCTTCCAGACCTCAAGCTGACCTCCACGGATTCTGTTGACTGCCATTTCTTAATTATATTATGAACTGAGGAAATCGCAACCTAAAAACGTTTGCTATCTTCTTATAGCCTTCTCCTGCTTTGTGGGCATTAATTATTTTCATTTCCAGAGAGCTAGACAGCTGCATAGAGGACCCTATGGCTGATTGTTGGGCCAAGGATAGAGGAGTCTGGGTATTTATAAACTTCAAAATTTGCATCACCTGGCCTTTCCTAACGATGATTGTGAACAAGCCATAGCCCTAACAAGCATACGATTTGAGACTATAGTCAAAGTTGCCTGAGAGCTCAAATCTTTTGGGGTGCCCAAACTTTTGCAGGGTGCTCATTTTTTATTTTTGCTCTAGAATTGTACAAAACAAAAGTAATACACCACTACTGCTTAAAATGTCCAAAAAGTGTTGTATCTTTTAAATTTATGCCATTCAAAAATCAGTTCATCTTCTACTTGCTTAACTTTTCTCAGTAACAGAAATTTTGATCAGGGGTGCCCAAACTTTTGCATACAACTGTATATATATGTGTGTTTACAATTCTGATGCCTTCAAGGCTGAGTAGAGACTCCCTCAGCATTACTGAGGGGGCCCTACTGAGTTGGAGCCTTCCAAGGCTAATTTAAAATCTTCTATTTTTCAGCCCATAGATTTATTACAGTTCAAAATCAACCACGTTACTCTCAGAAAACTGACAGCAGTGTTGTTGCATATTGATGTCGCTTTTACTTTTTTACACTCTTTTTAGGAGTTCAAATGATGTCTCGGCGCTGTTTGGAGCCCTATCTCCCCGCCCGCTAAAAAAAAAGGCGCCCGCCCCAGCACCCACCCCGGGCCCTGATGCCTTGAAGGCATCTGACTGAATGCTATCAAAAATTATACAATATGAAATCAACATTAGCCTTCTAACCTTTCTGCAAGGCACTAGTCTCTACGGTCAGCCTGGAAGGCATCTGACTGAATACTATCAAAGCTTATGCAATATGAAATCAACATTTGCCTTCCAACCTTTCTGCAAGGCACTAGTCTCTACGGTCAGCCTGGAAGGCATCTGACTGAATACTATCAAAGCTTATGCAATATGAAATCAACATTAGCCTTCTAATCAGCCTGCAAGGCACTAGTCTCTACAATCAGCCTGGAAGGCACTATTGCTCTACAATCAGCCTTGAAGGCACTAGTGCTCTACAATCAGCCTTGAAGGCAGCAAACGTTACAGCAACTGTCAGTTGAAGTTTAAGAAGCTCAGCTAAACAGCTTATTGTACAAAAAATATCTCACAAATAGGCCACTTTTATGTTTCAGAGTTATACTTGAAGTTATATTGTAGAAGTTTTTTCAGTTAACAAGTATGACCTGTTTAGCTAAGGTTCAGTCTATAAGTTAACTGTAAGACAAAAAAGCACTTGTTTGCATTGGTTAACATAATCAAAATAGCTGAAATATCTAACGTTACCTCACTAATCAGTTTCTTTAATATGAAAAGAAGATTGAACGCATTCGTTTTTAACAATATTGTTGTTCTTAAGCCCACTTCCCGAGTAAAGGCTTCCGAATTGAATTGGCTGCCTCGCGGAGCGGATTTTGTACTCTAGCTCGCGATCTGATTGGCTGTACTTGGGGGCGGAGTTTGAGCCTGACAGGCTGAGCAGCCTGGAAGTCGACGTCTAAAGGCAACTTCACCCTGCAGCTGACATGCCTCTGCAAGCCCTTTATGAGGCTGACTCATGACTCACTCAGTGAGTACTGGTACAGTTTTGACATCATTCTAACACACTTGGTGATTTTGTCTTAAGTTGTTTTTTGTAATATGTCTTGTTGAGTTTTTTTCATGTTTTGTTACTGGCTTAAATCTTTTATTGTGAGGTTTTTGTATTGGTATGTACAGTGGTTTGGCATGGATGCATATTGTGATGTTATTTACTTTTTTTCTGGCTGATGGAATGATTGTTTTATTGAAACTTTGTAAAAACCAATAAAGCCAAATTTTGACGTCATTCCGTGTGCGGACTTAGTTCTGTTTGCAGAACCAGGGGCCACAAATGGAAGTTAGCAAAATGTGAATTTAATGAAGTATTTTGGAATATTTATAAGCATGTTATCTCTTGGAGAGTGGTAACAGTGTGGAAAGCTTGTTTGATCCCAAATTATATGACTGTGTATTTGTAATAGTTTTCCTCGCTATTAAAATAATGCCAATTTGAGTGCCGCAAGTGCTTTCCTCTGATGCGCTGTTTAGCAGGTAGAATTAGCTCCATCGTGCATCTTGTTTTTGAGGGTCATGTTTAACAAATTCAGTCTTTATGTTGCATTACCAATGATGAATGTGCTCGTATTGTTAGAACCATCTCCTGAGCTCAGAGTTCAGCTGAAATTGTTTGATGTATTTGGCTCCTGAGCTGTGATTTATAATGTGAACATGTACAGTGGTGACGAGAGTAATTTTATTACAAGATTCAAATTATTATTTTTTTTTTTTGCAGAATAAATAAACTAATCAAATATGAATATAATTGTTTGTTGTCTATTAACTGTCCTGTGACCACAGACAGGCAATCACCTGACCCGCTGTCTCATTTCGCACATGCATGTTTAGAAATGCACATCATTTGTGATTTGTAAATTTTTGTTTCACTGTCAGATTATTTTCTCCTTCATCTCTGTCAAACCTGGACTGATGTTACATTCTGTTTGTGTTAATATTTTAATCAGCCATGTATAAATTGGGTACAATTTGTAAAAAGTGAGTTGACTCCTGAGTGGAGCATTCTGTAAACCAAAGGTACTCTGCTGGTGAGGTCACTTGGACGTTTATGTGTTCTACATTCCATTTGTGTATAATTAGTTAGGTGCTAAGACCAAATGTGACCTCATTGGGATTTACATGATAATACCAGTTGGAATCACTCTGGGTTCACATGCTGTAGATAGATTGGCATCTCTTGTCATTGTAAAGCCAACCGGATATGAAATGTTTGTGTAAAAATAACATACACGTTTCCCACCGCTACAGTGCAGGCCACTTAAATGTTTCTCCAGGTTCATTGAACCAGAGATTCATTCGTACCCCTGCCTGTCTTATAGTCGAGTGGGCCTGTATTTTCTCTTCCAACTGCTGAAGACATCAAGATAATCTGGCTGGATTTTATTTTCAGCAACCACCGATTCAGGAAAAACTATTGGTGGAAGACTGCTCCATTACGTTTCATCTGCTTGCTAGCTATGAATTTCCCATTTTTGTCGATACTTCAGTTGAATTCCAATTGTTGCTAAACTTGATGATGACTGCATGTTGTGTTTGGTTGTGTATGGAAGTGCTTTCCTTAATGCTGCTTCACCTGAACACTTTTCCTTTCCACACGTATTGTGTGGTTTACCTAAAAATGAGTACATATTTATTTGGAGACTGTGGCTAGGGAACTTTGACGTATTCATCGTTATCCAGTAAGGCAGAGTATAAGGAGCTGGTTGCCTTTTTCACCACCAATGAGAGCGGAGCTCAGTATCATAGAGGCAACGCCCACTCATTACAGCCTGCTCTTCTGAGGGGAGAGAATGACAGACAGCAAATGGCCTAGCCGTTAAAGATTTTCATGGGATTTTTCGCTAGAAGTGTATAAACTTCCCTCATTGTCATATAAGAAATAAGAATATTATAGAATATAATGGCTTGAAAAGAAACAAGATATGGGATTTGCATTAACCCATTAAGACCTGATGCGACGTGTGCGTCGCGCTCGCTTTAAAAACGGAAGGGACATGAATATCATATATACACTGCCCGGCCAAAAAAAGAAGTCTCCGTTTGGAAATTAATGAACAAATTCTATATTTGGATCATTATTGTGGTTATTAATATGTTTCAGCTGGCAATAATCATTTTTACCCTGACTGATGAAGCGCGTCGCTACTCATTTCTTAAAAAATCATGTAGGAAGACACATCCCTTGATGGTGGAAAAGATGTTACAATATTTCAGAATGGGCAAGTTATTGGCCTGTATTTAGCAAAGAAAACCATGAATGACAAAAACAAGCATGAGGAATCATTTTCACAAACAAATTTGCCACCACAAAGTCCTGACCTCAAACACATTAAAAGTTATTGGGATGTGCTCAGGAAAGACCACCGAGTGGTTCAACCATTATGTCGAGAAGACAAGATCTCGGCCAAAAATTATGGCATTTCTGATCGAAAATAAATGTTCTGGCATTGCATATAGTTGTCAAAACAATGACAAGACGAATATGCACTGTAATCAAAGCTACAGGGGTTCCAACTAAATATTTGAGTGTGCGACTTTTTTTTTGGCCAGGCAGTGTGTGTGTGTGTGTATATGTGTATATATATATATATATATATATATATATATATATATAAAAATTTTTAAGAAATATGAATGAAGTGCATCATGAGGTGTCTTAATGGGTTAAACACAAAAAGCATCTATAAAATGTGATGGAAAATATCATAAATATTGTTAAATATGATAACAATATGAAAGGAATAACTGCCTTGCAAAACGGAAAAAAAAACCGCACAAGGAGCCAGTATCTCTCCAACAGAACAAAAATATAATAAAATTCTTTAAGGCACTTACAGGAAAGACAATGACAATTATGTTTCATGGCATGCACTGCTACTGGACAGTGAACTTGAAGTGTAAGTTGTGTGGAAATATCACCAGTATGTAAAAATCTGTTTAGTTTGATGTAGTCTTATTATTGATGGTCATTACAGAAATTATCACATTATATTGGTGACAGGAAGTTAGCTTTGGCAGAATGTGTACTTTCAATTTGCTCACTTCGTTTTAAATGCCTTCCTGTCCAGATGATTGTGGTGATGTTATAAACAGCTGCACGGCTGTGGAATTATTTGACTGTGTTGCTGTCCTGATTCAATACCAGACCTGTTGTTTGGACTAGGGTCTTTGTAATTAGCTGTGCGGTGGATTTATTGTTTAGAACTAATTGAAAAGACTCCCTGAAAGACTTTCAGGAGGTTCCATGGTTTTTGAGGAAGGCTGCCACCATGTCTGTCGCGGGGACTTTGGTGTCATCGCTGGAGAGCAAGAAATAACTCAGGGATTTCTTTCAATTCTGGCGCGTGGCTGGACAGAAACCTAAACCAGAACAAGTCTGATAAAGTGGGTGATTCGAGCCTTTTCTCAGGCCTATGTAGGCCTAAATAGACCCAAAAAAATGCTCAAACGCTCTTTTATGGTGATCCCTCTCAACACTTGCTGTAAAAACATTGACTCATCTTAGCTTGGCAGTCGGATCCTTTGGTTGTGCTGGGGGGGTGGGAGAAGGGTGCCCGTTCTGGGATACATTTGTGCTCGGATGGTCTAGTTTATTGTTTGGCGGAGGAAATGGAGGGCCTTGATTCAGAAACATGTGGCTGTTACTCTTGACTTAAATAGGTGCATGCCCCCTCTGCACAGTGACAGGAAACAGTTCCTTCATGAAACTGCTCACAGCAGGTTCTCAGGATTATCTTCAGTACCTGGGTCATGATTTCTGGAAAGAGTCATTGCTGTTGAGTTTTTCAAAATGTACTTTTTCAGCATTTTGAGCTCTACAAGCTGAGTGTCATCTAGTTCCATCATATTGGAGAGGAGGCAGACATCTCTACGGCCAATATCTGTAAAACTCGGCAACTTGCATAGAAACAATCTAGAGCAATAGATAGCACTACAAGTAAGGGGAGCCACCTCCATCTTCCTTGTAGTGTGGCCGCCAGAACTGTTTTCAATACTTTAAGTATGGTAAATACTCAATGTATACTCTGATTTATACTCAGTACTTTTGGCTACATATCCCAGAGTCCTGTTGGCTTATTTAGTGCTACAACACAATGGCTATGCTTTTGGTCGGCAGTCACTCCGAGGTCTTTTTCTGGTAGAACGCACTCCAGTTTTTAACCTCCCACAAAGTAATCCTGTCTAATGTTGTTATTTCCCGTGTGTAGAACTTTCCATTTAGTTATATTAAATTTAATTTGCCAAGTTTCCACCCACCACTGGATTCTATCTAAATCATACTGAATCACCTTAGCATGCTGTTAGCTCAGCCAAAGCTCGTAATTTAATATCATCCACAAATTAAAAAAGAAAATATGAAACAATATCCGCATTATTAATTTGGTTTCTGTCCCAGCGATCTCCTTCTGAAACCCTGGAGGACTGTCGCCTGGTTTTTTCGTGTGTTCCGGCGCTTGAAGACACCGTACAATGGAAGCTGGCAGAGTATTTTATTTTCTGTAATTTTGACTTACATTCTGAATTAAAATCAGGGTTTTTGTGGGACGGAGACATGTAAAGTTGAGGGGTGTGTCCAGAGTTGGAGATGGGAGTAGCCTTGCCTGGTTTTGTTGGTTGGCTACGGCTGACGTTCTACCTGTCGAAGAAGGGGGTTGGGCACTCTCAAAAGGTTTACGCCTAGTGACATCATAGCTTGAGGAAAGAGTAACTGGACATCAGATTTTGTGGACGCGATTTTTATGGCGGGAAAATCACAGCCCACTGTGGTGAGACATTTGTAGTGTGGCAGAATTTGTACAGTGCGATGATATCTATGGTGTAACACTCCAGATATGACCATGCACTCTCACTGAAAGATGAAAATAGTCCCAATTTGATTGCATCATTACTTCAAGTCACTGATTGGTGTAATAGTCAGCACACCTTGTTTCCAGGGTCCCTGATTGGCTGAAGATTGAAAGCAAATTATTTTGAAAGCTCTGTCCTTACAGTCCTGTACAAGCACTGTGTTTAGAGTCGCCATCAGTGTGAGATACGTCTTTTAAGGCCAGCTGCTTCAAAATAGCATGATTCGAGAAGATAGTGCAAAAATACCTTCCCATTTACTTTAAATTGACTTGCATGACTTGTGCAGTCTGTGCATTGGTCTGCTCTAAGGGAAATTTTCTGTTTCTGAATTCAGTATCTGCTGATTTGATGAGTGAACAGAATAATATTTTTGTCATGGTCACCAGTCAGATTTGTCTGTGAGATTGGCTATAAATCCAATGTATTTTTTGTTTGAAAACTTAGTCTGCAGCATTGACACTTTATGTATTAACAATACAGATCTTGCAGAATTTCATTTGACTCCATTTGATTTGACATGTACCAACCAGATTGGAGTAGGCTGCTTATTGAAAAAGAGTGAGTGTGTTAACCCTTTGAGCGCTGAATACATTTTCAAGGAATTAAAAATGTAGTTATCCTGAGCTGTTGAAAACAGGTTTTCAACAGCGTCTGATTTTGATATCTTACATCATCGGGCGACTATAGTTGCCCACGGCGCTGAAAGGGTTAATATGTACTCAACCAGTTAAATTTAATAGTTTCAACACTTAACTCATATATTTTTTTAATATTTAAGCAGATTTTGCTTATGTATATAACCTCAAATGGCTCTGAAGAAACAACCCAAAGGTGCAGTTCATTGGTCAGAATTCCCAAAGCAGTGCTGGATTTGTACTCTCAGGACCACAGGAGCACATAACTGCCCTTGTACAAATTCAATTAATATGCTCAGGAGCCATTATGGCAAAAGGTGGCTGTTTATGAATCTTGGGTGTAGATTTTTGTTAAACAAAAGGAGTTTATGCTGAGTTTTTTAATTTTTTTGTAAAAATAGTGGTTGTGCAAATGTTTGTCTGGCAGTGTATAGCGATAAAACATTTCACTGCCTTGTTTATGTTAAGCTTATATAGGTATTCATGCATTCAAAACATTCTTGGATGCTGGGTTTGCATGTTACTTTTTTAAATGGTCTTTATTGGGGGCCTTTACATCTGAGCCCTGTCAGTTGATAAAAGAAGCATCGTTCCCATCCAACAATAGTTCACGTGTGCTGTAGTGGGCCTTATGCTGTACCCACAGTGAGCTCACCTCGTGTTCCTTAAGGTCAGTGACAATGAGTTTGAAGAGTCCACAAAACTTTCTCTGCTACACCGTATTTTAAACCTCATACTACAAATGAACCAGGGACTGTCCATTACCAAACAGTCAGGGAATAAGCAAATGAACTGATGCAAATCAGCATTTTAAACCTTTTTTGTGTCCACAAACTCACGGGAACCTTAGTGACGATCTGGACTTTGGAGTGCTAAGTGGGTCTCATCCCACTTTTGACCAGTAATGGACCATAGGCCATTTAGCTCAGAACGCAGTATGGTTTTTCCGCCAATCAGGACATAAATGTGCATTTCCTCCAATCATACCATTGTCCGGCATTACTCCAGCCAGATAGTAGGAGAATATTTCCTCCAATCATTAAGTAGTACAGTATTTCCCCCAATCAGAGAGCAGTGAAAGACTTCCTTCAGTCAGAGAGCAGCCGGGCATTTCTACCAATCAGAGCTCAGTTATGTACTTCTCCCAATCAGGGGGCAGCAGGGCACGTCCCCCATTCAGACCAGTGTGATACATTTCTCCCAATCAGAGAGTAGTAGGGAATTTCTACTCCAATCAGTGCTCAGTAAAGCTTCTGTCCCAGTCTGAGTGCAGTGAAGCATTTTCCCCTATTTGAGCGCAGTTAGGTGTTTACCTCTATCAGTGTGCTGTAAGTGAGTAGCTGCATTTAGTGCGCGGTAGGGTGTCTGTCTAAATCGGTGCTCAGTAGGGCATATTCCATTAGCACGCAGTCGGGCATTTCTCTCAATCAGTGCACAGTAGGATGCTACTCTCAATCAGAGGGCAGGCAAGCATTTATCTCAATCAGAGCATGCTCAATGGGGACTTCCTCACCGGTGTAAGTGTAGTACAGCCAGCAAGGCTTCTACTTTCGCTCCTTAAATGTTTATAGAGCGTTGCAGAGTGTTGTAAGTAGTTGGTCAGTGGCACGGTATAGATGGGGCTAGAATTCCAACTCGGTTCACACTATGTGGCAAATATACACAAATTAAAGCTGAGCAGCCTCGAATTTACCCTGAAATTCTTCATTTTAAAGCCCTGTGTGATGGGGTATGCAGCCAGAAAGCAAAACAAAACCTGTTGGAGTCCTAATATGTACAGGCTGTGCTGTAGGTACGTGCTGGTTTTCACTTGTCATACTTGAGCCTGGCTGGAAAAATTACTACAGAATATAATTTGAGCGATTAAATAGATAAATGTGCAATCTTGTGCCCCACTGACTTGATGTCACTAGATTCTCTACCTTTACTGCACAGACCGTAAGTATTCGTACAGTGAAAGTTTCTCGCTTTTTTGGCGCCACATCGTGGCACGTGAGAATTTAAAACAACGAATATTGCCTTTAAATTGGGTTAGCCATTTTGTACGCTACCAGTCAAAAGTTTTTGCACACCCCAATATTTTCTGTAATTGTTATAATTTTATATTTTGCTTTTGTGTAATCGTCTCAAATTGGCTGTATTACAGAAAGGTAGGAAAACTGAAGCCCAATGTATAAACCATGTATATAGCAAAACAAATTAAGAAAAACCAGGATCAGTCATTTGGTCAATATTTAAGCAGATCAGTAACGATGGTCTAATCCAGTGCTTCTTAAACCTCTCCTGGAGGACCACCTGTCCTGCATGTGTTAGATCTCTCCCTGCGCCAGCACAGGTGATTCAAATGATCTACTCATTATCAAGCAGCTTCAGGGGGTTGATAGCGAGCTGATCATTTCAATCACCTGTGCTGGATTACTAGTGGATTTTTCTTGTAAGTGTATTATTTTTAATGAACAAGCATTGGGTTCCAGTGACCTCTTTGTTGTAAATATAGATGTGAGATTAAGACTTGACAAGATCTTAGGGTGTGCAAAAACTTTTGACTTGTATTGTATATATTTCAATCTATTTTCTGTGAACCACGTGGGGATTCCAGCAAAACAGTGTAACTGTCCAAATATTTGCACATGGTGCTTTATACGTGACCTTAGTTTTAAGTTTCGTTCCGTCCACTAGCTGTGAATGTAATGTAGTTTGACTCGGATGTTGCTGTCACTTGATTTATGCTTGTCACATCCTTTAGATTATTACCAATAATGCTGTCGTTGTATCTGTATTTTACTATCTTGTTAAATATTTTGTTATTATTCTTGTGTTTATTACATTCTGTTTTTGGCCAGCCTACTTTTTTAATTTGCAATTTTGATCTGCCTAGTTATCACAATTATTTTGTGGTTCTCCCTAAATGTTCTCTGCAAGGTGCAATTTCTAAAATGTAAGCTCTCACGCTGTTTTGCATCCATTTTTATGAGTCAGTGCAAGTTGAATTATTGGTTTAATTCTAAGTGGGGTGATGTGTTCAGGTTTTTGCCAACAAACAAGAATTTTTTGAGGGAAAATTAAAATCATAAAATATACCGTACGTGCAACTGATAATTTTCTTTTGGCTCACAGAGATGCTCATGACGCTTCTGTCTCTGTTTCATTGCAGGCAGGAAGAGGAATCGCTTCACCTTTCGGAGGGTGAATTACTCATAGCTGAGGAGGTATAGCTTCTGCGCTGAGAAGAGAATTGGGGAAGACTCCCTCCTTCCCACCTCCTCTTCTCCCCCCCCGCCCCCCCCCCGAGTTGAACGTTAAAATGCGGTCCCATGACAAGCGCGACAAGCGCCGCCGGTCATACCGGGCAGGCCTGAAGGGGCATGGCAAGTACAGCAAGGACTCGGCGTTTATGGACGAAACGGACCGCGAGGTGAGCACCCTAACGGACCGCGCATTTCGCAGCCTGTGCATCGGAGAGGAGGCCGTCTACAATGACTCTTCCCCCGTCGAGCGGCAGAAGGCCTTCGCCAATGAACCGCGAAACGACGCCACCATCATAGGGAACGCCCACGCCACTGGAGTACCTGAGCCACTCGCAGACACGATGGGGATTACCGGGTTCGCGCCGGCGTTCCAGCATTCCGAGACGGAGAAGGCCGTGGCCCTCGCGGGGGATTGTGGGTCTCACCATAGCAACGGCGTCATTGAATCCACGTGGCAGCAAAGACAGAGCTCGTCAAAAGTGTCGTCGCTCGTCAGGGCGTTTGACACGGCGGAGTATGATAATGGGAATGGGGGCGGGGCCACCGACGCTGCCGTGATGTCACAGGAATCTGAATACAGGCAAGGCAAGGACTCCTGGGATAACCCCGCCCTGCTTGGCCTCCAGAAGGAACTGTCAGAATTCTCCTCTGTGTACCAGCAGAGCATCAAGGGCGGCTCTTACTCTCAAACTAGAAATCACTTTCACTCGTTTGAACTAACACCCGTTTCCCAAACACCATCTACTGCAGAGTCATCCGCGTCCTCCTCAAGCGTCCTCAAAAGCAGCAGCGGTTGTAAGAGTCTAGGCTCCAGGAGTTACTTCCTCCACAGTGAATTCAGCCCCTTCCAGACATGGAAGGAATACAACCGCCTCCTGTACGACAGGGAGCCTATGTCCTGTGCTGCCACAGCAGATGAGTCCCCCAGGTGGTACAACTGTCCATTTTACAAAGAGCTGACGGTGGCCCACAGAGCTCAAATGACCCAGGTGGAGGAGACAAGATCTCATTGCAAACCACTCGTAACCGCTCATCTCCCAGCTGAGCCTGTACCTTCCACGGCCCGCCAAAACACGTCTGCCATTGAAAAGCGCTCTGAGTCAGCGGGAACTGTCAACTGCCCACCGTGGAAGAGGAGCCAAGAGGCAGTGAAGAACAAATTCACTCCAAACAGACCTTGCACGGCGTCGCCTACCAGTGACAAGACAAGGCGAAAGGAAGACATGTTGGCAGTCCCTCGGGAAGGGTGTTAGCGACGAGCCACAAGGTGCAGACACTGGCCGATGAGCAGACCTCCAACAGCGGGACTCCCTTCAGCATATCCCAGCTGCTGACGCCCACCATCCACCCCAGACAAGACACAGAAACGTCTGAAATCCTGCGGTGTGCGCTTTCTCCAAACGTCCTCAGCCCTCCTCCGCCGTCGTCTGAGTCCGACCCTAGGCAAACCCCGGAGATCAAACCGCGCAACAAGTACAAAGCCATGACCTCCAGTCTACTGTTCAACCTCAAAGACAACCGAAAAAGAGTCAAGAGCACATATACGCCGACCATGTTCAGGAGTGCAGAGGTAGCGGATCACAGCAGGCAGCCGTCCCAGCTGGACTCTCTCGTTGGGCAAGATGGTGGCCCGACCTCAGACACGCCCCTGTCCTGGATGGATGCACCTGTAAGATCAACAACGAAGGAGCTCCAGTCGATCAACAGTCCCGTTGCTCAAAACACCAAAATGCAGGTGGGTAACTATGCAAGACGGACTGAAAGCTGCAAGTCAGATGACTATTTGACATTAATATCTCCTATGACTGTTAAGGGAGCCTCTCGTCAGAGAAGTTTCAGCCACACGCCACAGACCAGTGTGTCCTTCCGAGAGAAGCTAGCGGATTCCCTAAGTGGCCGACCTCTGGACTCTCATTTTACAACCTCAAAATCAAACGAGACTCCAGTGAGAAGGAGAGCGCACTCATTTTCATGGAAATCCTGTGAGATTAGCAGCCCACTTGGGCCAGACATGAACTCCAGGGCTGCAGAAGTATTCGAGCCATCTCTGTCATTTAACAGAAAAGAAAGTGACAAGGACTTTGCCAATAAAGAAATGTCTATTTCTAGAGGTAACAAGCATGCTGACGATGCAAGGGCAAGTGAGCAATACCATCACAGACTGGAAGTAGATGGACGTGTTGTTCAGAACATGACGGATAAAGAAAAAGGTGTATTCAGGACTGAAAAGGTTCCCATATTTGGTGATATAGCTGCATTGCTTGAAGGAGACAGACAGCAGATTGAAATTTGCGGAAAGGACACAGGCAAACAGGATGGACCTGTCTCCTGGGAGCAATACAGTCACAGAAATGAGTTCTTTTCTAATGCAGAAAGATGTGCTGCCAAACAAGAAGTACTGCCAATGAAAGAAACAGAAAACACTCAAAATGAAATTATTAGAAAACCGCAGGCTGCTGAAATTAATCCAACCGGCCACTTTGATATAAAAAGGCAAAATGTCCCAAATGAAGGGCTTTACAAAGGACAGGAGTACAGGCATATTAATCGTAGACTGTCTGGCACACAGGAAAAATATTATGACAATTTAGCTGATGACAAGGGCCTGAAACCCTCTGGGGAGATGAGGTACACTTTGGGCGAAGCACTTGGCAGAAAGGAACTGGAACATCAGGCCATGCCAGGAACAAGAGAAAATAAACCAGTGAGAAATGAATTTATCGCAAAAGCACAAGAAAGAGTGGACACTCGAGGACAGGTAAGGCAGCATATGCCTTCTTGGGGAAATGACAGAAATGTTTCACATTACACATCCATTATAAGCCAACAGGAACTGAATCAACGCATAGCGAATGAGAACCGACCTCCCAACAGCGAGGCATTCCATATTTTAGACAAATATCCTACAAAACAAAAAGTAGGGACGAGTGAGAAGAATTCTCTAGTAGCCACTGAAACGGCCAACCAGGTTAAAAATGCCACGCCTTCAGCCAGCAGTGTTCGATACGCACCCATCGAGGAATTTGCTAGAAAGAACCGTGAGCTGGAACAGCAGAGACTGGCCACAATGGGAGAGACCAAACACGAGCCAGTTAAAGTGCAAGCTCTTATTAAGCAGTACGAAGATTCCTTTGGGGAGAGCAGAAATGAGGCCAACATGGGTCTGTTTACTGCTGGAGAAAACAAGGAAATAAAAAGTGGAGGAGTTATGGGGTGGAACGTGGGCAATACGCTCTCCATCACGGCACCAGAACAAGGGAAACAGAAAACACCATATGCGCCACAGTTTATCACTGCCCCTAGTGACACTACCAAACATCCCAGGGGAATCAATCCTGAACTGTCGACCTCATCAGAATATGACAAGTCAGCTCCGGACATGAGACAGAGTTTACCCAATCAGAGGGAAGTCCTTCTGCATAAGGAGCATGAGGCAATACCAGCGAGAGAAAAAGCCCAAACTAGACAGGAAATATTGACCTCGAAACTGAAAGCTCATGCTAAAAAGGAAATTTTTGCTATTAAGGAAAAAGGTCATGCTAAATGGGAGGCGCAAGTCACAAAACAGAAAGAAATATGCATGCATGGAAGCAAAGAGGGAGACTCCCTGTCTACTGAACTGGGTGGGAAGAGCTTGGTTGCAGTCAGTGGAACCCATCTAGCTCTAAAGGACTCAAGCGCTGTCAAAGAGGCACCCAAAAGAGATGGAGGTTGTCTCCACCAGGAAGCCACTTCATCATCAGACTCTGTCAAAAATGTAATGGCTAGTGGTGGCCAAAATGGTTTGACCAAACCAGCTATGACAGCAAGGGAGAAGGACAACTCCAAGAGTTACATCATGGCCAAAACTGAGAGAATCAGCCTCCGACAGGAGGAACTTCAGTCCATCGCTCGGGCTAAAATTGAGGCCATTGCTGGCTGCAGGGTTCACCACAGCAAACGAGCAATTGAGGAGAGCAGCTATTTGCCTCCATTGTCCCTGTTGAGCCCCCAGAAAAATGCTGAAGGGGTTATGGCTGCAGCTAGTGTGAATGTGAACCAAGTGGAAGCAGAAGATAATAAGAATGAAGATGTGAATATGGTGAAAGAAAGGAAGGTTAAAACTGAGAATCTTTTGGAAAAACAAGGAAACACTGAAAGTCAGAATCTTGGAAATGTATTTTATGGGATTGATGAAGCGAAGGCAGGGAATGAACTTCTGAACAAAGGCACAAACAGCATGAACCAAGTAGTATCCCTGTCAACAGAACGTACAGCAAATGAAGTTGAAAATCTGGAGATGGCAAGAGATGTGTGTTCAAGGAGGGATAGAAAAGATGATACCAGGGATGTACCTGCAAAGAGAGAAGAAAACATTGCTAAACTTACAACAGCAGAACAAATAGAAACTAATACTATTGTAAATCATGGAAAACAGGAAGACACTGCATTTGGCACAACTGGACCAGGACATCCTCGTAATTATCTTGTTGGAAAGGAGGAAATAGTTACTGTTAAACAGGAAGTACCACCATCAATTGAGAATATCAGAAGTCAAAGTACTGTCGCAGACTATGAAACCATTAAGGTCCCAGAGGACGTAGGTGTAGTGGAGACGAACCCAGTCAAAAATGAACCCACAGAAGCAAATGAAAAACAGCAAGTTGAACTTGACTTTCTTGCCTCCAGAAAGAGTGAAGGAGCTGAAAATGATGCCCTTGGAATCGAGGTCAGATCAGCACAGGAAGAAATGTCACTGGTAGCACTTCTTAAAATGGAGGCAATGACAGCAAACCTGAGACAAGAGGCATTGCATGAACCTGCAAACAAGGACAAGGGCAATGCTGTGCATGAGTTATCTCACTCTTCAGATAAAGAAAGTTACTTCAGTGGAACAACCACCGTTGTTGAAAATCCCCAGCCTGAACGAGCAACTGTCGCACCAAAACAGATAGATGATGATATAAATGATGGACCTGCAAATGAAGACTTCAGTCTTTTTGAAGATATACCTTTGCTACAAAAACATAGCAACCAAGCCCTGAAAGTTCAGAAGAATAGTGAGTTTAAACTAGAGGAAGAGGAATATGAAGAAGTCCGCGCTCAAAATGACGACAGTGACTTATTTGGACTGGAAGAACCGTCAGTCGAACATGTCAGGATTAAAATTATATCACCTGATGAAGTCCCTTATGTGAATGAGAGCGTTTTTGCCATAGCAAATGCTAAATCTGAAAGCAGTGCTTTATTATGGGATGCAAAACGCGAAACTGGAGCTTTATTTGGGAATGCTAAATGTGAAACCGATGCTTTGTCAGACTACAAGCAAGTCAAGGTGGAATCTGTTGTTAGTCAAAAGAGTGAACAAGCTGATCACAATCCTTGCAGGTACACTGAAGAACTGAAAAAGGAAGTATGTCAGGGAAAAAGTGTGTCAACCATTGGCATCAAACAGGAAGAACTTCCTCCGATTGTAAATGTTGAACCTGAAGTGGCTGTAATCACTGAAAACCTCCCAGCCAAACGAGAAGCTGAATTCTGGGATGAAGATCTCACAAAATGTAAAACTTCTCCATCCGTAGAAGAAAAAGACTTGGAAAAAGAGAGAAGCTCAGTCAGTGATAATTTCCCTGCATACCCAGAAATTGAGACTGGTGAGGCAAAATGTGTTAAAAATAATGAACCTGCAAAGGAAGAGAAGATTGATGTTGTCGAAGAGGAGCCTCCATCTGTAGCACACATTATGATCAAAATTATTTCACATGATCCAAAACAGCCTGACAGGGAGAAATTTGTTTCAGTAGAAAAGGAAACTATTTTAACTCATGAAAATCGTAAAGTCAAACCAGAGTCTCTTGCAAGTGTAGAGAGTGAAAGTCGTGAAGACAAAGCTGCTGGGGTCCCAGAGAGAAACCAGTCCAAACGGGAGGAACTTTCTCCAGTAATGAGCACTGAGGCAAGAGCCATTGCAGCGATCCAACTACATGAAGCCACGCATGGACCTGCAAATGAAAATGGGAGCACTGCAGTGGGTGAATTCACCCAATCAATGGTAAAAGCAAACAATACAGCCAAACCAACTGCTTTTCATGAAACTCATCTGGCTGTACCAGAAGTTTCTTCACTTAGAGAGACAAAAGCTGATAAAAGTGATGCGGACGGGATAGACATTAGTGATGAAGTACATCTATCAGTGGAAGACATCAGAGATAAAGCTACTGAAGAGGAGGAAGAATCCCATGGTGATGAAAAAGGAGATGAATCTGTTCCAGGACAGAGTGAACCAGCTGAGTACTGGGCTCCTTTAAGTAAAGAAGAAAGCTTCAAACAAGATGAACCACCAGTGGAAAACAACAGAATGGAAACTATCCCTGTTAATGATACTCACCAGCTGAGGGAAGGCATAGCAGCAATGGAAAAGGAACTTACTCGACCTCAAACAGTTGATAGTCCTGAAAAGGGATCCCAGAGCAACGTGGAGACTAAAAGCAGAGCAATAACCAACGCGCTTGGAAGCACGGAGAGAAGTGGAGAGCTTCAGGAGGAGAGCCTGACTCAAACAACAAACAACGGCAGAAGTGTCTGGCTTGAAAATGCTGTGGAAGGGATGGACAGAAACAGTCAGAACCAAGTGGCTAAATTAAGTGAAAAAGAATCAATCAATAATGAAACGGCTGAAAGCAATGAGAAACGCCAACCTAAACCAGACGTTCTTCCAACAAGGCAGACAAAAGATGCTAAAACAGATTCACCTGTAAAGGAAGAGACAATCAGCTTAGGACAGGATTTGCCGTTTACTTTAGAAAGTCCCAAATTTGGAAATATTCATGTTGATGAAAATCAGCACGTTAGATCGGAAGCACATGATGCTGGTGGGAAAGATGGTGCTGAAAATGATGCCAAGAAAGAATTGGATAAATATATTTCATGTGTAAATACAGAGAAAATCATTGATAGCCGGGAAGAATTTTCAACAAAAGCACATAATGAAGCGACAGTCAAAGCAAATTTCACTTCTAACCATGAACTTGCGAGTAAGGTCAGTGACCATGCTGGAGAGAAGTTACCTCTCCCCGCTAATGAGCATGAACCTATTCAGAAACTAAACGTTGCTGTCAACAAAGAACCCAATAGAGACTACGCTAGGCAGGAAGTATTTTCCTCTAGAAACATGGAGTTTGTTCAAAATGTGCCAACACAGAGCAAAATGGAACTTTCTGGGCAAGACGAGAAACAGGGAACTCAAAACGAAGCAGTTTTTCACGGAAGTCATCATGTTTCACGTGGTACACCTGTTGGGAGGAGAGAGCACTCTGGAAGCTCCGTATGCGCTAATAAAGACGAAGCAAGTGTAGTGCAGGACCATATTCCATCAGCACTGAGCACTCAGTCATTAGCAATTGGAGATAGTCACCAGGCTAATCATGGATTAGCAAACAGAGGCGTAGAGAAGGTAACAGAAATAGCTTCCGGAAGGGAGAGGGAACACCTTGAAAACAAAACTACTGCAGTGACTGAAAATCCCTTTACCCAACAAGCGGTAGATATGGCAAGGGAGGAAGATGCCAAAAATGAGGTAGTTTTGAACAAAGGAAGGGATGAGGTCAAAGTTAATGTGTTCCCCTTCAAAAGCGATGAACGGTCTCGCCATGTTCGAAGCGTAACTGACAAAGTCCAACAGGCAGTGCTTGCAGATAGGAATGGTAGTGATGGCTCAGAATCACATCCGAAAGTGAACCTATTTATGGATAAATCCATCGCCGGCAGTGAAAATCGCCATCAAACATGGGAAGGGCTTTCAACAAGGGAGAGAACTCATGATCAAAATATCGCTGTTCCCTTTGATGAGGATCTGCACTTTAAACTCGACACTCTTGTGAGGCGTCGAAAAGAAAAGGCCAAAAAGTATGCTCGCGCTAACAGCGATGGCATAAATGTGATGCAGATGAGAACTTTTCATAATGAAACAGATTCAGAGGGTGCAACTCACAGAGGTAGACAGGGCTGGATCGAGGCACAGGCTGAAAAGAGTTCTGAATGGCATGGCCACACAGTGACGGAAAGACTTGGAGACCAACATGAGATTTTTCCTCCAAGTGGGAAGGAGCGTGATCAAAAGCAAATTGTAGGAAAAGAAAAGCAAAGTGTTAGAATGGAATCTTTAGCAAAAGAGGGAGAACACCTTCACTGGGAAGCATCTCCTGCCAGGAGGTCCATCATCAGGACACGAGAACTTCCAACCATTGAAAAGTCTCCCACAATACTGGATTACCTCTTAGAAAAGGACAGGGATCGAGGTAAACTCAGTGGAGGTGCAGTCAAAGGAAAGGACAATGCAAAACAGGAAGTGGCTGCACTGGAAAAGCAGGAACTCGACAGGAGGAATGCTACTGGAAGTACCATGAAGGAAATGAAGGGAAGAGAAAGTGCTGAAAATAAAGAGTTTGGAGACAAAAAAGTAGACACCATTCTACCTCAAGCCCCGGCACGGAAATATGAAGTCCCCTCTGAAAATATTTTTGCAGTTAGAGATGCTCACGTGAAAAAACAGGCTACTCCTGGCACAAAGGAGTCCAAAAAAGAGGAATATCTGAGAAAATATGGTCCCTTTTCAGAAAATTTGAAACAACATGTTACTCATAAAGTGGTTGAGACTAAATACCATCCTAGACAGGAGGCCATCACAATGAGTCCGTATAAACAGGAGATTGGTTTACATAAAGAAAGAGAATCCATTAGAAAGGACATTTTTGTAGCTAAAGAAATGGGTGAAACTGCAGTGGGTAGTCTCGCAACAAGAGACAGCGATTACACTAAAACTACAGAATGTATTAACAGAGGAAGAGACAGTGACAGACTACGGGTGCTTGTGGAACAATACAAAAATCCCCCACAAAATACTTTCATAGCCCAAGACAAAAATGTTTCAAAACCTATGGCAGATGCTATGAAAGAAAAAGAGCATGGCAAACAGGAAGTCATTTCATCAAAACGTCATGCTGAACAGGAGCTGCTTGCTAAAAAACAAAATGAATGTGCTAAAACACAGGTATTATCGGCCCATGAAAACGTTTTTACACAGCCAGGAAAAGAAAAACAACCAGAAGGGTATGCAGTGGCAGACCAGGCCAAATATCACAGTGGAAAAGAAGCACTATCTCAACAAAGACAAGGGAGCCATGGTAAACATCCAGTTCTCGTCACTGATGAAAGGGACAATTCAAACAGACAATACTTAATTCCAAGAGGAAATGGTAAAATGGGAATGGAAGCTCATCCACATACTCAAAATGAAATCAAGGAAAGACTTCAACTCCGGGAAAATGAGAGTCAGATTGTTGAAACAAGAGACCACGGAGTTAAGGAGAGAATAGTTGAACGTCAAAAGCAACAACACTACAAGAAGGAAGCTCTTTCAAAAAAGGAATATGCTGCACATCAAACACGCCCAGCCATAGAAAAGACGGACACAAAACATAAAGTACCAGCTGAACTTGAAGAACGGAATACTAAAAAGGAGGTGCTCACTAATAACCTTAAAGACAGGGCAGAAATAGCCGCTAGAGATCAGCCAAAGAAGAATGTTCAGGGTTTAGGCCTCCATGAGCCCGGCAATCAGCGTATACCTCCCTCTCGTCCATTGCAGGCTAACAGTTGGAGAGGTGCTCGCATTCTGTCTCCGCAGCCTGGTCAGGTTAAGATACCAACCAGGGAGTCTTATTTAACAGTCGGAGATTCCCCTCAAAGTCCCGAAGAGGAACATAAAGCGCCTTCCTCTTTGAGGAGCTTTCAAAGTCACGTAACAAAAGGCTCAGAGGAAAACAAAATGGCGGAGAAAGCTGAGAGGGACATGGGAAAATCTGGAGAAGCATTGCAGTACTATGCCATCATCAACCATGAGCAGAAGATGGAGGCTGGAGACAAAGCAGCATCATCTCAAAGTCATGGAAGGACCCCAAAAATTGAGCCGAGCAGTTCAATAGGTTCCGGGGCAACTGAAGGTGGTTTGGCCCATGGCTCACTGGACCACACCAGGGCTGAGATACCAAGACCGCGCTCTAACACTTTGTCACCATCATTAGGGAGGCCAACCTTATTCAAAGTCAAGGATAACACTCTGAGGGCATCCCCAGTGGGGAAGGCTGCAAAACAGAGTTTTAATAAGACAATTGCCGAAGATCAAAATCTGGTCTCCACCCAGGAGAGCTTGAATGTTGTGAATAAAGGTGCTGGGGAGCATGTTCATCCCAAAAAGCAGGTGGGTGTTCCTGTGCGCCAAAACCCTCCACCTACGTCACCACGAGTTCCACGTTCATTGGAACTGCCGGGTCAGCGTTCACTCCCTGCTCCTGACTATACATCTGCGAGAGCACTGCAGGCACGCAACATTCATTCAGCTCCAGAGTTTGCACCTCCTCAGGAAAACCCACACACTCACAGTGTCGCCCCAGCCGCAGAATGTGTGAGTGCGAGAGAGCCCAGGATCTATTACAGGCGAAACCGACGCCTGGATATGGATGGTCGCAGCTCGGTCATGAGCACAATGTCAGAGGATTTGGAGAGCTGTGCCATGAGTGGAACTGGCAGCACAGCTGGTGGTACATACCTCGAGAACCCCTATGACCGACCTGAATCGGCCTGTAGCGACATGAGGCCACTGGGGAAACCGCCCACCATCCCCCCGAAGAGCGAGAAGGCCCTCCGCCGTGCCAAACGGCTGACCACAAGAAGGATTAAGAAGGCTGAGGCCTTGGCAACACAAGAGAGCCCCAGCTCGGTGCAGCACAAGCCCCTCCGTGCGGTCGCGAGCATGCCCTCCTCCCCAACGGAGGTTCTGGTGTCCCGCCGGCCTGCCCCCACCGCCCACCGTGCCCCACCCAACTATCCTGTTGGCACCGGGCACACCTCACACCCCCCTAGCCTTGTAGCCCAGCCTTTCCCTCTCACCCAAAGGAAGCTCCTTCAGGACCCCAACTCGGGGCAGTATTTCGTGGTTGACGTGCCTGTGGAGGTGAAAACAAAGATGTTCTTGGACCCTGAGACGGGGAAGTACGTCCAGCTGTCCATACGGCAGTCGCCGGACGGGACGCATTCAAACAAGGCGCCCATGGAGGTCTTGAGCCCCCCCTCGCCGTACGTTCTGTACCCAGGGTTCCTACCCATGCCTGTGTCGTCCTTACCGCCACACCGCTCGGCGTCTCAGATGTCTGCTCCAGCAGCTCTAATGGAGGAGCAGGAAAAGCGCAGCGACCCCCGGAGGCTAGAGGCCTATCGACAGAAATGCAGCAGAGAAGGGAAGCCATACATTGAACCTGTGGCCAAGTCAGATGATCAGCGGGGAGAAAAACCATCATATGAGAATAAGAGAGGCCACGCAAGCCAAAGAAATTTGAATATTATACCAATGGGTGAACTGGAGGATTTTGCAGTGGAAAGTACTTGATTTTATTGGTGTAGATGGCCAAGAGGTCTTGTGGTTTTTAATCAATAAAATAATAGACTGAAATTGGTACATGCACAATATAAATGTATATACATAAAAATGTGGCGCTATGGCTGTATATCAGACTTGTTTATGACAAAAATAGACTTTGGTTATGGTTACAAACACTTGTTTGTTTTTGTTATTCCAGTGTTCAGAAAAAGAAGTTACATTTGAGTAAATATGTAAAGTTTGGTTTATGAAAAGTTTTAAACTGATCTTCTTTTTTAAAACTATAGTTTAATATTTTGCTATGAATAATTAGACTAAGCAGAACTTTTGAAAATGGTGTTGGCTGAACAAAGTACTGTAATACCATTCCATTAACCAGGTTCTTATTCAATAAGCAATATCATGGAGGATTTCATTGATCACATTTACTGGAATTGCAAAGTCCAAAAAAATAAGTATGGGTTACAGAGAAATAATTTTGAAGCACGAGTTGAAACCATATTGTTTCGGTCTGTTATGTATCTTAAAGGCTTAGTATATGCAGTGAAGCACGTTTTGTAAAAGAACAATATTACTCCATTTGCAAATGGCCATTGATGCAAAGTTGAAAATGACTTTTTGACTTTGTTTTGACTATACAATCCAAGTCAATCTTAACTATTTCTTGGCATAAGAGTTTCGCACCTATGATTTTTTAGGGTAACAAGAGTGCCTTGGATGAGAAACACATTGCAGTGAAATGTTTTCAAAATTTTCATTTATTTTTAATGTATGTCCCTTGTTGTACGGGTTTCAGCACAATAGAATGTATGATTCTTGAGAGTAAGACCTGAGACTCATGTCCTCTACTGAGAACAAAATTGATTTGCCATGTCATTGGTGATTATGTGCCTATTGGAAGCACCTCATTAAATAACATTAAAATCACTTTAAAATATGCATTTACATTCTTTTTCAACAGCATTTCTACATTTTGCAGCCACTGGGCAAAGACACTCAGAACTTCTCAATCCATCTCAACGAAAATAAATAAATAAGTAAACAAACAACCGACATTCCGCCTTCATTGTGCCATACTGATTAAATGAATATAAATTAATCTTCATATCATGTCAATTCATTTAAATTCCTAATTTTGATATATTAATGAAACTCCTGCACACTACACGTTGCCCAACTTTATGTTAAAGTTTGTGAGGAAAGCCTATGTGTAGGAATATACCTTATGTCATTTCCTCCAGACTACTCTTTTGTCACTTGTGTCTGGTTTGCAAACAGCATTGTCAGCTCGTTTACCCTCCGTGTCCATGTAGGCAATTCCATCTGATATCAGGCAAGATGAAGGCTGCATTTCTCGGCTGTATTCGAAAGGGCTTTCACAATGAAACAGCCTGCGATGACGTAGCAGCCAAAAATTGCAGCCATCGAAGGATGCAACGCACGCTTTAGGAAACGGCCCGTGTCTTCAATTTTAGACGGCAAGTTTGAATAAAAGCACTGCTTTGTACTGGTTTAACAGAACCCAGCTAGAGGGAATCAATTGCTGAACAGTATTTCTAACTGAAGCACTCCTTAGGGCGCGTAGGAAAGTAACGTTAGTTGTTTTTGAGCAGCTTTCTCACGGTTGATCACAACGCTGGACTCAAGTGAAGGCAGACGGCTTTTTAAACGCCGGCCGCTGCCCAAGTGATCGACTCGACTGTTTACGAAAACGACCAGCCTGCAAGTGTTTGTCTTCTTACGTAATTTTTTGTTGGTTAGATTATTAAATAATCGCAAAATATTGGATGAAAACCAAGCATGGTGCCAAAAACGCTTGTCAAGTAGCATCCTGCGAAATTTTTAAATTGCCCTGCCCCTCTCACGAGACGTGCGTGCGTTGCTGTAATAGGTTACATTAATGAAAACAAAGCGCACTGCCTCTGGTGCAACTTTGTAAAATGCCTGCATCTTCTGATCCCTTATCAATGTGTGGTCCGGTTTCTCCTGCCGGATTATTTTCCGAAACAATATTAAACCAAATCCGCGTATAAATTCCCCTGTCGAGGCCATTATTGCTTTTGCTTACTTTGCACGGTCTGTTTCAAAGATGTTGGCCTATGCTGTTGGCGGCTACATCGTATCACTGAAATGTTAGAATTTGATCGTTTTATATTGGTTTCATTGGCTACCTTTATAACATTCTGTCACAGTACTGTTGCGTTGGGAACAGGATTAGCATTTGTTGAAAAATCGTCCCACTGCCCACTTTCATGTGGTTCCCGCGCATGGTCTCTTATAGCCTAAGTGATGTAGAATGGGTGTTATAACCTATACTCTTGTTCACACATGTAAACTTATATGGGATGTATCTGAATGATTACATCTGGAATGGGAGTTGGTCAGAGTTAAGGTGGCAATGGTGACCCCCCCTGGGAATGAAGACAGGGAGCAAATTATTGCTACAAAATTCAAGCACTACAGCTGCTTTGGAGTGCAAAGTTATGACTTCATATACCACCTAATTTGGCATCAAGAGCTGTATACAGCACAATCTGCCACTAGAATCAAACTGTCAGCAATAATAACACGATTTTACGGCATAACATTTATGCGCAGTCCAGACACAGCAGTAATCAGTCTCAGACAACCCCCCCCCCCCAAAGGTAGGCCAAAAATATCAAATAATGAGAAAGCAAAAAATGAACTTCAGGAAGCTAAAAACAACCTTTTGAATAAATAAAACAACTCTTCAATGAGAGATTTTTGAAGAATTACAGGAAAAATAAAGATTAATGAAAATTCAGCACACACACACTCACACGTGTATATGAATATGCTTTTTTGGGTCACAGTGATTAGTTGTTTTGTTTACTACATACTTCTTTTTTTTAACCTTGTCCTCTATGAAAGTATATGATGGTCTTTTAGCGTGGGAGCAGACAGTGTCAGCATATGTTGCTTTTTAGGAAATTGAGAAGAAATTATTGACTGTACCAAAACCCAGCGTACACCAACCCCTTTAGCGATGGCAGTACCAAACTGAACATGAGTTCCGAATGGTCTCAACTGTTTCAAGGTTAAAATGCTAAATAAAATGTGAGTGACCACTGCAAAGGAAGCACTTGAACTTTCTTTCGCAGTGGATCAAATAAAGTTTGATTAGCTCTTTTTGGGTTGAGAACAAATGCAGTACATGCGACTTTAAACTGTTTCATAATGAGTTTTCGTTCATATTCTGCCCATCTTCCTGCTACCACATGATGCACGCGAACAGATGGATATAGATGATCACGTGTAAGTCTGATTCTCACTGGGGCCCTCTAGCGGAAATAATCAGCATAATTCATGTGTCAGAGCAGTTACGTGTCTTATGCCGAATACTCTTGCTCGACCAGAGACAATTAGCATTCTCCAGTTCCTTTGACCTTACTTAAACGAATAGTATGTTAACGCGATTCAGCCTCCGTCATTTGTGAGCAATATTGATCTTCGACATTTTGCATCAAAAAAAATCCGTGACTTATTTATGTTATGTTGTCCTCATGAATTCATAAGGGGAATTATTATTTCCTCATAGATTTGGCTGAAGACAAAGTTACATAAACTGCTTGTGTATGCATGCGTGTGTGTTTGTGTGAGTGTGTGTTTGCATGAATTTTCTCAAATAAAAAACTCATTTTAAATAATGCATGTAGATTTTTTTTCTCACTATTTATAATGGTTGCTGTGCACCTCACTTTCACTTTAATGATTTAAAACAGGCTCTTTCGGGATGGTTCAGAATAATTTCACATTTAATTTTGCATTTTATTTTCAGTGAACACATTGGAAATGTGATTTTTATAACACAGAAATACAATATACCTCATCAGTTTGGAAAATGTTTGTCCAAATCCTTCAAGCACAATGCCTGATGACTGAGAACAAATATATTGGCATTGCCCAATCCTTATTTTCCTCAGGATCATCTAAAATATGACATGGCCTGTTTTAAGCCCTGCTGAGTAAGTAATGTGTGGTTATTGGACTGCTTGTAAATGCATTACCCACTGCATTAAAGAATGCTTCGTTTGTATAATTTCCACACAGATATGAGCTTAATTGATTGGTTTATTGATCATTTTAAATGTAGGAATTAAAACTCAGCGTTGACTGTGTAATAGCTGGTGCGGTATCTCTGCAGTACGGCCTTGTTGTTTTATGGAGAACTTTAGCGACTCGCTGATCCGCGTTTTGACTAGAAAAAGAAATTTTAAAAGCTGAGTGATGTTAAAATTAACAACTGCTGCTGTATTTATTGTCTTAAAACAGTGGAGGGTATGAGAGGTGTTTTATTAGAATGCCCTTAAAATTAAATTATAATGCTGATATAATTTTCACTGCTGGTAAAAGCACTCTGGAACACAGTATCATAATCAAAGAACAAAACAATGACTTAAAATATGTTTGTTTTAGCTGGTGTTCAGAAAAAAATTATATTCAGATAAAATAACACTCAATTTATTTTGTATAACCTCTGAAATTACATGATCTTTCGCGGTCATCCTCCACTGACCGAGAGTTGGGACGCGAGGCGTTGGTTTAGTCACAGGTCCGTCTATAAGATTTATTGAAAAAAAAAAAAAAAACCCCATAAAGAATGTGTGATTGCCTTCGATTATTATAATTCTCTGAAACATGCTTGTTTGAATTCCCACAAAAAAAGGATTTGGAATGATTTAAAATTGAATGCCAGGTAAGAATAATGTCTGCAATTGGATAAGTTTATTCTGATTTTGAAGAAAGAAGAAAAAGTTAATCAAAAACGGATGAAGCGGCTTCATGCCTCAAATAACGATGCTGAGGTTCGCTGCATGTATGAAGGAGCACTGCTGTACAAACACACACAGCACTGTGGAGCGGAGTTAAAACATGACTCCACTGTCACATCACAGGCAAGAGGGAGTGGAGTGATTGTGCTGAAACAAATGAACTGTGTGCTTTATCCAAACGCACCAACGAATCTGACGATGTATTAGTCAAAGGATAGAGGTGCAGTAATCTCTTATCATGAGCAAATTTCCTATTAATTTATACATGATGTTCGATCTGCGCTATGTTTTTCAGCCAGTGTCCCATTATAAATGCTCCTGTCTCAGACATGGCCAACTACTTTCAACTTCTTTTCTTCGGCGCAGTTGAACCCTGCATTATATAAAGGGGTCGTGACCCCCACTTAAGCCGAAACGCCGCTTACCGTGATGGGGAAACCACCTGATCGTAAACAAGGTCACATGACAACCAAAAGTCATGTGATCAAAGTCATATGTTTTTAGGCTGGTTTTTTTTTTTTTGCATTTCGGGCTATTGCTTGTTCTCTGTGCAGCTGCTATATCGGCTTCTTGGATTCAAAGGGTTAAGCCGATGTGTTTAAAAGCTAGATGGTGCGCTAGTGTCTGCCGATGATTTCATTGACCATATCTTTCTGGAGACTTTTTATCATTGTCACCTGTTCTGTGTCAAAACGTGACAGAACACCTGGACTCGGTGACAACATAGATTTTTGTCTCCTAGTTAACCCTCATCATAAAAAACCCTATATCTTTGTAGGTTTCCCTAACAAAAATGCCAGCAACATGGTCCCTTTCTGGCAAATATTTAGGAACCACCCATTAAAGAAGTCACACTTGAATTATCTAGGGATCATCCTTCAACCCCAATTCTGAAGAAGTTGGCACATCATGGAAAATGCACATCAAATCCTATTGAAAAAGTACATTCACCATCCACAATATCAATAACAGTAAAATAACTCATCAGTTGATGTTCTGAAGTTTGAATTTAATTGCTTTTTGAAAATACACAATGTGATGACTGCAACAGAGTGCAGAAAAGTTTGCACGGTTGACTGTTTACCTTTGTAACATTATTATGTTCTCTAATCACACTCATTAAGTATTAGGGCTCTGCAGATAAGTCTAGCAAGTGGAACTATCCCCTATTTCTTTTTCAGTTGTATCGGGCCTTCATTGCCACATATTTTTAGTTATAGGCTGCACATTCTCTGTCTGAGACAGATCAGAACTGCAGGCAGGTCAGTCTAGCACCTACACGTTCTCCTAACACAGCCATGCACTTCTAAACCATGTGGAATGTGGTTTGCCACTGTCTTGCTGGAAAATGCAGGGACATCCCTGGAACAGACTACATCTTGCAGCCGGCAGCACACGTTGCTCCAAAATTCATGCATTCCTTCTGCATTCATGGTGCGAGTCACCCATGCATGTTCACTGACATACCCTCATACCATGACAGATGCTGGATTTTGGACCTGACATTGATAACCGCTTGAGTTGTACTTGTTATCTATGATCCTTAGAACACGGCAGCTGTATTTTGTCCTTAAACCACTTGAAATGTTGACTAATTGGATTACAGAAGACGCGTCCACTGTGCGACTGTCCATCTCAGGTTCAGTGTCACCTTAGAAGTCACTAGAGCTTTTGGGCAGTGTTGATATATGGCTTTGGTTTTGCATGGTAGAGCTTTGGCCATGGTGTTTACTGAGGTTTACCAAACTATAGTATTTGAGCCCATGTCATGATATTAACTACAGTTGCATGAAGATTCTTGAGACTGTAACATCTGAGGGATCGCAGAGATAACTCTCATTTAGAGGTGGTTATTGGCTTTGCCCTTTACACATTGGGATTCAACCAGATTTCTTCCATATTTTAGTTTTATATACCTATATACTTTTAGCTTATCTGCGGGACACAACCATGTTATTGCCACGTGTCACATCATTATCAGTCCTAAATTGCCCCAACATCAATGTTTTTAGAGTGTAGTGCTGTCATCTCATTTGACACCGGAAGCTAAGTAGGCGTTCACTCGGGCTAGCCTTGACGTAGAGGGAAACAGGTAGCGACCTCGTGCATGGCCTCGCTTTCAAGACGCGATGCCAAAACACTTCTGGGTAATTTTCAATTCTCAATGTAGATTATAGATGGATAGATAGATTGATAAATAGATGAAATGATAGACCTAAACTCGAGCTACCTTACAGCTAGCCTGAGGTATGGTGCATGCTTGCAATAGACAATTGAATTCACAGGCTAAAGCATCATATGATATGTTGTAGTGTTTTCAGTATTTTGACGTTTGTTGACGGGAGTGTTTAAGTTGTTCATTGCCTTGTTCTGGCTGCATTCATGATCAGAAGGTAATATTCTGGCGTGAAGATGGTCGACCCTAGACCCTGCGTGTCACTGTGGGTGGATATTTATAAATCTGACTTTCAATGTACACCCACAGAGACACTGCTCGATCCATTCACTTCAGGCATACTTTTTCGCTCTACTTCAGTAACATTTCCCCAACCCTGATCCTGAGAGCCACTGGTTTGCATTGCTGGCCGGCCCTTCATCATTCAATTAAAACTCTGGATTCTACAGTTTACTCTGCTCATCCTATTGTCATGGTCAATGGTGGTTGTTATTTAAGGTTACCATGAGAACCAGCACATCTTGCGACTCTTGTGGACCACGGTCGATCAAACGTTCCAGTATTACCAACAGGATTACAGTGTACAGGAAATGCCTTAGCCAGTGCAGGTCTTCATGTGTATAATGGTGCACAGTCGCTGAATTAGTTTAAATGATCACATTGCTTTAATGTATTCGGAAAAATAATTGGTTGCAGTTTGGGAAAATCAGCGAAATTGTGTAATTATTTTCCACTGTTGTCGTGTTGTGCTGAAGTGTGTTTCACTCATCATGTATGATATATCATATCTCCGTTCGCTTGTTTTTACCTTCTCTGCCTCTTTTTAAAATAAACCAGTCTAGAGACGTGTTGGAAAGTTAGCTACACAGTTGGCTCAAGGGCACCCCTGACTGGAAATGTGCTAAAAATAAAACAAAAAATAAGACTATAGCTAAACTCAAAATTCTAAGATGGAAAAAAATGTATTTTAGGTCCAGATTGGTACATTTAATGAATAAATTCATCAAAATTAAGGTTTTGCAATTATTGGCTCCACTAGTTTAGTTCTTTTTACAATAACATCTGGCAAGGATAACAACATGGAGTCTTTCCCTGTGCTGTTTGACAAGGTTAAGGCATACATTTGGAGGGATTTGGACCATTTCTGTTTTCAGATCCTTTCAAAATCAGTCACATTCTTCAGTTTGCATTTATCAACTGCCCTTTTAAGTTCAGGCCACAGGTTTTTGATCGGACCGACGTCTAATGACTGAGATGGTCATTGAAGAGCATTGGTTTGGTTGTCTGTGGATGACGATTTTGTGGACTTGAGGTGGATTTGGTGCACCCTGTTTTGCTAAAATGTCCACCCACAACCAAGTCTCAACAGAGGAAACCAGATTGTCTGTCAAGATTGGTGGAATCCATTAAACCATTGATATTAACCAGTGTGCCAGGAGCTGTGGAATTACAACAAACCCAAAACACCATTGATCCACCGCCATATTTCACCGTCGCCATGAGGTGCCTTTTCATTATATGTATCTCCATTTCTACACCAAACATTCTGACGCTGTATCTGACCAAAAACATTCAATTTTGGGCTTTCCTGACCTTTGCATCTTCATCCAGCCATAATTTAAATGCTCTTCGGCAAATTGCAAGTGCTTGGTCCTGTGCCTTGGGGTCAGAAAAGGGTTCCCCTTGCAACCCCTCCAAAGAGCCTTTGGTCCTGGAGGTGGTGTCTGACAATGTACTTTGAAACCTGGTGACCCCAAGATGCTACCAAGGCCTGAAATTCTCTCACAGTGATTCTTGGGATTTTTTTTTTTTTGCTTCTGTGACCATCCTCCTTCCTATCTTGGGGGGGCAAAATGTGTTTGCTCCTTTGTCCTGTTAAGGTTTTCAACTGCTCTATACTTTTTACTTTTGGATAATGACCCTTACAGTGCTCAGTGGTGTATGTAACCTTTTGTGGATGTTCTCGTAGTCATTACCAGGATTTTATGTAGGTCTTCGACCATCTATCTCTTGAAATGCCAGTTCTATTTTTTTCCTTCATGATGCTGGATAATTAGAGGGTTTTGCATGTGTGTCACCTCATTTTTTTTTTTTTTTTTTTTTTTTTGCCTAGTGAAACAGGAGGTGATGTAATTACACAGTGGTTCCTTAAAATGTAGTAAAAAT